>OX465434.1:2781999-3381999 GCA_950005045.1 Agrotis exclamationis | reverse complement strand
TGCTGACTGTACTTCACCGTCGACCACATAATCGCTTACCATCAGGCGAAAAAAAAAATTGCCGCGGTTTCACTTTATTTCCCTCTCTTTCTAGGGTCCCACATATCTCTGTAAAATTACACAAAATAAGTTAAGCTGTGTTAAAGTGAAATTGCAAACGTACACACTTTCTCATTTATAATAGTGAGAGTATTAGGAAATAGTATTGATAGTGAGAGTATTAGATATATTTTATGACTTAAATGGCGGTGGGGCTCAAAGATATTTTAATAGTGATAATTGCGTATTAGGAGGCCTCAAAAAGTTGAAGAGATGAACAAGTGATGGTCAAAAAAGGTCTGCTTCCACGAGCACCGAACGTCTTTCGACTCATGACTATCCATATCCATGGTTACATTTTAATGAAAATAATCATCCATATCGTGGTTTCTTCACTTTTCGTTCAACCATAAACTGATAAACACATAAAATTGGTAGCTTTTTTAAGTTTATTTAATGATATGTTCGCGTTTGACCAAATAATTAATAATTTTCTAGGAGCTTACCCCTCTCATTTATGCATGCCTAGTACATCAAATTAAGCTTCCCGATTCAACATTTTCACAGTATACATCACCAGACAGGTCAGTACATATTTACGGCTATAAAACCTCCCATTCACAGCACGAATGCGCGTACATCACGCGTTCTGTTTGTCGTAGGTCACGTAAAACCGCAATTTGCCGACCAAATGGAAGAGTGCGGTTGTCCGGCGACGCCGACGTGTCGGTCCCTTTATTGCCAGCTTTATTTTTGTTAGAAATAAATGTATTTATTTTTTTGAGGGAATTTTCTTTTTAGTTTAATGGTTTTGGTACTAGGAAAAGAGTTTTTTTTTTTTTCCTTTTACTTTAATGTTAAATTAAAAGTAACTGCGAGGCATCATTCAAAATAAAAACTATCATGCAAAAACTATGAACATAAAAAACACAATCAAATGTAACTTTACATGCATGAACGCAACTTTACGCGCGCGTTAACGTTACTTTAATCTGACAAACGCTCGTAAATCGCATAATAACGCAATAATGTCACATACTGACGTTTCGCACTGGCGTTTATTGCTTGTAGATGTTTGATGCCCACTTATTTGAGTATTTTAAACGACCATTATGTAAATTCTGGATTAAAAGTAATGTAGGTACGATTAACAATTAACCCTTCTTGAGGCATTTTCCCGACATATAAAATCAAATGAGTTCTCCAACCCTAGAGCATGCAGGTGGAACTATGAGACTTGAATAACTAAACACCACCCTGTTTCTGTCTCTTTTGCGTTCCAAGGCCGCGATGCCCGTTTATGATAATACGGTGACCCGTTACTTTGCTGACTTCTCCTCCTAAGATGAACTTGAAACACAACATCCCATGGGCTCGGCCCTTTTTTTTACGTGGTAAAACTATTGAACGAGTCCCAGGTCAGGGCGGGGGGACTGTCAGACTTGTACTGACTAAAATCCATGGTGTCCTTCAATAGCCCTTTACGTTCCGCGACCAAAGTAACCAGTTAGTCCCCCGGCCTAATTCTCCCATAAGTCCCAACCTATGTCGCATGGTATAGCTGCGTGTTTCAGGAATTACAGGCATGATTTCATCTTATAATGTCTAAAGAACTTATAATTCTAGAAATTACAAGTAAAGAAACCTTAAATAAGGAAGTAAATTAAGTGTTATACTCACCCAAAATACAGTATTACAAAGGCGACCGCCACCGCAAGCGTCGTCGGCGTCTTTGTGGTTCTTTGTGGTCGACCGCAAGCAACAAACGATTTCTTTAATTTTGCCGTAGTCATTAAAAGTGTTGTGTCACTGTGGTCTGTCTTCTGGGCTCTGCACATCAAAGTGGCTGTGGTATATTAGGCTCAAAGTTGACATGCCGTAGACACGTAGCGGTGCTTTCCTGTTGCACTTTGTAGCTACGGCTACCTTGGGAAGTTCACCCTTTTTTATCGTGGTAAAATCATTAAATTAATGTGTCCTCCCACCCAGGGCGGAGCGGGAGGGACAGTCAAATTCATATTGACTAAATCCACTGATCCTTCAATAGCCCTTTACGACCCAGGGTCACGGTTACCTGATAAGACAGTCCCGCGACCCCAGCAGGCTTAGGGCCCCGTCAGACTGCTACCCACAAAGTCCACAAGAACGTAGAAGAAAAGTCGCCTTTGTTCATCATCATCATCAGCCTATAAATGTTCCCACTGCTGGGACACAAGTCTCATCTCTCTGTAAGAGGGAGCAGGCCGTAATCTACCACGCGGGCCCAGTGCGGATTGGTAGATGTCACAGGTCTTCAAATTTTTAATTCTAGGACATGCCGGTTTCGTCACGATGTTTTCCTTAACCGTTTTGAGAGCCTTTGTTCACCCAGGTGATATTTTTCCGAGGTGAACAAAGGACACCAAATAAGTCCACTCAATTCATCTGTGTGAACAAAGTGGAATAAACCCAGGGATAGTTAGACCCTTTTTCTTTAGTGGTTCTTTGGTGGTGTGTTATCAGTGTGAAGTGAAGGGGACTGTCAGACTGACGAAAAGTCCACCTTGGTCCGGTTCGGTTGGCTTTGCGTTCCAGGGCCGCGATTATTGAGACCCTAAAGACGTTTATCAGCTATAAAGTAGAGGAAAAGGTAGGCAAAGATACTTTAATTATTTACAAAAAGAACTCTATCGACGCATTAAAGAAGATCCCGTTTAACCATTGGCTAAAGACAAAACTCCTTTTATTAACCTCAAATACCTTCTAAAGACCTATTTGCATTACAAAAATCCATTGTAAGTAGGTACAAACAGTTTTATGACTAGGAATCTTATTAAAACCTAGATTGATGGAAAACGAAGCGGTTCGCCTTTCATGTGCTAATCCAATGTAGATTTTAGACAGGGAGCGAACACCTTTAAATAACGCAACGAGATGTGATGTAGTTTACATACATTTTAGGTTACATGAATTTGTGGAAGCCTGTTGGCTTTTACAAGCTTTTTATTTAGTTTCATCAAATAAAAAGCTTGTAAATCATATCTTGCAAGTTAAATTTGACTTCCCGGTTTCAGATAGAGCTGAAATTTTGCACTTACTCGTATATGTATATCGCGTGACAATGCAATATTATGATGGATGACAGGTGCCATACGGAGCTGGAAAATGGCCATAGGAACTGTAGTGAAACGCCGCAAACCCATCGAGTTTAGACTCGTTTGATTCGTCTTGACAAGTACTTTGTCTATCGTAAACAAGCTCATTTTTAGAACATATATTTTTTTAAATGACTAACTTGTTTCGAACAACACTGCACATCAATGGCTAGCTGGTTATGGCAATGGCTGTAATATTAATGCTGCGCAGCAGTATTTCCCTGCCTGTCGCTTTGCTTGGAGTTCGCAGGCAGCACGTCTGCTGGGCACGCCGCCGCCGCAATGTAGGTATAGATAATAATAGGAATAATTAAATACCTCGGTCACCAGAAAATACTTTCAAATTGCCAGTTAAAAGCGGAAAAAATAGGTCGCCTATAAATATGCCAGCAATTAGCCATTAAAATTGTAATAGTCTACAACCTAACTGCCTATTTTCTTCGGCACTGAATTTAGAGTAGGTAAGCTGAAAGTGTAATCAAAGTACCTTTTTATAGTGTTTTTAATTTAGGACAATGAATATATTTCTGCCTAAAGGAGGTCGTGGCTAAAAATAATAGCAGCCACACAGATCAGTCTTCAAGTTTAAGCCGCGCTTGCTGAGGTTGGTCTGCGGATGGGTGACCATTTATCATAGCGAGTTTCAGGCGTAATGCTGTTTTGTATAAATTACTAATTGTTAACCGACTTCAAAAAAGGAGGAGGTTCTCAATGCGACTACATTTTTTTATGTTTGTTACTTCATAACTTACAACTGGGTGAACCGATTTTGATGATTCTTTTTTTGTTCGATGTATTATATCTGTCAGTTGGTTTCATGAAAATTTCATTCAGTTCAGTTCAGAAGTTTTTATCTTATGAGTAATGTGTACTTGGATGATGTTATTACCGGTACTATGGATGACGTATTTGACAAGAAATTGGGTTGAATATTTGATCTAAAAGGGTGAAATAAAATCCTATAAAAAGATTTGTTATCTAGATTTGGATCTGCATAAACCATAATTAAAGATACGTTGTGACCCATCCATAGTTTGACCTAGGACGCAGTTCCAATGCCAAAGTTAATAATTAATAAGGATTAACAAAAACAAAAAACATAGGCCAATTTTAACCTTCCGTAAAAATTATAAACATCACCTCATTATCTTAACTTAGATATTACACTCATTAAACATTTTCAAGCGATATCTTCATCGGCAAAAAAAACTCCTACCCTTTTATGCTGCCTTGGTAGCAGGAAATCATTAAGAAACATATTTCCGTTCATTTTCCTTTGAGATCTCGCTATGATAATGTTCCTGGGGCTATTAATTATATAGTTTAAATTAATAAAAAATGCTGTTCTTTCTTTGTAGAGAACTATTGTAATATTATACGGTAAATGACGCTGATTTATTTTTGTTCTGTTAATTTTTGTTGGCATTCATTGACTTTTTGAATTCCCGAAGTTCTCCTGGTGAATTCGCCTTCCCGGCGACGTTTGTGCTTTCATTGTATAATTGGCTATTTTACTCAAATTAAAAATTAATTAGTCCAAAAGATAGATTATTCAAAAATATTTGACCCGTATTATTTATTTTGTTTCATAAACCAAAAATGACGAAGATATAAAGTTTTTAAAAAGAACATAACGTCACTCGGTCGATGTAATTTTACAGGCGTCATGACGACACAAGCCCGTACTTCCGAAATTCGATGTTTTTTATCTTTGTCAATATTAATTGATTTAAAAATAAAACAAAAAATACGTGATCGTTAAGCCTCCTGCAGACACACGCGATTAATCGCGCGGGGCGACATGTCGCAGTCATTCGCAGTATTTTTAGAGTGGAAATTAGCTTGGCTCGTTGTCGCAGCGCGATTAATCGCGTGTGTCTGCAGGAGGCTTTATTCTACAATACTACTAAAGTTAAATATTACTTAATTCCAACAGTCACAAAAAATAGTTCTCTTCTCAAAACACATCGACCTACTTTCAAAAACAAAAAGCATTACTATGTCCTGATTGTTACCCTCTCCTACCAAATGGTAATATTTGCACAACTGACAGAGCCGCCAAGACACAATCACTGTTTGTCCAGCTAATGCGAGATATACACGCACGAGTGACATATGTACAATTGTACATAGACGTATGTATGTATAAACAGAAGTATGTGTGTGTTTAACTTTATTTATTTACAGGGACACATTTGCTTGGAACTTGATATTTTACTTGGATTTAAAGGAGCTGATTTTAAAAGAAATTGAGATTTTTTCTTCGTGCACTGCCACCAATTATAAGACGATGATAGTACGATCAAAATGGTATACCGAATCGAGTAAAAGTGTAGAGGCATATCTTGGTACTCAGCCCATATTGCGCCATGAACCATCAACGTTGCACAATTACAGACACCGGAGGCCTTATCACAAGATTTTCTATTTTATTTACATCTACACTTGAAGTATTTCCTTGGAAATGAATGATGTTACTTGGAAAATTTTAAAAAAGCAACTGTAAAGAATGTGGAACATTTTTTCCATCAAATTAACATCTAAGTTTCAGTTTACGTAACGTCGCAAAAACGTTAAAAGTCATGCTAAGGCTTCTAAGCTGCTACTGAGAAATCCCGATAATACTGAAGACCCTCAGATAGGAATCGAACACAGGACCTCAAGATCAACGAAGCAAACACAAATATCACTCATAATACTACGATTAACATTGTTAATAAAAATTATTCTTTTCAGAGCTCCACGTAAAAGTTGGTAAGTGCGACATTAACAAGCAATCATGGCGGTAATCGTTGAGTACTTTGTGCGGTTGTCATCAAAAGCGGCGGCATCAACTGTTGTCACTCGGCCTTTGTCTGTGTAACGCTTGCTGTTCACAAACGCAGTGTTTGTGCACAAGCGTGATCTTTCGAACAACTGGTTGCGTGGCTTTGATTGATGCCGCTGCAGTTGTGAAATCTATTTGTTGTAATATTATGTTGTTAGCTGTTGCCAATCGGTTCACCCGCGTTTGACTCGAAAACTATCTAACTGGAAGGTAATAGGTAGGTACCATGATATTAAGCATCTAATATAATATATCTGTGGAAATTTCATCCAAATTCCGTCAGTTGTTTTTGTGAATGAGGTCTCCTCTTGAATGGATGAACCAATTTTGAAATAAAGCTCGTAGGTAAGTAGACCATGTCCTAGGTAAGAACAACTGATGTTGGGTTGATTGCCATAATTGTCGATGGCAAAACTGAGTAAATATTGCCAAATTTCACTATTAAACGGCTCTTATATGTAATTTAGTTACAAGGGTTTTATCATAGTTGCAAGCTTGCAAACCTAACTTTGGAAACATTAAAATTGAAGCACACGTAAACCAAAATTGAATGCCTCCAAAGAGTGAAGTTTTAAGGTAAGTTTCCACTACCAAAAATGACATCAAAGTGCATCAAACTAGAACTCTGCAAGCCAAAGTAATTCTCCGTCCCAGTAAACTCATTCCATGTCAATGTCGAAGCCAAAACTGAAAAGGCACTTACAAAACTACGAAGTAAATAAACATCACCACACGACATGACCAGGGCGCCAAAGAATATGAGGTGGTAGGGCGAAACACTCATAAAAGATGTGCAACCGCGCGACCCAAACTTTGCTCTCTGCACTTATCAAGACATATTGCCTCGTTGTGCTGACACACGGGCGGAATTATTTGGTAGCACGAACTAGGGTCGTATAAAATCCTGGAGGCACAAGTGTGTGGTCTTACATGATTTCAGATCCATACAAACTTATTATGAAAAAATTCTGCCGTTTGCTATCAATATAATTGTCATTACTAATGTGTTTTCCCGGAGAAGTGATGATGAAGCGTGTCAATTGCGGCGTCATGAACATTTTATAATAATTATCCAGGTGTGGGGTGATTTAGCTTATCTTTTAAAACAATGGAGTTCAAATCTTATCCATTACTACTATGAGTATGTACCAAAATTCGACAAGGTTTCATGAATTCCTTCAGTTGCTTTTACTTACTAGTGCCGTGGTAACCTCCTAAGAAATTTATCGACCCAAATTTTGGCTTAGTGAAAGGCTTAACAACGCCTACAAAAACCAGTTTAGTACAGAATTTAGTAACCACCCAACTATCCGTATGTACTACCTTTGAAGGTACATCCTCATATTTCGTAGACATTATACAGCATTGGCTAAAAGCCTTTGCATACGAAAGTTCTGCGGCCGCCAGCACGAACCGACGTTCATAATGGGATTCTTAGCTGACTCACTTTGTTCAGCAGACGAATACCTTCGGGGCAATTATGACTCATGTGTTTATTATCTCCTGGTACCTGAGTTGGTGTGACAGTTTGTTTATTTGGAAGTGCAACAATGTTTGCATCATGTTGGTCATGTTATTTAACTTTTGGTGACGTTAATATTACCTACTGTTAACCTTCTTCCCAAAGCGTGGCCTCTCCCCATTTTTTCTAGGGGTGACAAAAAATAAAAAAAACCTGAAAACAACGTAACAACGCATCTATGATTCTGAAAAGGTCAGACAGAGATGTAAAGTACACTTACATTTTTTCAATATGTTGAAAAAATGTAAGTGTACTTTAATTTGGGGCAGCCCTATTCCATCAATGAAGCATAAATCCAGAACCACCGAGACCTTCCTGATACAAAAACTCAATAGGTCTTTGTCAACCTTGGAAAACAGAAGCAACCGTGGAGGCAGTAAAGAATGCGATCAGCAAAGGAGTGGAACTCTGCCTGCATCTTATTTCCGAACGCATACAATCCTAATCTCTAAAGAGTTAGAGTTAACAGGCTTACTCAGGGTAAGCTCGTTCCATCTTCACCCCGACGTAGACTAAGGTCGAGAAAAACGCATCTTATTATATAAAAAAAACTTTCCATCGTCACACCTGACCTAAACTAAGGTCAAAAGCAAACGTTTCACAATTAAAAAAAATCCGAATCCGCGCTGAGCTAACGTGGTGGATTAATCACAGCCCACAACATCATAGAGCAGGCATCAGTCCCAGCAGTGGGTCTAACAGAAGCTTTCAACTAACATTCTGACCAGAAGACTATACCTCATCAAATTAGGAACCCACATTATATTCGACATCTAAAATTACTATGAATCTAGAGGTATTTTCCAGGAAGCGGGGGGGGGCTAGCCTCCTCGTTTCAAAATAAGAATATTATGTTTGATTTGATGTTTTTAATTCTGGGATGGGCCCCTTTCTATAGGGATAGGGATGCTGAAACCCTTCTTTCACAGACAGACCTAGGGTACACATGTCCGAAGAATTTAGCTATCCAAGAGCCGTCAGAAACTTTAATCTTTCTTTCCACGCCATTAGGAACTAATCGAGAAAACTGCGACTACAGGCCGACCAATCAAGTAAGACCTCTTTAATTACTCCATCATACTAGCTTTGGTCGAAAATTTGTTAAGATTAAGAACGATGGGGGGTCTCGGTAGACTGGTTTACATTGGACGGTAGATGTAGGCAAGATGTAAGTTATACGTTTGAGATTCATCTGTGTGATTCATGTGTATTTCTTGTGGTTTCGCTTTGGTGGCGTTTTGCTTATATCGAAGTTTTGGTTTAATTTGAGATAAAATGTCGTATCTTTCTTTGAACTATTTAAATCTGATTTATTAACGGTGAGATGTCTAATATTTTCAAGTTACTGAGAAAACAATTATTTATTAAAACGTGTTTGAATTTTTTAAGTTAGCTATCTCACAATGGGTCAAAGAGCTAAAAACACATCTTTTAAACTCTAACCGTCGTACCACAAAAGTTGAACATCTGTTGAACAGTTTTGTCTAAAAAAGTGTAAAGCCTCCTGCAGACACACGCGAT
Source organism: Agrotis exclamationis (assembly GCA_950005045.1). Lineage (NCBI taxonomy): Eukaryota > Metazoa > Arthropoda > Insecta > Lepidoptera > Noctuidae > Agrotis > Agrotis exclamationis. The sequence goes on along the minus strand of OX465434.1, from coordinate 3,372,956 downwards.
TAATCGCGATGCGACAACGAGCCAAGCAAATTTCCACTCTAAAAATGCTGCGAATGGACCGCGACATGTCGCCCCGCGCGATTAATGGCGTGTGTCTGCAGGAGGCTTAACCGCAAAACCACCCATAATGGTTGTTTTGTTTAAAAATAAATTGTGCAAAATGGCGTTAATATAAATTAACGCCATTTGGCACAATTTTTTTAGACAAATGTTCAACAGATGTTTAACCTTTTTGTAGTAAGACGGTAATAATTTTATTTAATTGTTAGTTGAGTTTATATGTAGATTTACCAAACTACTGAAATTAACATTAGTAGACAAGATGCAGAAGACTTATGGCAACGGCGATAGGCGATGTTGTGACCAAGTTCTGAGGTATTTGGGCAGTCCTAATTGAGCACAGTAGGTAAGTACCTTTTCTTTTTCAATATTTTTATGAAGTTGCTTAGGCACTCATCAAACTTTATTCACTTGTAATTCTCACTACTTCTCAACTTTACCAGCTCTTACAAAATCCGACCTTACCACACAACAACTTCACACAAACAGTTATAATACCGCTATACACACTCTCGTATCGCTAAAGCCAGTCGCAGCAATAACGCATTAGAACGCTTGTATCGGACATATTCATGCTTGCACTAAGCTTTGAGTATTGATTGCGCGTTTGTCCGATATTACTGGTGCTTTCATCGCATTTAACGATTCACTAGAAAACCCTTTTGGGGATTAAATTTGGAGTATGTTTATTTTCATGTGTACCAGGGCTTAAGTTCTACAAAGTGGTTCTCGGAAAATCGTATAGCGTTTTAGAAAACAAAATAGTGACGGAGTGATCTCTACACCATGCTGAATAATTAAATTCAAAACAATACACTATTAGAAAAATTTCCAGCGTTTTTTCCGTACCAGGAATATTTCTTACTGGAATCAAATATAGCAGCTCTGAGCTTACTTAGAGTCTTCTTGGAGTCTCTCTGCGCGATCGACTCAGAAATGAGGAGATTCGTAGACGAACCAAAGTTACCGACATAGCTCAACGAATGAGCAAGTTGAAATGGCAGTAGGCAGGCCATATAGCACGCAGAACTGATGGCCGATGGGGCCGTAAGGTTCTCGAATGGAGACCACGCACCGGCAAGCGCAGCGTAGGACGTCCACCCTCTAGGTGGGCATACGATCTTATGAAGGCCACAGGATCACGCTGGATGCAGACCGCTTACAACCGGTCCTATTGGAAGTCTAAAGGGGAGGCCTATGTTCAGCAGTGGACGTCTTACGGCTGATATGATGATGATGATGATGAGCTTACTTAAGACCCATAAATTAATAAGTAGTACCTAATTTTTATCCGTGCTAGGCAACTGGCCTTCTCCCCGTTGTAATGTCTCTCCGTGCCTTATCGGCCTTGTTTTTTCTGTTTCCTGCTTGATATGGAGAGAAGTGGAAACTACGTATTTTTCATAATCCTTCATTATTCGTTTCTGATTAATTTCGTTCAGGATCCAACAGGTAAATTCATTCTCCGGAACACGTCGCAAGCTTCATTGTCTCGGCGCTTTTATAGTGGTTGCCACTGCTGATTCTGGCTTTCAGGAGTTGCAGTGGGGTGGGAATAGTTTGGTGGGTTTGTCCCAAAAAATAGTATCAGATAGCTTAGCTGTAGCATGTTTTTTCTTTGGAAATTTATTTGATGGGCTGATTTCTCATTATTCAGATATCTTTTATCTGAGGAATAAAAATAAAATTGTCCGCATTGTTTTCGGTATTTTGGAAAATGTAACTATCGGACTAGACCTTACCTCTGTGAGAGTCAACTAAGCAATAATCCATAGAAGGATGTCACATTTATTTTGCTTCACTGTTTAATTTCTAGTACAGATACCGGCACGATTCTTGAGCGCTCGGCGTAAGAGTGGGGATCGCTTTGCGCATCGTACACTTATCGACAAATGAAACGCACAATAAAACAAATTAAACGCACAAAACAACGAATCCCGAGTTGGCTATGACACGATGCGCTACGGCACGCTACGCGGCCAACCACTATATACACTTTCCCCGTCCCCGTTCCTCATTTCATCTAGCAAAGGGACCTAATAACTTACTTCTGCGCAGGTGAAGGTCAGCGCTCAAGATCCATGCCGGTATTTGTAAAAAGATGGTTTCGACTCGATTGGACTACGATCTCGTAAGCCACGTTTGGTCACGGTTTTATATGATCCAAACATGGTGAAATTCCTCACCAGCATTCCGTTCACAAAACCTTTCAAGAGATAACAAGCTTAGTGACAACAATAGTGAATCACACGCAGTAATAGTAAGTAGGTATGCGGGATACATAAATAGGTGGGCGCAATATCGTTTGGATTGCGCGCCCTGACACGGGTCGACAGCCATGTCCGGCTGCTGTTAATTTCGCTTGTCGACTGTACTGGCCTTCAGGGCTTAAGCGGTGATACTGGGTGTTAGAGTGAAGTGCCTTTACTTTTATGCGCTCCTGGTATTTAGTTTGTGGTACCTAAATGTTTTTTTTTGTTGATTGTAGCTGGAATAGTGATGATAATGTAGAAGAAATACTTAGCTTTTCCCGCGGTTTTACCCACGTAGAAGAAGAAACAAGTAGAAGAGAAATAAGAAGGGAGAAGTTTCGCTGCTAAGACTCTGGAATGGGCTAAGAATGATGAATGGGTTTCCCCAATAACCCCATATTCTGAAAAAACTTCCTGCTAAATTTTCGTACTGATTGATTTCATTTTTATATTGCTTGATATTTTGTACAGATCAGACGCGAGTATAACAAGCTACCCCAATTTGGTAAACTTATAGATTTTCAACTTAATTACCAGAGCAGAAAGTTCAAATTCCATTGGGAAAATTTGAGAAATTAGGGTAGGTTAATGTGCTGGCGTGTGTACATTAATATCGTATCAGTTTGCGGAAAAAATCTTAAATAATATTCGCAATTCACCATCAAAAATAGCCACTCAAGTAATTCCGATGGCAGAATTATGAACATGGAAGCAGTCACGCATAGAACATTGGGTCCGAACAAAACCTTCGATTATGACGTCGTTATAGACATTATCAATATCAGTAATGGCGGAAACTTTTTCTCTTTATTGCGACACTGAAGTACGCAGGTGTATGGGAAATTCGATTAATAATTTAATAGAAATTTATTGCCAATTACTTTATGATACTTGGGGTTTTATTTTTTGGAACTAAAGTATTGCACTGATAACGCCCACTGCGTTAACGATATGACTGCTGGTAGGGACTGTCAGACTTGTACTGACTAAAATCCACGGTGTCCTTCAATAGCCCTTTACGTTGGGGGGTCACGGTAATTTGATAAGTCCCGCGACCCCGGCAGGCTTTGGCCCTCTAAAGGGGGGCCCCGTCATCATGCTGACACTCTTTGAGGTGCGCGTGGTACACAAAACGCCGTCGACCCGGGATAAATGAAATATGAAAAATATGTTGCAGAAGTGTAATTTCTTATGTCTTATGGCCTCCTAACGACGCCCTCGAGTTAAGTAATTTGCTTGAAAGTTCATAATAGAAACAAAAACTAAATAAACCAAATATGGACATTAAAAACCAGGTTTTTCGTCCATTCTGACAAAGACAATGGAAACAAAACATTGTTTTAAGCACAATAAAGTTTAATTTCAATATAATTACCTCAACATTTGTAAAAACAATTTAAGGAGACTGCAACAAAATTTATAAAGTACGGTCCAAAATGTAAGGAACTTTTGGAAATTATCGCCGAAGTTCTTAGCATGAAGTTGTGAGACGGAATTAAGTAGAAGTTTTAGAAAAATATACGTTTCACTTCGAGTTCTGAGGACGCTCGTTATATTTCAGGTATTATTTGATTTAACTGTGGTTTATTAAACCTAAGAATGGAGATAAAATCAGCCTATTGGCGTCCACTGCTGAACGTAAGTCCATGTTTAATAAAATTTTATACAAAAGGAGCCTTAACTCTGGTTTCATTCAAAGATAGCATCTGTAAATCATCCCCTTTATTCCCAATTAGGCACTAATATAATTATTTTAAACCCTAACAGAATGAAGCGAGATAGCAAATCTCCGCCATTTAAAACTCAATGTTATAAAGGCACCTCCGCAAAATTTTAATATCGCACACCAAAAGTTACCTCGGTGTAATTATTCAGTGCAATTTACGGCACGCTAAAATTGCTATAATCTGACAAATCTGACCTTTAAATATTGCCCGGCAGAGGATATTTTGCTAAGAAAAATCTAATAACAAAAACAGTATCTAAGGAATCCTTCAAACTGGGCGATAAAATACAGACTGATTATCGCTAGGCGTCAAGTGACGTAATATTTCTTTTTTTTTCCGGCGGCACCTCGTTAATTCCCTCTCGCAACAAAATGAGGCTATTTGAGCCTCTCCGAGGAATATAACAACGTAATTCTATAGAAGTAACTGACTTGCAAGAAACATAGAGGGTTTTTATTGGGTGACGACTTCATTCTAATAATGTATGAGGATTTCTGAGTTGGTTTTGGTGACAGTTCACGTCTACTTTCCCTTTTTTTTTTCAGCTTTGACTAACAAACCGTTTATTTCCTGTTATCACGTAAAGAAATCAAACTTTCATATTAACTCGACTGATGTTTCAAGGACTACTAATATAAATACTTCCTATTTAAAAAAAAATGTCCTGACAGATCTCTTACAAAGCAATGGGTAGCTTACCGTCTGATTAGGACCAGGCCGGAGTCATCACACGTTGCGTTTTGTTCCACACAAGTCTCAAAGAGCTGTCAGCATAACTGAGAGGGCATTAATATTTGCCTATGGCAAATCAGGAATGTTTTAAAGAGTCACTGCCAACTCATTTTAGGTTGTAAAATCATCAAATGGTCCCTGGGTGGTGCGCAGAAGAGACTGGCATCCACCATGCTCCTTCAATTCGGGTCTTCAATTACCGTCAACGGCGGATCCAGGGGGGGGGTCATGGGGGTCATGACCCCCCCCTGGGTGATAGGCTGTCATAGGTGGCCACTGCAATTTTGTTTAATTTTATTTATATACGTAAACAAATTATACGCGAAAGACGCAAATAATCATAATAATACAATTCTGTGCTGTTATTGGTTATATTACAGCAGGGGTGGCTAACTTGATTAGACATAAGATCTACTGTTTACTAACGAAACCCTGTGCGATCTACCAATTACATACTTCTTGAAATCTTTTATGAAACAGCATAGATTAGTACACAATCATGTAGTATTTTTTATTGACCAGTCTTAGGAGTTCCTTTTCATATCGCATGTGAGATTGTTTCCTTAAATACTTTGGATTGGAAGTCTGAGTTGATGATGTTTAATCAACATAAACAGGGTCTTTTTTTTAAATTGGTCAAAAGGGAGAAATCCGAATCCATAAGAGATACGGAAAAACTTTCTTAGGAACCTTTAGCTCTTTTTTGGTGTTTACAATTTTGGCGTTTTTATTTTTTGGTCAAGTGTGAGTTGTCCACAAAATTGAGTGAAGTTGGGCAATTTTTTTTAGTGCCATTCGACTCTGTTGCATATAAAAATCATTTCATTGAATCGGATGAAAAAAATCGGGACGGCGGAAGTTTGTCAAACGCAAAATATTTTTTCGTACAAATTACCAAAACTTAAAAATGGGGAACGACAAAGTTACCCATTTTTTATGATGTCATTTGATTTAGTTAGTGTCGTATAGTGACCATTTCATTGTATCGGAAGGAAAATGTCTGGGCAACAGAAGTGGATCAAATCTAATGAAACACCTACTGACTACTACCAATACGACTTTACGCTGTTGGAAGGAACATAACTGTAGTTTGGCCAACTTAGATTCTACTGTCCAGATATTTTTCTGCCTATACAATTATCTCATCCTTACATGAAAGTAAGTCAACCAGCATAATAAAAAAAATGGTAATATTTTAGTTCATACAATTTGTATGAAACAATATGTTTTTTGCATTTGACCAAATTTCGCCATCCCGATTTTTTTCGATGAAACAGAGCCGAATGGCACTAAAAAAAAGAAATACAGGTGGCACTCGGTGGCTGCCGCGGTGAAGCTATTGCATAGCATTTAAAAAAAAGAAAAAAATATCACCTACCGCGAATATTTAACGAGAATATCATTTATTGGTGCACTACAGTTACTGTAATAAAGAAAAATAAATTAGAATGAAGATATAATTGAGTCTTTTATAAGTATACAGGATTCCCAGGTCTCACTTCTAAACAGAGTTAAAATTTTTAACAGGTTATGGACCCAGCAGGCCAGCACGCTTTCACTGTGTCACTCTGCTTTGTTGTAGGAGAATTTTATATGTGCTTATAGGTTTAATTGTGAAAAACTCTTTTTGTAGCTGGCCGTTTAGAATCAGTTAGAAAAAGTAAATTGTCTTTATGACGGATGTTTTTATGATTGCTGAAGTCTCCCAAACTGAAACGACGTTACACGAGTGTTAAGTTTTTTTTTTCTTAGGTATTTTTGTTACGGAATTTCTTGATTCGGTCGCCGCGCTCAGAGCCGGCGATAAAAGCTATGCAATAGCTTCAAAATTGCCCATCTTCACTCATTTTTGTAGACCACTCACACTTGACCAAAAAATAACACGCCAAAATTATCAACATCAAAAAATATAGCTAAAGGTTCCTAAGAAAATTTTCCCGTCTCTTATGGATGCGATTTTTTCCCTTTTGGCCAATTTAAAAGAAAGACCCTGCATAGGTCCTATAATATTATTTATATTTTTTGCTTTGCCACGATCGACTTAACTAATCGGTCGCGATCGACCGGTTGGCCAACCCTTTTTTTTAGCGTGGTTAAATCATCAAATGAGTCCTCCCGTCCAGGGCAGGGCGGGAGGGACTGTCAGACTTGTACTGACTAAAATCCACGGTGTTCTTCAATAGCCCTTTACGTTCCGGGGTCACGGTATTCGAGTTGGCCACCCCTGCTTTCTAATATTAAGTAGGTATAGCTATATCTATCCGAACTAGACTACGGAGGGAGACAAGCTGTCTGCGACATGGTGACCCCCCCCTGAAGTAAAAGCTGGATCCGCCCTTGATTACCGTGACCCGGGAACGTAAAGGGCTATTGAAGGACATCGTGGATTTTAGTCAGTACGAGTCTGACACAGTTACCCGTTTGGAAAATTCCGCGATCCCTGAACAGTTCCATGATCACAATCCACTGTGGCCCTAGAATGCAAAAGGAACAGGATGGTTTAAGTCAGTACAAGTCTGACACCCAGGGCGGAGGAATAATTTGATATTATCCACCCAAAAGAGCTCAATTTACATTAAAATCAATACACATAACACGTTATACATAATCTTAATATTATCTACAGGTTCAATAATTCCCTTGCCATACATCTCTATAATAAAGGCCACATAAGATGAGTAACGCGGGGAACATTGATAATTCAGTGGTGCGACACCCTCGGAAAATAATTACGTGAGACGAGGTTAATCGTAAAAGAGGCCATAGAATAAGATTATTAAAATACGTAGAAGCGAAACTAGGTTCCAATTATTGGCAGAATTTGAGCTCTGGCTCAAGACTTTGCTCGCATTTATATAGATTTTGACGGTTGGCGCGATGGCTGAGAGAATCCTCCCGCGGAACTGGTGTTTCCATGTTTGATCCAATGACATAATTATCATCAATGTTTAAATTAATTTATTTACTCGTCCCATCTCTATTTCCAGTCCATTCAAATCAGAGTCAAAATCGGTTTAGTGATTTAGACATAAAAGCGTAACAAACTCGCATTTACCATATTAGTTACGATACTCCTTGAGAAATAGTCTCACTGCATTGTGAAAAACGCTCATGGCTAAAGAACAACAACGCACTAACGCAGTAAGACTTAAATCGATTCTGCAAGTGCGAATCCTGAAGATGTCTAGACATCAGCCGCAATGAAATCTAACTAGTACAATTAGTGATACAAGAACAGTGGAAGGTCAACGTTCTCGCGTCTGATCACCAACAAAATGGACAGCCTCATTAACGCCCGAAATTATATTCAATCTCAATCCAAACCCCGATCCTTTGTTTTTGACGGCTACATCTGATTGTAGATCTTAAAGACTAGAACAGGCAAAGTCGTTGATTGGTTACAGATAGAAATCTGACCGAAGAAAGCAACCAAGATACATTAGAATTTACATAAGTGGTAGTGTTCATAGTGTCGCTTCTATACAATTTTCTTAGTCTATGCAGAGGGGTGCAGGCCTGTATCCCAAGATGAATTATGATTATGTGAATGTGCGTCTTGATCTGTCATGGCCGCTTTGTAAGTAGGCTCGTGTTTTAGGGACGAGGACTTAAGGGTGAAGGCATTAGTGATTAAATTTCAGTTCTATGTTTTGGGACAAAAGGAATGCTGTGAAGAAATAAGTAAGTTTTTAAATGGGGTCGGCGTAACACGTTTTCTTTTTCCATTCTCCCCAGCCAAACGTCACGGCATTCCTTTCATATTCCTTACACAATCTGTCCATCTTTTCTTTTTTCTTCCTCTCAACCATCCATATTTATATTATTTATACCCATCATTTTCCTATAACTCGCCTATAATGTTCCCACAAATGGGACATCCGCTTTTTTTTTACATTGTAGAATTATCAATTTAGTCTTCCCCCACGACTATACCTCGGCTCAGTGAAAGGCACTTTTTTTTCTTGGTAAAATCATCAAATGAGTCCTCCCACCCAGGGCAGGGCGGGAGGGACTGTCAGACTCGTACTGACTAAAATCTACGGTGTCCTTCATTAGCCCTTTATGTTCCGGGGTCACGGTAATGAGATAAGTCCCGCGACCCCGGCAGGCTTTGGCCCTCTAGAGGGTGGCCCCGTCATCATGCTGACACTCTTTGATGCGCGCGTGGAACACAACGTGCCTTCGACCCGGGCATGGTCCATGGTCGGGCAGCGAGTTGCCCATTACTCGCCGCCCGCATGCCCGCGCCTATGTAGGGCACTGGGCTAAAATCCGGCACGAAAAGCTCATAGCAGCTGGATATGATAGGTGTATGTCCTCTCCTTTTTAGGGTAGCCAAAAAAAGGAACCCTTATGGATTCGTAGTGTCTGTCTGTCTGTCCGTCCTTATGTCACAGCCACTTTTTACCGAAACTATAAACTACACTGTTGAAACTTAGTAAAGCCGCATTATGATTATCACATTAACAGGGCCGTCTTTACCAGGGGGTGCAAGGGGTGCGGTGCACCCGGGCGCGGAGCGCTCGGGGGCGCCTGTCAAGCGCTAAATTTTTGGATATTTCATTGAAAATTGAGAATAATGTACCTATGTTATGTATGTACGTTTGACATGTTGCCGCCCGATCGCCCGCACTTGAAGCAAAATGATCTCTAAGGCCCTTCGTACACAAGGCGACTCCAGTATCCGATACTCCAGTCGAATACTTAAGTCGCGCGACTCTAGTCGCGCATGATCCGTACACATGGCGATTTGAGTCGTAAGACTCAAATCGTCTATTCGCCCACCATTCTATATTCAACCTTAATAGTACATTGTACCAAAACACAAAATGTACCTACATTAATAATAATCTCATCCATTAGAATGCTTTTTATTTTAAATGACGAGTGCATTTCTATTTCAAATTTTGGAATTAAAACTTGGCGCGAACCCAACCAAATCGATGTCAAACGATATCGCGATCTAACTCGACGACAACGCCATCTATCGAGCATGGTGTCAAACTTTTTGTACTTTAGTAAATTATTATGGTTTCGTTACCAACAACCACTGCTAATTTAAGTTGAACTATGGATGAATTGAATGATAATACAAAATGACGTCGTATTCAGCCCCCATACGATCCATTAGATATTCGAAAACCATTTTTACATGATTTTTAGCCCTGTCCAGTACTGCCATCAAAAACGATCGTATTACATTTGGATTTTATTTTGGTAAGTTCAGAAAATGTATGCTTCTTAATTTCTTATTCAACCTACTTAATGAGTGAGCAATGCGCCAGTTTAGGGGTCAACTACTTCAGGCACGCCGCAATCGCGGCGGTAAGACAGAGGGGTTTGGGGTAAGACTATGGTTCCCAACCCTCCCGGATTGCCCGGGAGACTCCGGTAATAATGGTCAACCTCCCGACCTCCCGGAGAGCAATAATTTCTCCGGTTTTTCTAAAAAAGAACCAATCACATGAACCAAATATTGTCATAGGTAATGACAAATTGTACGATGAGGTTGGACTTTTGCGTGAGATGCAACCACATGTCGTTGCAGAAAATCGAGTGGATATACGCTGGGTTGACTTCTTTACGAAATCAAAACACAGAAACCCCTGTTTATTCTGATTTTTCATGTAAAAACTTTTATGATTTTGTGGTGAAAAACCGATAAATATTAGATGCTGCTCGAAAACATTAATTAATGCTTTTCTTTCAGTCTACCCTCCCCCCCCAAACTTAAACAAATTCTCCCGGGTTGGTCCTTTCGAGAGTTGGCAACCCTAGTAAGACCCCTCTTTGAGGAGTGGCTGGAGAGGCGTTACGGCGTCCTCACCTTCCGCTTGACGCAGGTCCTCACCGGGCACGGATGTTTCGGGAGGTTCCTGTGTCGTATGGGCAAGGAAGAAACGCCTGGTTGTCACCACTGCGAGGATCGCCCGGAGGACACGGTGGAGCATACGGTGCAGGACTGCCCCGCGCGCGGCAGAGCACCGCCGTGTCCTTACGGAGGCGATAGGCGGCGACTTCTCGCGCCCGGCACTGGTCGAGGCCATGCTGCGGGGCGAGACGGAATGGGAAGCGGTCGCCTACTCACGGCGTCCACCTCACGGCCCAGCGCGGGAGACGCCCACGGCAACGGACGTCGCAAGACGATCTCCGGCCACCGTAGGCGCGGGCATGCGGGCGGCGAGTAATAGGTGACTCGCCGTCCGATCATGGTCCGATCATGGTCCATGCCCGGGTCGACGGTGCTTTGCGTTCCACGCGCGCCTCAAAGAGCTGTCAGCAATCTGACGGGGCCCCCCAAAGACGGCCAAAGCCTGCCGGGGTCGCGGGACTGTCTCACCTGGTAACCGTGACCCTGGTACGTAAAGGGCTACTGCAGGAACACCGTGGATTTTAGTCAGTACAAGTCTGACAGTATGGGCGGGAGGACTCATTTGATAATTTTACCACGCTAAAAAAAAAGGGGTCAACTACTACCTATCTTATCAAATTACACCAATCTGTAAAATTTCTTTAAGATTTTTTTTTTACGGCACGGTTGGCGCTGTGGCTGAGTGATCGACTGCTGCGTTGCGTGTCGCGGGTTCGATTCCCGCACGGAACAAATATTTGTATGATCTGCAAGTAGTTGTTCCGGGTCTGGGTGTTTATGTATGTGAGTTTATATGTTTGTAAACGCATCCACGATACAGGAGAAATTCCTAGTGTGGAGCAACGTTTTCTTAGTTATTACGTTATTACATTAGTTCATAATAAGAAATTATATTAATCACTAGCTGTGCCCGCGACTTCGTTCGCGTGGATGTCGGAACTTAACAATGTAATTTTTTAGTGCTTCTTTATTAACAACATTAGCTGTAAACCATCATTCTGGAGCATACATAAATATGCGTACGTAAATCATCAAATGAGTCCCCACCCAGGGCAGGGAAAGAGGGATTGTCAGACTTGTACTGATTAAAATCCTCGATGTCCTATAAATCCTAAAATAGGCCTTTACGTTCCGGGGTCAAGGTAATTCGATAGTTCCGCGACCCCGGCAGGCTTTGGCCTTCTAAGGGGGGACCGTCATTGTGATGACACACTGAGGCGCGTGTTGAACACAACGCGCCGTCGACCCAGGCATACTCGCCGCCCGCATGCTCGTGCAAGTGAAAAATCTACGTTTAAATGCCTCTGGAACCTGAGTAGTATGGGCGTACTCCGGAGCCTGCCCGTTCCTGCCTTTACCGGCGCTGGCAGCCCCAGAAACAGGTCGTACCTATGCGTGACCCATCGTATCCCATCGTATCTCATCGTATCCCATTATATCCCATCGTATCACATCGTATCCCATCGTATCTCATCCTATCGCATCGTATCTCATCCTATCCCATCCTATCCAATCATATCCCATCGTATGCCATCGTATCCAATCATATCCCATCGTATCCCATCGTATTCCATCCTATCCCATGCTATCCCATCCTATCTCATCCTATCCCATCCTATCCCATCCTATCCCATCCTGTCCCATCCTGTCCCATCCTATCCCATCCTATCCTATTCTATTCTACGATTCCTTTAAATCGCTTTAATTAATTTACATTTTTTGTTTGTAAGGTGTAAACTGATTACGATGAAACAAAAAACATAATGTTACTTCAATTCAACACCTCTATTCCAGGTTTTTTTTAACGCCATCTACCGTGTTATCGTTGGTTTAGATGAATTATTTGAATATGTAGTTTTTCTATTCGAAGCTAGATCGCGCTACTGAACTGCGCGTCTCGGTGTGAACTGTGAACTGACCGTAATATTTTACTTCTGGATCACTTTAAATTCAAATATCTTTTGATAGACTGAACCGATTGCAATGAAACAACAACTAAATGTTACTTCAAGTTACGCTAAATCGTTGTGTATAAAAATTATCTACATTGATTTCGTACATTTTACGTGATGCCCGAATAACCAAACATACAAACAGACAAACAGATAAACAGACAAACAGACAAAAATTCTAAAAATGCTGGAAATGGGTTCTATTGGTTGTCCTTTAACATCCTGGCTATATTTTTTTTTTAATGTACAAAAATTTCTTTTCTACAGTTTTATTATATGTATAGATTACAAAACTGCCGCCCAAACTTTTTCCGTACCTATCTAATATATTTTTTAGAATATTCTTTTCATACAAGCAAGGATATTTTTCTACCTCAGATACAAATTTGATGTCTAATAATAATTGTTCCGCCATTCTCCTCTTTTTTTTCGTCGGTTAAAAATCGCGCAGACTTGGGTATCGGCGATCTTGTCAGATGAGTAGCTCGCGACTAGAGTCGGCGACGGCGGCGCATCACCAAAATGTCGGCGACGCCGGCCTGTGTACAAGCCTCTATGGATTTGTATTGCGATAGTCGACTGGAGACCAAAATCGTAAGGTATCGGAAACTTGCATCGCCTTGTGTACGAACCTTCATACACAACGTGACGCAAGTTTCCGATACTAGAGTTTCGTCCACTACTCTTGACCTGCGGAAAATTTGAGGTACTACTATTTTATAATGCAATTTGATGTAACGACATAGACACTAGCGCCGCGTCAAAAGGTCATGATGGGTGGCGATAGGTATAAAATTTTTAAAATGTCTGACACATGACTGTGACGATCAAAGTATATTTTTTAGGGTTCCGTAGGTTCGAAAGAAAAAACGGAATCTTTATAAGATCACTCGTGTGACCGTCCGCCCTTCACATTTAATTGTAAACATTTATCTATTTACACATGGCCGATTAAGTTGTAAACATTAGATCTATTGAATATATTTAGAACAGTTAAATATGCTATTTCCAAACGTATCAGTTTCTATTGGTCAAGTGTGTTTTCTGTATTATCCCTTATCTGGCAAAGATACAAATAATAGTCCTTTGCATATACTCGTAGACAACAAGAAAATTCCACAGTAGTGTATGATCTTAAAACAACATAGACATCGGAGGGGCAACAAGAAAAGAAAAAGTTAACTGCATGTGACATCAAAATTAAATGAATATGCTTATTGCAGATTGTAAATAATATTTTATTCGTATTAAGTATATTTTAAAATTTTATTCAATAAAATAGAAAAAAAACATTCTCCCAACTTGTTGATAAAACTGCATACCAAATTAAAAGATTTGTTACGAGGATTGTAAATTTTTTTTTATCATTTTAAAATAATTTCTTTCCAAATGATTCAAGAATATACTACGGAACCCTTTATAGTGTGAATATAATTAATAATGGTAAATAAATTGTTCCGCCATCTTGAAAGTCGCGGAAACTCGAGTAGCGGCGATGTCAACAGATGGGTAGCGCGCGATTAGCGTCGCGAGTCGCGTGCATGTGTACGAACGTATATGGATTTCTATTGCGATAGTCGCCTGGATACTGAAGTCGTAAGGTATCGGATACTGGAGTCGCATTGTGGACGAAGGGCCTAAGTCAATAGAGTGTAAGTTCATTTGAAACGGGCGCGCGGCGCGGCACCTAATGAGGCACTAGCACAAATTCTACGTATTAGACCGTACTTCCTACTTGAATCAGTGTGTCTGTCATAGGCGAGCAATTGCGCCCTTTGACATTGTCACCCGGACGCCCGCACTTGAAGTAAAACGATCTCTAAGTAGATATGGGCGCCGCGCCGGCGCGGCGCCGCCGTGTACACCCCGCACGCCGCCGCCGCCGCCGACATTCACCGCGCGGCGTGAATGGCGTAAAGACGTGTATTTGCTTTCGTGATTGACTCATCCAAAATGACTGACTTAATATTCCAACAATCATTGGTGAATAATTTCGGGGATATAACATCCCCCTGTCTCACCCCCCTGCGCAGCAGGGTATGTTTAGACTGCTGGTTCTGTACTTGGACACTCATAGTCGCGGCGTCATAGAGACATTTCAGCACTTCGATGTACCGCCAGTCTACTTGACATCGCTGCAGTGATTGCAGAACAGCCCAGTTTTCAATGCTCTTCGGACTTCTGTATAACCTGCCTCATTGTGTGGTGCTAAATCCTCCGCGAAACCCAGACTGCTCCGGAGGCTGAAACTCGTCAAGTCTTCTTGTGAGACGATTTGTGATGACCCTCGAAAACAGTTTATTTCCGTGGCTCGGGAGTGATAAGGGACGAATTTTTTTATGTGCAATGGGTTTTCTCTTGACCTTAGTCTAGGTCAGGAGTGACTAAGACAAGGTTGACAATAGAGTGAACTTACCCAGAAGAAGCCTGTTCACTATATCATATCTTATAAGAGAATATATCTTTGAAGAGATTAGGGTGAATGTATGTGTTCGGAAACACAGACGCAGGCAGAGAGTTCCACTCCTTCGCTGTCCGCTTTATAAAAGACGCTTGGAAATGCTTAGTGCGAATAGGTGGTATAGCAATAAGGTAGGAATGGTACTCGTAATTTGCCGTGCGTGTGCAATGACAGAAGGGGCCTGTTGGGATGAGATCGTGGAGTTCTTGGGTACACTCTCCGAAGTATAAGGGTCATTCTTCGTTCACCAAACATCCGTTGAGGATAACGACGCCCGATCTTTTACTACTAGTGCAACCATCCACTAACAAAAAACAAAAATATAAATTATTTTAATTAAGTACATCTAACTTAAATGAAATTAAAAAAGCTCTGCATTCCACTGAGTCAAGAGCGGCAAGTTGGTATTTAGCTGAGCCATCCCAGAGGTGGCTATAATACTCCATGCAGGATCGGACTTGTGCTTTGTAAAAAGTTAAAAGCTGTCCAGGCGTGAAGTACCGCTTTTTTTTAGCGTGGTAAAATCATCAAATGAGTCCTCCCACCCAGGGCAGAGCGGGAGGGACTGTCAGACTTGTACTGCCTTAAATCTACGGTGTCCTTCAATAGCCCTTTACGTTCCAGGGTCACGGTAATTTTTAAGTCCCGCGACGTGAAGTACCGCTTCACTCTATTTAGGATGTTTTTGGCAGCAAGTCGGGCTTTGAACACAATGGTGGCTCCAAAGTTGAGACTAGAATTCAACTCCATACCTAGGAGCTCGAGTCGGTCTTTCAGAGGTACAGATGCACCCTGAAAAGTAGGAATTTGGTCCAAACGACTCCATTTTACGGTAAAAAGACAAGCCTGTGTTTTGGTTTCGTTATAAGAGACCAAATTGTCATCACCCCACTGATAGACAAGGTTAAGGCGTAATTTGTCCGCTCAGCCATGGCCTCTCACAAGGAACATACTTCATCCCCGATGGTGTTTGCGCTGGACACGTATCTCTCTGAAACTGTACTGTCATCTGCGTACCCAACAATACCAGATTGAAGTAGGTCATTGATGTGCAGCAGGAAAAGAGTTGCGATACGATAAGTATGATAGTTTTTCAATAGGGATTTGTCGCTCTTCTTGAAAAAGAGAATCACAACAGTCCTGTTCCATGCCTTTGGAGTTCTCCCGGTGTCTAAAACAGAGTTGAATAGCTTTTGGAGCTCCCGAAGTACGGGCTTTCCACCTGATTTCAGAAGCTCAGAAGTAACTCCGTCTTAACCCAGGGCTTTTCCATGTTTAAGCTGCCTCACGGCCAACTCAACCTCGTCTAGGCTTATTTCCGGCAGTTCATCGGTGTAGTGGCGGGTCAGAGTGGCTCGGCTATCCTCTGAAGAGGTGGCTTGTGGACCACGACTGTCGAATAACCGGCCATAAAAGTCTTCTATCTCAGCTAGGATCTCCAGCTTTGAGGTTATGGTTTGGCCAATAGGTGATCTAAGCTTTGTCAGATACGAGTGTTTCAGTTTCGAGGTCACGTCGTACCAACTTGTTTATTTTCTTATTGAGTTCTCGCTTCTCTGACGGTGTAACTTGAATTAGTATCTGTTTAGATTATCTGTGTCTACTTTGAAAAAAAATTTACGATGTTATTAAAGTGTCCCTTTGGAAAAATCGTTTTTTTTTGTACCTGATGACCTGATCTGGATAAAGTATTTACTGTACTGTATGTATAGGACTGACATTTTCCTGTCGTTCCGGCTTAAAGAAGATAGGGAGTAGATTTTTAGTTTTTTTTTAGTTGAAGGTAGTAAAAACCTACGCCGCCGGCGCCACGCCGCCGCCGATTGAAATTGGTCAGCGCGCCGCCGCCGAGAATTTTTAAGGCGGCGCCCATGTCTATCTCTAAGTCAATAAAGTGTATCGAGGTTCGGGCACGCCGCAATCGCGGCGGTAAGACCCCTCTTTGAGGAGTGGCTATGGATAGGCGTCACAGCGTCCTGACCTACTGCATGACGCAGGTCCTCACCGGACACGGAAGTTTCGGGAGGTACCTGTGTCGGATAGGGAGGGAAGACACGCCTAGGTGTCACCACTGCGTAGATCGCCCAGAGGACACAGTAGAGCATACAGCGCAGAACTGCCCCTCTTGGGCAGAGCACCGCCCTGTCCTCACGGCAGCGATAGGCGGAGACCTCTTGCGCCCCGGCATTGTTCGAGGCCATGCTGCGGGGCGAGACGGAGGAAAGCGGTCGCCTCCTTCTGCGAAGCAGTCATGCTCGCGAAGGAGGAGGCGGGCCGCGAGAGAGAGAGGACAGAGTCTTCCCTCCGCCCCAACCGCACCGTAGGCGCGGGCATGCGGACGGCGAGTAATGGGTAACTCGCCGCCACCATGGACCATGCCGAGTAATTGAATTCGTTAGCTCATTTCATTGTAAAAAAAACGAGGGCGCAGGCTGAGTCCCGCACCCCGGCGCTGAATATATTTAAGACGGCCCTGCACATTAAAATAGACAAAAAACAATACATTTTAGGAAAAAATATACCATACAAGATTTTTTGTCATTTTTATAGATGTACGGAACCATTCGTGCATGAGTCCGATACGCTCTTGGCCAGTTTTTTTTAATTCAATTAAGAGGCAGTTAAAAAAAATCTTTTAATTTTATAGACTGCTGCGAACATTCCATAAAACCCTAGTACATCTGGTACTTATGAAAAGACTAGAGATCTGCTGCTTCCGACGCTAAGATCCCAAGTTGGTATTTGAGTCAAAACTTGAAGTCTTTTGTGTAAGTTCGGCACTCGAGCCGCCTAGTTGGCGGGTTGTATATAAAGCCGGCGGCGTTAACGTAATAAGCTAGTATTTTTTTATGTTTTTATAAGTGCAGCAGTAGAGTTAGAATATCGACTGTGAACTGGCAACCGGTCCTACCTCAATTTTTTGATGATTTCACTTTTTATTGCCATTTTATACTATTTAATACTCCACATCGTTGCAAGAAATCCTAACTCAAATACATTTAAATCAACTTCAACGCGCAGTGAATGCGAGCATCTAATCGTAAACGGTTTATTGTCTTATCTCGATTTTAAATTGGAAGGAAGCATAATAATGTTACTTTTGTTTATAATAACATATGCAATATAATATTAAAAAACTTCGTATTTTAATTTAACAAACCAGATGCTGTATAAATGATGCTAACATGTTTTGTCTTCATCCTATAAAGTTGTCAAAATTGAGATAGTACCAGTTGCCAGTTCCCAGTCGATATACAAGTAAAACATTTTGCAAAAATAATCGATCTTTCAGTTTTAAGCTGGATTAGCATTTGCTTGGTTGAAGGCACCCCCTTAAGGGTCCGAATGGCTGGCAAGCACCCACTCGCATAAGTCGCGTAGCTCTTCTGCTTTCCTTCCTTCCATGGGGGTGAGTCAGTCCTCCCACCCATTACTATCCTTCTTCCCAAGAATACACGGGAACCTCCCGAAACTTCCGTGTCCGGTGAGAACCTGTGTTAAGCGGAAGGTGAGGACGCCGCGATCGCGGAGTGCCCGAGCTGATGGTCCTACGATGAAAACTCATTTCATCAGAAATATCGTCTTTTTAGCAGTCGGCATAACTTTCATTCCTACTTTCTTCAAACACTCAAAAAGGGCGTGAGTATTTACGCTAGTTTTATTTAAAACATTTATTAATTAGATCGCCTTTTTCTGACGCGTCAATATCAACCTCAATCTAGTCGTTCTAAAAACTGGAATAAGAAGTAGGCGCCTTTCAAGGTTGTAATTAAATAGATTACATCATTACGCTATAAGTAGATAAAACACCTACAAGTTGGGAATTGTCTACAGTAATATACTGCTCAACAATATCATTTATGCTAAGAAATATAATAACAGACTCCTCAGAACCTAATGTCTCTTTGAACAAGAGATCATAAGTGACAAAATGAAACCACGCGTGGAACTGTCACATACTACGGAGAGAAATGCGTAAATATAGGGGAACATGACAACATATCCATGGGAATTGTAATAAATATAACATTTTGAGTACAATTTTGTAATGATGAGAAAGATTCTGAAAGTGTGAAGACGCAATGTGTCGTAACAAGTAAATATCTCTGAATCGGAGACACATTCGTAGATCTTTTTATCCTGAACATGGACACTTAATTTATCTTCTTTCTGTTGTACAACTTATAGCATAAAAGGCTGTATTAAAGTTAGATTAAACCGAATCAGAGCAAGCCTCTCGACATGAACGAAACGTCCTAAGTGGTCCGGCCCTACTCCAAACTTTGAGCACGCGAATAATGGCACGAATAATTGAATTTTAACCAATTCTCGCGAACGACTGTGTACTAGGACCATCCAGGCTGACAAGACCTTCCATCTACACATAAATATGACGATACGTCTCCTAAAGCCCTGCTTAGAGGGGTCTGATAAATTGGTAGCTGTTTCAGTACTTTCTCAAAGGGTCTGACGGAATAAAATGCACTTACAGTAGTGACTGTTTTGTTCAGAGGGCCTTTAAGAGAGGAAAAAGATTATTTTAGTCGATATACGTGTGATGTGTTCGATAGGAGTTCCATCCTTTTGTTGGACTGAAGTGTAATACGTTGTGTCAAAGGAGGGTTACACTTTTGAAAATGTTTTATCCGAGATGAAATGTGCTTGGTCGGAGATAAAGGTAGAGAGGACGTGTATTATGTTTTCGGTTCCTAATAAAATGAAAATAAAGTATTAATTTTTGTTATAGGTTCAATTCTTAAAATGCTGCATCGTTATAATTTAGTTAATTATCGTAAGGCGTGGAGGACTATAAGATGAAAATATACTACCATTTTTTTAAAATATATTTATGTAGTTTTAGCTTACAAAAATATATTTCCATACAAATATGCGCATAAATTCTGTGAGAGGCCATAAATTGTTTGTACAAACTAGGGCAGGATAGGAACTTTAACTCATATTTATCTTAACACCAGAGGACAGCAACGCTGTCTTAAATCTGGTGCGGCAGGAGCTGCTGGCGTTTAACCAGCGGTTTGCGGTCCTCGAAAACCGCATCCTGCGGCCCCCGCTGGCGGCGACCTCTTACGCGGCTGCCGCGGCTTCCACGACACCTAGGCCGGTTCCAGCTCCGGCTTCCGAGAACCGCGCCGCGACGAAGCAGTCGGCACCGGCTAAGCAGGCCCCGGCCTCGGCGGCAGTTTCGGCGAGGGCAGGCCCATCTAAGGCGGCTCCAGTGGCGCAGGCCACGCCAAGCTCAGCCTCAGCCCCACCGAAACAAAGAAAGACGGCGGCAAAAGGGACGAAGGGTGTTCCGGCGGCGGCGGCGGCGGCGGCGAGCCAGCCGCCCCAACCTTCGCAGCAACAAGCCTCGCAGCCTTCGCAGCCTCCTCCAGCCGATGCCGAATGGCAGGTAGTTGGCGAAAGGAGGAAGGCCAAAAGAAAGCGAAGGCGGCGACAGCGGAAGAAGCGAACCGTCGCGGCGAGACTCCGCGCCCCTAAGACCGCGGCTGTAGTAATAACACTACAGCCGGACGCGGTCAAGAGGGGCGTGACGTACCGCGACGTGTTCGCGAAGGCGAAGGAGGCGGTCAACCTCCGAGAACTGGGGATCGACGGGGGCCTCCGGGTGCATGTCACCGCGACGGGGGCCAGACTTCTGTCAATCCCCGGCGCGGACAGCGGCCCTACCGCTGACGCTCTAGCCGAAAGGCTCAGAGCGTCCCTGGATGCGGAGGAGGCCCGAGTGTCCAGGCCCGTAAAGCGCGCAGATCTGCGCATAATGGGCCTGGACGACTCCATCTCGGAGGGGGATGTGGTCGCCGCCGTTGCCAGGGCTGGGGAATGCCCTGCCGAGCAAGTGAAGGCAGGCACCCTACGCCCTGACTTCACGGGGCTGCTGACAGTCACAGTTAGCTGCCCCGTGCCGGCGGCCAAGAAAATTGAGGAGGGCCGAAGGCTCCTGGTCGGCTGGGTGTCCGCGCAGGTAAAACTGCTGGAGCCCAGGCCTCTGAGGTGCTTCCGCTGCCAAGTGGGTAACCACACGGCATGCAAGTGCACCTCGGAGGTGGACCGCAGCGACGACTGCTTCCGCTGCGGTCAGCCCGGTCACAAGGCCGGCTCGTGTACTGCCCCGCCGCACTGCTTCGCATGTGCGACGGCTGGTAAGCCGGCCGATCACCGGGCAGGGGGCAAGTCCTGCGCCCCGCCCGCCAAGACCAGGAGCAGAGGTAGGCCCTCTGCCACCGCCGTCCCCGCCACTGCCGCCGCCGCCGCCGCAGCTCCTGCTGCCGCCGCCGCCGCCGTGGCCACACCCTCACAGAGGGCCCTGGAGGAGGCTGCAATGGATTCAGATTAATGTCTCCATTGCGCTTCCTCCAGGCGAACATCAACCACTGCGCCGCTGCTCAGGATCTCTTGCTCCAGAGCATGGCGCAGTGGTCGATCAACGTCGCCGTGGTCGCCGAGCCGTACTTTGTCGTGCCCAGGAATGACTGGGTAGCGGACCTGGACGGCTCGGTGACCCTAATTTCGTCGGCCGCCGCCGGTACCCCGCCCCTCGATCGCGTCGAGAGAGGGCGCGGGATCGTCGCGGCACGGTTCGGGGAGATCGCCGTGGTTGGCGTCTATTTCTCCCCGAACCGATCTCTCGCCGAGTTCCAAGACTCCCTAACGGAGCTGGGAGACGTCGTCGTCGCCCTCGGTTCCCTCCCCGCGCTCGTCCTCGGGGACTTCAATGCCAAAAGTCCGGCTTGGGGTTCCCGGTCCAGGGACTATACGCGGGGTAGGATGCTCGAGCACTGGGCCCGGGCGCAGGGCCTGGTGGTCGAGAACCGGGGTTCTGTCCCCACGTGCGTGCGGTGGAGGGGCGAGTCGGTGGTGGACGTTACGTTCGCCAGCGCCGCCCTGTCGCCGCGCGTCACTGACTGGCGCGTTGTGGAGGAGGTGGAGACCTATTCCGACCACCGGTATATCCGGTTCGACGTCTCCGCCCAGACCTCAGACGCGCCGGTTCCGAGTGGACGGAACCCAAGTGGTCCGCGATGGGCGCTGAAGCAGCTGGACCGGGAGCTATTCCTGGAAGCCTCGATCGTGCAGGCCTGGGTGTCACCACCGGACAGGCCTGCCGACATAAACGACGAGGCCGAGTGGTTCCGGGAGGCCATGTCAGAGATCTGCGACATGGCCATGCCCCGGGTCCGGCAAGGACGCGCCCGGCGTCAGCTGTACTGGTGGTCGCGCGAGCTAGCAGCGCTGCGCGAGGCGTGCGTTGCCGCGCGACGCCGGTACACCAGGTTCCGCAGGCGCCGCACCCGACCTCCGGATGCGGCGTCTGTGGAGGCGGAGCTGTACGAGGGCTACAGGGCAGCGAAGACCGTCCTCCGCGACGAAATCTGGCGGGCCAAGGAATTGGCCCGCGCGGAGATGCTGGGGACTCTGGACGGGGACCCATGGGGCCGCCCCTACAAATGGGTGCGCGAAAAGCTCCGCCCCTGGGCTCCCCCGTTGACGCAGAGTCTCCAGCCTCAGTTCGTGGAGGACGTGGTGAGCGCCCTGTTCCCATCGCGAGGGGAGCATACTCCCCCGCCTGTGGCTCCGTCTCCGACGGAATCTGACGGTGAAGCTGGCGCAAACGCGGACCACAGCGACGACGACGTCTACGATGCTCCAGAGGTGACCGAGGTAGACATGAGAGTGGCGGTACAACGGCTCAAGGCCAAAAATACCGCCCCAGGACCCGACGGCCTGCCAGGGAAAGCCTGGGTCCTGGCCTCGGGGACTCTCGGTCCTCGACTGGGGGGGCTCTTCAGCGCATGCCTGGAGAGGGGCCAGTTCCCGCTTCGTTGGAAGACGGGGAAACTGGTCCTGATCCAGAAGCCCGGGCGCCCTGCGGACTCTCCGTCCGCATTCCGGCCCATCGTGCTGCTCGACGAGGTGGGCAAGCTCTTTGAAAGAGTAATTGCAGACCGCCTCGTCGGGCACCTGAATCGGGTGGGTCCGGATCTTGCGGAGAGCCAGTTTGGCTTCCGCAGGGGGCGCTCGACGGTGGACGCCATCATGCGCGTTAGAGCCCTCACGACGGGGGATGCTGTCGCCCGGGGCAGGGTCGTCTTGGCGGTGTCTTTGGACATCTCCAACGCCTTCAACACCCTGCCCTGGAGTTGCATCAGGGAGGCACTCCGGTATCACCGGGTGCCGACCTACCTCCGTCGTATAGTCGAGGACTACCTGACGGACAGGGCCGTCATCTACCCCGGTCACCGGGGAGTGTGGAACCGGCGAGAGATGTCGTGCGGTGTTCCACAGGGATCGGTCTTGGGGCCGCCACTGTGGAACATCGGATACGACTGGGTGCTGCGCGGCGACCTCCCTGACGGCGTCAGCGTAATATGTTACGCTGACGACACGCTAGTCCTGGCGGAGGGAGAGTCGCATCAGGCGGCGGCCGACAAGGCGACGCAAGCGGTTGCGACAGTCGTCGAAAGGATCCGGCAGCTGGGACTCGAAGTGGCGCTGCACAAAACAGAGGCCATGTCTTTTCATGGTCGTCTGAACGCGCCACGGTCCGAGTCCCACATAACGGTGGAGGGGGTTCGCATCGGCGTCGGGAGGACGATGAAGTACCTGGGACTCGTCCTCGACAGCCGGTGGAACTTCAGGGAGCATTTCCTGAGTTTGGCCCCAAGGCTGAACCGGGCAGCAGGCGCCCTCAGGCGACTCCTGCCCAATCTCGGCGGGCCAAACGCCTCCTGCCGTAGGCTGTACGCCGGTATCGTGCGGTCCATGGCCCTCTACGGGGCCCCCGTGTGGGCCCTGAGCATCCGGACGCGACCACTAAAGTTGGTCGCATGCCAGAGGGTCATGGCTATCCGGATGATCCGGGGATACCGCACGATCGCCGGCGAATCAGCCAACCTCCTTGCCGGATTACTGCCCTGGGATCTGGAGGCGACTGCCCTCCAGCGCGTCTATGAGTGGCGCGTGGAGGCGCAGCGCCGGGGTGTAACCCCGCTGCCCCGAGAAGTCGAGGCGCGGCGGGAAGAGCTCCGGTGCGATCTCAGGGCAGTATGGAGGGGACGACTGTCGCAACCGAGGTCCGGGCACGCCGCAATAGCGGCGGTAAGACCCCTCTTTGAGGAGTGGCTGGAAAGACGTCACGGCGTCCTGACTTACCGCATGACGCAGGTCCTCACCGGACACGGAAGTTTCGGGAGGTTCCTGTGTCTGATAAGGAGGGAAGAGACGCCCGGGTGTCACCACTGCGAAGATCGCCCGGAGGACACGGTGGAGCATACGGTGCAGGACTGCCCCGCTTGGGCAGAGCACCGCCGTGTCCTCTCGGCGGCGATAGGCGGAGACCTCTCGCGCCCGGCATTGGTCGAGGCCATGCTGCGGGGCGAGACGGAGTGGGAAGCGGTCGCCTCCTTCTGCGAAGCAGTTATGCTCGTGAAGGAGGAGGCGAGCCGCGAGAGAGAGAGGACAGCGTCCTCCCTCCGCCCCAGCCGCAGTGGTAGACGCCCACGGCGTCGGACGTCGCGGGACGATCTCCGGCCACCGTAGGCGCGGGCATGCGGGCGGCGAGTAAAGGGCAACTCGCCACCCGACCATGGACCATGCCCGGGTCGACGGCGCGTTGTGTTCCACGCGCGCCTCAAGGAGTGTCAGCATGATGACGGGGCCCCCCTCTAGAGGGCCAAAGCCTGCCGGGGTCGCGGGACTTATCTCATTACCGTGACCCCGGGACATAACGGGCTATTGAAGGACACCGTGGATTTTAGTCAGTACAAGTCTGACAGTCCCTCCCGCCCTGCCCGGGGTGGGAGGACTCATTTGATGATTTTACCACGCTAAAAAAAAAAAAAAAAAAAAAAAAAAAAAAAACCCCTTAAAGTCCTCTAATTTCCATATAAACTAGCGATCAGCTCCAGCCGACGAGAGGTAACGTGAACTAAATCACAGCTCACGGCTAAAACTTCCAACAAAATTCAAACTAAAATGTCTAATAGCGGAGACTTTGTGACTGACGGCCCGAATACATATTAGATAGAAAACCGTTGGGTCCTTTGACAAAACGGAGTTTGAACTCACTAATGCCAATAAAATTGAATATAAAAAATCAATTTGCTCTTCAAACCATTACATTTTTTACGAATTCATATCCAATTCCTTTCTTATTACGCCTCCATTTATCAAGAAAAAGTTTTCGTATAATGTTGGCAGCCATTTTTCATTGGGATCCTCTGATTGGACAGGCATGTCAGGTGACGTCATAATGGCGGGAGAAGTCGTTAATTTGTAAAAGGAGACGTCGCCATGTTTGAACTTTTTGGTGTTTTCCATCAATATGTCATGAGGTGTAAGAAAAAGGTTGGCGTGTTGACTTGATGCTGAAATATTAGCATAGAATGTCTCAGCAATTTGTGTTTTATGTGTGTGTTTGTGATTTATAGCCATTTTAAGCTACAGCCAATGCTTTTGTCAACGCCTAGATAAAAATCAGTAAGGTAAAGAAATTTTGTGGTCATCTTTTAGCTTTAAACTTTACCTTACTAACTTATATAATTGTGTGATAACTTTTAGGGTTCCGTACGTCCGAATACAAAAACGGAACCCTTATAGGATCACTCGTGTGTCCGTCTGTCTGTCGCTTACGGTCAATTATCTCCGATTCTACTAGACCGATTGGGTTGAAATTTGGTACACATATCAATTCCTGTGACCCAAGCACAGAGGTGTGACGTGAATAGATGAAATCTGTATGTGGGAGGTAATTTTTGGGGGGGAAGGGGAAAATGAAAAAAAAAGTTTTGAAAACTGCATCGTGTGACATATCAAATAAAATGTCTTGTTGAGACAATCTTAAATGTATTTTTTTTTGTAATTTTAAAATAAATAGTTTCCAAGT
The DNA here is from genome assembly GCA_950005045.1 of Agrotis exclamationis. NCBI lineage: Eukaryota > Metazoa > Arthropoda > Insecta > Lepidoptera > Noctuidae > Agrotis > Agrotis exclamationis. The sequence goes on along the minus strand of OX465434.1, from coordinate 3,346,994 downwards.
TATTCAAGAAAATAGACGAAATTTGACCATTCCCCCTCCCCTCTTATCTCCGAAACTACTGAATCTAAAATTTTGAAAAAAATACGGTAATTCGTTTTCTACTTATAGATTATAGGAAAACCTATAAGAAGTCTATATCTGTATATGGGAGGCAATTTTTGGGGGGGAAGGGGAAAATTAAAAAAAAATATTTGAAATCTGCATCGTGTGACATACCAAATGAAAGGTCTTGTTGAGACAATCTCAAATATATTTTTATTGTAATTTTAAAATAAATAGTTTCCAAGTTATTCAAGAAAATAGACGAAATTTGACCATTCCCCCCCCCATATCTCCGAAACTACTGAACCTAAAATTTTGAAAAAAATACAGAAATTAGTTTTCTACTTATAGATTATAGGATAACCTATAAGAAGTCCATATCTGTATATGGGAGGTAATTTTTGGGGGGGGAAAGGGAAAATTAAAAAAAATATATTTGAAAACTGCATCGTGTGACATATCAAATGAAAGGTATTGTTGAGACAAACTTAAGAGTATTTTTTTTGTAATTTTAAAATAAATGGTTTCCAAGTTATTTAAAAAAAATAGACGAAGCTTGACCATTCCCCCCCCCCCTTATCTCCGAAACTACTGAACCTAAAATTTTGAAAAAAATACAGGAATTAGTTTTCTACTTATAGATTATAGGATAACCTATAAGAAGTCCATATCTGTATATGGGAGGTAATTTTTGGGGGGGGAAGGGGAAAATTTTTAAAAAAATATTTGAAAAGTGCATCGTGTGACATATCAAATGAAAGGTATTGTTGAGGCAAACTTAAAAGTATTTTTTTTGTAATTTTAAAATAAATGGTTTCCAAGTTATTAAAAAAAAATAGACGAAGCTTGACCATTCCCCCCCCCTTATCTCCGAAACTACGAAACCTAAAATTTTGAAAAAAATACAGGAGTTAGTTTTCTACTTATAGATTATAGGATAACCTATAAGAAGTCCATATCTGTATATGGGAGGTAATTTTTGGGGGGGAAGGGGAAAATTAAAAAAAATAATTGAAAACTGCATCGTGTGACATATCAAATGAAAGGTCTTGTTGAGAGAATCTTAATTATATTTTTTTTGTAATTTTAAAATAAATAGTTTCCAAGTTATTCAAGAAAATAGACGAAATTTGACCATTCCCCCCCCTTATCTCCGAAACTACTGAACCTAATTTTTTTTTTAAAATACAGAATTTCGTTTTCTACTTATAGATTATAGGAAAACCTATAAGAAGTCCATGATATTAAAAGAACATGGTAAATCACCCAATATTGTGCGTACCAATTTGGGTCAGATTAAAAAAAAAACATGATAGGTAACATCGTACGGAACCCTCTTCATGCGAGTCCAACTCGCACTTGGCCGGTTTTGTAGCTTAATACAGCTACAGTTACCACACAATTCCTTTTTATTATAATCGTTTACAGCAACACAAATTTAAGCATGTTTACGTAACATACATACACGAAAATGCTACCTCAACATCAAAGACAGCTGACTCTACACCAAATTAAGCAAGATTTTCGGCCATTATTTGCCCAATTCCATTAATATCATAATATAGGGCAACAATCACTCGCCCCCATCTTTCCCATGTCTACTGTGTCCCAAATTTCCGGGTCGCCGTGACCCTGACATATCCATAATAGGGTCACTAATACCCGCTCCTTTCGACAATGCTATTTTTAATTTACCTCTTCTATTTCTTGTTGTCCTGGTATTTTGGGTACGCTATGTTCAATTGGGTTTAATTTTCTACAATTCCGTTTGTATTCTCATTTAGTAAGATATCTTGCTACCAATTTAATGTAATTTTATTACATTTTAAATTATTGTGTTTTTGGTTTCAGAAGTTATTTCATGTAATTATTATTTTTCCCTGATAAAAGTGGGAGTATGTCGGCCTCGTTTTAATTATCTCCTGTTAATTATTGCTACTTATTTGGTTTCTTATTTACTTTTATAAATGGTAACATTTTCCTTTTCAACAAGGTAAAAACGTAATTAACTTTAAATATTTAGGATTTCACATCTCCGATTACCACTAACCCCTGCTGTTAAGGGGAGTGGTAATGTCTCCTACTTACGAGTAGGTCTTGCTTGGGTAACATCGTCAACAAAACACACAGGTGTTTTGTTGACGATGCTACGATGCTGCTATGATGTTAGGACAGCCTAACCTAAGATGACATTTGACATCTACCAACCCGCACTAAGCCCGCTTGTTGTATTACGGGCTACTCCTTCTCACAGAGTGGAGACCTAGTATTCCTACAGTGGGAACATTCTAGGGTTTATGGTTGAAGCTATTGCATAGCTTTTATCGCGGGCTCTGAGCGCGGCTTGGTGCTGCGACCGAATCAAAAAAATTACAAAATCCTAACGAAAATACCTGACACCACGCATCGTCTAACATCGTTTCGGCAATCATAAAAATATCCGTAATAAAAATAATTTACTTTTTCTTACTGATTCTAAACGGCCAGCTACAAAAGGAGTTTTCACAATGAAACCTACTTATAAAATCGTCCTACAACGAAGAAGTTCTTTATTACAGTAGTGCACCACGAACATTTTAAATAAATTATATTCTCCTTAAATATACGAGGTAGGCGATTTTATTCTTTTAAATTTTTTAACCGACCTCTAAAAAAGGAGGTGACTCAATTCGACTGTATATATGCTTTTTTGGTTTTTTTATGTTTGTTCGAGCAGAACTTCGTCGTTTATGAACCGATTTCGATGATTCTTTTTTTGTTGAAAAGAAGATATTTCAGAGGTGGTCCTATGATAATGATATCAAGGTATGATGATGGAAGACCAGAGAAATCGAAGGGAACTTTCAAAAATCGTAGGGGCGACTAGTGCGTTTGTAAGTTTTTTCATTATTTATTTGTAGTAGTTCATAAGTTAAATATCTCTGCCTAACCTTTTTTACAACTATGTTGAGGTCGGTTTCCAGTCTAATTGGATGCAGCTGAATACCAGCTATAACCTGATTTAACAGATAAATAAAATAAATAGTGAAGTTTAAAAGCTTCTGTAGTGCGATGTTAGTACTTAATACATTGTTTTATCAAGAACAATGTTGGGAAAACTATTGTTAAGACTTCTTTGCGTTAGCCGCATATAGGAATAAGTATCGCATTTCAGGTTAATACCAACTGGTAGACCGAGCTCTGCTGAGATGCAAAATAGAAAAAAAACCCTCAAATAAACGAAAACAAAAACTCGCATTGGAGCCTACGATTATAGGATAATAGGTTAAATATTTTCGTTTAAAAGCAAAGTCATAATTATATAGAATAGTTTTGCCTTGTTTTAAGATAGAACCTAGCTACGACTAATTAGATCAGCATTCCGCATTTTATAGTTCAAAAATTTGAAAATGAAAACCTTCAACTTTATTACAAACTTCAATCAAAACAATGTTCAGTAAAATAACCCTTCAATTCGAAATAATTGCTCAATAAACTTGCTCATAAAATAATTGGAGAATAAAACGGGCCGATTATAAATAAAACAGTTTATTCTTCTGCACTTAACATCGACAGTAAAGGACTAAACAACCCTTTAGTGCCTCCATAAACCAGTACGTTTTCTTTATCCAAGTGGGACTTAAATCAAGATGCTGTCCGCAACACGCAGTGCGCGAACGGGATTTTATTAAACCTGCAGTAGAGAACAGATGTAATACAATTGCAGGCAGCTGCGGTGGGGTTAAGAATTTAAACTTTAATTATTTTTACTTGCGTTCTTGATTCAAAATTGTGGTTGTTTTGTGGAATGTTCTGTTTAGAATGAGTTTTTATATAATTTGTGTTCTTGAAGCGATTTTTAAGTAATAACGTGGTGATATTTTGGTTTGATTATAACAGTAGGTACTCCCGAAAGTCGCAGTTTTTAATACCTACTACTAATTTCAATATAAATAGTAAAATTGACCGATTTTCTCCAATAATACTCAATTTTCGATCATCAATTTTGTTAAAATTAGAGAGTTATAAATTTATTAATAAGTAAATCCACTAACACTATCTATGGAAATAACAGCATAAATATTTAAGAGAATAGTAATATTTGAATTCTTCCATTGCAGTTGCACAGAAATAACACAAAAGCAATTACTTACTTCCTTATTTATTACAATTCGTTTCGCAGCTAGAAATACAAATTACAAAACAAACGTAAAACGTTTCGCAGCAACGAATATCTATCGGTACCCGCTGATACATTTCCCGTGAATATTGCAAAAGTGTCCCGGTATCCCGGTACCATCCCGGTACTGACAAATTACCGGGAACACTTGAAAGAACGCTTAACTTACTTGTCGGTTCTTTTAAAAGAAATGCGTCGCACAGCGGATATTAGAGCCAAGTTAAACTAAGTTAGGGTAAGTTAGATGAAAAGGATGATGTAGCTTAACGTTCTTTTTAATTTAGCGTGTTTTGTTCGTTTTTGGGAGGTTCTGAGTATCAGAATTTTAAGTCAACTAGTGAAATCTTATGGAGCAATTGAAAAACTAATATCAAAATCTTGAATCCAGCAATTAAAGTTCTCCGAGAGTAGATCATAGTAAAAGTTCCGACTATTTATGGTTGTCGGACAGAAACCCATCTGTTAGGAGGTACAGACGCCAGCATTACCTATCACTTTACCACAATCTATCAAACTTTAATTTTGACTTTAGGACGAAGGTACAGTCGCAAACATTTCAACCGACCCAAATCTGTCATTCCAGTCGAACATGAACCTTCTTCTATTGTTAAAATTTTGAAAATCTATTAAATGACAGATTCGAGTGCCTGTATCTACTTCACGTGAAAATACAAACAAGATGGTAGTTTCTTCAGCCTTTTTAATCTCAAATAATCAACGGAACAAATATAACAACATTACATAATTTTTTTGTCTGATACCTTTTCAAACCTAGCCTATTCATTGACTTTCAACAACATTTACATTATACATTCGACTGCTTTATTTGACTATTCCATCCTAGTGATGGAACCTCAGGTATAGATCTAACCGATCGTTTCTTTACATCAGGTTTCTGTATTTCTGGAGCTGTTCCATTCTGGCTAGGCCAGACGATTTCCTCAATCCAGTCGATGAAGCTGGCCACCTTGGTGTAGACGCCTGGTAATCCTGGCAGAGCACAGCCGACTCCGAATGACGTCACACCGAGGACATAGTGCATGGTTCCTTGACTGCCGATAGGAAGTGGAATCTTTACTTGGAGTGGACCTCCGGAATCACCCTGAAAAGTAGTTGGAAACACGATGAAGGATAGCATTGACAGGAAAATTACACAGAGGGACTTTAGTTTGAAACTAAACGCACATTTTGTTTATAACTGTAAAAAAAATATTCATTGTTTATCATGGGAGATGTATAAAGTGTTTGTCGTAAAAAAGATACTGGTGTTTTTATTTAAAAACTAGCTGTGCCCGCGACTTCGTTCGCGTGGAGGTCGGAACTCGACAATGTATTTTTTTAGTGCTTCTTTATTAACAACATTAGCTGTAAACCATCATTTTGGAGCATACATAAATATGCGTACGTAAATCATCAAATGAGTCCTCCTACCCAGGGCAGGGTAAGAGGGACTGTCAGACTAGTACTGATTAAAATCCTCGGTGTCCTATAAATCCTATAATAGGCCTTTACGTTCCGGGGTCAAGGTAATTCGATAGTTCCGCGACTCCGGCAGGCTTTGGCCTTCTAAGGGGGGGCCCGTCATTGTGATGACACATTTAGGCGCGTGTTGAACACAACGCGTCGTCGACCCAGGCATACTCGCCGCCCGCATGCTCGTGCAAGAGAAAAATCTACGTTTAAACGCCTCTGGGACCTGAGTAGTATAGGCGGACTCCGGAGCCTGCCCGATCCTGCCTTTACCGGCGCTGGCAGCCCCAGGACGTAAGCAGATATGGGCGAAAGTCATTCTTTCAAGGAAACAGGTCGTACCTATGCGTGACCCATCGTATCCCATCATATCCCATTCTATCCCATTCTATCCCATCCTATCCCATCCTATCCCATCCTATAATATTAGGTTATTATTAGGATTAATATTGTGTTAATGAAAATACCTTCGCAAGTAATGCATTACTTTAAAATCAAATTTGATTTCCATAAAAAAAGTTATAATGACATAACCTTAAAAGATAAATGTATGCTCTCGCGGACTTTATTTTAGAACTTTTTATCAGGAATAATTCCGTAGTACATTATTTTTGCGTATCTTTAACCGTTTACGCAGCGCACGCAACGGAAGCTCTCGAAATGGAATCCATTTTCCCGATTTTGAAACATTTCTCTTTACTGCTCCGCTCCTATTGGTGATAGCGTGATGTTATATAGCCTTCCTCGATAAATGGTCTATTCAACACAAAAAGAATTTTTCAATTCGAACCAGTAGTTCCTGAGATTAGCGCGTTCAAACAAACAAACAAACTCTTCAGCTTTATAATATTATTAGTATAGATAAGTATTTATTAACGTCACATTTATTTATATGGGCCACTGATGCCTGAAATAAATGGAATAATAATAATAAATTTACAACGCGTCCTCTGGACAGAGATGTCTAAATATGAACAAAATGAAAATGAAAGAGATACCAGGAAAGGAAAAAAAAAGAGATTTATCGCGATGCTTGATCATGCCAAATAAATTAATGTAAGGAAAAGGAAAACATACATCCCCCTAGCTATTTAGTACACAAATTAACGAATTATTTGTAATTTTGTACAAATTAAATTAACTTTTTATTTTATTTAACATAGGGCTGATTTTTCAATAGTCAGATAACTTTTATCTGAGGAATAAAAATAGTGAGTTGACATATTTTCTATACATAAACTGTCAAACCGTCATTTTTATTCCTCAGATAAAAGTTATCTGACTATTAAAAAATCAGCCCATAATACCTTTATTATTATCCCACTGCTGGTCCAGTATTTGTTTTTCATAAAAAAATATTTAGTTAAATTTCACAACAGCAAGCATCAAAAGTACCAGGCTCACAGTAACGCGTGGCGATATCTTAGAACTCCTTACCTGACAAGCGTCGACTCCTCCACCCAGCTTGCCAGCACAAAGCTGATCCGGCTGCAAACCACACCAGTTCCTATTACAGGACATGCGAAGCAGTCTGTTGCATTTGTCAAAGTCTATGATGTCCACAGTAGCTGCCAAGAGCTCTGGAGAAGTTTTTAGAGATCCTGTGAAGTAGACCAAGAAAGCTAGTCGTTAGGTTGCTAGGCAAAATTAAAGCCACATTTTCACTGTGGTTCATTTCGCAGAGACATGTTTGCCAGACTTTTAAGGTCAGTTCACACCGAGACGCGACGCGGCGCGACGTGACGCAACGATACTGCAAATGTGTATCTTATCGTGTAGTAAATAAAGTTAGATTTTGAGTCGTCAATAAAATGCAGCGCGGCGCCGCGCTGCGCCGCGCTGGGTTGTGACAGGTGTATCTTTTCGTGTAGGAAATAGAGTTAGATTTTGAATAGCTCTATTGATATGTGCGCGCAGCGTCACGTCTCGGTCTGAGCTGACCGTTACGAGACATATCCGCACGACTTTGTAGGACTGTGTCTCTCGACATTTGTGTTGTTTACACTACGCTAGTAGCGTCGACTTACAACAAGTCCCGCGACATAGATGTCGCAAGTGACGTCTGGCGACATCACATGTGACAGTGTGTTTTGTGTCGGGCGACAGAGTCGTGGGACAATAATGTCCCCTAGTGAAAATGAGGCTTTAAGGTTCAGTTCCCCGGCCAAGCAAAGTGATAATTAGATTTGCTCATCTGAAAATTTATTTGTGTCTTAGACTTCGTGGATAGAGAATAAGGGATGAGTCTATTGACATCAGCCAAACTCAAATCCGCGTTTACCCCAGAAAAATTTCAAAAGTAAAAAACCAAAAAGCAGTTTGCACGACCCAGAAGCCGAACCCGGAACCTTATGTTTAGCAGTACATAGCACTTGAAGGCGGTCACTAAACCCACAGGGTTTTTAATATTCATTGACCATTTTTACGAATTTAAGAACCACAAACCTGACTCCACAACGCCCCATCCTGTAACCTGTGCTTCTTCACCATACCTGCTGATGCTGTCCTTAGTCCACAAGCAAGCTGGTTGTATATCTATACTGAACTTCAGTCTTTGGTCCAGTTCCATCAGAGCAATGTCGAAATACTTCTTCGGAGATTTATACTTTGGATGGTTTATAATCCTGATGATCTTCGCATCATCGTTTGTGCCGTTGTCCTAAGGAAGAGATCTTCAATTAGTTAAGTTTTATTTTCAAAAGTGACCAAGTATTTTGGTAAAAGATGATGTAAAGCGACCAAGGCACCCGCTTCGAATATAGTCACTAATCACTGTATTAATACGTAAGTATATCAAGTTTCTTTATACGCTAGATTTTTTTATTTAGGCCGGTTACAAAGCTCGAGCGACCGATGATACATAAGCCTGTTGTGCATGTCATTTATCATTACAGTGCTGGAGTGACCGTAAGCAGGTTTATATTCTATGGACGCATACGTTCTCGACCAGGATCGCATGCGTTGACGCACTATAGAAACAAATGAACGCACTCAGTGGTACACCGATCGTTGAACCGACCGCATGGATGTATGGTGAACATAATAGCGGATTTTTGATGATTTTCAAAACCCTCTAGTCTTAAACTTTTTTCATACGTACCACATCCTGAATGTTCTTATCTCCTAGTCTCACAATCTTTGGAACAACATCTGCAATGGTTGTGTCCAGTTCAGATGCGCTAGAGCAGTGGGCAGCCGTCAGTACAAACTTGTGGCTGATCAACGTACACCCACACATGAACTTCCACGTTCCTATAACCGCTTTCCATCCTATGGCGCCCTGGTAAGTAATATAAAAAAACAAAATTAATATTTTATTTTGTTTTTTCAAAAATAAAAAAAATCTTTTTGAAAAAATATTTATCAAAAAGTTACAAATATTTTAAACTATCATGCTCGCAACGATGTCCGCGTGAAGGTCAACAATTATCCCAACATTTATAAACTACTAGCAGTTCGCCCGCGACTTCGTCTGCGCGTATTTAGAACTTTTTATCTGCGAATTTCTACTCCCGGCCACCCTCCTTATGGGATACTTTTGGAAAATCTAAATCAATATCCAAAAAAAAATTCTATCAACCCAAAAACAACCCCTCAGGGGTTCAAATTTCGCAAAATCCCGCCTGAGGTAGCACCTACGTCCTAAGAGACTCCTAACTATCAAGAACAAAGTCGCGTCTTAGTGAGCATTTTATTTTTTAGCGTGTTAAATTCATCAAATGAGTCGTCTCACCCAGGGCAGGGTAGGAGGGACTGTCAGACTTGTACTGACTAAAAGCCACGGTGTCCTTCAATAGCCCTTTACGTTCCAGGATCACGGTATTCGTTAGTCCGCGACCCCGGCAGGCTTTGGCCCTCTAAGGGGAGGCCTCGTCATTGTGCTGACACTCTGTGAGGCGCGCGTGGAACATAACGCTCCGTCGACCCGGGCCTGGTCCATGGTCAGACAGTGAGTCGCCAATTACTCGCCGTCCACATGCCCGCGCCCACGGTGGCCGGAGATCGTCTTGCGACGTCCGTCGCAGTGTGCGTCTACCACTGCGGCTGGGCTGTAAGGTGGACGCTGTCCTCTCCCTCACGCGTCCCGCCTCCTCCTACGCTAGCGTGCCCGCCGTGATTGCGGCATGCCCGAAAATGTGCGACGTGTGGGCCGCGTCCTAAAAATCTCTATGCATATTTTGAGACTCCCAGCATTTGTAATAACGAAGTTTCATGCAAACTATCAACCCCAAAAACATCCTCTTAGGGATAGAATTTCATAAAATCCCGCCATAGGCAGCATCTACGTCCTAAAAAGAATCCCTATGCAAAATTTGAAACTTCTAGCTCTCAACCCCAAAACAACCCTTTGGGGTTGGATTTCGTAAAATCCCATCTTAGTGAGCATTAAAGTCCTAAACATAACCCCCATGCAAAATTTGAAACTCCTAGTGCTTGTAGTAACAAAGTTTCATACAAACTCCAAGCCCAAACACAACCCCTTAGGGGTCGAATTTCGCAAATCCCACCTTAGTGAGTAGGTAATTACTTCCTAAAAAGAAACCATTATGCAAAATTCGAGACTCCCAACTATCAACCCTAAAAACAACCCCTTAGGGGTCGAATTTCACAACATCCCGTCTTAGTGAGCATCTTTGTCCTTAAAAGAATCCCCATGCATAATTTGAGACCTCTATCTATCAACACCAAAAACAACCCCTTAGGGGTCGAATTTCGCAACATCCCGTTAAAGTGAGCATCTACCTCCTAAAAATATTCCCCATGCAAAATTTGAGACTCCTAGCACTTATAATAACGAAGTTTCAAACAAACTATCAACACCAAAAACAACCCCCTAGGGGTCGAATTTCAAGAAACCCCTTTCGTAAGTAGTACCTACTTCCTAAAAAGAACCCGCATGCAAAATTTGAAGTTCCTAGTACTTGTAGTAACAAAGTTTCATACAAACTATCAACCCCAAAAACAACCCCTTAGGGGTGGAATTTCGCAAAATCCCTTCTTAGCGAGCGCCTACGTCCTAAAAAGAATCCCTATGAAAAATTTTAAACCCCTAGCCGTGGTAGTTTCTGAGATTTCGTGTCCTATGAGTGAGTGACCTTTCGCTTTTATATATATAGAAGATAGCGGCCCGCCCCGTGCTTCGCTACGTGTTACAAAAAATGTGATAAATGAAGAACCGCTCGACCGATTTTGTGCGAACTTCACATAAATAACTAAATAGTCCGAACAAAGCCTAAACATTTGATTTGGATAGGTGAGCCCGATCTTGAGTTATAAAGTTACAACGAAAAGTGGCATTGATTTTTATATATACACCGTGTTCTTCACGTTATCCATAAACTTTAGCAACTACTTCTATGGCTTTTACAAATCAAATCCAACAAAGGAAGTAGTACTTAAAAAGGCTTCGTTACAATAGTATATTTTGCAACTAGTGAATAAAGAGCGGATTTAAAGCGAGGGCCATTATATGAATCACGAGCAAGCGAAGGATTTTAATGACTGAATCACGACCGCAGGGAGTGGTTCACGATGATTGAATCACGAGCGGAGCGAGTGATTCAAATATTTAAATCCTGAGCGACGCGAGTGATTCAGGCCCTCGATTTAAATCCGTTTTATTCAAGAGTTGCAAACGATACTTTATACCATGACTACGAGAAAAAGAAAGATTTGAGCGATAATATATAAGTAACGAAAAAAAAAGTTTTTTTTTATTAATACTGCTCCACACACACGTGGGTGCGTTCCCAAACATCTAAATTCACAATACACAAACACCCACACCCGAAACAAATAATTGTAGATCATATTACGAATATTTGCTCCGTGCGGGAATCGAACCCGCTTCACGTAACGAAGTAGTCCAATCGCTCAGTCAACAAATTAACATTAAAATCGGAACAATGACTTAAATTAAAAGTAATATTTTCCTAATAACACGGGGGTCGACCGCATCAATGTGTTCTAAATTCAAACACCAAAACAGTGAGTAAAAGAGCTTTTTATTCACTGTTTTCAGTGAGTAAAAGTAACTTTTTAGAGTAGGAATGGTATAAAGATATTTGTAATTTCATTTAATGAAATTTAATTGAGCTATGCAGTGAGAAAGTATCTTAATTTGAAATCTATCAAATACTATTTGCATTTCATTTGTTTCAGCCCGCCAAATGTTATGAATGACGTTGCCAATTCGGATAAAGAGGCATGCATATCGGGTTATTTACGTCTAGGTATTTAGTTTGTATGAAAATTAACAAAAAATAAAAAATAAGAATTTATTAATGTGTCCATAATGAAAAATGCTTACTTCCGTGGTTTGAACATCTGGTCGAAGTTTATGTATATCGTCCGGAACACGGTGTATAGATCTGGGTCTTCACTCGAAACCGTCGTTGCATTAAATAAAGTAGCAAACATACATCCATCTTCACAAACTGTCGCATTTACAAGTAGAAAGATGTAAATCTTACCATATTAGGATAGTCTCCTGTAAAAGTATAGTGACCTCCAACAATATAGTCGGACACTCCACCTCTCATTCGCGCAATCTCGCCTATAGAAACACCAGTTTATTACAAGATCCAATAGAAATTAATAAAAGCAATTAGTTTTGTCATCAAACTGAAAGAAGAGAAGAAGTAAGAGACTTACACTCCTGTTTCTGTTCTGCTTCATCATCCCGAACTTTAAGATCCCAAATATAATCAAAGCATTCTGAAACAGAAAAAATGACTATGGTGGCTCAATAGGTAGATTACTAAGTACTTATTATTATGATTACTGAATACAAAAAGGATTAAAAGAAAAATAATAAAATAATACAAAGTGTTAGAAACGCGGGGTGCTAAGACAGGAAACCTCCACGCGCGCCCGTGGACTGGAGTTCCCTCTCGGATACGTCCGTGGGGAAGACCAGTTTTTCGGGCCGGTGCACCCTGGGATGCGGGCAAAACCTCTTAGGCACTGTGTGCCTAAGGGGTCTCTTTGCCCGTATGCGAATAGCCTGTCGGGTGGACGCTCCAACGCGTGTCCCTCTGATTAGCAGAGGGCACAGCGGCGGAGCGGGCTTGCGGACGGTGAGTAATGGGTAGCTCGCCGTCCGACCAAGGACCAAGCCCGAGTCGGTGGCGCGTCGTGTCGTGTTTCGCGCGTGCCTTCGGGGTGTTGTCAGCAAACTGACGGGGCCCCTTATGGGGCCAAATGCCTGCTGGGGTCGCGGGTTTTTCTTAACCCAGGATACCGTGGCCCCGGAACGTAAAGGGTATCGGAAGGAACACGGGTGGATTTTAGTCAGTAAGAGTCTGACAGTCCCTTCCGCCCCACCCAGGACGGGAGGACTCATTTGATGATTTTACCACCTAAAAAAAAAGTGTTAGAAACGCGACGTCACAATTTATGGCGCTGTTACTTACTGATTTCACTAATCCGTCTACCAGGCGCGCTGAAGTCTGGCACAGGTGGTTTTTTAAACGGCGCGCAAGGATCGTATGGTTTTTCCGAAACCTTCGAAGCATTGTGTTTAGTTGGGGTCACTTTAGGTAAGAGAATTTGATGCCCAGACGAAAAATTTTTCGGCGGAGATTTTGGCTTCCAATATGGTAGATCGGTTGAAGTAAGAAGTGGTTTGGCCGTCGTTGAGGACGGATTAGGTGAAGGTACCAGGAGATTAGTTAGCGAAGGAGGTTTTGTTTTCAGACCAGAAGGCTTAATCGTTGTAAATGATTCCGTGATTTTTGTAGATGCTTTAATAGGTGGAACTGTAGTTTTGACTTTACCCTTAGCAAGGTGGGGACTTAGATCAGGAAGTGATCCAAATAACGTAAGCATCGAGCTATCTGGCGTGAAAGGAGCATGAGGTTTTTCTGGCTTCAAATAAGGTTTGACTTTAACCGTTGTAGGAGGTTCACTTCGTATAGCAGGAGGTAGACTAAGATCTGGAAATGATCCAGATAACGTAAGCATCGATGTATCTGGCTTGGCAGGAGCATGAGGTTTTTCTGGCGAATTCGAATAAGGTAGACCAGCTGAGGAAAGAAGGGGAAAGGACGGATTAGGTGAATGTACCAGGAGATTAGGTGTTGGAGGAGCCTTGATTTGTCCTGAAGGCTTCTTTGTTGTACGTGATTCCGTCGTTGTAGATGCTTCAGTAGGTGGCGCTGTAGTAAACTTGATTTTAGCCATTTTATGGGGTTCACTTTGTAGGGCAGGAGCAGAATTTAGGTCAGGAGGTGCTCCAGACAACCTAAGGTTCGACGTATCTGGCTTGAAAGGAGCATGAGGTTCTTGTGGCGGCTTTTTTTGAGCCTTTAGCGGTGTTATGGAAGGAATTGGCTTTAGCTTTTCTTCATTTTGGTGAGGCTGTAAAAGAGACTTAAATAATTTATAATGTGAGTTTAGGGGTTAAGAAAAAAAATCTATACATATAATAAATCTGTAGAAGGGTCAATTCTGTACATTGAAAATATTGAAAAAATAAATAGCGGGGGGTGTTGCTGGATCGATACCAAACCCAAATATGTGATTAAAAAAATTTTTGTCTGTCTGTCTGTCTGTCTGTCTGTCTGTCTGTCTGTATGTGCAGGCATCACGTGAAAACTAACGGTTCGATTTCGATGAAACTTGGTATAATTATACCTTATTATCCTGGGCATAAAATAGGATACTTTTTATCCTGAAAAAATACGTAGAAAAAAAATCTTATTTTTCAGTTTTATTCATAGACGTTGTTCTGTAGAACCGCGAACACACGTTGCATTACCCGCAGTGGATTCAGCGCCGTAACCTGTAGCGCCGAAAGTCGGATTTGGCTTGAACCGTTTGCGGCACACGCGGGCCACGCCTCCCCGACTCCTATATAAGGAGCCGCGTTCCGCGCCGCGCGATGCATATAAATTCTGAATTTTGATGCGAGCGGACGTGTCCAGTGTGGCGAGCGGTCCGGTCGTCCGTGGAATTAATATTGTATGCGTGTAATTTTAAACCGTGCTTTTCAGCGCGACCTTTTTGATTACTGTTCCGATCAGTTATTTGTAAATACAAGGTCGGAATTACTATGAAAAAAATACTTACTACAGAACGCGAGCTCAACAGCAGTAGCTCAATAGAGGGATCTCCTTAATTATTATAGGCTTAGCCGTATTTGGGTCCAATAGATATTTATAAGATGTCATTGTCAGAGTTACTCAAAATGGAGAAATAAACCATCCACGCGAAGACCGAAATCCGCGCGGACGGAGTCGCGGGCGGAAGCTAGTATTAAATAAAAATAAAGTTATTTACCTCGGACTCCTTTGGAACTTTCGATTCTCCCAATGCAAATACTGTAACGCGTTCAAAAGCACTTGTTAACAGACTTTTGATTGTAAATTATATTTAAAAATAAGAGAGCGCACAAAAACACCAATTAAAAGTAAACTTTGTTTTATTTTTCAAAAAACTTACCTATAAAATAGACCACAAAAATGACACACAAACATTTCATTTTATTTAAGTGAAAACGTTTATTGACCTAACAAATAAAAATACATGTAAACGACCATTACTGTCTCTAGAAACAAATTAATTGAATTGTAATTAATCAATCAGTCTGATAGTAAAACTATCTTAATATTTGAATCAATTAAAAACTTTCTTAATCGTAATTGTCATTATTTAGACAGGAATAATTAAATACAAATAATGTCATTAGTTATTAAAGTAATTAAAAATGTCATCATGAGTTTAAAAAAATGTATTTTACACAGAAAAGAATTATAAATATTGTTTGATCAAATTGCATACGCAGTTCCTAAGATCCTTGAGAAAAGGAGTGACAGAGACAAAGCTCTCCGAAGCCGTAACTAACCGCTTATCTCTTTCTAAAGGACTGTATTTATTGATTGTCGATTTTTAATACTTATTAACGCTTGCGTCGAGAATCGTAAAGGTCTTTGAAGAAAGAAGAATTCGAGTGCAAGGGATTGAAAAGTCTGCGAGGATCGCCCGGAGGACACGGTGGAGCATACGGTGCAGGACTGCCCCGCTTGGCCAGAGCACCGCCGTGTCCTCACGGAGGCGATAGGCGGCGACCTCTCGCGCCCGACATTGGTCGAGGCCATGCTGCGGGGCGAGACGGAATGGGAAGCGGTCGCCTCCTTCTGCGAAGCAGGAGGCCGGATGCGTGAGGGAGAGGACAGCATCCACCTCACGACCCAGCCGCCGCGGGAGATGCCCACGGCAACGGACGTCGCAAACGATCTCCGGCCACCGTAGGCGCGGGCATGCGGTCGGTGAGTTATGGGAGACTTGCCGCCCGGCCATGGACCATGCCCGGGTCGACGGCGCGTTGTGTTCTACGCGCGCCTCAAAGAGCTGTCAGCAATCTGACGGGGCCCCCTAAGAGGGCCAAAGCCTGCCGGGGTCGCGGGACTGTCTCACCTGGTTACCGTGACCCTGGTACGTAAAGGTCTATTGAAGGATCACCGTGGATTTTAGTCAGTACAAGTCTGACAGTCCTCCCGCCCCACTCTGGGCGGGAGGACTCATTTGATGATTTACCACGCAAAAAAAGGGATTGAAAAGTTCGAGCTAGCAGGACATGATAGAAGTGGCTTAGTTGGTAAAGCGTACGGTGTAGTGAATCGGTAGGTTCAAGTTCTGTCTGCACTCGAATTTTTCTTTCCACAAAAATCTATAAATAATAAAAAATTAAAGGAAAACAAAGGGGTTTGAAGATTTTACTATGGAGCGTGGCATACCTACTGCCGCCATTTTGATTTTTTTTCAAAATCGCGGCCAGCCATGAAACCTTTATAAATCGATAGCTGACATCAATAACAACAAAAAATATTATGACACCAACCCTCGTAAAGTGTCCGGTTTCTGAGATAATAACCGTGAAAGTTGATCACGTGACATTCACAATTCTAAGCTAGTGTATGTGTTCGAATGTATCAAGATGTTAAAAATAATAACTTTGAACGTAATATGTATGTTGCATTATATCTGGATGTTATTTAAACATTATACGTCTGACATAATCTAATTTTTGAACTTAATAACTTATTTTTAGTAAAGTAAAGTGTAATTCTCCCTCATAAAGTGTCCGGTTTCTGAGATATAAAGTGTTAAAGTTGACCACATTAATTCGGAATAACAAAGGCTTAATATTTTTTTATAAAATCTTTTAGTAATTGATAATCCTGGTCTGGGAGAAAAAGAAAAACGTAGAATGTGTCAGCTGCTTCTCTTCTCGGGCAGACCGTAAAAGTCGGTCGAGGGATAGGGCAACATGTAAGATCCATAGCCTCTCAGCTTAAAACTCTTTCAATGGGCAGCAGCGTTGGAAGACTAATAAGCTGAAATAAATGCGCTCGCCAACCCGCCTGCCAAGCGTGGCGAGTATGGCAATAACCATCCAATGGAAAATCCTTGGGTGAGGCCTTAGTCCAGTAGTGGACTTTCTACGGCTGTTATGATGATGATATGCCTCATGATGTTTCTGCTTACTGTGGCCATCACAGCAATATATCTGGATAGAAGCAATATGTTCTTCAATTTGTATCGAGACGAGCGTGTCATATTTTGCATAGATATTTTGATGATACAACTGTAATTTAGTATACAAACTTCGACACAGTCGTCCCACTTCTTGTGTATTGTTTCTACAACTCAATACGGCACAATTAGGCATTTTTTACTTTTTGTATTACCTCTGACTGCGAGAATATTCGAGCGCGGACTCATTAAAATAAATTAAAATATCTCCTTTTTTTACACGCGAAGTAAATACACTTCCGGTACAAGCCAATCCAAGTCTGTAGTGGTCATAATTGTTGATGATAGGTATACAATGTAATGGCTAAGTTATGGCTTCAGGTACAAACAAGAAAATTCGATATTTAAAATGTGGCAAAATCTAACCATCCCTACCAAAATTGCAAAAAGTAAAGGTGACATGCCATGGTTATATTTATCAAATAAAAACATGACGCCTAAAATAGTTTGATAGGCAATAAAATGTTCTTAAAACGGATTTTTTATTTTTCTATCCCTATTTGTGCCAGTATACTAGAAAGAGAGACAGGTTTGTGCAACCAATAGTGACGTCAGTTTATTACGTTATATGCTTAAAATTAGAAATTGTAGTAACCACAGAACCATCACACAATATAAATGTAACGAGTACTGTCAGTTGTATTTTAGACTGAATGTTTAAACCTGTCTCATGTACTACATTTACATTGTTTAACATTTATCGTATAACTATCGTATTGATAGTTAAATCATATGAAGATATTACATTCAAACAAGTGTAGACGGTCTAAAAATAAGTTATTAAGTTCAAAAAGTAGATTATGTCAGACCTAGAATGTTTAAATAACATCCAGATATAATGCAACATACCCAACATACGTATTACGTTCAAAAAGTTATTATTTTTAACATCTTGATACATTCGAACACATACACTAGCTTAGAATTGTGAATGTCACGTGATCAACTTTCACGGTTATTATCTCAGAAACCGGACACTTTACGAGGGTTGGTGTCATAATATTTTTTGTTGTTATTGATGTCAGCTATCGATTTATAAAGGTTTCATGCCTGGCCGCGATTTTGAAAAAAAATCAAAATGGCGGCGGTAGGTATGCCACAAATCTTCAAACCCCTTTACTCTAGGAAATATCGTTGCAAAATTCTTTCAAACTTTATACAGTCTCAAACATCTATACAAATTATTGCTGTGCCCACACATAGCCCTCAATCCAGTCCAAGAAACTTGCTACTTTAGTATACACTCCTGGTAGGCCCGGCAAGCCACAACCGATGCCGAACGAGGTGATGCCGACCACGTAATTCATGCAGCCCTGGGTCGTGACTGGCAGAGTAATCTTCACTTGAAGAGGGCCGCCGGAATCACCCTGGTGATAGAGAAAATCTTTTCAGCTGTATTGATTCTTGGCCATTGAAAAAAGTGCCTATGGAGTTCTTCTTCACACAGATCTACGTTGGAATGGTCACCTACAGTAAGTACTCTTCACAATGATTATGTCTTGTGACTGGGCCTGTTACCATCATTATTTTATAACACATTTTTTTTTGCCATTTGACAATAAGTCAAAAGTGCCTAGGTGTAACTGACCTACTGCACATAAATGAATGATATTTTCAATTTTCGAATTTGAATTTTGGATAACAATAAAAAAACCATAGCATAGTGTGTAGTAGCCATAAGAAGACGAGTCTTGTAATATACAAGACGTCCCTGATTCCCTGGTAAATCCTGCTACCAACAGCACAAATATTTATCTTAAATGCAAGCTCTTAAGATCCATTTTCCAGCTCTGTTTCATAAATAAACATAAGAATGACACAATAAACACCTGATTACCTGACAAGCGTCCACACCTCCTCTCAATTTCCCCGCACAGAGCTGATGATCCTTCAGTCCACACCAGTTCCTGTTGCATGATCTGCTCAGCAGATTGTTACATTTATTAGAGTCGATGATGTCTACTTCTGCTGTCAGGAGTTCAGGGGATGTATTTAGACTTCCTGTGGGAGAGAGAGTGAGTTGGTTACATTCTTTGGTTGAGGTACACGGTGGGTAGTGAGGGAGAAGCAATCCTCCCCCACGCGCCCCACCATCAAGCTAGTAAAGGCGTGTTAAAATTTAAAAATTGGTAGGTCCTTACCAGACACCACGACGCCCCATCCAGTGACCTGAGCCCTCATAACGCCAATATCTGGCTTGGTCCACAAGCAAGCCGGCTGTATGAATTTGGAGAACATCACTTTCTGATCCAGTTCCATCAGAGCCACGTCGTAATACTGTTTCGGAGACTTGTAGTTTGGATGGACTATCACTTTGATGATGTTCACGTCGTAAGCTGCGATGCCGTTTTTGTCCTAAAGGAGATGGAAATTGAGGATATATTGCTTTGGATTTGGATCCGACGAGAAAAAGGGATTTTACAATATTATTACTGTCAAGATTCACAACCGCTGCTCGGCTCCTATTCGTCGTGAATTTTGCTTTTAGCCTTCCTCAATAAATGGACTATTCAGCAAAAAACATTTTTCAATTCGAACCAGTAGTTCCTGTTTACCGCGTTAAACCAAACATCAACAACATAATATTAGTACAGATATTCTGTCACCGTGTTCTAAGAAATTCCAGCTGTAAATTGTTTGATCAATGTAGACATTAAAGCCAGGACCCCAGCTCATAAGTCGCGTTTGCGACCTATACAAATTGCGAACAAGCAAGTTGCGAACTGTACCTAAAATCATTTTGATGTGGCAGTATTATATTAAGTCCTAATGAATAAAATAAAAATAACTTACTTTGTCCAAAATATTTGTGGAACCCAATCTAACGATCTTGGGAACAGTATCAACGATGGTGGTATCCAGTTCTGAAGCCTTGGAACAGTGAGCAGCCGTCAGCACAAAGTTGGGGCTGATGAGACTACTGCCACACATGAACTTCCATGTGCCTATAACCAGCTTCCAACCTATGGCAGCCTGGTACATGAAACATAGTGCTATATTAATAAAAAAAATATACAACGTCCAAGTGCATATCTCCATGTTTATGGCACCCTGGTAGATCAAATAATGTAAATAGTAAAAAAACGATAATGCAAGGAGCCTACGCGCCCGGTCTTAACACAATCATTTCAACCTTATTCATTGTGAGAAAGAGATGAAGCCGTGTAGGTTGTGTCACTCTGTAGAGTGGATAAGTTTTGAAGGACATGGGAAATACCCGCGTGATCTTCACTTTACAAACCATGCCTTCTTACTTATGGCACCCTAGTACTCTTCGCAGAAAACATAGGATTGCTTCCACAGTCTGCTAAGCAAAGGAACTTATGAAATTAATATCTACCATGTTTGGAAACTCTCCTGGTTTTACTGGATGACCTCCTATGATACCAGGAGGCGCAGGCATAGTTTTGAAACCTAAAAAAAAATAATTTAAATAGATTCATTCCATCGCAACGATTTCTAAACACAAAAAAAAACGCCAACTCTGCGCAAAAGTAATCGCTGGGAAACGACTTTACTTGTGTGAAAAATCATGTGCATTTGAATTGAGTGATCTTTTTTTTTTGTGACAAAAATTTATTCGTATAATATATTTAGCTAACAACAGTCAAAACTCAGTGAGAGCATTGGTGGCCCAGTGGTATCGGCCCCGACTTACGAGTTGTAGGTCGTGGGTTCGAATCCACCCAGGCGCATTACTTTGTGTAATATAAATTTCATCACCACTGCTCTCAAAACGGTGAAGGAAAACATCGTGAGGAAACCGGCATGTCGTAGAACCAAAAATTCGAAGACCTGTGACATCCAGCAACCCGCACTGGGCCCGCGTGGTGGATTACGGCCCACTCCCCCTCTCAGAGAGGAGGCCTGTGTCCCAGCAGTGGGAACATTTATAGGCTGATGATGATGATGAGTCAAAACTCAAAGCCCAAAGTAAAGAAACATTCACTCTCAAGGGTCTTCAATTATTGCTCTAAGTATGGATTCAGACACTTTGCAAAAACAGAATGATATAAGCTAAATCTCAACAAAAACTAACTCTACTGTCTTATCTCAAAAAATTGTTAGTATGTCACAATATTTTACTAAACTATCAAGTATTGGTAAAGTGTTTTCTAATTTCATCAGAAGTCTTCTAAAATCTCTTAATTGCTTGTAAAAGTCTATACAACTTACACTCTTCCATCCTTTTCTCTTTTTCATCTCGAAGTTTAAGTTCCCATATGTACTCGTAGCATTCTGAAACATTCAAAATTACTAGTAGTAATAGATGCGTCCCCTTTTACATAAGATTTTAAAATAACTGGCGAAATGTAATAGTTTTAGATTATAAAATGACATTCTATAATGTAAGGTAAGGGTCGCGGGACTAACGAGTAACCGTGACCCCGAACGTAAAGGGCTATTGAAGGACACTGTGGATTCTAGTCAGTCCAAGTCTGACAGTCCCTCCCGTCCTGCCCTGGGTGGGAGGACTCATTAGATGATTTTACCACGTAAAAAAGTAATTTTAATATTATGTTATACTAGCGGCCCGCCTCGTGCTTTACTACGTGTTACAAAAAATGTGATAAATGAAGCACCGCTCGACCGATTTTGTGCAAACTTCACATAAATAATCTACAAAATAGTCCGAACAAAGCCTAAACATTTGGTTTGGATAGGTGAGCCCGTTCTTGAGTTATAAAGTTACGACGAAAAGTGGCATTGATTTTTATATATACGAGTATATAGATTATAATTGTCACACATCTCTTAAGTTAGATATTAGAAGCACGCTGTGTTGCCTATGTATATATTTTTTTGTTTTTGTTTTGCATCTGACCGAAAGCTTTGCGTTAACAAATGCCAAGTCCATTAAAACCAAACAGATTTAAAAGAACTATATTATATTGATTAAAAAATAAAATCCTGGTTGTTGATATTTATAGGTCAACGGCAACTCAAACTTTAGGTAAGCGTGAACCGAAGACGGCAAGGCATACTATTTTATCTTTATCCAATGTAAATTCGTACGTAGCTAGTGGTAACAAGATACATATTCCAGAGGCAATAAAGAATCAGAGGCATCATCTCTGATTTCTCTTCGCGGCATTGAAGGGCGTACTAGACAATACCGTAAGTGAAGGCATGCCATGTATATTGGCCTAGACCAGTAACCAGTAGATGTCCAATAAGCTGCTTAAAATAACAATATTATGCTTTGAACTTTAACCTATTCCAGTTATTTTTAGGTATGATTTCACAGCTGGCACTCAACCGTTCATTAACATTCTCGTAATAACATGATACTAGTCTCATCATTGCTTTTTGTCGATTATCTTTGTTTTTATGATACTCACGTGATCGTTAGAAGCCGGAGATCATAAAACAACAAGAGACATACTTACTGACTTCGCTGATCCTTCTACCAGGAGCGCTGAAGTCGGGAACAGGTGGATTGTACGGCGCGCAAGGACTGTCAGGATCTATAGTTGGACCTTCATATGGAGGGATTGTTTGTGAAGAAGGCAACGGTATTGGTGGTGGCAAATCGGGAGGCTGAAACAAGGTGTAAATTGTTATGCAGAAGGTTTGATTTTTGTTAAAAATAACACAATGATGAAGAAGAATATCAAATTGCCTTTTTCATTTTTTGAGGTGGAGTATTCTCCAAATGAGTCTGAGAATCTTGCATGGAGTGGAAGGGATTGTCAGTCTCAGTAAAAAATAAAACTGGCCAAGTGCGAGTTGGACTCGCCCATGAAGGGTTCCGTAGTAGCAAGCATAGATTAGGGATATAATTATATTGAGATTAGTAAGTAATATACACAAACAGTAAAAGTAACTTTGTTTTTCATAGTGTTTGTATGAATGGCAAAGTTATATTTGCCGTTTTTGAAGATGTATGTATATCTCAAAAACTGCTAACTGTATCTCATACAAACCAATTTTCGTTGGAAGTTTTTGTTGAGGCCTACATTATATATTTTTTTTAGTTTTATCATTCTCTTATTTTAGAAGTTAGAGGGGGGGGGGGCACACATTTTACCACTTTGGAAGTGTCTCTCGTGCAAACTGTTCAGTTTAGAAAAAAGTGATATTAGTAACCTCAATATAATTTTTAAAGACCTATCCATAGATACGGTTCACATAATACATCTACCTATCAAGTTTCAACAGGATAGCTCTTATACTTTCGACAAAAAGTGGCTGTGACATACGGACGGACAGACAGACAGACAGACAGACATGACGAATCTATAAGGGTTCCGTTTTTGCCATTTGGCTACGGAACCCTAAAAACAGCCTCCTCCTTCGGTTGCCCATTACTTTCCATAATCACGGTATCCTTATAAGACAGCCTCGCGACCACAATAGGCCTTTTCCTCTATACAAGCACCGATAGTTTGCTGATCCAATAATTTGCCAGCAAACTGACGATTCAATAGGCATGCGTGAAAAAGTGTCTTTGTACACAACATAACACTTTTTTCTTTTTTTTTTTTAGGTGGTAAAATCATCAAATGAGGCCTCCCGCCCAGGGTGGGGCGGAAAGGACTGTCAGACTCTTACTGACTAAAATCCACCCGTGTTCCTTCGGATGCCCTTTACGTTCCGGGGCCACGGTATCCTGGGTTAAGAAAAACCGCGACCCCAGCAGACATTTGGCCCCATAAGGGGCCCCGTCAGTTTGCTGACAACTCCCCGAAGGCACGCGCGAAACACGACACGAGACGCGCCACCGACCCGGGCTTGGTCCTTGGTCGGACGGCGAGCTACCCATTACTCACCGTCCGCAAGCCCGCTCCGCCGCTGTGCCCTCTGCTAATCAGAGGGACACGCGTTGGAGCGTCCACCCGACAGGCTATTCGCATACGGGCAAAGGCACACAGTGCCTAAGGAAGAGTTTTTGCCCGCATCCCAGGGTGCACCGGCCCGAAAAACTGGTCTTCCCCACGGACGTATCCGAGAGGGAACTCCAGTCCACGGGCGCACGTGGAGGTTTCCTGTCTTAGCACCCCGACACAACATAACACTTGGAATTATTTTTATGTATATTCTGGGTGAGTTTAATAACATTAAAACACACATACTCGTACACAAACAGCCAGATCCCGAACAACTACTTTTAAACCACTAATAAGTGTTTGTTCCGTGCGAGGATCGAACCTCAACACGTAGCGCAGTTGTCATCACAGAGGCACTGTGCCAAGCGTATCACCAAACGTGTATAATACTATTAATATAATATATAATATTCCACAACTATCACACAACGCCATCTAGTCCCAAGCTAAGCAGCGCTTGTGTTATGGGTACTAGACAACTGATAAACATACTTATATATTTCCAAATACATACATATTATAGATAAATTACACCCAGACACAGAACAAATGATCGTGCTCATCACACAAACATTTGTCCTGGGTGGGAATCGAACCCACGACCTCCGTCATAGCAGTCAGGGTCACTAACCACTTGACCAACAGGCCTGTCGAATTAAGAAAATTCTTCCCTACAATTTCGACACTTTTCCGACTACAGCGAATGTAGAACACTTCTTGTAGTAAACGTCTTTGATCCGCGTCGTAAGGCCACAAAAGTGGTAATTTTGGCCTATAAATGTCTGGGCCAGTCGCCTTGTAAGTTGTATGTGGACTATTTATACCTAACCAGCTTTTACCGTCGGCTTCGACCTTATGGCTGTCAGAATATACCTTGCGAATGTAGCACTGGGATAATGTTTGTGTTAATCCAGGTTATAAACTATCTGTGTACCGAATTTCATCAAAATCCTTCCAATGGATTTTGCGGGAACGAGTAACAAACATCCATACATCCAAACAAACGTTCATGTTTATAATATGAGTAGTAAGTAGGATAGTAGGATAGGATAGTAGGGGAACAGTGTATAAGACGGGGATGTTAATAATCGCGAGGTATAATGGGGACATACACTCTTTAGGCATACATAACACAACACTAGCGTAGAGCAAGCGCCATCAGGACGTCATTTGCAAGCGGCCAGACGGAAATGGTGTCCTGTTGGCGCTTGTGCTACGTTAGTTTTGTATTAAGTTTGCCTTATGTGTGTGATTTCCCATCATACCTCGCGTCCCCGTCTTATACACTGTTCCCCTATACTGGAAAGTAGGATTTCTTTATCGTCAACCTCTTAAGATTTTAGCACTAGTCTTGGGTCGTGGAACTGTCTAATCTGAGAACCGTTGCCGTGGAACGCAAAGGGCATGTGAAAGAACAGAATAGTTTTTAGTCAGTAATAGTCTGACAATCTCCTCCGAATAACTTAATGACTTTTACGGTCCAACAAAATAGCACTAGTTAAGTCTAAAATCCATGTATTTGCACAGAATACTTAATAGTACTATAAAAAATATATATATATTTACCAATAAACCAGTTGTCTCATTCTGTTGTCCGGTTGACACTTGAATCGAAACCACTATAATAATAATGTAAATAAATTATGTATTTTATCACACAATATATCACTATTTTCTCATTAACAATATTCAAATTGCCTTACCAATAAAAAATAACTTAAATATCACAGATTCACACCTGATCGCACGCATTTTTATATTTTTAGCACAAAAAATATATAATTATGGAGATGTATGTGTTACTCAATCAACGATTCATTTATGACTAAGAAATACATAAAGCGACTCAAGGTATCTATTCGTGTAAAACGAAATAAATTCAAAGATTTTATTCCATCATTGTTGTTTTACAAAGAAAAATTGAACATTACCTATTTTAATTTACTTATGCATTATAACTAACTGGTCTTGAGGACGGTGAATGGTTATAATTAGGGAACGTATTATACCGGTTTTAACATGATAATGCTCGTTCGCTTGATAGAGGAGGACAGCGGATCTTTCGTTGAGTTTGTTTGTTTTAAATCCTAGGTACGCGCGGACAAGCGGTGTTTACCGTCGATCCGCGCGGCGCACTACACATACATTCCATCCAACCGCGCGGACGAGCGGCACCGTGTGAGGGTTGCCTAAAAGTACGTCTGCTGTCTTAAACTAGATCTACTACTACGTTTTTACGAAATACTGAATAATTTTTGAAGTTGATTAGGTGTTTACATATTTTATATAGTGACCCTGGAACGTAAAGGGCTATTAAAGGAACACCGTGGATTTTAGTCATTACAGGTCTGACAGTCCAGCTGGGCTGCAATTTATATTAAAACAGGAAAAATACATCATTTTAATTTTATTTATCAACCACGACCACGGACCGCGCGTTGCCAACCACTGCTTTTGATCATTGCCATTATTTTGTCAAATAACATGGAATAACTAATTTAGGATTGCGTATCTGGAAACTGACACATGTTACCAATGTACTAACAAATCGGATCAATTTGTTGGGCCTCCAATCAAATCGATTTCGTTACTAAATTGAAGCCCATTACAAAACAACGATTAGTTAATTGTTACTTAGCTTAACGAGGAATTAATTGGCCAGTTAAGACACCTCACTCACTGGTTTATAACTCGTTTGATATTTTGTTTACGATGTCATAAACTTGACTCACAAGAATTTATCTATCTTAATTAGTGTAGTAATGCTTTAACAGACTTTTTATTGCCATATTATGATTTCTTGGTATCCTTCTTATTGTCATCTCTTAATGAAGCCAATTGCCGTCCACTGTTAGACGTCATCATCATCATCAGCCGGAAGACGTCCACTGCTGAACATAGGCCTCCCCTTAGACCGCCACGCCGAACGACAATTCGCCACTTGCATCCATCGGTTGCCCGCGACCCTCACGATGTCGTCGGTCCACCTAGTGGGAGGCCTGCCTACGCTGCGTCTTCCGGTCCGTGGTCGCCACTCGAGAACTTTTCTTCTCCATCGGTTGTCAGTTCTACGAGGGACGTCGACTGTTGGACGTAACCCCTCCTAAACTGCACCAACCATCCCAGTCCTGGGCAGTCTGCAACCATCCGCTGACTTCCTTCAAATCAACGATCCATCGTGCCACAGGGCGTTCCAAACTGCGTAAATTTAGGTTTTTATAGAACTCAGTATCCTGTTAAATTTTGTATGCATAACGTTTTTCCCGAGAACTGCATCCAACCAGCTGCTACGATCCTTACACATTTATACTTTTGCTTTTAATTAAATGTTATTGTTATTTTTTTATTTAGTTTATTTGTCCAGTTTTCATTCTATGTAAATAAAGGGAAACTTTCGTCTTATATACCGAGATTTTGATTAACAGGACCACTGTTTCGTCAGTTATGCATACACACACACACATCTTTTGCCCATGAGAATAGGCAGAATCGTACCACTTTCTCCAGCTTAGAATATGGGATATAACGCAAAATCAAATGTCGACAGATTCACAAAAAAACTCACTTTTTCTCACACGACACCCCATAAAAACAAACGAATATAAAATAAGGGGATGCACACACCATACCGCGTTGTACCAAAACCGACCCACGAGAATTATTCCTCAATTGGTACAGGAATGAGTAACTTACAGACTGGTCATCAAACACAGATTTCAGTTTTTCTGCCTTCCCCTTTTAACTTAGATTCGATGCCTTTTTGAATGCGGTCAACTTAGAAACTTCCTCATTGGTTATATATTTTTTGTTAACATTTAATTTTTTTTTTTTTATTTAACCTACACTAGGAATTTCTCAAGTATCGTGGGTGCGTTTACATAGAAACTCATATACACAAACGCAAATTAACGTCAAATTATTAGTTTACTTTACGTCACAAAAACGAAAAAATTCATGCTAAATAAGTAGGCCTTCTGTTTCTAGTTGCTAGCTTTCCAGAGCTACGGTAAGCATTTAAGAGTTTTTTTAGGATGTTTTTGCTTACCTTTTTTTTTTTTTTTTTTTGGGACAAACCCACCACACTATTCCCAAACCACTGCAACTCCTGAAAGCCAGAATCAACAGTGGCAACCACCAGAAAAGCGCCAAGACAATGAAGCTCGACGTGTCCCGGAGAATGAATTTACCTGTCTTGGATCCTGCACGAAATTAATCAGAAAAGAATAGTGGAGGAGTAGGAAAAATATGTTTCCACTTCCCTCCATGCAAGCAGGAGACAGAACAAAGCAAGGCCAATAGGCACAAAGGGACATTACAACTGGGAGAAGCCCAGTTGCCTTGCACCACGGGTAAAAATGACTACTAATATTAATGGGTCCTAAATTGTGAGCTGCTATATTTGATTCCAATAATAGGTATGGCAAAAACGCTTGAACGCACGGAAGTTTGTTCGAGTTTCCACAAGGTCCGTATAATAAATGACTCCAGATGTAGTCTGAACAGTATCCAACATAATATTGCGTTCGTTCTGCCAAAGAATACACTCCCAAAGAATATGATGTGCTGATTGTTCATATTCACAGTCAGGTGACGAACATTGACAAAAAGGCGAGGGAACAAGCTTAAAGGAAAACAATTTACTTTTAAAGTTACCATGTCCCGTGAGAAATTGGGCAACACAGTGATCCACCTCCAACCACGTCCTAGCCAGCCGCTCACGAACGGATGGGAAGAACTGGTGGAGGTGCCGCCCCTTGGGAGAATTATCCCACCTATTTTGCCATTCGGATAAAAGTTCCTCCCAGACGTCGCTCTGGGGTTTAAATAATCTAGATATCTTATCACGGTCACGTTGCGGCAGGAAATCAGCGTCAGTGGTCTCCCGTGCGGAAAAATACATTGCAGCACGTCGCTGCACTTCAAGATCTACTGGAAGAACACCAGCAAGTACCGGTAAAGCTTCAGTACTGACGGTCCTATACGCTTTACTTAAGAATAACAAAGCCAAGCGCTGGCTTTGAAGCAATTTACGCCGTGCCGCCCCTATGGTGGCCCTATCGGCCCAAACAGGTGCTCCGTAGCACAAACAACCCAAGTAAGTAGCCCCATAAATAGTTTTTAAGGTTAAAAATGACAAACCCCAAGTAGACTTGGATATTCTCGTTAGGGCATAAAAGTTATTTTTAGCTTTTTCACCAACTGTTTTTATATGTTCTATGAAAGTGAAATTCCTCTCTAAGACTAAACCAAGATAGCACACGGATTGCTTTCTCTTCACGGGAACATTATTGAATTTAATACTAGGCCACGATTTAAGTTCACCTTTTAAAATAAGCTGATATGTTTTTTGTGGTGCAAACGTCAGACGGTTTCGATCGCCCCACTGAGATATTAATCGTAGGCAAGTGTCAGCCAGATTCTCGAGGCCAGCACGAGTGCTAGACTGAATGAGCAGAAGGCCATCGTCCGCATAACCAGTTAAAGAACAACCGCTTGGAAGTGGAATCGCGAGGAAATCATCGAAGCCTATATTCCATAAATGAGGACCGATAACCGAACCTTGAGGACAGCCCATGGTAAGAGGTTTCGATACGGAATGATGTCCGAGTTTAAGTTTCGCGGAACCATTAGAAAAGTACGAACAAAGAAGATTAAATATATTATTATAGCAACCACGAGCTTTTATCTTAAGTAGTAGCATTGGCCACCATGCGTTATCAAAAGCCCCGGAAATATCTAGAAAGATTCCAACTACGTACTTGTGCTCGGAGGTATTAACTATTTTTCTAACAGAAAGTGCCGCTTTTGCTTACCTACTTACACTTAGGGTAAAATGAAAATCATCTAATAAGTCCATAAGCAACAGTGTCCAAAAAATAAGTAGAATATCAACAACAAATACCAATATTAATCCAATATTTCTCGGAAACCGTGCGTGGTTTATTCGTGAGGACGCGGCCATATTGGCGGCCCGACAATTCGGACGCGGCCCGAAAGTGGCCCGCGTATGAAAACAAACGGCCGCTACGTGTTCCGTTCCCCGTTGATGATGTATGAAAATGGAAAACAATGGAAGAGTAGATACGGTTTTGTTTATGTAGGTATCTCGAGACAACTACAGTAGCCCTATCATTACTTTTTCCGATTTTTGTGACCTAAAGTAAATTGGAACTTTGACATTAATTTGAAGGAAGTTTCTTCATTTTTCCAAACAATAAACGCAGTAAATACTTCAAGTAGGCTGTAAATATAATTCAGAAATCATGTGATAAGTTTTCAGAATGGTTTATTATTATAAGAACGATTTGTGAAGTGGCTAAGTGATTGGCTATTACGCTGCTCGTTGCGGATTCTATCCCCGATTTGAATGATCTATTGGTAGTTGTTCCGGGTCTGGCAGCTAGTGAATGAGAGCTTAAATGTTTGTTAACATATCCGTGATGCAAGAAAAATTCCTAGAGTAGGAGAAAGATTAACAGAACACGTGAAAGAGATGACATCCTCAAGTCCCAATGCCGAAGGCGTCCGATATTGGGGGAGGATTTCTAGTAACTAATTAGTGGAGGATAATATGTCATATAGCAAAATATAGCACCGTGCTTTTTATACATATCCTACACTGAAAAAAAACCCAGTAATACCAACCGATTTTTCGGTAATATTCACCGTTTTGGACAGTAAAAATAGAGCCTATTGTCCAAAGCAGTAAAACTACCTGAAAAAAAACAGTTGAGTTATAACAGTAGATTTTACTGTCGGTTACTTACAAGGAACTGTTTGTTTCAGTAGACTTTAATGTTCATACAGTTGAAATAACTGTTTAGCTCTTTACGTTTCAGTAGACTTTAATGTTCATACAGTTGAAATAACTGTTAAGCTCTTTACTGTTTTTGCCCATTTCAGTGCACTGTCCGTAATCAATTATTTTAACGTATAAATAAGTTCCCGGGACTGTTTTTTTTTTACTGTTCAAGAACAGTAGTAAGTCTCGTTTTATTTTTTTCAGTGAAAATGCTATCGTGGCTCTCACTTGTTGCTATTTGCTATAAATATCGCACACTCGTTCTGTCTCTGTCCGTCGCGCGTCGCTTCTCATAAATCGCAATCGCAGCTTTATCAAAATAGCAAGCTAGCAGTCTAGCACGCAACAAGTAGCAGTTAGCAGACGGGGCGCGACGGGCTACCTAGTGAACCTACGCATATAACATAGCATGCTATAAAATAGCAAGTATAATAGCATTTAGCAAGTCATAGCCATATAGCAACTTTGAACACCAGTATCTATAGGCGGTAGCTTGCGGACGTGGTTAGTTAGAAGCTCAACGTGCGATCAAGGACCAAGCTTGAGACAACGACGCGTTGCGTGCCACACGTGCTTGAAAGAGCTGTCATTAAACAAAGATGCGGGGCCAAACGCAAACAACTGCCGGGGTCGCGGGTGTAAAGTTTAAAATATGTCTATTTTTTATGTCTTCTAAAATTCTCAATAGAAAAACACTAGAAAAAGTTCAGTTCTCTCCTTTGAAACCTACAGAACATTGAGTGAATACCACATCCAGAATCAACACAATCTAAGGCTGGTTCACAAGTAAGCAAGCACAGTTGATCTGCCGTAAAGCCAGCTTGTTTAGACCATTGCATGTGTAACTAGCTTTATAACCCACAACCTCATCGTGTATTCAAGGAACACGCAGAGTTGACTAGAAAAAAAAATGGAATGTTACATTTATGTACTACGTTGTCTTGTTAAATTACGTGCTTGTCTTTGTTGCGAACCTTCTCTTTTGTATATTATAGGTATATTACAGAAAGGAACTGCTTCTGGAAACTGTGACGGCAAAAACACATTTTTGTAGTTGTGTTTAATGCTTTACCACTGGGCCACCATAGGGCCACCACAGGACCACCACTAGATTACCACTTCTTGCTGTCGCGTGCTTTGAACGTCCAATTTTAAATGGCAAATAAATCCTGATGTAAAATAGTAATCGCTGCCAACGGACACATCACAGATGGAGTAATGATCCTAAAAATAAATCTAAAGAGTGTCACAGACCCAGTTAACGTCCACGACACTAAAACAACTACTACGCATTTATTGAACACTTATAGCAGATAGATTAAAGCAATAAACTAACTGAAACCGCCACTTGATGCGCACTAAACCTTAAACTTACTAACTTTCACTTTATCTCGGCTCATTTAAAATTGGAGCCAATAAAACCTTCCCACCTGAAAGTTCCTTATTGCTAATGAAATAAGGGTGGTAATGGCGCAAGAAATAAAACAGTTACGATGAATACGAGTGAAACAATGCTGAAACTTCCGTACCAGGATCAGAATAAGTTTTTTCTAATTAGAATCCGATGAATTGGCCCTTTCCGGAGCGCGTCTCGATTGGACTGCCGAAGTAATTAGTGACTCCGTTTTCTAATGAAATTCTGGGGATGCCGCCATTCTTTCTCGTTTTACATATTGGGGCCTGATGAGATTTTTTCATAGTTTATTTTTAAAGCTTTCTGTTGAAGCTTTGAAGAGGGATTCGTTCTGAAATAGCAGTAGAGTTACGAAATAGAACACTCAGTTTCATTGCAAATCTTGTTGTCTATTCATTTTACAATGCTAAGTTATCTCGTGCCTAAAAGAAAAAATGGAAAGAAACAATTCTGAACTCTGGTGAGAGCATTGGCACATTAGTGCTGAGAGGATGAGTGAAATGTAACTCAATGAAGGTATATCGATATTATTACCACTCTAGATGAACTTACACGAAGATAGTATATGTAAGTAGTACAAGTACTAACAATTAAGTGGAGGAAGCAATCGGGATTCTAAGGATCGCAATTACTGGGGTTTTATAGTTTCTATAGCACACATAAATTGTGTTAGCAATATGCTGTGAACACACAATATGCACAATGGCTTTTATTGTGCATATTGTATGGAGCAAAATTATGTAACTTGCGACTTTAGGTCGAGTACCTAATAAAACATGTGTTCTACACATTTCATCTTTTCTTTTATTAGAATTTATTAATGAAATTTTGAATTATTTTTTCAACCAACATGTCGTTATAAATTGAAAGCTGGTTATCAGCACATGGAATTTCACTTGTAACAATGGTTCAGCGTATTTTAGAGGCGACCAGCCAGAATTATTATTAAACAATACAATGTGTTTAGTATAGGAATCGGAGAGGGTATAATGTTAGTTCAATAACAAGTGTAATAGGACAGTTATAGGCTGTTATTTGATATTTATCTGTGTCAAATGTGGGAGGAATACTAATGTCATGTGGCGCATGCGGTGTGCACGTACCCCTGCGGAAATGTTTCGTAGTTTTGTAAAAGAATTTGGTGTTATGAGATTTTGCAGAGACAATAAAATTTAGTGTTGAAGAAATCATCCAAAAGTGTATAGAGTTGTCGATATCGTAAAATAGCAGGAAGCAGATGAATGAGAAACGCACAGATCCTTAGAAATAATAGTGCAATACTTTGCTGACAGCAGCTTAATGATTACCATACCAAACTGTAGTTTCGACGCTTCCGCGCTGGGGCAACGCTAAACACAAAACTGTGCGTAAAACACCGATGTTCAAAGAACGAAAACTATACATAAATATAATGAAGAACACCGAAAATGAAGGTAAAATTAGGTTTTCAATCGGGAAGTACTAATCAGCAGCTACAGAGTCTGTATTTCGGCCTGACCCTATTACAAAGCACTTAAAAACAAGTATCGCTGAAATATTTATTTATTTGGGTGTCATCATCATCATCATCAGCCTTTAAATGTTCCCACTGCTGGGACACAGGCCTCCTCTCTGTGAGAGGGAGCAGGCCGTAATCTTACCACGCAGGCCCAGGCGGATTGGTAGATGTCACATGTCTTCGAATTTTTGGTTCTAGGACATGCCGGTTTCCTCACGATGTTTTCCTTCACCGTTTTGAGAGCAGTGGTGTTGAAATAAATAACACAAAGTAATGCGCCTGACTGGGTTCGAACCCACGACCTACAACTCGTAAGTCGGGGCCGATACCACTAGGCCACCACTGCTCACTAGGCCACCACTGCTATTGGGTGTACTTCTGCCTATTAACCATTCGCGGAATACAGGCACCATTTATGAATGTATTCCCATACATTCATTTCCAGAACACATTTACTAGTTCCAGGAATTATTTCCTCTGCCAAGTAAGGTTGACGTTTGTGAAAGCCTGTACTTGTACTCGGCTTCCAATTGGAAGTCGCGGCTCAATTGAAACGTAACAAATATCAATAGCGAACGATGTGAACCTCATTACCAGTCGAGTGCCACAACACACACACTGTGCCACCTGACAAATGTGGAGCTGGGTGTTAATATAGGAGCTGATAGCGAGTTTAGAACTGACAGTTTTTTTAAAATAAACTTTCCCCCAATCAAGGGTCGCGGTGGGTCCGTCTTAACAGATTACGCGGTTGATTTTAATCAGTACAAGTCTGACAATCCCTTCCGCTTCATCCAGAATGTTATTTTTACCGACTTCAAAAAAAAAGGAGGTTATCAACTCGACCCGTATGTATGTAATATTATCAGAACTGCCCAGTTTTCATATATGTTAGTCTATATCAGCGTCTGGACAAATGTGCCAAATTTCACAAGTGTATGTATGTATGTTTTTATGTTTGTGCACGCATATCTCCGGAACTACAAGTTCGATTTAAGTAATTCTTTTTTTGTCGTACTAGGTATTATTCAACTTAGGGTACACTGCAAGTTTCATCAAAATCGGTTCAGTAGTTTTAGAGATATGGATTTTTTTATGTTGTGACGGATTACAAGACTTGACTATTTAATTAATAAATAAACTAATAATAAGGGTAAAATAAAAACTTTTACAAAAAAGTAACCTACTTCAAAAACAACAACAAAACAAAAAAGGGTGAAATAACCTAAAGTCGGTGGCTAAAAATCAATGAAATAATAAAAAAAAAAATAAAGCCACCGACATCCGAAAGAAGTTATTAATTAGGTTATTTCACCCTTTTTACCGACTTCAAAAAAAAGGAGGTTATCAATTTGACCCGTATGTATGTAATATTATCAGAACTGCCCAGTTTTCATATATGTTAGTCTATATCAGCGTCTGAACAAATGTGCCAAATTTCATAAGTGTATGTATGTATGTATGTATGTTTTTATGTTTGTGCACGCATATCTCCGGAACTATAAGTTCGATTTAAGTAATTCCTTTTTTGTTGTACTAGGTATTGTTCAACTTAGGGTACACTGCAAGTTTCATCAAAATCGGTTCAGTAGTTTTAGAGATATGGATTTTTTTATGTTGTGACGGCTTACAAGATTTTTTTTTTTTTTAAAGTACCGACTTCAAAACAAATACAATAAAAGTTTAAAATAACTTTTCTTTCAGAAGTCGGTGGCTTTGTTTTGTTGTGTCATTGACTATTGCCACCGACTTCCGAAAGAAAAGTTATTTTAAACTTTTTTGTATTTGTTTTGAAGTCGGTACTTTTTAAAAAAAAGTTTTTATTTGTTTTGTTGTTGTTTTTGAAGTCGGTTACTTTTTTGAAAAAGTTTTATTTTTATGTGTTAAAATCATCAAATTAGTCTACGAACACATCTACCCAGAGCGGGGCGGGAGGGACTGTCAAACTGGTACTAACTAAAATCCACGGTGATCTTTCTATAGTCCTTTACGCTCCATGATCACGGTTGCCTGATGAGACAGTCCCGCGACTCCGGTCCACCCAGGGTGTGAGATGTGTGATGATTTTACCACCTAAAATTCTGGGGGTAGGAAATAGGAATTTCGCATTTGGTACGGCTCCGTTGGAGTAGTGACTGAGCAATTGGACTGCAGCACTGGGCAACCGTGATTCTAATTTAATTTCTCAAATAAGCGCTGCGCACTGTTTTTTTCTTTTGCTATAGAGTTTTTAACCAAAAACTTTATGAACAAATGTGAAGATGGGTAATTATTACTTTTTACAATTTTATTGTTTTACTAATCGCTGTCTGTTATGTCTTGCACCAAGCTTCACTTTACGGCAGCAAGTTTAGCTCAAACTGCGAATACCTTAGTAGTACAACGCCGCAGAACTGTGTTTTGAATGCAACAAATCCTGCCAAATGGGTTTGCCACACGATGTGGAGACTATTCAAGACAAAGTGCATACCAGCTCATTGGAATTGGCTTTTTATTGATTGTTGTTAGGAATTGGCTCGGGGCTTGCGTGTACTTTTTTTTTCCACTTTTGTAATTTTTTCCACAGTATCGTACTTCCACAATGTAAAGATTTGTAGATATCCTTTGTGCTAATTCCGAGAAATTAACTGTCTGATAATTAATTTTAACCAAATCTGTTCCGTAAGTTTTGCGTGAAAGAGTAAATTCCATCCATCCGTTTATGAAAACATACACTCACTGATTTCACAATTATAGTAATAGCAAGACTTTTAATAATTATTTAACGCATAATGAAACACAGAAAAACTCATTTATGAAAATGAAGAACATTAGTGTTTTAAAAAAAACCAGTACCCTGAGCACGAGTTTTCAGTATTTGAGACGTAAAGTAAACTGGAACTTTAGCAACTTCAAATTGACAATTTTCAAGGAAAAATTAGTTCCTTCTTCGCACATCAGAGGCGCTGTTCCATTTTTTCATACAAGAAACGCTGTAAATACTGGAAAGACGCTGTAAAGTAAAAGAGTGAAAACTCGTGCTAAGGGTACAGTTGTGTCCTTTTTTATCATAGTAAAATCAACAAAATGAGTCCAGTCCCTGGGCGGGGCGAGAGAGACTGTCAGATTTGTACTGACTAAAATCCACGGTAATCCTTCAATAGCCCTTTACGTTCCAGGGTCACGGTTACCTGATGAGACAGTCCCACGAGTACCAGTTGTGTCTAACAATAATTACAGAAAACATAACTTAAAAACGTTGAAGCTGAATTAACAATGAAAAAATTAAAACTAATTTAATTGTCCCACACGGCCTTACAACATAGTCACAGTACCCTCGTTGATTTGCATTAAAGCCGCTTCTCTGCAAAATGTTCCAGAAATTCTAGAAATTTGTGGACACAGTACGCACTTTGGTACACTTTATGAGTTTAGTTACAATTAAAACGATTCATAATGTCGTTTGTATTCATAGTGCAGTTATAAAGATGGCTCTCTTTTGTTTTAATCTCAAGTTGCTGGGCCGAACCGTAATTATTTCAGTTTGAATGTATGTTTTTCGCATATTGCGATTTATTATGTCTAGTGCAATTGCGAATTATGTGCTTACTTTGGCTGTTCTAGTAGCCTTAAAACTTGGTATGTTACGTCATATTAGGTATTATGGTGAAATATTATCAAAAAAGTCCTGGAAGTCGTTTTGTGGAGCGACATAAGACGACAATTATTTTTCATAACTTAACCACAAATTAGTTAAACGTGACTATAAGTCATGTATATAAATATAAGAATTCAGTAATCAGAGTTTGTGCCACGTTACTCCTGATCATTATTACTTTACTTGTTTGTGTACACGATTATTTTTGCTCAATATGCTGCAACAATTTTTTTTAGGTATTATCGTTTTAATCAAATTAATTATTTCCTAAGTCACTATCATAAATTCCTCACCCCAAACTTCTGCCTTACGCCCAACAAACTCTGATCAAGTGTGTTATAGTTGTGAAACCGCAGAGCTCTGTGTATCATTGGTGGCCGTCCGCTGCGGTCTCCTGGCCGCCCGGCCGTCAAAGAGACACGTTGGGGCCAACTCAATTGTGAAACCGTTTTGAACAAGCTGGTGGTCGCCTCAAACGTTCATGAGTTTAATTGAAATTGATTTGGTCGGCTTTTACTGAAAAGTTTTAACATATAATATAATATAATAATAATATAATATTCCACAACTATCACACAACGCCGTCTAGTCCCAAGCTAAGCAGAGCTTGTGTTATGGGTACTAGACAACTGATAAACATACTTACATACTTACATATTTCTAAATACATACATATTATAGATAAATTACACCCAGACACAGAACAAATGATCGTGCTCATCACACAAACATTTGTCCTGGGTGGGAATCGAACCCACGACCTCCGGCATAGCAGTCAGGGTCGCTAACCACTAGACCAACAGGCTAGTCAAAGCAGCTAAACAGTGTTTTTTTTGAAGGTGGCTATTGTTACGAGTGGTTTTAAAAAAACTAGAATAATTTTAGGGTCAGAGGTTATTTTTCTTCCGAAGAAAAATTAATAAATAAACTTCTACTAGTCTCATAACTTCTAGGTGTATAAACATCTTATAACTGATAAACTGTACCAGATTCGTGTATCTATCCACTTAAATTCTCTGAACATCTAATCCCCGGGGTCATTTTTTTTTTGCGTGGTAAAATCATCAAATGAGTCCTCCCAATGGGTTTAGGGTTCCACAGGGAAAAGGATCAACATAATGGCACATAATGGGCAAAGTAGGTAACCATCAAAATACTTACTTAATTTGTGTTGAAATAAATACCTATTTTTTTTTTTTTTTTTGCGTGGTAAAATCATCAAATGAGTCCTCCCACCCAGGGCAAGGCGGGAGGGACTGTCAGACTTGTACTGACTAAAATCCACGGTGTCCTTCATTAACCCTTTACGTTCCAGGGTCACGGTAATGGAATAAGTCCCGCGACCCCGGCAGGCTTTGGCCCTCTAGAGGGGGGCCCCGTCATCTTGCTGACGCTCTTTGAGACGCGCGTGGAACACAATGCGCCGTCGACCCGGGCATGGTCCATGGGTCGGGCGGCGAGTTGCCCATTACTCGCCGCCTACATGCCGTGCCTATGGCCGGAGAATCCCCCGGGGTCTAGAAGTAAATTTGCACAAGAATTCCTTGTTACGTAACCATAATGTGCACAAACAAAGAACTGAAAATTCTTGTTTGTATGTCTCATCCGTTTACGGCTTGAATTTGAGAAATAGAAGTGCCTTTTTTAACTTTAAAAGATGTTTCCTTGTACAGACTAAAATTTAGGCGACGAATTGAGGTCAAATACAACCCGCAGCTACCAGGAAACCATAAAACAGAGGAGTTCACAAAAACTATTCGTGACACGTCGATCGTACCGCGGCGGATCTTATTCAAATACGGTAAAAGCCCGCAGTATATATTTACCCAGTATTTACCTACACTCTGATGCCATTAGGCACGAAACGGGATCGACTGGGACGAATAAGGAGCAATTTACGCCTATTGCGAACCTCTTGTGAACCAAGGAAATGTAATTTACATTTTTTCGCTTTTAGGATTTTTAGGGGATAAAAACGGTTAAGATTGAGTCGGGATCCGAACTCTAAAGTTTATCATCGTGTAATAGAATAAGGGAGAAAGTAAATCTCTAACATTTACGGTAAAAATGCTACCTTTACCGACATAAATCTAATAATTTTTTACATAACAAATTCTCTACGAGACAAGACGGTCTCGGTATTGAACAACTAAACTTACGCTTAACAATTTAACTTAAACAAAGTTTACAAAGTAAGTAAATATTTGGCAGGCGATTTGCTTTGACAAAATCAGCCACACTGTCTAATGCAAGTCACTTAATCAGTCGGCTGACACTTCAGCTGAAACTTAGTTACAAGTCACTGTAAATGGGCCGCGAGTACACGTTGGCCAATGTTGTCTGACATTGAAGAAAGTTTAATATCAAGGAGTAATTTCTTGATAAATGTATAGATGTATTCCAATTAAAAACTAGTGATAACCACAGCTATAAATTCTCAATTTAGTTTACTCCTATATCAAAAGTATCGTGTTTAAAATGTAAATTTAAAACGGCCTCCAATATATTAAGTCAAACCTAAACCAACACCGCCCACTACACTAAATTAATTTCATGTAAATTAACCAATGTAGTGGAAAACCAATATAACACAAGGTTACATCCAATATTGGTTGAAATCCTTCCCAAAGTCTGCACGTGGCATTACGAACCGCGCGATAATTTCGCGGGCCCGCCATTTTGCGGGTCGCCTAATTGCAAAACTGTCATGGCGTCGACACAGGCCCGCATTCCCGCGCTCACACAAGATTTACACTGAATGCCTGAATACCTCCCTGTGTCTTAGAAATCTAGCCGGCTCTAAGCACTCTTGAAAGGAATTTTACCGGATAATTTAGAGGGTAGATGTTATTTTTGGATGCCATTTGCTTTACGAGATTTTTTGGAATACTTACCCACGTAGGTACTTAAGTATTAGATCGTAGGAGGTGTTACATGTGGTAGTTTCATACTTTCCGCAGAACAAATATAAAAAGTTTCACAGGTTATAAACGTAGCATATTGAAGATACTAAAAGAGGTCGTACGTGGTGTCGATTTTTAAATTTTAGGCTCATTTTTTACTACCTACGTTTACGTAGAAGAACTCATATTATCATCATCATTTCAGCCCGGGGTCACCTATAGTTGGTCAAAGATCTTTCACTTT
Source organism: Agrotis exclamationis (assembly GCA_950005045.1). NCBI lineage: Eukaryota > Metazoa > Arthropoda > Insecta > Lepidoptera > Noctuidae > Agrotis > Agrotis exclamationis. The sequence goes on along the minus strand of OX465434.1, from coordinate 3,306,457 downwards.
TTATGACATACTTCTCAGTTCTGTACCTACATTGCCCGTCCATCTGTTTCCTGAAATGTTGACGATATCGTCAACCCAACGAGCGTTGGGTTTCATTAGCCAGAACAAATGATAATGATATGATGTTATCTAGCCGATTTCGGGCACAGCGACTACTTTCGATTGTTTTTAAAGTGGTTATTAAGAGGAAACACCAAGGGCTAGAGAATTGAAAAATAGGTATTTATAAATTCTATTGCTGTCGCGCAGTGCCCGAACCGAACCCCGCAGAGCGCGATAGAGACAACTGCAGCTTGAACCAAAAATACCTTTTAAATGAGCACAAAATCAACGATTCGTAGTCTCCTGATTACTATTCCAAAACTTAACCGATTTTTTAAAAGATTTAACAACTTTTTCTTTAAAAATTAAAGAAAGGCTTTGGCCGTGTTCCTATATTTTCCTTTTTTTATATAATCTCGTCAAATTTGTTTTCTGGATATTTGAACACAGCGGAAAATCTGGCCAATTTTTTAGGGTTTTGAATTTTAATAATTAATTTATGGAAATAAGGAAAACATAGAGACATGCCAATACTGGCCATAGATTTTTTGTAAAAAAAATGATTACTCTACTGGCATTATCCAGGGAGGAAACAGGGGAGTACGTTTGTATGGAAAAAGGCCCTTGTATTTCCTCTTAAGAACTTTGGTATTATGGCCAAACTCTTCGGAACAAGATGTGACGGACGGAGTGAAGATCGGTTTCCATACCGATTTTCTGCAGTATGTTGCTCTCCAGTGACTCGCATGTGCAGAACAAATAGAAATAGAGCTTTCTATCCCGCACTCCGTGGCAGTTTAATAAAATCTCTATACACACAAAATCCAAGCTTTATCATACGCCACTAACCACTCGAAATGCACTCTAGAAAATACGTATAATAAAAATGCGAATGCATATACAATAAGCATATTTATTGTAGGATTGTCTGACATATTCGGAATCGTTTTCAATTGGAATTCAATCCGGGTAATGCGTAACACTCGTTTCATATTGAAAAATATTTTGCTCAACAAGTTGACTGGATTGCAGATATGAATTAAATTCCTGTTTGAAATGAGTCGGGGTTTGTCAGACCGATGAAAAGTTCGTAGTTCTGAAGGTAGTGTGTTTTGAAATTATTTTAATGTGATAGGTGAAATGTTTTAAATAAATATTCGTTCGTTAAATGATTTGAGAATTGGCATTTATTGCTATCAAATAAAATAAAAAAAAATTGATCTCGAGTAGGTCACAATTTGAAATGATAGTATACAGGGTGATTTGTAATTCGATGCGGTCCTTGAAATGGGTGATACTAGACCTTATTTGCAACAATTTTAACCCCGACAACATGGGGTCTAAACTGACTGGTTTTGGAGATATCGAACTTTAAAGGTTTTTCGAAAAAATTCTACCTCTTCATCATTAAGTGCTTATTGTTAGAAAGTAACGATGGTCACCACTTAGAATTTATACTTTTCTGATAGAATATGAACGACTGAATCTAGTGAATACAAGTTTGTTATAAAACTAATCATATCTTGGGAAATTAAGTGTCATAAAGTTTCTGTTTTGTAGTTTTTTGAAAACTTCCCTTGTCTTTCAAAGCATATTTAAAAAAATAAATGTATGACACTTGGTTTACAAATTACAGAAAAAACTTTCTTGTCTCATTACCTTTCTAAAATGGTGCCACAGTACCCACTTTTAGTTAGTGTCTGACCAGAAAATTAGGGTTGTTACTGACAAGTTAGTAAATCAACGAAAATCGGTTGCAATGTTTTTTCGACCCAACATTTTTTTTCTGTGGTGTTTGTCCAAACTGCCATCTGATATTAGCTTTTTGAGTCAATGTGCTTAATCCTGGCCGTAATCACATAATCTTATCAGGCAAAGTCGGTTTTTATTTGGGTTATTTTACCTATGGACCAGATAGTCAAACCATCAATTCTCTTCCATTTAAAACAGCTACTTGAAACATAAGTACAATGACGGAATGTTTGTAAACTCTGGTTTCATAAAAAAAAAACTAAACTGGCGTGCATAAAAGTTAGGTCACCCTACTGGTAGGACAGGTAAAAATACTCCAGATAAAGCGCGATTTTGCCTGATTTCATCGACCAGGATTTAGCGCATTGACTCAAAAAGCTAATATCAGATAACAGTTTGGACAAAAACCACAGAAAAAAAATGTTATGTCGAAAAAACTTTACAACCAATTTTCGTTGATTTACTACCTTGTCAGTAACAACCCTAATTTTCTGGTCAGACACTAACTAAAAGTGGGTACTGTGGCACCATTTTAAAAAGGTAATGAGACAAGAAAGTTTTTTCTGTAATTTGTAAACCAAGTGTCATACATTTTTTTTTTAAATATGCTTTGAAAGACAAGGGAAGTTTTCAGAAAACTACAAAACAGAAACTTTATGACACTTAATTTCCCAAGATATGATTAGTTTTATAACAAACTTGTATTCACTAGATTCAGTCATTCATATTCTATCAGAAAAGTATAAATTCTATGTGGTGACCATCGTTACTTTCTAACAATAAGCACTTAATGATGAAGAGGTAGAATTTTTTCGAAAAACCTTTAAAGTTCGATATCTCCAAAACCAGTCAGTTTAGACCCCATGTTGTCGGGGTTAAAATTGTTGCAAATAAGGTCTAGTATCACCCATTTCAAGGACCGCATCGAATTACAAATCACCCTGTATAATTTGTATTAATGTAATTCCTTGGTCTTTGACAGTCGTTAGATGTAGTCAGGATCCCGAAAATCAAACAACCAGTCTTCAAGTGATAGTTCTTACGTGTATCATTAAGTCTATCCAAAGGTTGTCTTGATAAGATCACTTTTAGCAATAAAAATGCCCATTGCCTTACGTAAAAGATATAAATGTATTGCCTGCATAATAAAGAGTATTCTATACACAAAAAAAATTATTAATTGGACTATTACAAACGAATGCTCCTAGCAATTGACAGCTTTTAAACAGGAAATCGAAAAAAGACACACTTATACAATAATAATAAAAAACAAGGTCTCCTTTACCAATCCTGAAACCAACACATCCCAAACTAGTCTACTAGGATCACAAAAGCCGACCCTCAAATAATTCTCGTACACACAAAATAAAAACAACCAATAAAATGTTATCTAATCCGAGGTACAGTACCAGGATGACAAGAGCCGTTAGGAATACATACATAAACAAAAACTGTAGGCGTACCAGGCGTACATAAAATTCCTTCTATCACACGCAGCCCTATATATTTCCCGTTCGTTATTATAGCACATTTCAGTTAGTAAGGCAAGGTTATGTGAGGAATGAAAAATATCGATAGTTTGTCTCTTTGACGTTAGATAATATGGGAGAAAAATAAATCCTCACACTTTCCCCAAATCGAAAACAAATTAAAACATCATCCTACTGCTGGGCAAATTTTTCTAACCACAATTTCCATGTTTTTCAATCCGGTAGTTATTTGTGGCCGCAGGTCGTTAGTTCTGACCATCTTGTTTGAAATGTGCCCCAGGCCCCAGCGCACTCTAGCTGGGGTACATCATACAGTACTTATATACTATAGCATACATTTATTGGGTGATTTATCCCGGGCGTGACAAACCAGTGTGGAAAATAAAACATAGGCATATGGCGATCACCGCGGTAAGTCTCCTCTTTGAGAAATTGCTGGACCTCGCCTACTGCCTGACACACCGGATACGGTTAACAATTTTAAGAACTCAAAAAAAAAACGAAAAAACAATTATTATTTAAACAAAAAACATGATTCGGAATCAAAAACCTAAAACAGTAATTGAAACAAGAAATTCATCGACACTTCTTTTCTTCCTATTCAAGTAACAAGTATCGGTACTCCCAGTTGTAGTATCGATACTTTTTTGGTTCCGAAGCTAGTGGCGAGCCCTCTAGCGGAAGGAAGTGGCAAACGAGCGTCGGCACTTCCGTTCTTCTTTCAGCAATAAAATTGCAACTAAAGTTTTGGTATCAAACGTAATTACTCTATTGCCCTTTCTGCGACGCTTTTCGGACCGTTTTTTGAACTGAGTCACATTAATTCTTTGTAGTCTCACTTTGTGAGAGATCTTTTCATTTGGGCCTTTGCAAGTGTCGACTTGAGTAGTTAGACGTTAGGGATGGGTCGTTGACGGTTTTTCCGTCAACGAAACGTTAACGTTGATTTACGTTTGTCAACTGGTTGATCAACTAGTTAAATTCGTCAACGAGTTAACATACTACTAATGTCAACTTGCAACGTATACCGTTGATTCATTCAACGGTTTTTATTCAACGATTGCGCGTTCAATTTTAGAAACAATTTGCATCAATTTATGTATTGGTAAAAGTTTGATTGATGGTTCTACTAAGATGAACTTCCCTTCATACTTTCTCTTCTGGCTTAGGACTGACTGAATAGAACACCTATTCTTAAATTAAATTAAACATTTCGAAAATCAGCTCTTTCATCCGTTACTTAGAGTTCAAATTGTATGATATGACCTTCACTCGCAATCTATGACGTTATTTTCAACGTAAGTTTTATAAATTGCTCAGCTCGTTGCGTTTGCGTTCTCGTTAATTCAACGAGACGCACGAGTTAAATTCATAAACGTCATTGACGAATTCAACTAGTTGATTCATATACAGTTAACGTTAATTCGTTGACAGGAGATCAACGATTGATTCAACTAGTTCGTTGATTCAACGCTCATCCCTATTAGACGTGTAGATGCTGTGTCTTTTGTGCTTGCTTATGGTGGAGCTTGCTTATAAGGGAATGCTTTTGATCTTATGATCTTTACTTGATTACGTTAAGTTCTGTAACTATTCTACGGTGAGAAATTTCATACCGGGTTTAAAAAGGCATTATATCTGTTAGTCTAATATATAAAAGTCAATGCCACTTGTCGTTGTAATGTTATAACTCAAGAACGGGCTCACCTATCTAAACCAAATTTTTAGGCTTTGTTCAAACTATTTAGTAGATGCTTTATGTGAAGTTTGCACAAAATCGGACGAGCGGTTGTTAATAAACCCGTGCGAAGCTGGGACGGGCCACTAGTACAGGTTATAAAATGTATCTATGTTTCTTTAATTCAAATCCGTTCATTAGTTTTGTTGTGAAAGATTTATAAACAACTATCGTACAATGTGAGTAAATGAACAGAGAATACGCCTGTGTCAGCGCCCCCACTTGTAAACTATAATATGTCCCGAGCAGATGGCTGAAGAGCAGTGGCCCAGTGATATCGGCCTCGACTTACGAGTTGTAGGTCCCAGAACCCAGTCGCATTACTTTGTGTAATTTATTTCAACACCACTGCTCTCAAAACGGTGAAGGAAAACATCGTGAGGAAACCGGCATGTCCTAGAACCAAAAATTTGTAGACATGTGACATCTACCAATCCGCACTGGGCCCGCGTGGTAAGATTACGGCCTGCTCCCTCTCACAGAGAGGAGGCCTGTGTCCCAGTAGTGGGAACATTTAAAGGCTGATGATGATGAGATGGCTAATCTCCGCTCAGATTGACCGCCGCGACCGAAATTGGCCAGGAAGACTATTTTACTTTATCAGGCTTCTTGATGAAGTTTAAGACAATGATGAATGAAGGGGAGACAATTCATACAGCCTTACTACAAAAACTTAAACATCTATTGAACACTTGTCTAAAAAAGTGTGACTGCAAAACTGACCTTATTTCAACGACATAATCTGACATTTTTTTAGACAAGTGTTCAACAGACGTTTAAAAGTTTTTGTGGTACGACGGTTAAAGTTAAAATCAGTGTTTAAACGTTAGAAAAATTAAAATCTGTCGCCGTCGGAGTGCTAATAAGTTGAGCTAAAAATAATGAAATACTGTGCTGCAGTGATATCAACAAGATAACCCATCAAGCTAGTTCTTTACGTATTTGTTAATGAAAAATTAAAATAATAACTGTCTATTAAATTAGAAATAAATAAATAATCGTAGTACGCCTACTAGACGGAGTGGGAAGCGGTCGCCTCGTTTTGCGAAGCAGTCATGCTCGCGAAGGAGGAGGCGGGCCGCGTGAGGGAGAGGACAGTGTCCTCACTCCGCCCCAGCCGCAGTGGTAGAAGCCCGCGGCGACGATCTCCGGCCACCGTAGGCGCGGGCGTGGGGGCGGTGATTAATGGGTAACTCGCTGCCCGACCATGGACCATGCCCGGGTCGACGGCGCGTTGTTTTCCACGCGCACCTCAAAGACCGTCAGCAAGATGATAGCCCCCCCCCCCCCCCTCTAGAGGGCCAAAGCCTGCCGGAGTCGCAGGACTTATCTCATTACCGTGACCCTGGATCGTAAAGGGCTAATGAAGGACACCGTGGATTTTAGTCAGTACAAGTCTGACAGTCCCTCCCGCCCTGCAAAAAAAAAAGTACGCCTACTACACGCTACGGGTCTATGGCCTACGCAAATGCTACGCGAGTGCTACGTCGTAGCGTCCGTAAAATCAACAGAGTTCTTCAAAAGCGGATCTTCACATTCTGTAATGTATGATGACGTCACCAAACACACATAAATTCTTCAACATTCGCCACGCGACACTTTATTACGTCACAAAGTCGTCTTTATTCGATACAGTGTAATATTTTAAAAATTCCTATTTCAATATTATTGATACTTTGACGTCTTACCGCCATCAATTTTATTGAACACTGAATACGCGATCGGTTTTACTTTTCCATCCAAGTTATAGTGAAACATGTCACATGTAGGTGGTGTCTTTGTAATGACATAAAAATTAAATTCATAAGAAGGTTTATAACTCTGAAAATAAGTATAGTCCAAGAGCTTTTAGACTTACGTACTACATAACACTACTCATAACATAATTCATTTATTTATTTAGCGTGCAGAGTTGGGGTGCTAAGACAGGTAACCTCCACGTGCGTCCGTGGACTGGAGTTCCCTCACGGATACGTCCGGGGGGAAGACCAGTTTTTCGGGCCGGTGCGCCCTGGGATGCGGGCAAAAACTCTTCCTTAGGCACTGTGTGCCTAAGGGGGTTTCTTTGCCCGTATGCGAATAGCCTGTCGGGTGGAAGCTCCAATGCGTGTCCCTCTGATTAGCAGAGGGCACAGCAGCGGAGCGGGCTTGCGGACGGTGAGTAATGGGTAAGCTCGCCGTCCGACCAAGGACCAAGCCCGGGTCGGTGGCGTGTCGTGTTTCACGCGTCACCGACGGGGCCCCTTATGGGGCCAAATGCCTGCCGGGGTCGCGGATTTTTTCTTAATCCAGGATACCGTGGCCCCGGAACGTAAAGGGCATCCGAAGGAACACGGGTGGATTTTAGTCAGTAAGAGTCTGACAGTCCCTTCTGCCCCACCCAGGGCGGGAGGACTCATTTGATGATTTTGCCACAGTAAAAAAAAAAAAAAAAATGCGTGCAGAGTTATTGCGTAACACATTTGTTTGATAGTATTTCAATAATATTCTTTGAGTTTATAAAGTCGTTATTGAATATACAAAGAATTTTTCAAATATTATGTAGTAACTACCTCTTGCCTGGGCTTCACCCGCTACAAGTCGAGAATTATCCCACAGGAACATAAAATTGGGATAAAACTATCCCATATGTTAATCCACTTTATAAACTATCTGGATACCAAATATCATCCAAATCCGTTCAGTAGTTTTTACGTGACAGAGTAACAAACATCCGTCTAAACAAACTTTCAAGTTTATAATATTAGTAGAAATATGATTATAGTTAGACCCCTCTTTGTTCTTGACAGTATCTTCTACAAAGACTGCTTTACCGACATAGTATGTAGAACTACAGAATTGCTTATAAACTGAAGCACATTCTTATAGTCGCAAGACCCAGCTTACAAAACGTTATCCCCTCTACATCTTAGAAGGCAAAATATTAAGCATAACTTGAACCATCTTAGAAAAATGATTCCCTTCAGCGTTGGCTTCGTTCCAATATTCCGATCCAATAGTAAAATGTAATAGTTTTAGTTTACAAGAAACGCATTACAGATGAAAATAAAATCTTGGTTTAAGCGCCCGTTTAAACTTTGTCTGCCGGCTCCTAAGAAAAACAATTGGAGAATTCTTAAAGTTAATATTTATGAAAGTATTACGAGAGAACATTTAAACAGTCTGCTCGATGAAGATTTTTTACAAGTTTTTGGAGTATTTGTTAGTACTTACTTGATAATTGGCTTTGAATAAATTGTGTAATTTGAATTACTTAGTATCGATTGACGCAGAAAAACTTGGCTCCATAAATAAAATAAAAAACCGGCCAAGTGCGAGTTGGACTCGCCCATGAAGGGTTCCGTAGTAGCAAGCATAGATTAGGGAATAGGGATATCATTATATTGAGATTAGTAAGTAATATACACAAACAATAAAAATAACTTTGTTTTTCATAGTGTTTGTATCAATGGCAAAGTTATATTTGCGGTTTTTGAAAATGTACTATATCTCAAAAACTGCTGACTGTATCTCATCCAAACCAATTTTCGTTGGACGTTTTTGTTGAGGTCTACATTATATATTTTTTTAGTTTTATCATTCTCTAATTTAGAAATTACAGGGGGGGGGACACACATTTTACCACTTTGGAAGTGATCTCGTGCAAACTGTTCAGTTTAGAAAAAAATTATATTAGTAACCTCAGTATAATATTTAAAGACCTATTCATAGATACCCCACAAGTATAGGTTTGGTGAAAAAAAAATTTGAGTTTCAATTCTAAGTATGGGGGGCACCCCCAAAATTTGTTTTGTTTTTATTTTTGTGTGAATATCCTAATGCGGTTCACATAATACAAGTTTGAACAGGGTAGCTCTTATACTTTCGACAAAAAGTGGCTGTGACATACGGACGGACAGACAGACAGACATGACGAAACTATAAAGGTTCCGTTTTTGCCATTTGTCTACGGAGCCCTAAAAAAGGACGCACAAAGCTTCGGAATGACTGCACCGAATTAGTTTATTCTTTTTTTTTTATTGTTATTTTCAGGACAAGATCTTTATGTAAGAAAGTTTAAAGAAGGTCTGGAAAGACTATATAGGTAAATTGCCACTATGTGGAGCCTTCATACAGCCAAAGGATGTCGCCGTGGACCTCTCAGTCTTCTACGAGGTCTACCGCGACCTCTTCTGACGGCGACAGCTGGATAAAAGTAGACAAGCAATCAATGGTCCACATTAGCCACAAATCGAGTTGGAACGCAAGAGGCAAATAAAGGAATAGGCTATCTTTTAATTTAATCAGTCAAACCTGGCATTTCCCTCCTGTCCATTGCAAAATTTATGTTTTTTTGACGATATTCCACTCAAAAAAACACAGAATCGTAAAAAAACCTTAAATTCATGTGAAAACGTTTTTACCCAACTATGGAAAGACTTAAAAGTACAATATAATGTTAAAAGCACAAAGCATTATACTGAAATAGGTAATTTTGTGCTTAATTAGACTTTATCCAGGTACTTTACAAATTAGTCTCTAAATAGTCCTTTCGTAGCAAACCCACAGGTGTGTAAGGGCTGATTGGCTTATCAAAGCTTATCTAATTACATAGTTTGACCCTCTGCTGTGAGATGTAATGCTGTTATCAATGAACTAGGCATGTAAGACGAAACGCCTGGCTCTAGATCCAATTACGACGGTACTAATTGGTATTTGCAAGGGATTTGATGACACCTAGGTTTCATGTGTAATTTCATTAAAGAGATAAATAGATTTCTTACTATTTTATAATTTTCTAATTTACTAGGAATTTCTCCTGTTTGTTCGGTGAGTTTTACAAATACATATTTAAATTATCAAACACAAACAGCCAGACCCGGAACAGCTACCTAAAAATATTTATTAACGGGAATAGAATCCAGGACACGTAGCTCAGCAGTCATTATTCAGTCACTGCGCCAACATCCTTTGCAAAAAAAAAATATCACGCATGTAATCCTAAATGCTTAAGCAGAAATATCCCAATATTATACCTATTTTAGATAAATAATAGCTGAGATAATTTGTTTTCGAGTCATCCAAACGACAAAAATAGCCCCGGGCGAGCTCACTAATTGACTATTGCAAATTGTTTGCCTACATATAGGGCTTTCACAAAACATGTTTTATTAAGACAAACACACTGCGAGCCTAGCGCGGTGGCGGCGCGGCGGCGGGCGCGATAATATTGAATGTATGAAATCGCCGCTCGTGGCCACACTGAAGTGACTAAGGCGGGGGCCTACGATGGCTACAAACGATTTTGCGAGCCTAGGCGTTGCTAGGCAACAACAGATATAACGGGTGGGTGGCAGGTGTAGCAAACCATTTCGGTCTTATAGTCAGCGCCATCTAGTTATCAGTACATGCACTAAAATACTACCGTAGGAGGTATTTGTAAATAATTAAATTATTTTTACTGTACTTAACTAGAATCATGTAGAATGGTTGATAATTTACTTGTATGCAATCCTAAACAACCTACAAAACATTTTAAAATGAATTTCTTTAAACAAGATTTATAGAAACTACTTTGTACCAACGGTTTGCAACAACTGAAGTCGCCGCTACAAAAACAAACGCTTGATCGGCAGTGTGGACACAGATCGCGCCCGCTGCCGCCGCCGCGCCCGCCACCGCGCCGGCCGCCGCCGCCGCCGCCGCCGTCGCGCTAGGCTTCCAGTGTGGACACACACATAGACTATGGCAACGAAAATATAGTTGACCACTATTTTGATAACAATAAAGCTTAAATTTCCCATAAAACAATTTTAAAAATACCAACTTAACTTAGTAACAAAATCTGAAAAAAACTGTAACAAGGACATGAAAAATGCCTCAGTAAACGTTTTAACTATTTTCAGTAAAACTTAATGAATAACATTAAAGTTTTGGGGTCCCCGTAGTTTGTGAAATTTGTTGCATGGAATGTGACCCTACCATGGGGTTTCGCTTCACGACACCCGTCCTAACCGGAGTGGTATGGTGATTAATGATACTAAACAGTAACTTGCGAAAAAAACGTGATGCAAAAATAGTGAAAGGTGTTGAGATTTTTTATTTTTACGCATAAATTGAAACAAAATGATGAAGAAACAATGTAAAGGAAAAAAAAATACTGCACTATACATATATGTAAATATTTACATAGGTACCGTTTTCATAAGGTAAATACTTTATTTCTTACAAAAGTAAATTAAAAAATTATAGGAAGCGTACATGGAGAAATGGGAATCTTTATTATTAATTACATTTTTAAAGTTGAAAGTCTATTAAATTACTAATACTTCACAAAACGCGTTAATTTTAAACAGTTTCTATTAAATCTATCTATCCAAGAATAAATTTCAATCGCAAGTCTTGGCACAAGTTAACCGTATAATCCGTCGATTTGATCAAACATTTGAAACAAAAACATCGTAGCCTGCAGTTTCAGACACTTTTATCGTCTTTCACAATGAAGAAAGCCATAGATTTCACTTGAGAACTAGTTTTAATGTTGTACGTGGTAGTTTCGCGGCGTATCAGTGTAAGAGAAGAATGGAAAGTTTGGCTTTCATATGTAAGTAAGTACTAGGGCTGCAGTGGTGATAGGAGATATCAGTTTGCTTAACATTGTCATTGTGCCTTGTAACTTTCGGTGATAGTAATAATTATTTTACGAAACCAAACGTAATCAGCACAAAAATTGTGTTATACTTATACTCGTATATGTAATTATTTTTGGGTGGAAAAAATTTCAAATGAGTCGTCTCGCCCTAAATGGAGCGAAAGGGATTGTGAGACTCTTACCGACTCAAACTACATCCTGTTTCTTCAGGTGCCCTTTGCGTTTCAGGGTCACGGTTACCTTTATAGACGGTCACGCGACCCTGAAAGGTGTTATATCTCACAGCAGCACTAATAACAGTGATGGTGACTTTGGTTAACATGTAGTTACCACGCTCAATTTCATTTTGCAATTCACCACAAATGTTTAGATATTTTTTTAGGAAAAAGTTGAGAAAAGGCTAGACAGACGATGACATTGTGTCCAAGTACAGTCTGCAGAAACATTTCTATTAGAAAACAGTAGAATACTGCCTTCAATTCGTTAGTAGGGGCTAGGCCGCGATTGTGTTTAAATAATAAATATTTGCCGCTCACAATTCTAAGTTTGGGTCGTTAAAGCCGGACGGTCATCCGCGCTGACTACGTGACACCGTGACGTAATGACGGCGTGACGGCGTGATGGCCTCTCCCGCCGTGAACGGTGGTTTAGGGTCAATACATTTTGTGACGCATATGTCTGACGGGTTAAGGCATATGTTTATTGATCTAAAGGTTGGATTTAATTCACTGCAAGATTATCAAATAAATACAAGCTGCGTTAACTCGAAAATTATGCCAAAGGATTGTGATACCGAGATAAGATGATGGCACTCCACCAATTCGCACTAAGCGCTGTTATAATGCGCATAGCAAAAGAGCTAGGCTCGCTCCTTCGTAGGCTTTGTCTCAGTCACCTTTGACTTGTACTAGAGTCAAAAGTACGGGCACGCCGCAATCGCGGCGGTAAGACCCCTCTTTGAGGAGTGGCTGGATAGGCGTCACGGCGTCCTGACCTACCGCATGATGCAGGTACTCACCGGACACGGAAGTTTCGGGAGGTACCTGTGTCTGATGAGGAAAGAGGAAACGCCCGGGTGTCACCACTGTGAGGATCGCCCGGAGGACACGGTGGAGCACACGGTGCAGGACTGCCCCGCTTGGGCAGAACACCGCCGTGTCCTCACGCAGGCGATAGGTGACGACCTCTCGCGCCCGGCATTGGTTGCGGCCATGCTGCGGGGCGAGACGGAGTGGGAAGCGGTCGCCTCCTTCTGCGAAGCAGTCATGCTCGCGAAGGAGGAGGCGGGACGCGCGAGGGAGAGGACAGCGTCCACCCCTCACCCACACGCCGCAGTGGTAGACGCCCACGGCGACGGACGTCGCAAGGCGATCTCCGGCCACCGTAGGCGCGGGCATGCGGGCGGCGAGTAATGGGCGACTCGCTGTCCGACCATGAACCATGCCCGGGTCGGCGGCGCGTTGTGTTCCACGCGCGCCTCAAAGAGCGTCAGCATGATGACGGGGCCCCCTCTAGAGGGCCAAAGCCTGCCGGGGTTGCGGGACTTATCTCATTACCGTGACCCCGGAACACAAAGGGCTACTGAAGGACACCGTGGATTTTAGTCAGTACAAGTCTGACAGTCCCTCTCGCCTTGCCCTGGGTAGGACTCATTTGATGATTTTACCACGATAAAAAAAAGAGTCAAAAGTAAACCAGTTTAAAATAAAAAAGGTATTCTATGTGTTAAATTTCAATCTTTAAACTAATCTTTGAGCTAAATTTCATCAAGATCCGTTCAGCTGTTCTGACGTCATTTAGTAAAAACATCCATCGATCCAAACATTTTCATTACTCATTAATCATTTACAATAATAGTTAGCTCAAACTCTATCCCGATGCGCGTCGTATATGTCTCCTATAACACGAAAAGACAGGACATCCAACTCGAAAAATAATATGCTAAATATCAAAAGTAAATAGTAATCCAGAACTTCCACAGGGAAAGCAATGCTCAGTATTTGACAGCCAACATTTACGGCCGATTGGCTCTCAAATAGCTTTAGGTCGTTAATACATTAACATTATTGGAAAAAAGAACTGCAGTCAGTTGACGGATTAATAATGTGAAGTCATTCATCTGTAGCTTTCAACATTTTTCCGATAACTAGCCAATCAACTGTGTTAACTTTGAAAGGAAACCGTTCCGCATTGAAAATTATTTTCATTGCGAACGTAAACGTGTTGATGTTTATTTCGTTTCTTTTTACATTATTATGATTTTTTTGGCTTGGATCCAGATTCTGCCTGTAGCTTGTAGCTTTCTCTACAAAGAATGCTTTTTTTAGTTACTTATTGTCTTGTCGTTATTGGTAAAACACGATGCAAAATGTGACACAGAGACAGGCCTGTTGGTCTAGTGGTTAGTGACCCTGACTGCTATGCCGGAGGTCGTGGGTTCGATTCCCACCCAGGACAAATGTTTGTGCGATGAGCACGATCATTTATTCTGTGTCTGGGTGTAATTTATCTATAATATTTATGTATTTAGAAATATATAAGTATGTTTATCAGTTGTCTAGTACCCATAACACAAGCTCTGCTTAGCTTGGGACTAGATAGATGTGGAATATTATTTTTAAAAAATGTACGGCGCGGTTGGCACTTGTATGATTTAAAAGTAGTTCTGGATATGATTATTTTTTTGTATGTGAGTTGTAATGACATACCCACGATACATGAGGAATTCCTAGTGTGGGGTCAACGTATTTTAGAAAACATGTGAAATCTACGAACTTGCACTGGCCCGCGCGATGTGTTGTTTATTGGTTGCCCATCTTCCTAATTAACACCAATTAAAACCAAATAATCTTTATTGACACTCGAATCACTAATTACAACAAGCACTTAACACTACTCAACACTTATACACACACTTAATCACACGTAAAAGTCACTTAGAGATCGCTTCCAGTTCACTTCGAGTTGCCTCGATCATAGTCAAAACCAGATTGACTCAGGTCGCCGATCGGCGCCCCTTTTATACCCCGGCCGGACGCACTAGATACCTCTAGAAGACGGTCGAATGTTCTGGAAACATAATAATAATATTCCACATAATAATAACCTTCAAGACCAATCTTCAGTGGAATTTTATTTTATTTTATTTTATTTTATTATTTTTGGAAAACTTACAGCTAGACAGACACAATATTATAGACAGTAACAACAATATGGCCAATTACAAGTTTTCACAAATAGCTAATCTAACATTAAACTGAAAGGAATTAAAAATAAGAAAACAGTGGTAAGGATTAGTACAAAAATTACAAGAATTGTCGAGAACCTTGTGGAACTTTCGAGATGCTTATAGATAGGTCTCGAAATTCGATCGACGTAATATTATTATATTATGTAGCCCCGTGGCTATGTAGTATGTAGTATGGTTGCAACCAGAAGTTCTCGTATACATTTCCCTGACAGTATCCATTACTACTCAAATCATCTGAAACTTACACCAACACAACCCTTTACCCCTTCACCCCCAAAAATACCCCCTCACAGGTCAGTCGCATATCGATACACACGTATAAATCGTGACCGTGACGAGAATCAGTAATGGTTGAGATAAGTTCGGGATCAAGCGGGAACTAACTCGTGAGGTATATTGTGCGGTGTACCACTTTAGCACTGATGTGGGGGTGATTGGGGGTCACGGTTGTTTAGATTGGGGATGTTGGTTTTTGTTGATAAATTAGTAGGACCAAATGGTCACCTCTAAGCTATTATGTGAAAGTTTGTGAGAATAAATAAATGCATTTGTCGTTCTTTCACACAAAAATCCACCATTTCATTCAAATTCATTTTAAACTATCCGTGTAGGTAGGTACATACCACCATTCCTACACGGATAGTTTATAACATAGTGCATAGGATACTTTTTTTTTTTTTGCTTGGTAAAATCATCAAATGAGTCCTCCCACCCCGGGCAGGGCGGGAGGGACTGTCAGACTTGTACTGACTAAAATCCACGGTGTCCTTCAATAGCCCTTTATGTTCCGGGGTCACGGTAATGATATAAGTCCCGCGACCCCGGCAGGCTTTGGCCCTCTAGAGAGGGGGCCCCGTCATTATGCTGACGCTCTTTGAGGCGGGCGTGGAACACAACGCGCCGTCGACCCGGGCATGGTCCATGGTCGGGCAGCGAGCTGCCCTTTACTCGCCGCCCGCATGCCCACGCCTACGGTGGCTGGAGATCGTCTTGCGACGTCCGTCGCCGTGAGCGTCCACCACCGCGGGTGGGCCGGAGGGAGGACATTGTCCTCTCCCTCACGCGGCCCGCCTCCTCCTTCGCGAGCATGACTGCTTCGCAGAAGGAGGCGACCGCTTCCCACTCCGTCTCGCCCCGCAGCATGGCCTCGACCAATGGTGCATAGGATACTTAGCGAAATTCACGCGGGCTGTGCCGCGTTCAGTGTATTATAACTCACGATCTTACGTAAATCATGTTTTTATTTTCCGTTTTTATTGTATTTACCATTTACTGTAAAACGTGCGTTAATAACTATTTTAGGGTATAAAATGTTACAGGTTTTATTAGCCCAACAACCGACCATGACGAAATAACATCCAAAAGAGTCACAGATTACAAATACAGTAGATTGCCTCAATTCCTGAGAAAGTAGTATTAATTTGCCTGTCTACTCCGCAGTACTATTGAGCTTCTACAACATTGTATGTACCTAAGCCTTTCAAGTCTGTGCTAAGAAATATAAGTGTCTTCTACAAATTTTTAGGGTTCCGTAGCCAAAAGGCAAAAACGGAACCCTTATAAATTCGTCATGTCTGTCTGTCTGTCTGTCCGTCCGTATGTCACAGCCACTTTTCTTCGAAAGTATGAGAGCTATCCTGTTGAAACTTGGTAAGTAGGTGTATTATGTGAACCGCATTAGGATTTTCACACAAAAATAAAAACAAAACAAATTTTAGGGGTAGCCCCCATACTTACAATAGAAGCTCAATTTTTTTTTCACCAAACCCATACGTGTGGGGTATCTATGGATAGGTCTTTAAAAATGATATAGAGGTTACTAATACCATTTTTTTCAAAACTGAACAGTTTGCGCGAGAGACACTTCCAAAGTGGTAAAATGTGTCCCCCCCCCCCCCCCTCTGTAACTTCTAAAATAAGAGAATGATAAAACTAAAAGAAATATATGATGTAGACCTCAACAAAAACTTCCAACGAAAATTGGTTTGGATGAGATATAGTTAGCAGTTTTTGAGATATAATACATATTCAAAAACCGCAAATATAACTTTGCCATTCATACAAACACTATGAAAAACAAAGTTAGTTTTATTGTTTGTGTATATTACTTACTAATCTCAATATAATTATATCCCTAATCTATGCTTGCTACTACGGAACCCTTCATGGGCGAGTCCAACTCGCACTTGACCGTTTTTATATATATTTTTATATATTTTTTAGATATTACTATTATTCACACTAGCTGTTCCCCGAGGTGTCACGCCCGCTGCTCCGCTCCTATTGGTCGTACTGTAATTTTATATAGCCTATAGCTTTCCTCGATAAATGGACCATCCAACACATTTTTTTCTAATTCTAACCAGTAGTTCCTGAGATTAGCGTCTTCAACCAAACAAACCCTTCAGCTTTATAATATTTGTATAGATTCATGAATTAGATTCCAGCGCTAATCTTTCGCTAATTGCAAAATCTGCATCTACATCAAATACTAAGCCAAAATGAAATCCTTTTCAAAACTCATAATGAACGCAACATTTCCCTATTTGAACATCCCACACCTACGTCCCAGATGACCCACCAAAACGCCCCGAACAGTGGCAATTAAAAGTTTACCTGAACACCAACTAGTTAATAACAACTGGGCAAAACATATAGCTACAACTATTGATCTAACTTTGTTCGCTTTCGTTAATCAACAACAAGAGAGATAAAGCTGCTGGATGAGCCTTCATTATATTTAAACGTATAACATAACGCTTTTATAATCCTCGAAAGATTTTAACCCGACAACACTCTGCCCGATCAGGGAATCGAAACTAGGAACTCTTGCTCAGCAGTCACATTGGCGGTCACCAACGAAGGTGCTGAAAGAGTTTTTCATTACTCATACTCTGAAAGTAGGTCATTACATGTCTGATTAGCCGTTTGAAAGTTATCCATTGCCGCCCTAGGGAAAATCGCTTTCAACTGACAGCTGCCAAATTTAAGAAAAAAAAACTAGTTCTATTTTGACATGTGTCTATTGAACCATGTTCAAACTTTTTATACAGCCACGAAATTACAGAGCGATTTAAAATTAAAATAACAAAAAGTTAAGTATTAAGAATATAAAATAATGACTTTAAAATAATTTAGTTTCACCTATTTCTCTAAAATAATACAGATTTCAACAAAATCTTTGCCATTTTTTAAATAATGAACATGAAATTCCTGGCTGTTTAGCTGGACGACCACAGCACAAAAAAAAAAGAAAACAAGCGGCAAAGTGACAATCCGATCTACACTCATTTTTTCTTTAGCTAAAATGTATGTTGTTAATTTTTACTTTCCTCGTATTCGTAATGAAAAGCACAGTGTTTACCTCGGGTAAATTACTTATTTAGTCCCTCGAACTATTAGCGCCCTCACTACGTTACGGGCGCCAAACCCCGTCTCGGGACGTAAATAAGTAACTTTCACGCCTTGGATAACAATGTACTATTGTGTCCATTTTTTCAAATGTGGTCTTTCCAAATCTTATTATGGGATCGCTTATAAATAAAAGGTACTCTCACCTTTCTATTCCTATCGATAATCAGGATTGCTTTTTTAACTTTGAACAGCATCCAAAGGTAAAGGTATTTACCTTGTTAATCATACTTGAAACAAAGACCGAATATAGGCCCATGGGCCTATAAGAAATAGTTTAATTACGAAACCATCTGCATTTTCTTCTTTTGTGGTTCTTGCACGGTCTCAGCAAGTATATGGACAATTTAAATTAGAAAAGATAAACTGTTGCACCTCTTATGAGCTGCTACGCATTTTCATTAGGATTAGCTCGAAGAAAGCCTGATACAAGTATTAAAAAAATACCTAAGTATAAATTCAATTATTTTAAGTCAGTCAAGAGTTCACTTCCATCGATTAATATCGTTGTTACCACAAAGTACAAACTTAAGCTCATCGGCTCACGAAGTAGTGACGTCACGCTGAGCCGGGATCCACCAGGGGCACAGAGACGAGAGGTAATTAACGACACCGCCACTCATTACTTTTTATTTGTTTCGCGGTTATTGGCTGGGACTATTGAGAGGATTATTTTATTACTGTAGACTTTCTGATAGCTTATGGTACCCTGGTACATTATGAATGAACAATCTTACTAATTTTGTAAAATGCGAATGATTGGTTGGATGGATTTTTGTTACACAATCACGGTGGAACGGCTGAATAGATCTGGATGTGATTCAGAGAAATTATTATATTATAGTTTGGAATGACACTTAGACCATCACGCTTATAAATCCTCGATGGGTTTAGTAGAAGTTGTATCTGTCTAACCTTTATGTCGCATAAGGTCTTGGGTTACAATCCCAAGTCGGACTAATTTATTATTCAATTTTACATCAGACACTCAGTATCAGTCTGGAGCCTGAATTTGTCTCTGATAGATGGCAATAGAGTCACACTGTTTGCGCAAACAAGCCTTAGACGTCCATTCAGAAGGTGGACGGACGTGGTGGATACCACAAAATAACCCCTAAACTTATAATGAATCAGCATCACCAATGTCAGTATACTCTCAAAAATTAAAAGTATTACCTACATACCTGCCTACCCACATACACATAGGACCCAGCAATGCGCGATGGTGTGAGATATCGCCCCCAGTGACACGTTAGATTGTGCCCACCATCCCCCCATAGGAATTGAGAGTTAAGGGGAGGCCACTCAGCGGAATTTAAAATTCAGATTCGTGGTTTCGCAAATATTTTTACGGATTGCGGATTCGAGCAGTTTGATGGATTGGGAGTTTGAGTCGTTTCGATTATCTGCAACTTTTTGCTTACCAAAGTTACCAGTCAAAAATTTTTAATAACAAAACAAGTGATAATAGTACCTATTCAAGGTGTTTCCTATTTCCACAACGATGTCATCAGGAATAACTAAGTTTTATGTTGCTTATGACAATTTTTACTAAAACCGCTTTAAAAGTCTTTTTTAGGTTGTCTATCAAATTCGTTCTTCCGTCCGGAGTGGACCAGAAGGACCTGTCAAACTCTTATGGACAACAAATCTACCCTGTTCTTTCAGTTGCCCTTTCCGCTCCAGGGCCAGATGGTATCATGCTTCGACCGTCAAAAAGTTATATTTCTTTTTACTGTGTTTGTGTTTCATCCAAATTCGTTAATTAATCTTTACGTTAAAGAGTTACAAACATACCTATATTTTTATCGAACACCAACTTTCGCATTTACAACAATAGTCATGTCAACGCAAAAACCCAAAAAAGCCAAATCAAGAACATTAACAATGCGTCGGAGACGAAAGATACCAAGGCACCATACAATGCTAGAAGTTCAAAACAAATGACTCCGATAAACATCTACCCTTAACCTATAACCACAACATTTGACAGCGTATCACACAAATGAAGGGCGGCAACGCCACATAAATAAAGCTGCGTCCAAACGTGAAATATTTTTACCGCAATGTGTGGCTACAATACAATTGCTGGCAACATTGCCAGCAATTGGTCCTTTCAATGTTTTTTTTTTTGTCTTCAATGGAAAGATCATATATTTGTTTCTTAACGAACTGTTTTTAGTTCTTTTTTTTTGCTCTAATTAAGAAGATACATTAAATTTAAATCATTATTTGAACTCCGAGCCGAAAACACGCCGACTACGCGACAGTGCCCGACGGGGTGGTGTGACGTCACTATAATATCAATTTCTATACTTTGATAGTACGTAGGTGTTCCAACTTTGAAATTGTTATTGTAGAAGCCAGTTGACAAATTTCTAAGGAAATTCTTTGAAATAGTGACGTCACAACCGAGGCGAGCGATTGGGGCGCGTTTGTGTTCACGTCAATTTTGTTCGAATTTTATCACTTTTAAATAGGTCATAATTATTTATTAAAAAAGAATTAAGATTTTTCTCTTCCATAAATGTATTATTGTGTGGTGGATTTATTAATTTTGTAAAATTTTTTTTTTTCTAAATTCAAATAAGTACGTAATTGCAGCCAGACTATGCAATATACGACAATACTAGCTGTTGCCCTTGGTTTCACCCCCGCTGTTCGACTCCTATTGGTCGTAACGTAATGCTTTATAGCCTATAACCTTCCTCGGTACATGGACTATCCAATACAAAAATAATTTGTCAATTCGGACCAGCAGTTCCTGAGATTAGCGCATTCAACCAACCAAACAAACAAACTCTTCAGCTTTATAAAAAGTACAGATAATTTAAAATAAAGATTTTGAATGTCTGACCGTAAGACAAAACGTTTAAGCTATGCTAGTTCAGACATAATATTAGAAAATGTTTTTGATGGACGGGAATATTGAAAATGTTTTTGAGCTGACCTAAAATTTTGTAGCAAACATATCAGTAAAAATATTGCCAGTTCAGACTCACCTTTAGACAGCGTCACACAAATGAAGGGCGGCAACACCACATAAGGAACGCGTCGCCAACTGATTTGTTACTCGTATGTAATTGGAACCCACCTGACATCGCGTCAACGCGTCAATACTTAATGGGACGTTCCCTTATTCCGTTATTCACATGTTTTGTTGTCACTGACAGCTCACTGATAAGAATGCTGGCAAACGGCGTGTAGTTGAAACGAGTGTTTTGTTTTGATTTACTGAGTTTATTTAGTACAACGATGATAACTTGAGAATTTACTTTTAATTGCATTTTGGTACGGTACTTAGAATGGTCGAGTTATGGAACGATGTATAATAAAATTGATATAAATAAATTGACCTGACGCAATTCCTTGATGCCTGCTTCGGATAGTTAATATCCAGGCTTGTAGCCTGGATATTAACTATCTATACTTTTCTTAGGCTGCGTTTCCACCAGAGATGTGCGAGGATGTGTAGCGAGGAATGTGTTTTTAAAGAACCAATAGAATCGCTTCATTTACCTCGCCTCGGTCAGCACAGCTCTGGTGGAAACGGCTCAGCGGAGCTAGATTTTTGTACATACAAAACAAGTGAAGGATGTGTGCGAGGAATGTGTACGAGGAATGTGTACGAGGAATGTGGTACGAGGAATGTGTACGAGGAATGTGTACGAGGAATGTGTACGAGGGATGTGTTGCGAGGAATATGTGTTGAGAAGGATGTGTTGCGCGGTTTGCGCATACTGTACCAGCCAGTCCATGGACGAATTTTGTCACCGCAACCCCGTCGACACATTTCACAGCTTCGCAACGCATCCTCGCACCACACATTAATGCGCATTTTCACAGCTCCGCTACACATCCTTGTAGGCACCTTTTCATCGCACAGCTTTGGTGGAAACGCCCACACATTTTCACAGTACAGCTAAACATCCTCGCACGACACTTCTCCATCGCACATCTCTGATGGAAACGCAGCCTTAAAGTCCTGTACTCAATAGATTTGTACTAACATCGTTTTATTCTACCAAATTACTTGTCACGTTTATATTTTGGCGACAGTGGTATTTTTATAAACTGTATAGTGGACCATAGTCTAGATGGAACCAACACAGTGGCTGTTGGAAGTATAAATCAAAAGAAAAATCCTCTATTTTGCCAAATTGCAGTAGCCACAGCTGGTGACACCTGCAATGACAAATACCTGCAACTTTTGATCCTTAGAGAAGATAATAAAAACAATTATCCGAATTTACGACTCAAGATCCCTATCAGATCAGTTACAAGCCGAAAAAGGGGCACTACACAAAGAAATCCTTCCGCTATACAAATCAAGGACCAACATCACATAATTAAGATGCCGTAAGCATAAGATCTGATTACTTAGAAGAACAGCCATCTTCACCAGATAACTTCGCGTACAAAAGTTTTGAAGCAAAGAATAAATGCAAATATAAGTTGTGGGGAGAGCAAAGAAGCTAGCGATTTTCAGCTAGACTCAGTTTTAATTAAAAATGTTGTCCGATCTGAGATGAGTATGAAAGTATTTATCTTCTTTACTTATGCACTTATCTTCCGAATGACTACTTACACCAAATTAACTAATACATTTTTTAAAAGACATCGAAAAAAGTTTAAAAAAAAAAATCTCACCGACTTCTAAAAAAACAACCACGAAGAAGGGTAAAATAACCTACCAAAAAACTTTTCTTTCGGAAATCGGTGGCTTTGCTTTTATATTTCATTGACTTTTTTGCCACCGACTTCCGAAAGAAAAGTTTTTTGGTAGGTTATTTTACCCTTTTTCGTGGTTGTTTTTTAGAAGTCGGTGAGATTTTTTTTTAAAAACTTTTTTATTTTACCCTTTTTAGTTTAAATATTCAACCCAAATTCTTGACAAATACATAATTTTCTTACATATGCACTAGAATTTTATTATCCGTAGCACCGGTTATAACATCGCCCATGTCCCCAATAAGCAAGAACACCAAAATATTTTTTTTTTATGGGACCAAATGGCAGGTATACTGCATCGAGCAATAACCCATAGGTGTGCAAAGTTCTCATCAGTATAAATGAATTAAGTCCAAATACAAGATAGCTGCTATAAACCGTTGAGGAGTTCCCTGAACTGTTCTTCGTCTTCATCATCAGAACCCTAATGAGAGTTACAACCCATCTAGGTGTAAAGTTCTCATCAATATAAATGAATTAAGTCCAAACACAAGGTAGCTACTGTAAACCATTAAGGAATTCCCTGAACTGTCCTTCGTCTTCGTCATCAGACCCCTAATAACAGTCTCTCGGCTCCATCATCAGACATACTCCAGACCTTTATTAAATTGTAGTGCTTTAAAATACTTAATGATGATAAAAATAATACTTACTGTTAAGGAGTTGTACCTTCCATCATCAGCTCAGCTACATGAGATGATGGTGATACGCAAGTCCTGAAATTACTTCATAATATTTGCGAAAAACGATGTGTGGGCCTATAAAATTTGAGGGTTGCCCTCGATTTCTCCAGGATCCAATCATCAGATATTGAAATGGTGACAATGGGACCACACGGGAAGCACCAGCTTTCAAAGAAAAAAGAATCATGAAAATCGGTTCACCCAGTCGCAAGTTACGAGAGGTAACAAACATAAAAAAAAATACAGTCGAATTGATAACCTCCTCCTTTTTTGAAGTCGGTTAAAAATGGAGGAGCTTCTCAATTCATCGGAACCTTTTTTTTATGTATAGTTTACCCGATTTCTCGATGTCGCAAATTAAAAGCTATCATCTAGGACTTTAGAACCAAAAATTCGAAGACATGTGACATCTACCAATCCGCACTGGGCCCGCGTGGTAGATTACGGCCCACTCCCTCTCACAGAGAGGAGGCCTGTGTCCCAGCAGTGGAAACATTTAAAGGCTGATGATGATGATGATATGATGATTAGGTATTTAAAATAACATTATGCCAACGTCACACTGTGAAGTTGAAGTTTTCCACCAAAGTTTAAGTATCGTAACTAATCATTGTACTTGATTTCTAATTACAATTGTATTATCTTGCACCAACATCTCACGCCGGTAACCTCGCAAGACTAATGACATCCACAGTCCCCCCCGCGGCACAAAGCTGTTTATTTTCAAACAAACAAAACGCTTATTACACTAGACAAGACAATTTTGTTGATAACTAAATAGACCTGGAAGAGGCGACTTGGGGGCCTTTTATTTTTTAAATCACCCCTGCGTGAAATCTTGGCGTCAAGGAAGAGGCAATGTAATTACTAAGGGAAGGCTTTTGGCCGGTCTATACGCCTTTTTAATTATTTTTTCTTTTGTTTTCTGTAAAGAGACGGTCAGATTGCAGTTTAAAATCTCAAACTGCAATCTGACCGTCTTTGATACGGAGGTCGTATTTTGTGAGATAGTATTTTTTTTAATGTTTGCTGTGCTTCTCTGAAACAGCATTTGAAGGTAAAATGGACATATTTGGTTAGATCCGCTTTATACTAAATTTTATATAATCAGGACACACGTCTCCTCTCCGGACAGGACACAGCCTCTCTGGCTGTAATCCAAAACGAGGGCCCAGTACGCGTTGGCAGATATCACATGTCTTCGAATTATTGACTTCAGGACATTCCGGTTTCCTCACGATTTTCCTTCATCGTTTGAAGAAAAGTATTGATGAAATAACTTACGCAAAGTAATGCGCCTAGCTGGGTTCGAATCCACGACCTACAACTCCATTTTAAGTATGCATTTATTAAATCAAATGTCATCATGTTTCACTTCGCCACAAAATAGAATAAACGGGAAAATTTTCTACCACTGCGGTTGGCAAGGGCGGAAAATAATAAAAACGATGACAGATAAAAACATTCATCCAGAAAATGGCCTGAGACTAAACCGTAGCTTAAGCCAAAGGTAGACGACAGGCTCTCAAGCGAATCAAAAGTTAATCTCTACTCTCCTTTAATGTCGGCTCGGAAACTTAAAAATAATAATTACTCATTTACATCAGAATTGCAAGCGAAACCTCTTCAGTTCTATTAAAAGTTTAATTTATTTTTAACAGTAGACTGACTGCTCCTTAAACATTTAAAAGACCAACTTGAATTGCGTCTTTTAAAAACTTAAGTTCCACAAGAACGAAGTTTAGTTTTATTTTTAAAGGGAAACTATGTAGCCTAACGGGATTTCATACAAATTTTCGTTACTAATCTTTCGAAATAACAGTCTAAAAGTTGTCATACAATATTTTATAAAAATGTGTTTCAGCTAAATTAGACCGATTTTCAACTTTTCATTGAAACAGATATTTCCCACAATCTTTTTTAAACAAGACATATTTCGAACACGTTCTCTAAAAACTTTTTGACTTATGTAGGTATCCTGCTTATGCGGATGAAGAAGCTTCGTCGATTAAGACATTTCGAAAATTAAGAACTTCAATATTTGTATGAACTGAGTAGGTACCGCTCTAAATCTATTATACGCGAGCTTTTGTGAAATTTCTCTTTCAATATGTAAAAGAAAAGTAAAAAAAATCGTAGGTACACCACAAATATTTCGTGGACTTCTATTCATTCGAATAAAACCAAGTTTACGAGTTACGGTCGCGACCACAAAAGAGTTGGAACGACGACGGGTAAATAAAATTTAAACAATCAACGAGAAATTTTACATAAAACTTGGTTCTGTTTCAATTCAACTTTTGTTGGGTACAAGAAAATACTGCTGATCTTTTCTAGGTATTTTTGAAAGTCCTAATCAAGGGTTTGTTTAATAGAACCTTCGTATTAGGTAGGTATATTTAAGGGGTATGGTAGATTATTATTGATCTTGGCTGGCTTCAGACTCCACTCAAAGTCCATTTCGAGTCAAAGCTAGATAACACAGCTAAATGTTGGGATATCTGCTCAAGTAATGGCATTAGCATTATTCCTGCAATAGGTATATGTATAAAAAATTATGCCCTGAGAATTCTGAGTAAATGCTAATCGCCTGCCTCATCCAGATTTAATAGAATTTTTCATCAACATAATTCACGTAAGAAATATAGACACGTTAATCAGCAGGTTAACAGCGAAACATACTACCAGGAGCACAGAACACGGCTGAAGGTTAATCTCGCCGATTACACGCACCGTACGCCAAAATGATTGAGTTACTCAAGCCAGGCCTCTGTAATATAAGTATAACATGGGTCCAACAGAGCATAAATAACAACACCTTTATCAAATAACCACTGCGCCACCAGTAGAGTAATATTCCTCCGGTTCATTAACTAATTTATTCTTGAGAAAGTCCCGGTTATCCGGGAGTAGTCTGCAAGAAACAAAACTAATGGCGTCGGCAACACGAGAGCCCGGAGCTGTCGCGGGGGCGTGTGCCATAAGATGTGGTTGCAGCGGTTTTATGGACGACAGCGATTAGCAAGGAACCGCTAATCCCTAGCAAGAAGTATTTGATCAAGTTAATACGCCACCTTTGCAACAATGTTTTTGAAACACAGAAACAGTCGCATGTGATCATTTTTCATCAAATACTCTATTAAAATATTATTAAAGTATCTACTGAATAGGTATTTCCCACAGTAAGTAACTATCATTATTTTATCTGCATTTGTTCTTTGATCTGTACACGTAGAAAAAATCAGAAGCTTGCCATATCTACACAGCAAAACTGCTGCTACCTACCAGGATAACAAATCAGTGAAAGAACAAAATAATCGATCAAGTTGTCATCCAAAATATCCGTCATTCTTGCAAGACTACTACTCTAGAGTTCGTCCTTCCTTTATGAAAGCCTAGTACTCCATAAGAGGTCTTAATAATGCTCAAAAGTCAATGTACCACACGCTAAGCCCGCACTACTTGCGCCACATAATAATTTATGGACGGAAGCTGGTCCGGGGACGCGGCAATTAGCCGGCGCGTAACGAACCCTTGAAATAAATATCATTTGGTGATAAATGCGAGCGGTTCTGATAAATATGTTGTTATTATTCATCGCGACTATGTTGACCGGATCCGAATTTCGCTATGAAACTGCGGTGTGAAGGTATCTGAGGTTTTTTGGACTTGTTCTACGGCAGTACCCCTAACAAGTCATGAATTACGAGAGTACTTTGCCCAGTTGTGTGTGAGACAATACAGGTTAGCACACAGCGGGAATAGTGTTGGCACAAAACGAGTGCAAAAATCAATTGAACAACTAATAACCTATGTACATAAATATTTAGGTAACAGTAAGTGTGTACCCCAATTGTAATAGGTATACTTTTAATAACAATACAAAGGATTTTGAAGAAAATTCCTAATCCATTACTTCGTAACTTGAACACGTTCGTTTGCTTAACAACGTAAATAAACTCAATATGTTATCGATCCCTCAAAATGAAAGGCATTGTCATTGTAAGCGTGTTACGACGTAATACCCCTTTTTTGTGTGGTAAAATCATCAAATAAGTCCTCCCGCCCGGGACCAGTTGCCATTTGCAGACCTTAGACAGTCGTGAAGCTCGAAATTCTGACAACCTGTCTTACCAAGAGCTTATAGTATTTCCCAGTAACTGTGTTGTGGAGTAATAGTACCTATGTAAAACTGTAAAAAAATAATTAAGGAAGAATCAATTTCATAGACAAAAAATCCGGCCTCATTTTAAGATACTAACTACCAACCATTCCGAAGACTAACACAGTCGTTATTTCCCCGAGATAGCTAGTTGGTTGGCTAACACCCAGGTCGTGATAACACCAGCTAAGGTTACGCTCGCTTACGACTCATGTGATATGCCAACGAGATTTTGATGGTTCCGTACGCGAAAATAATGTGAGACGGTTCAACTACCTCTGCTACTAACTGTTGAATAAAACTTACTTGTAAATTGAGCTGAAATCCGCTGTTTTACAGGTAAAATTGTGCGGAATGTATTTTGGGGGTAGGTATTATCAAATCCGTCCAGTACTTTTTGAGTTTATCAAAAATCACGCGTTCCAACTGCTCCCCATTCCCCTCGCCTGCCGCGAATCCCTCCCATACTCGAGTGAAGCACGAAGACTGATCAGTTAATAGTCATGTCATCAGATGCAGCACAGAGCCTAAGATCCGACGAGTACCTAATCCCCGAGCTCCTAAAAAAAACTAGGCGAAGCACGGCTCCACACTCCATTTTATCTTTATAGAAGCTGGAGGGGCCGGAAAATAGCATTGCGTGAAAAATATAACGCCTTGGCAATGGATGCCTAAGGATGGACGGCGCCGTCGAGGCAGTCCCAAAAAGAGGTGACGAGATGATCTGGACACGCGCAGTAATGGCTGGTTCGAAATGGCGCTCGATTAAAAAGATATCCTTGCTGTGCCTTTGCCCATCATTGGCTATTAAGCAAAAACAAATAAGTTTAAAATAGTTTTAAACCAAAAATACATTTTGCTTCTATAATTACAATATCTATGCAGTTAATTAAATAAGTTAATCGGAGCTGAGCTAACTAGCAACAATTCATAATTAAGAAAGATAAGTAAGTAACTTGTTCTAGAAAACTTAGACACCGCGCCGTCTTCCGCATATAGACGAGAAAATGTAATTGTTTCAAGTTGGAAAACCATATTCTACTTAAGTACTACATACATAGGTCGAGAAATTGTGTTCCAAAAGCGGAGATATAATGAAACGTCGTTGTGCTACGGAAAATTTGTAATTCGATGCGGTCCTTGAAATGAGTGATTCTAGACCTTATTTACAACAATTTTAACCCCGACAACATGGGGTCTAAACTGACTCATTTTAGAGATATCGAACTTCAAAGATTTTTCGAAAAAATTCCACCTCTCCTTCATTAGGTGCCTTATTGTTAGAAAGTAACGATGATCACCACTTAGAATTCATACTTTTCTGATAGAATATGAACGACTAAATCTAGTGAATACGATTGTTATAAAATTAATCATATCTTGGGAAATTAAGTGTCATAAAGTTTCTGTTTTGAAGTTTTCTGAAAACTTCCCTTGTCTTTCAAAGCATATTTTTCAAAATAAATGTATGACGCTTGGTTTACAAATTACAGAAAAAACTTTCTTGTCTCATTACCTTTCTAAAATGGTAACACAGTACTCACTTTTAGTTAGTGTATTACCAGAAAATTAGGGTTTTTACTGACAATAAGGTAGTAAATCAACGAGAATCGGTAATATTTTTTTTTCGACCCAACATTTTATTTCTGTGTATTAATTTATGTCCAAGGAGGACATCGCCGCGCCGTCGAGGTCGACCGCGGCGGAGGTTGTGCGACGATCTGATCATGTTCGCGTGGCAGACATGGCCAGAAATTGCCCAAAATAGAGAGGTTTGGAAGGAGAAAGGGGAGGCCTTTGCCCAGCAGTGGGACACAGACTAGGCTAATAAAAAAAAATGTCCAAACTGCTGATATTAGCTTTTTGAGTCAATACGCTAAATTTTGTGAAGTATTTTTACCTGTCCTACCAGTAGGGTGACCTAACTTTTATGCACGCCTTGCACGGTTGTGAAACCAGTGCTTACAAACATTCCGTCATTGTACTTACTTCTGTTTCAAGTAACTGTTTCAAATGAAAGAAAATTGATGATTTGGCTATCTGGTCCATAAGTTTGTCAGGTATTGTTATGTGTCTTATGTTAGTCAACACACTCTTTAACAGGCACAACACATACATATAACATCATCAGAACATCAAAATCTAGCCCAAAACACAACTCAATAAACCCAAGCCTACACTATCTACTTTAATCAGCTAACACAGAATCAATTTTCGCAGTCTCCTGATTTCCTCAACTTGGGTTCGTGGCCCGCTGCCAACCTCCATGTAAGTTCTGCCTTTAAAATGCATCCCCATTAGGGAGGTTTGCTCTCGACGAGACTTCAGACCCCGCCGAGCGTATAAACTAAGCTAGTTTGCCGCGAGAAGTATTTTTCTTCGAGATCTTGGAATACTATAAAACGCAACAAATCTGGGACTTTGGGTATTTTTGTTGAAGTTCGTTTATGGAGGATTTGAGTTTGTCGTTTGTTTTAAGATTCACTTATGGATCTTTGGTGTTCTGTTATTTATAATCTAGTTTTTTTTTTGTTTTGTTGATCAAATGCCCATTTTTTTGTGTGCTCACTTCTGGGCAAAGGCATCCCCTTTTTCTTTCCAAACCGCTCTATTTTGGGCAATTTCTGGCCATAAAAATTGCCAGAAATTGAATAATAAAAAACAGAATTGGCCCCGCGAACATGTTGATAATAATAATAATAAGGCCCAATAGCAGGGGTTACTTACGTTCGTTAGTACACCGTCTAGTACCTAATCTTTTGGTCCAAACGTTAACAATGTTGAAGAACACGAAATTTTTTTCTAATCGTTTTCCCAGTTTTGATCCCTATTTTATGTTCCCGAGGGATCACTTTCGAGTTGTTGTGCTGACAACAGCTAACTACACTAGCGAGCAAAAAAACGAATCACTTGGAACTGATCCGGATATCGGGATGGCTCCTTAAATAATGAATTTGGTATCATTTTAGAAGCTTTTATTTATATTAGTTTCACCTGTCCCGTTGCAATCCGTCTGTAATCAAATCTTGCAAGTTAAATTTGATTCACTTCCAGGGTTCCGATTGAGCTGAAATTTTGCACGTATGTGTATAT
The DNA here is from genome assembly GCA_950005045.1 of Agrotis exclamationis. NCBI lineage: Eukaryota > Metazoa > Arthropoda > Insecta > Lepidoptera > Noctuidae > Agrotis > Agrotis exclamationis. The sequence goes on along the minus strand of OX465434.1, from coordinate 3,275,474 downwards.
CACGTGACAATGCAATATTGTGATGATGATGATGATATGGAGCTGACCTGATGATGCAACTGGAAGGTGGCCATAGGAACTCTGTAATGAAACGCCGCAAATCTTGCTAGTAGGTACTCAAGATCGCACGGAATCGGACTAAGTGATTCTAAACTTTTGCTGGCGAGTGTAGTATGGTAGATATTAGTCCCTACCTAGCTCTACCATCGGTATCCACCGTTATGGTGATAATAATAGACATTACAACATTAAATTTATTAAATTAGAGCCGTTACCACCACTCAACGTTATCGAGAAACTTTAAATGGATTACATTTAAATTAATGAGTTTGCATTCAGTTTCATATTCAAGATTAACGTCAGAGGCTTTTTCACAAGTTTTTGTTGACGTAAAGTCAGAAGTTAGACGGAAACTTTGACCTTAATAATCAATGGAAAAATTTGTTCCTCGTTCGAACCATGGGTTCGAACACTAGAGGCGCTTTTTAATTTTCCATATTTACGTTAGATTACTTCAATTATGTATGGTAAAGTACAGAAATCTTGCGCTAAGGCCTCAAATAACAATGACCGTGAGTCCTGGCTTTAGAAATTACGAGTGAAAAGGATTCAAAAGTAGTGCAGTGGCTAAGCGATCGATTGCTGCGCAGCGTTTCGCGTGTTCGATCCCCGCACGGAACAAATATTTGTATGATCTGTAAGTAGTTGTTCCGGGTCTGGGTGTTTGTGTATGTGAGTTTATATGTTTGTAAACGCACCCACGATACAGGAAGAAATTCCTAGTGTTGAGCACCATTTTTTTAAATCAAAAAAAAAGACACTGAGGTTAGAAGAGCCCCAAACAAGTTTTGATACGGGGCCCCTTCTGGTTTAGCTACGCCACTGCACCGCATTTATTTACGGTCAGTTCACACCGAAACGCGACGCAAAGCGACGTGACGCAACGATACTTCTTCAAATGTGTATCTTTTCTTCGCTATTAAAATGCAGCGCGGCGCGGCGCCGCGCTGCGCCGCGCCTGGTTGTGACAGGTGTACCCACGGTGTATCTTTTCGTGTAAGAAATAGAGTTCGATTTTGAATAGCTCTATTGAAATGTGCGCGCAACGTCACGTTTCGGTCTGAGCCGACCCTTAGGTGACAGTCGCTGTTGTATATAGGAATGTGCTTCTTCAACGTCCTAATGTGAAAGCGGCCTTAGTCGTTCCGATGTTTTTTTATTATTATTAGTCGTTGCGATGTCGTTGTGTCTCCGATGTGGCCGACTGCAAGATCGTGGTGTCGTTTGTGATTGCGTGGTCGCTGCGACGTGAATGTAAGGACGTAACAATGTCGTTGCGAGGTAATTAATGAAACACAAGAAGCGCATTGTAAAACAATTTATTTCGACTATAATTTGCGTTAGATCTAACAATAGGATAGTCATTGCGTCGTTCGTACACTAGGCTAAGTACTAGGTAGTACCTAGTCGTCTAGACGTACTGGAAGGCCTATACTAGGAAGAGGGAGGTAATTTTGAATAGATTCATTCCAACTAACAGTATGTCTGCGCTCCTAGTAACTTAAAATAAACGAACTAGATATTGGGTACATAAAAAATGTCTACTTTTATGCCAACACAAAAAATGCTACTATTCAACAACCCATTCAGCACTCTATAGAAAGAGATAAAGCGATTGTATGACCAATGTCTGTCTCTTTTCTTAGATAGAGGAAAAGAGAAAACTACTGGCCGCACGATCGCTTCGTCTCTCTCACACTTTACTGACCGACTGACTTTATTTTACAGATTAATTTAAATTTCGTATCTTATTATTTTCTACCAACTAACAAATTTTGTTTTATTAATGCTGACAGAAAAATGCATTCAATATTGTTAACTTAAGAGGGCTTTCACACGTTTCCTTAAATTTGTGCAAACTTTGGAACCGGATTCTGGGAAAGATATGACCACAAATTAAAAAAAAATATATACCTGAGAAAGCTTGATTATTTTTCTGTGGACTGTATTAAACAAATTTTTAGATTTGTTTACGTACATGAGTAAAAACCTTGTCTCTACAAAAGATGTTTCATAAAATTCTACATTTTGTCAATGTTTGGTACCTCATTACATAGAAGTTATAATAGTAAAATAATATTTGAAAATATCCGTGGTACAACTAAATGTTTATATTTGGACTGTATTAATCAGTTTTTTATTTTTCATTCAGAAATACACCAAAAATAATTCCGCAAAACAGGAAGATATTGAAAATTTTTCGTTCGAAATTACATTTTTTATCTATCAATATTTTACTGGATATTCAATCAAAAAGTATTGAATAACGAAGGTTACTATGTTAGCTTGCATGAAAAAAATAATTAGTTCATTTAAAAGTAAAATAATAATATTAAACAATTATAATATGCAATGACAAAATTCAATATAAAACCAAGAACGGTTTGGTCTTTGATTTAGACAGCGCGGAGCGCTTTCTGAGGGAGGACGTATCGCACGCAACCAGTTTGACATTAGTCACGTTAATCATTAAAATTTAAAATACACGCCACCATTCATGACCTTTAGACGCGGCGCTAGTGTCTTTGTCATTACATCAAATTGCACTTGAAAAATGTAGTACCTCGAATTTTCCGCAGGTCATAAGCGGTGGCCAGGATTTTTTCCAATCGCCAAGAATACAGCGTAACCAACCTTTCTTGATACAAGTTAATATTTTGAATTAATTTAATTCTGATCAGATTGCAATGTAAATTAATAAATGTGTTGATTGTATTTTCCTACTATATTCGAATGTGAATGTAATTATAGATTATAAATGTTAATAATTCTGATAGCTTCTTTTTCTGAATTGATAATTGAATGTAATTTCAGACTTGCCAAATTCCCAAACATGCCAGTTCACTTGTATAGTATAGTTCGCTGCGGACCCACCATACCACTGGCTATGCCTCTAGTGGTATGTTTTTTTTTTACGCGGTAAAATCATCAGATCAGTCCTTCCACCCAGGGAAGGACGGGCGGAACATTCAAACTTGTAATGACTTAAATCCACGGTGTCCTTCAATAGCCCTTGACGTTCCAGGGTCACCGTTACCTGATGAGACAATCCCGTGACCACGGCGGGCTCCGGCCCTCTAAGGCGTACCTCTCTGATTGGAAATCGCTTCGCGACGTCGTAGGTCATCCGGCTGTACTCTCCCTCACGTGTTCCACCTCCTCCTTCGCTAGCATGGCTGCCTTGCATAGGGAGGTGACTACTTCCCATTCCGTCTAGTCCCGCAGCGTGACCTCGATCAGTGCCGGGAGCTGATAAATTGACTCAAGTGCATCAAGTTGGGATTTAGCATATCTGTCCCACGGGTGGGAGCAGTACTCCATTTACCGGACTTGAACATTATGCAAGTTCATTAACTGTTGAGGCGTGAAATACCCCCTCATCTTGACAAGGATCCCTAACTTTTTTGCAGCCAACTCAATAAGTGGACAAAAATTGAGGGCCGATATCAACGGCACCCCAAAAAGATCAAGATGGTCTGTCATTTTTATGGTTACAACTCAGAAAGATAGAGCCGGGTGGAATTAGCTCCGTTTTGCGGAAAAAGTCACGTCTTAGCGGCATTTATCCTGACTAAATTGGCACAATCGGAGACTACCTCCAAAGACAAGTTCAAGCACTCAACCGCCCAAGCAACACAAACTAGCTGATTAACTTTTGTATAATAGCAATTCTGATGACTAAACGCTGTAAAAGATCTAGGGATAAAGTTTATATAAATGCTTATACAGTCAATATTCAAGCAATTTGGGCACATATATAATTAATCGCTTAAATCTGAATAACGTTTGGTTAACTTCTGCATAAAAGCTGATCGAACCTTTGTTCAGAATTGAAAACTCTATTAAGCAGATGAAAATATCAAACTCTGATATAAAGACAATATTCATAATTCAGATCTTTTTCGTTGTTTTGTAAAGAAGGTATGTAATTAATTAAATGTACAATATCAGCATTTTGTTATTCAATTTATGTGATGGTGGCATCGCTCTCTAGATGAAATTATAAATATTGCTAAGTATATTATTTTTGGTAAAATGTTTTATTAACAATACAATTATTACAACGCATGCTACTTTACTGTGAGAATACAAATAAGTTTATAGTAAAATTTTCGAGCGCCACAAGATAAAACCAGTTTTAAAAAAATAAACAATTGACTTATAGTAACCCTTTTCGACAGATAAAATATTTTATACCATTCCTACTCTAAAAAGTTACTTTTACTCACTGAAAACAGTGAATAAAAAGCTCTTTTACTCACTGTTTTGGTGTTTGAATTTAGAACACATTGATGCGGTCGACCCCCGTGTTATTAGGAAAATATTACTCTTAATTTAAGTCATTGTTCCGATTTTAATGTTAATTTGTTGACTGAGCGATTGGACTACTTCGTTACGTGAAGCGGGTTCGATTCCCGCACGGAGCAAATATTCGTAGGTACTATGATCTACAATTATTTGTTTCGGGTGTGGGTGTTTGTGTATTGTGAATTTAGATGTTTGGAAACGCACCCACGTGTGTGTGGAGCAGTATTAAAAAAAAAAACTTTTTTTTTTCGTTACATATATATTATCGCTCAAATCTTTCTTTTTCTCGTAGTCATGGTATAAAGTATCGTTTGCAACTCTTGAATAAAACGGATTTAAATCGAGGGCCTGAATCACTCGCGTCGTTCAGGATTTAAATATTTGAATCACTCGCTCCGCTCGTGATTCAATCAACATGAATCACTCCCTACGGTCGTGATTCAGTCATTAAAATCCTTCGCTTGCTCGTGATTCATATAATGGCCCTCGCTTTAAATCCGCTCTTTATTCACTAGTTGCAAAATATACTATTATTCAATTGTTACTAATCAAAGTGGTAGAAAACAATCAGGTAGGTATTAGAATACTACCCAGATGTTTTTTTTAATAAAAACATCGAATTATTATTTGTAATAACATCGTTTAGTTTAAGAAAAGAGGTTATGTTAGGATTAATAATGGCGACGATGTTGATTCTGAATATAAGCTGTTCACACAGACGATTTGTTTACAATTTCTGTGTAACAGGTAATAATATAATAATAATAATAATAATATTCCACAACTATCACACAACGCCATCTAGTCCCAAGCTAAGCAGAGCTTGTGTTATGGGTACTAGACAACTGATAAACATACTTATATATTCTTAAATACATACATATTATAGATAAATTACACCCAGCCACAGAACAAATGATCGTGCTCATCACACAAACATTTGTCCTGGGTGGGAATCGAACCCACGACCTCCGGCATAGCAGTCAGGGTCACTAACCACTAGACCAACAGGCCTGTCAAAGGTCACTTGTAACTGTCAGTAACAGTACGTTTTATATCGTACTTCTGATAACCGATTCTAAAGCTGCCCGTCTCAGTACTCTTATTCAGATTATTAGGAGTTGAGCTGCATAAAAAACGATTAGTGCACTTCTCTTGCTTTAAGATTGTCATAAGATCGTAGTCATCTTCATTTATGCAGAAGTTAGCTGCTTAAACGCTAAAAAAGTAATCAGTATCCATATTCTGAATAAATGAGTACGGTTTGCCGGGTTATGCAGCTTAAAGAAACCAAACAATAAACTATTCAGAATCAAGCTGTATAATTGAAATATTTTGCAAAGTTGTTCCGCACAAAGCTGAATTTTTCGCTGTTATGTAGCTACTAGCTGTCTCAGTCACTTTTATTTGCATAAAGTAAAAAAAAAAAAACAATCTTATGCAGAACTTATCAAGCTTTCAGTGTAATTAAAGTTTAAATACTGTGTTATTCAAGATACAGCTATCACGTCAGCTTTTTTACAGATGTAATGCAGCTATAAACTGCTAATTGGTGTTTAATTTTTACGTATTGCTTGGGCGACCATGGTTCTTTCGCCTGATATTTGTGAATTTTATTCATGAATATACCACTCAAAACAAAATATTAAAATGTCATTGACGATTTTAGATGAAAATACATAAAATATAAGTTAGCATTTCAATAAATCGTTAAAATAAACGAAATTAAATAAAAAGTGAGAAATTACAGGAATGTATCAAGTTTCATATAAAATAATAAAATCGAAAAATAACGTTACCAATGTTCCAAAGAGTTCTTCGAATGTCTCTTTTACCCTGTGTTATTTGATTGAATGTGAAATGTTCTGGATTAAATACCGAAAATTTTCTATGCTCAGTAGAAATCAGATAAAAATTCTGAGTGACCACTGTAACATCGTAATTCGAGCATCAGCGAATCTGTGCACTGTTAGTCGCGTCATATTCGCTCGAGCATCAAATTGATCCAAGTTGAACTCAGGTACTCCTTGCTGTTCGAATGAAATAATGTGGAGTTGCACCACATTCTCTACGCAATTTTGAGCAGTTACATATATCTTCGTTAGGAAACGCAAGCCCAGTTTTGCAAAATAGAAATAACCATCCCAGAGCATAATTTATTTAGAGCTCACCGAAAGAGTCTGTTTCAAGAGTACAAAGATCTGAAACCTGTTGTTAAGATCTTCTCTACACTCTAATAGATCTTACTTTATTAAAAAAAAATAACCCAGCAGTAACCCACCATAAGAAGCACTGAAGCCCAGTCAGAACAGTTCAATAAATTTTCTCATTTGCAATTGTTTAACGTTTTTCACCATACGCTACAGTTAACTGCAGGCGAACCAAGCAGCTTCTTGAATATTTTTAATCTTCATGGAGTCGATTCAAAATAGCCTAGTCAATTATAGGGGTGCCTGTGACTCGTCGCAATAGAGTTTGTAGGGTCCACGTGGTAGATTTATCGCTCTCTTTGCGCGGTTCAACGAACTTGATTCTTGGGCCTTACTCATTTTTGTCCGATCACGGCGTTTTGTGATATTACCCGTCACTTGACACAGGTTTCAAACATTTTGAAGCACTACTTGGGAACATTCGACCATTAAACCAAACTTTTCTGGCTATATCTCCTTATCTATGTCACCTTAATTACCCCAAGTGGCTAATTTTGCGTCCATAATTATGTCTCTGAATACATGACATAAATGACTGCTTGCTGTATAAGTCGAAGAAAAAGTTTAAAATACCATATCGTAAATTCTAAATAATCACAAAAATCTAATTTAAAGAAAAAGTTATGAATTCCAATTAGTCACTGGAAATAATATAAATATAAAAAATATATAAATAGTTTGAGGACATTTATCGTATTATCCATTCGTAACTAAGAAAATAAGTAGTGTCTGGCAGCCCCGGGATCACACTCTGTTTATTCGAAAGAAAAGTGGCAAAAGCTCATGTTGTTTTCTTCCTGGTATACGAGGCACAGTTCTTTTGTTTGTGTTTTGTTTCTATTCGTGGGGCATCACGATGTCAGATTGACAGAAACTGTGTTCTTTCATATTGTAATAGCCCTCTTAACACTAATAAATATAAAGTACCAGGAGCACAGACTTCAATAGGAGTAAAGACTTAAGGTAACAATATTAACAACGTATTACTTCAGATATCCAGGCTAACATCATCTGTCTGGCAATCATAAACTCTATTTCAGTAACAATAAGAGCGAAACTAGTTTGTTTAAGGACAGATGGCTTTACCGTTATATCTACTTAATATTTAGGACTTAAAACAAAATTATTTTCACGGTTTACTAAAGAGCGAGCGAAGGAAGTTGAAGCGAGGTGTTCAACGTATTTGATCTATGGATAAAAAAAATATTTTTAACAAAAATATGTTTGTATACTAAATAATCTTTTAGCAACAATATCGTAGTGCATTATTTTCGATATTGATGGCAATTTAAAAACTTTATTCGTCTAATAAAAATGAAAATATAAATCTTTAATTTTGTTCCATGACAATCTCTTAGAACAATAAATCATAAAATGCTAATGCGCCATTTGTATTTAGATACTTTACAGTTTTGATGCATCAACCTGTTTCAAAATAATTTGCAAGTCTTCATAACTGCATCAAATGTAAAATAATCACTTCACAATTTATCAGACTAATCATAAGCGTTGAAACTCAACTATCATGTTTATTTACGCTTGTAATAGTGCCAAAATATCGGAAACTCAAAACAAATAATAAACAATAATAAAGGTAGTGACCATCCATAGACCAACACGCCATAATACCTCAAAATACATAAATAAGTACAATATAATAATATGTATAATATGTAATTATAAATATTTCAGTGCAATAAAAACACTAGACAGGCTAGTCCTGTACATCGTACAAGCTAAGATTATACATACGAGCGTTAAAAAAATATGCATCAGTATACAGGGTGTTATGTTAAACGAGAGACATACTATAAAGGGGTGTATTTTTATGTAAAAGAACAACTTTTATCACGTATTCAAAATGTATGATGAAAATACTATCTCTATTTCTCCTTATTCAAGATTTCAAAAGGAGCGTAGCCTATAATCGACTCCAAGGTATGCGAAACAGTAATGCTAGCAAATTCCTCATTTGCTAGCATTACTGTGGCAAAAAGCATGATGGAGCTGCCAAGGTATGCGAAACAGTAATGCCAGCAAAGAAGGAGGTGAAAAGCGTGATGGACAGGTGATCCTCCTCCTTAATTACAGTGTCGAGAGAGGCGCCCCGGGCGTCGCGGATCGCAAAGTGATCTCCGGCTACCGTAGACGCTTGGGGTCGGCAAGTAATGGGTAACTTACTGTCCGATCAAGGACCTGGCGCGGACTAGCTGAGGTTGTACAACAAATACTAACTTTCGCACTTACAGCGAATAAATGCAAAAGTGAGTATTTGTTAACATTTTTTTCTCATACGTTTTCAAATTAGAATAAAATTTGTTCATTTTCATGAGTAGTACAATCCATTAAAGTATGTCCCTCGTTTAAATTAACACCCTTTCTTATTATTTATATTTATATGTTACAATCACACACATGGAATCAAGTCGTGTCCGTACATAGTACATACATACTTTACAGCCTGGTTTACACTACTTGCAAAACAAAATAACGACCAAGAATTGGCACTTTGAAATGATGATCATTTTTTGTTATACAAGTAATGTAACCTTGCCCTAAGGATCCGTATTAAATGACGATAAGTTTTGAAGGTTTTTATTTAAGAAATAATGAAAATAGAGCGTATATTTTGTAACAACTTATTCAAGATGTTACAAAATAATTAGGTGTTCTTATCAAAGCGATTGAACGTCGCGTTCATATGCCACGCAAGTTCGTAAGGCGCCCTTTCTTGGCACGACGAGTATACGTTCGGACTGACGTTTGACACACGTACGTGAGACGTCCGCTTTGGTTAGAACACGATCTCTCAAGGAATACAAACTTGTCATGCACATTCCATATTCAACCTTATAAACGAGAATATACGCCCTATTTTGCAATAATTCCAAAATAGAAGATTTTAAAAGTCACAGTAATATTACGAATACTCGAAACTATATTTTAACAATATTTTCGTATACACACACTTTCTTAAGCTTAGCAAATCAATTTCGATTTTTAAACTTTATTTTACATTTCTATCGTTTATTTTTCGTTATATTTATTTTAGTTTTTTTTTAACATTAAATTTTAAAGGCCATTATTAAAAGAAGTTTTATTTTAAACGACATTTTCTTTTATTTGACGTAATTTTTAAATGCTTATGAACACTGACTGTTATTTTCTTTTTTTGTTTATGAGAAATTATAATGTTGAATCTGTGTCGCTAAATCTTTAAATTGATAACAATGTCATTTAAATGTTAAGTATATATTTTCTTCAATAATCGCTTTATCAAATAGTACAATAATTGGATATCGCTAAACAAAAGTTCGGAAAACCGGCACGGACAAATTAAGGACCGGTTGCAGAGCATCGAGCTGTAACAAATATGTCAATACCTACAATACCTCCATGGAAATTAAACGCATCCACAGCAACGTAGCATAGCACATCTTAGGTGGAAAGCACCTTATGTACGTACTCATCATGCAATCGAATGATTTCTCTTTTCAATGCTTTGTTCAATAGCTATCATTTTGCCGCACTATATCTCGGTACTCCTCGCCTATACCGGGTATGCTGACGATGCTCAACGCTTTCGTGGAGAACAACCCTGGATTGGACTTGTTATACTGATGAATTGTCAACGATAATGTTGGAATATTCGCGGATCTGTGCGACGACACAGTGAGATAACGGCAGGCCTGTCTCACTCCGCGGTGTAGGCATAAAACTGCAAGTAGTTGCGGGGCCATTATGTCGTGGCCCATTCACTACGGCTGCCACGCGCCACCCGTTACGCACGCGCTCCGTCTCCTTAATATTTTTGTTACGTTACGTGTAGTTACGCACAAGTTTCTTGCTTTAGGTGCTTTTGGTAAATTAATAACACAATATTATTACGAAGAAAAAAAAAATATAGTACATATTTAGTAATGATCAACAAAATTATCTCCCTGCTTGTGAAGTATGGGCTTAACTGATCATGATACCTAATCATGAGGTTACAAGTTTGGAAATGAGGCGAGATACTAATTGGGGGGGGGGGGGTGAGCCTACTGGACGACCAAGGTAAAAAGACGACACTCTCACTCACCTTAAGCTGAGTACTAAGAATTAAGATCGGTAGAAAGTAGAAAGATGTTTGCGTTGTTGTTTAAAAGTTCTAACTCAGAAAATGGCCACACTGCGCATTCAAGGTCAGCGGTCGTAATTCGCTGCGCCACTTTTTTACCTACCTACAAAGACACGCAACGCGGGGCCTGTGACAGTATGCGATAGTAATTGGTCGGTTACTAGGTTGAGTGCAAAATAATAAGGACTGGCTATTTTGCCATAGACGATAAAAATCTTTTAAATATTATTCTTTTTTTTTGTAAGATAAATGTTCAAAAATATAACAATAATAGGTAGAAAAGATAATTTTATTATAAATATTATTCCTCACGTAAGGTGCCGTAGGTACGTACCTACTATTATCATTCTGTGCTAATAATCAATAATGTATGTAGTAATCGATGACGAAACCAAAAAGATATAGGCTGATGATAAAAACAAAATTCCTTGAGGAACATAGGTATTTATGGTAATAATGTAATTTAGCAAATGCATAAAATACGCATAGGTACCTACCTATTTGTGCCTAAACTCGCAAGTCGCAACCCTATTGAGCTTGACCCATAGTAACCTTTTAATGTCGTTGGCGTCAGATAAACCAAAATAAACTCTCGGGCGTAACCATTCAGTACATTTTTGCTTGCGCACGGGAAGTTTAGGCTATTATAAAAGTAGGTGGGCGGTACGGCTGCCAGTTAAAATGTACTTTATTCTCTCGTATATAGATTTTACATTTGTTTGATTTTTTTTTTGGAGTAGTCCTTCTGTACGTATAGTACTATTAATTATTCTGTGATAACGGTAACAATAGTGTGTGGGAGAATGTGGTATTGTCTAATGCCCGTAACTGCATTCGCATTTTATCCGTATCGGTTTAACCGAACTTTATGGGCTTTATTACAAAACGTGGTTTAACTTAGACCAAGCTTTAAATCAAAAATCAATTATTGAATTTCGAACTTATAAATAATAAGACACACAATAAAGTTCGAAATTCAAAAATTCATTTTTGATTTAAAGCTTGGTCTAAGTTAAACCACGTTTTGTAATAAAGCCGTATAAGATTTCGAAATGATATCAACACTATACTAAGAATGAATGTCCGAATGGGAATCGATTTTCAATTGTTTCATGATGAATGTTCTACAAACTCACAGAATCAAGAAATGTTTAAGAAATATTCGTATTTATATGTAAGTTAGTGTTAGTGTGTGCAATATAATCTATGTTTTTAGCTCCAGGTATTCTGAGGTACCTTATTTCTATGTAGTTCTGTAACCCTGGTACCAAAAACTCACTTTTAAAAGGTGGCGTTAGGAAATGAGTTTGATAAAAATGTTGGCATTATGTTAGCATCGCCAGGCTTATATCAGACCTTATTTTGGTGTTTTATGGCCCACTTTATTTCAAAGAGGCCTGTGACCCAGCAGCGGACATTACAGGTCAATTATCCGTGCCAAGAAGAAGTTCAAAATTAACTGCAACCTTATTTTAATAAATAGAAAAAGGTAACACAGAATATCTGTAGGTATTAGACATCTACATAAGTTAGACATCTCCTATATTTAAAGCTATAGTATAGGAAATTGTAATTATATCACATATACACGTATTCATGATCAAATATTTATTATGATAAGGCTTATGTGGAGCTGAGAAAATAAAATACATATTGTTAACGAGATTTAGCAAAAATGATCTAACTGCTTTTTCAATAAGGTTTATTTTAACAACATACGTATTCATTTCGTTGTCAGACATGTTCTTGTATGTCTAATATATCTATTGATAAAATGCTGTATTGATTTAATAACTACAATTTGACTTTTATTGGGGTCAAAAAATACGGTCGTCCCTAATAATCAAAGAACATATTCGAATACCAAACAAGCCAAACTATCCGACATAAAAATTACATATTCGTTTATAATACAAGCAAAATTGAACTCTAAATACTTTCAACATAAGTGTTACAAAATGTACAAATATATAAACAATAGCTCGGGAGAGTTCATGTTTACAACACGATGGGATGGAAAAGCATAGTCCATAATGATAATTATAAATCTTTTACTAATGGTGTTAGAATGAGGACATTACAAACAATGCTGTGACACATCAACTAAGGTAGCTAACCCATTGCACGATGCGACGCGGTTCGACCGATTCCAACTACAAGTGAAAATCAACCTTACCACTACGGCATAATGACATAAAATACGCGGTTGTATACGGCTAGATGAAAAATGTCTCTTTTGGAAGAGTTAACCCACTTTTTGCTGATCGTAGGTTACACAGCTTGTAAGCCATAGGCTAGGTCAATAATCATACCACTCTCTCTTTCTCTCTCTACAGTGCTTTATCAAGGTTTTTTTTTATTGGGACAAACCCACCACACTATTCCCAAACCACTGCAACTCCTGAGAGCCAGAATCAACAGTGGCAACCACCAGAAAAAAGCCGAGACAATGAAGCTCGACGTGTCCCGGAGAATGAATTTACCTGTCTTGGATCCTGCACGAAATTAATCAGAAAAGAATAGTGGAGGAGTAGGAAAAATATGTTTCCACTTCCCAAGTTTCCACTTATCAAGGTTGTCAAACACGGGTTAAAATCAAACAACAGCGCCAAAATAATTACATACTACTATTATAATATTCGACATTCAATCGATACCGGTCGGGCGGTAAAATGGAAAATATGGCCGATACTAGTGACTCGTCCCTGTCGATAAATTGAATTATTTTATGTTGAAATCGGTTGTGTAGTCCGAAAATTAGATGAATATTACAAATTAAGTTTCAGAAAATGCTGTTTTCTGCCAATATCAATGCACCAATTGCAATATGTTTGGGAATGCTATCGGCCACATCAAAATTGTCGCAAGACCCGTATGCAAATCAAATATTAGCCGAAAACTTTGGGTCGGCATTTTTGTTCAACGAGGGTTGTCAAACCGAACTCGGTATGTATCTAGTACCCTCATTCTAACGCCATTAGTAACATGTCATAACATATTCGTATAATAAGTATATTTATGTTACATTCAAAGCGGTATGTATTCTCTTATCTGTTGCAGTGTCTCCTGGTCCGTAGATTGTATCAGGCGCTCGAAGGTCTCTGCTCCGACCTGGTTCTTTAGTGTTTCAAGCTGAAATAGATGTTATTGGTATTTGATTCAAGATACTTTTTGCATATCATTTAAGTTTACAAATAATTTAGTGCAGGGATTCCCAAACTGTGCGTCGCGCCGCCCTGGTGCGTCGTAGAGTATACAGAGGGGCGTCGTGAGTCGCGAGGGTAGACCATTCTCCGGATTGATATTCGTGGAACAAAGATTCTATACAGGGTGTTAGGGACATCGACGCACAAACGGATACCATGGGTCCAGGACATGATTCTGGACCACCCCGTGTTGGAATTTTTCGTCGGATTTTTCCTAATTTTCAAAATTAAAAAAAAAATTGGAGTTTTTTTTACTTTAACCTGTTCATTATCGTTATTCTTACCTAACCCAATGAGATTTTTAATAAAAAAGTAATTAATTCACTACTTTCACTAAAAGTATCAATGTAAATAAAACTAGAAATGGTGTCTTCTTAGATGTTTATAATGAAAGGTCATCGTATACCTAAATACTGTGCCCAGTACCACAGTACCTGTAGTACTTTAAGCGCGGCTCACTATTAAAAAAAACAAACTTATAAAAATAAAAAAATAGGAAAAAACCGACGAAAAATTCCAATACGGGGGGGTCCTGAATCATGTCCTGGACCCATGGTATCCGTTTGTGCGTCGATGTCCCTAACACCCTGTATGTATAAAATATCCACCAGAAAGAAGAGGATAGTCTCATTATTCTCTTTTGCAGCAACAAACCCAGATTCATGTGTTCTGATTTCGTGGAGTTCGGAACCAGGTATTATTGTTTTATTATTCATCTGGTATCAAAACCAGTATGTGCGCCGCGAGCTGAAAAAGTTTGGGAACCCTTTTTTTTCTCTTTATTATTATTGGGGGTTTTTATCCACACGGATATGTCAACCCCATCGTACCTTATACTTAACTTAATACTATCAAAATGAAGGAGAATCATTAACCCGATCTAAATCACAGAGACTATGTGGTCCTTACCAGACCACACAACCTCTTGGCGACCTCCGTTATAGGGTTTGCTAAAATGTTCTGCACAAGACCAACATCAAAGACGTTCAATTCAAATTCTCTTATTAATGATTCTCTCTCACTTTTGCTCCTGGCGCATTCCATCAGCAAATGTTGCACATCTTCAATTTTGTTGCATACTTCACAGTTAGGTGATGTGACCTTCCGCATAAGGAAAGCAAACTTTGCTGATGGATAGTGCCCAGAGCGCAGCCTTAATGCTAACTTAACCTAAGTTAAAAAAGCGAGCTGAAAAAGTTTGGGAACCCCTGATGTAGTGGATTTATTTTTCTCACAATTTTTCTAACCCTGCAGGAAGGGGGCGGATCCTGGGGGCTCCTGGGAGAGTACATACCTGGTGATGTGTGACAGCTCTAAGGTCGATGGTATGCGCGGGGTGTGTGGCCACGAGGGGCTCCTGGGAGAGTACATACCTGGTGATGTGTGACAGCTCTAAGGTCGATGGTATGCGCGGGGTGTGTGGCCACGAGGCTGCGTCTGCGCAGCTCGTGCGGAGTGTCCGCGCCCGCGCCCGCCTCGCCCCAGCGGGCCGCACCGCCACGACCTTCCAGCGGGGAGGCGGGGCGGGACCCGGGGGGGGCCAGGAGGGCGCTGCAGGTAACAAATAACATTAAACACGTTTATAACGGTGCTCTGGAATACTCATAGAGGCGATAGTTGGCGGCGACCTATCGCATCTTGAAGTGGTTCAGACCAGGTAAGAGGTATGGGAAGCTGTTACCTTCTTTTGCAGAACGTAATGTTCACGACTTTGATCTAAATGGCGAGCGGATCGACGGGCGACGTGAATAAGAAATTAGTTACTTTGTAAGTACGCGAATTTTGTTGCGTTGTATCTTTGTAAATATGCATTGATTCAACATGCCTGTTGAGTAAAACATGTAAAATAATGTTAAAGACTTAAAAAACTTACTCAATATAAGTGCCGTTATCCTCGGCCTTCATGACGTCATTCAACACTTCTGCCAAGTTGAGTAGTATCGCGGGGAACCGCTGGAGTACTGTCGCGTTTTGTGTGGTCAATAGAGCTGCTAAACCGAGACCTGTAACGATTACATCATTGCTTACCATCACACGAGATGTTGGTTAAACCCAAATTTTTATTTAACCGTAAATGCTACGGTTTAATAGAAATATAAATTGATTGAAGAACAGAGACGTCGTTGCCATTGGTCGTTTTCATAGTTCTTCTCCATGGAAAGGACCAACCCGAACCGAACACCTGTTGTCGACGTTTTATAAATGCCCTCATGGGCCTATGTGAAAGAAGAACATTTTATTTTGATATTGACGGAATGTTATAAATAAATATTTCGTCCGGAGCAGTACAAGTCTACTGATGTGTTCTCCATTTTGGATGCTCCAGAACTTCTGATGGCTCGGCCTGGCATGCGAATATCTCCTTTGAATTTGCAAAAATCACGAACCACACATCGACTTTGCCACGCAAACCCGTGCGTCCCGTTCGTCCGGTGTGGACACTGCGTGTCAATTTTTGTTCGTTCTGGTGCTTTTACACCCAATCCTAGTTTGAAGTGACATAAATAACTCATTGTTGTAGAGCTTTTTATGTAAAATTATGCAGTTTTATAACTCTTGTAAAGTCGCGCGGTGTTTGCATTTAAGCGAAAGTTTTCTGAATACTTTAATTATTATCATTCGGTAAAAATATACTTCAACATAAAGGACATCCTCCCTTTAAGGGCTATTGAAGGACACCGTGGATTTTAGTCAGTACATGTCTGACAGTCCCTTTTGCCCTGCCCTGGGTGAGAGGACTCACCTGATGATTTTAACACGCTAAAAAAAGACCTACAAAACACGTTTTGAACTCACCAACAACCTTCCACCTTTCCACTTGCGTCACCAGGTTCATTTTCTCAGTCCAAACATGGAGGAACCTGGTCAGCACCTTGGCAGGATCTGAGTCATACTCCGCCACGCCATTGGATGCCTCCTGTATAGCTTTGTAGAACAGGTCCGTGGACAGCAGGATCACGCGGGAGACCAGGCACAGCTGGACTGATAGGACCATTGGGAGGTCGTCACCTTCTAGGAGGCAACTGTGGGAGGAAGATGTCATTACATGATTAGTTATGCTTGTGTTTGGTTAATCATATGTGTAGTAGTGGACTTCTACAGGTTGATGATAATGTTACGTCGACCGTATTGCGAGACCAATCTATAAGCTTCTCGAAGGTTCCACACGATTCTCGACTATTCTACTGAAGATTGGTCTGGAAATTTCTAGAAAATACTACTCTGATCTAAATGTTTCGAGATGGTTCTAGAATGTTCCAGAAAGTATGGTACTGTGTAGAAGTCTATGGATGTTTCCGGAACTTTCGACCATCTTCTAGAAACATTTAGTGGGTCCGGCCGGGGTATAAATGGGGCGACATAAAGGCGACCTGAGTCAGCCTGATTTTGACTACGATCGAGGCGAGTCGAAAGTGAACTCGAAGCGAAAATCTCGAAGTGACTTTTAAGTGAGTGCAAGTGTGTTTTAGTTGTGAATAGCGTTTAGTGATTGTTGTAATTAGTGATTTGTGTGTGATTAAAGATTATTTGGTTTTAATTGGTGTTGATTAATTTATCCCCTACCCAGCTCGTAACAATAATAATGATAATGTCCGATAAGCTTAAGTAAAAACTAACCCCCTTGGTAGTGATGTCTCTAACAAAGGGGTTTAGTTTTCTCTGAAGCTGACTGAAAATAACTTGTAAGCGTTGTAATTAATGAGAGATAATTTTTCATTTAGATGATTTTTAGCCAAGTAGAACGGACCACTGTTTGATACGCTATTCCAAAATACTACAGTGCAAATGTAAGACGTTGAAGATAAATAACGGAACACCGCTCGCTATCGTGAAGTCTGGTTTTCGTCAACTTATAGAATAGAATAGAAAAACATTTATTTGATATTGGACACACACACAGAGAAATAAAAAAAATAAAAAAACAATAATAATAGAATTAAAAATACACAATAAGAATTTTGTTTGAGCATGTCCACACCAAAAGGGTTACCAACTCAGCATTTGCTGGGCGAAAGACACCCAGCGCTGGTTTTCAGTTGGCACCACGCAGTGACACACGGACGAGGGTAGGCAAAGAAAATATAAAAAATGGCAAAATAAATAATGAGAAATGTGTGTGGGGAAAAGTGTAGTGTTAAATAATTAAATAAAATTATATTAAAATTTATTATAGTTTAAAAAGTGTGCGCTGTAGTAAAAAGTATTTAAATAAAACACGCCACGAATGACGCCACCGATGGCGCGGCAACCGACCAATAGGGACCGCCGCCCGCGCTATGGCGCCAGACAGGCGAACAGAAACAACAAATTCGCTACAGTAGTTGGACTAAAACTTAAAACCCCGCTTTTTGAGAAAATTAGTTCTTAACAAATTCAAATTAGGATACAGTTATGGAAGGAGTATAATATGTGTGAAAGTGCAATCACATGGATTGGTTCGCGGCGACACAGACTCAAGACCAAACAAGCTCACCACATACAGCCCAGCTCGTACCCTTTCATTACCTAGCAATAGGTGCCTACACAACTAAGGTGAGTTTCAAAGTTTAATAATTCAAATAAATATATGAAGAGTGACACATAAAAAATCAATTTTATTTTCAATCAAAACAAAATTAATTGATATCTACTTAATTAAAAGTTGTAATTTCTAAATACATTAAATTGGTGATTATATTTTAATGCAATAGCTGTTCTAGTACGAGAGCTAGGGCAGCATTGCTATTTGAATATGAAGATTAAATTAAATAAATTATTAATAAAATATACATGAAGTAATATTTAAATTGTGATTAATAATAAAATATACCGTTCATATATTTTATTTATCTAAATAAATGATTTGTCAATGTTAACATTTTCAAAATTAATTTGCGAACTGAGAATAAAATGCTTTAGTCTGATTTTAAAAGTATTTAAATTGTTTAGGTCCCTAATCGGAGGAGGAATATTATTCCAACATTTAGAGGCCGCATAACGAAAACTACCTCGGAAAGCTGCAGTACGATGATGTGGGGTAGCCAGCTGTTGGGCGCAACGCCTGGCCTTGCGCTGCCGGTGATTATTTACCCACGCCAATTTAGAGTACAGGTATGACGGACATTTATACTTAATGACGCCGAATAGGAGACAAGCTAAGTGCAGTTTACGACGTGACTTCATTTTTAAAATACCATGTTTGTTCAAATACGGTGTAATATGGCTCCTTGGTGGTACGTCAAAGCAAAATCGTGCGCAGGCATTTTGAACTCTTTGGATAAGTCTTACGGTACGATCTAGGAGTCGAGGTCCTACAACAGTATCAGCATAAAACTATGCTGATACTGTTGTAGGACCTTCTACCTCTCTATCCAAACTAAACAGTTTGGATAGAACCAGACTTTCAACGAGTTGTACACGGAGTTCTTCACTTAAAAATGGACGCATCTTATATAATACTTTTAAGCGATAGAAGCAATTCTGTACACAATTTGCAATATGAGCTTCAAAACGTAGTTCTTGGTCCATAATCAAACCCAGGTTTCTCGCCTCATAAACACGATCAACGCATTGACCCATTACGGTAACGCTTAGAGTACTATTGATTCTGTCTAGTTGACCTTTAGAACCAAAAAGCATAAATTTAGTTTTGGCTGGGTTAAGTAATAGAGAGTTCTGTTTTGACCAATCCACGATCCTCTCCAGATCCTCATTTACCAGTTTCACTGCATCGTCATACTGTTCTGGTTTAAAAGAAATATATAATTGAATGTCATCAGCGTAAATATGAAATTGAGTATTTTTCAAAATATTAGTGATATCAGCACTATATAAAATAAACAAAGGAGGGCCCAATATCGATCCCTGCGGTACTCCCTTAACCACTTCTGCCATACTAGACAAGATGCTAGATCCATTGACATCTCGAATTTTAACAAGCTGTTTACGATTGCTTAGATAACTCTTAAACCAAGCAATCGTAGATTTGTCAAAACCATAGTACGTCATCTTTGAAAGCAAAAGAGACAAATTAATGGCATCAAATGCTCGGGAGAAATCCAACAACACTAACAGGGTACAAGAGCCCTCATCCTGAGCTGCCAATATGTTGTCTGTAACATCTAACAGAGCCGAGGTAGTACTACGTCCCTTCCTGAAACCCGATTGTGCATCTGGTAAGATGTTGTTTTGCTCAAGGTATGTAGTCAGTTGGGAATTCACAACTTTTTCCAGCACTTTTGACAAAAAGGGTAAAATACTGATCGGCCGTAAGTCTTTAATAGTGCTTGGATTGGCGAGTTTAGGAGTAGGACGCACAACGGCTATTTTCCATATGTCAGGAAAAGTAGACGTAGAAATGGAATTGTTAATAATAGAAGTAAGGATATCTAAGGTTTGAGGAAGTGTCAGGAAAAACATGTCAAGCGTTATATGGTCAAAACCCTCTGCATTCGATTTTAATTTAGATAAGATTTTAATAATGTCAGATTGGTTCACAGTTCTAAGCGAGAAAGTACCTTCATTAAATCTATGAGTCTCAAAGTAAGCCATACATGACACTGGTGCCACATTATCACCTGGAATATTTAGGAAATGGGAGTTTATTTTATTTGGGTCATTGAAATGAGAGGGTAACTCAGTCACACTTTTGAAAGGTAATAAAGTAGACTTTAGATTGTTCCATAATATTTTTGGGTTATGAATTTTACTATTGATATTTTGTTTGAAATAAGCTACCTTCTCGTGATATATGGACTTGTTCACTAAACGTTTTAATTCTTTATAGTATAATATTTTACCTTCCGAATCCAAGTTTCGACAACGCACGTGTGCCTGATTGCGTAAGCATATCATGAGCCTGATATTATCAGTTATCCACGGATATGACCTTTCTTTAATAACCTGAGTTCTAAGGGGAGCATACTTGTCGAATAGTGCAATGATATTAGTGTTGAGATGAGTCACCATAGCATTTACGTCACCTGACACAGCTGCGGCTTGCCAATCTATTGAGGCCAAGTCTTCCTTAAACTTCTCCAACAGCATATTTTTTAAATTCCTACTAGTTATAGTAAACCAAACTTACCAACTTGATCACTCTGAATCGTACAAAAGTGGTCCTTCGAGCCGGATAGTGTGCAAATTACCTCTATGAATATAACGTTAGCGAATCGGTTTAGTTGGTCTATTTGAACAAAACGGTTCATACAATACATTTTAGTAATTCATTGCTGCGGAAGGCCTATGTTCAGAAGTGGACGTCCTACGGCTGATATGATAATGATGATGAATTCAGTTAAAATAATAATGTTTTCAGTTTGATTCACAACAAATTTTTAATGTATTTCTCGTGACCGGACCTAAAAACTGTTTTTAATCAGCTGAAAGAAAAACTAAAACCATTCAAAACCAAATACTTACTGTATAACCCTGATCAAAATAGGCCAGATGACCTTAACCCCCAAAAAGGCATTCCTCTCTGGGAAAGTGACACTGATGCATATCTCCGCCATCTTCAACACTGTGATGACTCCCTCAGTCCTCATGTCACTCAGCATGTCTTCAAGGAGGGCCATGCACTTCCCTCCCGGGCCTGAGAGGAACTCCTCAGGACACAGGAGGGTGTAGGCTTGCATTATGTAGACTACTATCCGGAGATGCTCAGATGATTGTTCTATGAAACAAATAACAGTTTTTTTTTTTCTTTAATAGGTACAGACTACAGATACCGGCATGGATCTTGAGCGCTGACCTTCACCTGCGCAGAAGTAAGTTATTAGGTCCCTTTGGTAGATGAAGTGAGGAACGGGGGCGGGGAAAGTGTAGTGATTGGCCCGCATAGCGTGCCGTAGCGCATCGCCTCATAGCCGCCACTCGGGATTCGTTTTTTTTTTGTGCGTTTTATTTGTTTTATTGTGCGTTTCATTTGTCGATAAGTGTACGATGCGCAAAGCGATCCCCACTCTTACGCCGAGTGCTCAAGAATCGTGCGGTATTTGTACCTGAATTTTGACAAACAGACGGCCCGTCTGATGGAAAGCGATCATCATAATTATGGCCTACCACACAAGCTTTATTACAGTTCTGCCTGCGCAAGCTTCTCGCATGAAATAAGTGTAACTGGCGCGTGATACAGTTTTACCAACCACACGCACGGTGTTCCGTAGAAATCAGCTTGCGCAGGCAGAACTGAGGTGAGTGCGTGTGGTAGGCCCATTAGCCTATAGACGCCTGCAATACACGAGGTATCGAGGACTATCACAATAGATTTTCGTTATATTATGGACTTCAATGTCTGCCAATAAATGACGTCATGATAGGTCACCAGACCACAGCGCCTGTTGGAAAAACCCCTAGGAGGACCCCGAGTAGATATGAAGCCTTACCTAATATAGGGTAAAGATTCTCAGCAAGCTGCAACGTGGCCGGGTCTGCAGCCTGTGAGGTCTCCAGAACAGCAAGCCATAGTTCCAGGGCATCTTCTAGAAGGTACACGTGTGCTGGCTCTGTTAGCTTGGTAGATTCGTTGACGACGCTCAGGATCCAAGGGCGAATGTTTGGAGGGCACTCGCCTAGGGCCTGTAAAGGAGAACTTAGGTTAGGATCGGTACTCGATAGGTAATTGTGTCTTTTGTGAGCAGAACTTGTGCGCGGCGCTGCCGGCGTGCGCCCACAGTTGCGACAGGTAACAGTGACAGTACCTTGAGCAGATGTGCGACAGGTAACAGTGACAGTACCTTGAGCAGATGTGCGGCAGGTAACAGTGACAGTACCTGGAGCAGATGTGCGACAGGTAACAGTGACAGTACCTTGGGCAGATGTGCGACAGGTAACAGTGACAGTACCTTGAGCAGATGTGCGGCAGGTAACAGTGACAGTACCTTGAGCTGATGTGCGGCAGGTAACAGTGACAGTACCTTGAGCAGATGTGCGGAAGGTAACAGTGACAGTACCTTGAGCAGATGTGCGGCAGGTAACAGTGACAGTACCTTGAGCAGATGTGCGGCAGGAAAACAGTGACAGTACCTTGAGCAGATGTGCGGCAGGAAAACAGTGACAGTACCTTGAGCAGATGTGCGGCAGGTAACAGTGACAGTACCTTGAGCAGATGTGTGGCCGTTAACAGTGACGGTACCTTGAGCAGATGTGTGGCAGGTAACAGTGACAGTACCTTGAGCAGATGTGCGGGAGGTAACAGTGACAGTACCTTGAGCAGATGTGCGGCAGGTAACAGTGACAGTACCTTGAGCAGATGTGCGGCAGGAAAACAGTGACAGTACCTTGAGCAGATGTGCGGCAGGAAAACAGTGACAGTACCATGAGCAGATGTGCGGCAGGTAACAGTGACAATACCTTGAGCAGATGTGTGGCCGGTAACAGTGACAGTACCTTGAGCAGATTTGTGAGGCAGATAACAGTGACAGTACCTTGAGCAGATGTGCGGCAGGTAACAGTGACAGTACCTTGAGCAGATGTGTGGCCGGTATAGATATGAGCGCCGCGCCGGCGCGCCGCCGCCGCCGTGATTCCCCCCGCGCCGCCGCCGCCGTCCACAGGCGCCGGCGCGCCGAACCCGAGCGGGCGGCGCGCGGCGTTCAGTTTAATCTAACACGCTGACCAAACCGAACGCACGATAATAAATGCTGACAAAATGGCGGCACTAGACGTAGACGTTTATAAAACGAAACTCTTTGACATTACAATTTCTGGGTACATAATTGAATATCGAAGATTAAAATACCTACGCTTAAAATACCAATGTTCAAAACATCGAATGACATTATGCCTAAGTTAAAATATCAACATTGAATACATCTAAGTTCATATCTACGTTAAAAATACCTACTAGTAGAAATACCTGTATAAATTATATGAGTGTATTCATTAATGTAGGTAGTGTCAAATCATAATTTGACATCTACCTACAGATTATTAAAATACCGATTTTTAGAATTCTGAAAATTTAATTAGCCTAGCCCTTGCATCCTAAGTCTTATTGCTGATTATCACCCATCAAGGTTAGTCGACGCAGCCCCTCTTGGCGCGGCTCCTATTTCTGTTTGCAAGGTTTAAAGTAACCTAACACGAAGCTAGCGCTATCCACGAAGAGGATGGCGGGGCCTAAAATACCCCGCCATCCCCTTCGAACCTAACTTATCCGAGTCGGGGTGCCCCAAGTCCCGAGCTCGCTTCGCTCGCTCTTGCCTCCGAAGCTCCGGCGAGCTGCCTTGGTAGATGGTAATCAGCAATTTGACTAAGGATGCAAGAGCGAGCGAAGCGAGCGCGGGACTTGGGGCACCCCGACTTGTACAGGTTAGGTTCGAAGGGGATAGCGGGGTCTGATAGACCCTTCTATCCTCTTCGTGTTAGGTTACTTTTATTCTTGCAAACAGAAATAGGAGCCCCGATTCGTGGGGTTCCATCGACCTACCTTGAGAGGTGGTAATCAGCAATAAGACTAAGGATGCAAAAGCGAGTCCGTCTTTTTAATTTTCGTTTTTAAGTTTCGTTTTTAGGGTTCCGTAGCCAAATGGCAAGAACGGAACCCTTACAGATTCGTCATGTCTGTCTGTCTGTCCGTCCGTATGTCACAGCCACTTTCTGTCGAAAGTATAAGAGCTATCCTGTTGAAACTTGGTAGGTAGATGTATTATGTGAACCGCATTAGGATTTTCACACAAAAATGAAAACAAAATAAATTTTGGGGGTGCCCTCCATACTTAAAATTGAAACTCAAAATTTTTTTTTTCACCAAACCCATTCGTGTGGGGTATCTATGGATAGGTCTTTAAAAATTATATTGAGGTTAGTAATATCATTTTTTTCTAAACTGAACAGTTTGCACGAGAGACACTTCCAAAGTGGTAAAATGTGTC
The DNA here is from genome assembly GCA_950005045.1 of Agrotis exclamationis. Classification (NCBI taxonomy): domain Eukaryota; kingdom Metazoa; phylum Arthropoda; class Insecta; order Lepidoptera; family Noctuidae; genus Agrotis; species Agrotis exclamationis. The sequence continues at coordinate 3,250,714 of OX465434.1, read as the reverse complement.
CCCCCCCCCTGTAACTTCTAAAATAAGAGAATGATAAAACTAAAAAAAAAATATAATGTAGACCTCAACAAAAACTTCCAACGAAAATTGGTTTGGATGAAACCGCAAATATAACTTTGCCATTCATACAAACACTATGAAAAACAAAGTTATTTTTAATGTTTGTGTATATTTATTACTTACTAATCTCAATATAATTATATCCCTTATCTATGCTTCCTACTACGGAACCCTTCATGGGCGAGTCCAACTCGCACTTGGCCGGTTTTTTAATATTCGATGTTCAAATAACATAATATGTACCCATCGATATTTAGGACGTTCAATAGTTTGTACGTCGATATTTAGGACATTCGATATAATCTGTATTTCGATATTTAGATCTTTCGATGTTACTTTGGAGATATTTAGATCTAATATATAAAAATCAATGCCACTTTTCGTTGTAATGTTATATAATTCAAGAACGGGCTCACCTATCCAAACCAAATGTTTAGGCTTTGTTCGAACTATTTAGTAGATGCTTTATGTGAAGTTTGCACAAAATCGGACAAGCAATTCTTAATATACCCTGCGAAGCTGGGACGGGCCACTAGTTTTAGATATATTGGACGTAGGATATTTAACCATTCCATACTATAAATTTCGTTATTTCAATTTTCGGTTTGATGATCGTTCGATATTTCCATGTTCGATGTTTTGAACATCGATATTTTAATAGTAGGTATTTTAATCTTCGATATTCAAATATGTACCCTTATTTCTCTTTCTCGTCAATTCAATTTGTCTCGTCAAAATTATAATAAATCTTAATTATACGTAAAATATTGTTTTAATTCTTCTCTTAAATTAAAGTAGTTAAATAAACGTCTGTCACGGTCACGCCGCGCCGCCGACGCCGCCGCCGTCGACTACAAAAAGTCGGCGCGCCGCCGCCGACAGATTGACCATCGGCGCTCATATCTAGGCCGGTAACAGTGACAGTACCTTGAGCAAATGTGCGGCAGGTAACAGTGACAGTACCTTGAGCAGATGTGCGGCAGGTAACAGTGACAGTACCTTGAGCAGATGTGCGGCAGGTAACAGTGACAGTACCTTGAGCAGATGCACGAGCGCCGCCAGCGCCGCCGCCCGCAGCATGTTGTGCGCGGCACTGCCGGCGTGCGCCCACAGCTGCGGCAGGTAACAGTCACAGTACCTTGAGCAGATGTGCGGCAGGTAACAGTGACAGTACCTTGAGCAGATGTGCGGCAGGTAACAGTGACAGTACCTTGAGCAGATGTGCGGCAGGTAACAGTGACAGTACCTTGAGCAGATGTGCGGCAGGTAACAGTGACAGTACCTTGAGCAGATGTGCGGCAGGTAACAGTGACAGTACCTTGAGCAGATGTGCGGCAGGAAAACAGTGACAGTACCTTGAGCAGATGTGCGGCAGGAAAACAGTGACAGTACCATGAGCAGATGTGCGGCAGGTAACAGTGACAATACCTTGAGCAGATGTGTGGCCGGTAACAGTGACAGTACCTTGAGCAGATTTGTGAGGCAGATAACAGTGACAGTACCTTGAGCAGATGTGCGGCAGGTAACAGTGACAGTACCTTGAGCAGATGTGTGGCCGGTAACAGTGACAGTACCTTGAGCAAATGTGCGGCAGGTAACAGTGACAGTACCTTGAGCAGATGTGCGGCAGGTAACAGTGACAGTACCTTGAGCAGATGCACGAGCGCCGCCAGCGCCGCCGCCCGCAACATGTTGTGCGCGGCACTGCCGGCGTGCGCCCACAGCTGCGGCAGGTAACAGTCACAGTACCTTGAGCAGATGTGCGGCAGGTAACAGTGACAGTACCTTGAGCAGATGTGCGGCAGGTAACAGTGACAGTACCTTGAGCAGATGCACGAGCGCCGCCAGCGCTGCCGCCCGCAGCATGTTGTGCGCGGCACTGCCGGCGTGCGCCCACAGCTGCGGCAGGTAACAGTCACAGTACCTTGAGCAGATGTGCGGCAGGTAACAGTGACAGTACCTTGAGCAGATGTGCGGCAGGTAACAGTGACAGTACCTTGAGCAGATGTGCGGCAGGTAACAGTGACAGTACCTTGAGCAGATGCACGAGCGCCGCCAGCGCCGCCGCCCGCAGCATGTTGTGCGCGGCACTGCCGGCGTGCGGCCACAGCTGCGGCAGGTAACAGTGACAGTACCTTGAGCAGATGTGCGGCAGGTAACAGTGACAGTACCTTGAGCAGATGCACGAGCGCCGCCAGCGCTGCCGCCCGCAGCATGTTGTGCGCGGCACTGCCGGCGTGCGCCCACAGCTGCGGCAGGTAACAGTCACAGTACCTTGAGCAGATGTGCGGCAGGTAACAGTGACAGTACCTTGAGCAGATGTGCGGCAGGTAACAGTGACAGTACCTTGAGCAGATGTGCGGCAGGTAACAGTGACAGTACCTTGAGCAGATGCACGAGCGCCGCCAGCGCCGCCGCCCGCAGCATGTTGTGCGCGGCACTGCCAGCGTGCGCCCACAGCTGCGGCAGGTACGAGAACAGCGCGCCCGCGCCACCTCCTCGCGCCACTCGCGCGCCGCACCGCTCCATCACGTACGACACCACGTGCAGGACGTGCATCTTTGTGTCGCATTCTTCAGATTCCACCTGACCACAACAAAAATCTGTTTGCAGAAAACTTTATTTATGACTAAAACTGGTACCAGCACCTCCTAAAAGAGGTGCCGAGACGACTTAGACTCACGACGGCTAGTCTGAGAGCCAGGCACAAAGAGCTCCTGGAAAGTATTGGGAACAAAATAAAACATTTATCTTCTTTCAATCTCAAAAACAGCTTTAAAATCTTTAATGGGAAAAAAACCAGTTGAAAGACTAAAACAGCCTACGTACCAGGAGTTCATAAAGCGCAGCGATCGCATGCGGAGCGTACGGCGCGAACTGTTCCACGTCAAAGTTGAAGTCGTCAATAGTATTCCTCAACGCTTCGGCGGCTGCTAACTTGACGGCTGCGTCCTCGTCCGCTCTACTGAGAGGTTCCAACAGTGCTGCATACATTGCTGGTCGGAGGGACTGTGATGCACGAACACCACACCATTGACCTGCAATGGACACCGAAAATTATACTAAAGCTAAACACATACCAAAAAAGTAATACTTTTTGTGGTACGACGGCAAGATTTTTGTGCCTCGGGAAAATGGTTGCGATACATTAGAAAAATAAAGTTTCATCGACCCCGCTGGAGTCGTCGCATATGAAAATATTTTTTCTATCTACCCCGTTGACGGGGCAGGAGCAGGGGAGTAGATGAAACCCAGTGCCGAAAATAAGGATGTGCCAAAAATTGCAAAAATAGCCAGACCTGGATCACAATTGGCCAGACCAGCGCGCAATTAAAGAAGCCCACACTGGGCGCATAAGCGGCACTGGAAACCAACTCCTCGGAAAGCACGTTATCAAACCATTGATCCCGGCTACCTGACCACCAGTTTACCAAGAGGTATTGTATAAACCAGTACTAACCGAGTTGTGAAGGTCAGATAGACAGGTGCTCCATGTAAACATGTATTTTTCTACATCCGGTAAGACGGGCAGTAGACCCCAACATTACTGGGCAGACGATGATTTTCTTAGCAGTTAGTGAAGGAAGCGTTTCAGTTAAAGTTACTTACCAATAAGTTGACAAACTCTTCTTCGGATTATTCTGTAGTTGTTGTCTTTTATTTTTAACTCTTGGCTCAATACATTCGTGAACCATTCGTCGAAGTCAACCTAGGAGAAAATGAGAATTGAATTGATGGCAAGCAGCTGAAATGCCAATATTATAGAAATTTAACTTTTTAATTTTCTTTGATGTTTAAAAGACAAAAACTGCCATATTATTGTTTGTTAAGACTCTGGTGTTATGGTCTTTTCGAAAATAACTGAATGGCTTTTGCTCTCTTTTTATCGCTATAATAAGTTCCAAAATGCTATCGCACTTTACCAATAAAAGGGCTGGAAAAAAATACATCTAAGTTGCTTCTACAACTTAGGAGAAAGGCAGACCAAAATCCAGAACCAACCAGTAAAAACACCAAATAACACTCACATCGTCATATAAATCAAAAGCAGTCAATCCAACGGCGTTATAAATGGCATCCTTCTTCAGTATACCAGGGAGATCGTCAGGTGATATCTGTTGCGTCTGCAGGGTCGCTAGCAATCGTACCAGTTCCGGAGCTAATACGTTACGGAATTGGAACAGTTCCATGAATAACGCTTCTGTGCAAGGCTGCAAAGAAAAGTGGCGGTATTTCATTAGAAAGGTATTTTTACAACAGATTGTCATTTTATTAAAACCCTACAGTCGAACTAGAGAGTGCTGTGAGAGAATAAATACTGATTTTGAAAAACACATTAGCCCAATTGCCCAGATGATGCAGGAGTTGAAAACTGCCATAGAAGAGGAATGGGAGATGATCCCTCAAAATTTCATAGAGCGGTTGATAAACTCTATGCCTAATCGTATGAGAGCTGTGGTAGATGCCCATGGAGGCAACACGCGTTATTAAATTAAACCTTTATTTGATAAAACATGTTTTTTATTCAAAAATCAATTGCCTTTAACAAGGCGCATATCCGACTTGTTAGGCGTAGCTCCATGTCGTATGGTATTCTGAATTCAAATTTAAAACAATACGATCGAAAAAGATGGTAAAATGTATCAGGTTTAAAACTGCATCAACAGTTTTTGTTCAATCTAGCAAACATATTTCGGTAGGGGCCATCGAAACCTAAACTCTAAGGTGGGCCAATAGATGTGTCCAGAATTGTATATTAAAATCTTTCAGAGTTAATTATATCAAGATCATAACCAGTCGATCAGTGGGAGCGGAAGTTCCCCAGTAGTGGGATAACTCAAGCTAACAATAACCAGTCGAATAGGCTGGGAGTAGGAGGCAGTAGTCAGACTAGGACATAGGCCTCCTCTATGTGTAAAGATATCGTCAGTAATCAACCATGCAGGAACACCGTGTGTTTGTGGATGAGTTGAGTCGTGGTTCGAACCTAAGAAAGCATATACCCCCCTAGGACACGTAAATTAAGGCTGTCACCCTGTATTGCTCAATAAACCTGCTCTAAAAACCCACTCACCCTCAAACTATACTTCCATGATTCGCCAGCTTCATCAGTAGCAAAGCTCTCCGGTTCAGCATCCCACAGCGCCAGGTCATCAGCACTCAGCAGGAAGTAGTGGGACACCAGGTGTCGACACATGTGGCAGAGAGTGTTTGGGTCGAGGACTTCCATCTTTACTTGATGGGCTTGGAGAGTCACTACAAGAGATAGAGGAATATAAGTTAAACTCCCTGGCTTCAAAGTACTAGGGCAACAGATCATTAGTAGGAAGTAGTTAGAGACTGACGACATTCATAGCACAAAATATTCGCGACGAGGGCGAGGGGCTCCAACTTTACGTAATGAGCTTGATGTTCACTAGAAGAGATACAAGAAATTAGAAAAGCTTGTAAGTTCCAAAGTATTAAGGCATTAGAAGTTAGTAGAAAGTAGTGGGACAATAGATGTCGACACATGTGGCAGAGAGTGTTCGGGTCGAGGACTTCCATCTTTACTTGATGAGCTTGGAGAGTCACTACAAGAGATAGAGGAAAATAAGTAAAAGTCCCTGGCTTCAAAGTACTAGGGCAACAGATCTTAGTAGGAAGTATTGAGAGATATTCGTGGCACTAACAAACCCTGGCGGTCTTCACTTTACTTGATGAGCCCAATGGTCACTAGAAGTGATACAGTGAAAGATTTTAGGATCCAAAGTACTAGGGCATCAAAACATAGTAGGAATTAGTGACAAACCAAGTGTCAACACATTGTGGTACAGAGAGCTTGGAGCTTGGGTTAAAATTTTGTGACATAAGTGGCTTTGTTTTATACTACAGCTACGTAGAGAAGATAGATATATGATCTGACGATTATCTACTGAAATTAAATACTTACATGGCTCCTTAAGCTGGTCCATTCCCTTCGGCGGCTTATACTCCACACACTGTAATATTCCTTTCACAATATTCAGGCACTGTATCGTGAACCTCTCGTATATTAGTGCCATACCTTGCTCAGTGAAGCAGTAATACAGGGCGAACTCTAATGAAGGCCTGATTAGAGGAACATAGGAAAATGGCTGAGCACACAACACTCCAAGAGCTACTTTGGTTAAATGTATTATGAATTTCTCGCAGAGCTCCAGTGGGTATATGCCTCTGCCTTTTAGTAGCTTTCCTGAAAGTAATTAATAAAATATTACGGATGTGCGAAGCGAATAAGACAGTAAGACTGTGCGGCTTTGGTGTTCCGGCTCCATAATTATGATCTTATCAAATCTCTTTGAGCTTGATATCAAGCGTGACCAATTGAAAGCAATCACCAATCATCGATGTAGGTGGTCACCTACGGCGATCAACTCTGTATCGATGATGTGCTCACATGCCCGCAATGTGCCAGGGTCTGCACAATTGATTACATAAGCCACATACGAGCACACCAACGACAACTACAGCAGAGCTGAAGCAATCGACTTGTCTGAAATCGGTCGAACCATATCATCGTCTACCATATCGATGATGAGCTATTCCGGTGAAAATGCACGCTAAATACGACTTTGTAGCTTTATATTAACATAAGTTTTAACACAAATCTGGAAAGTAAATAAGTTTTCTACTCACTGCATTCCAAACTGGTCTTAGCCCGGTCAAACACGACATTCAAGAAAGCCATAGCATCCTGGCTCTCATGTGCCTTCTTGAACCCAAACACGGTCAACTTCCTCAATATTCTGAGGCATAGGAGTGCCTTCTCCAGGTGTTCTGTGATCAGCTCTGTGGCGGCTCCCTCTTGAATGTGACGGAGGAACACTTCTGTGTTTTCGTGCCAGAGGGTCAGGATGAAAGAGTATACTGTATTTGTTAGCTCCTGTGGGTAATAGAGTAGTTTTTAGTGAGTTCAATATTTTCTGTTTTGACCTGTAGACCCAAGCAAAGGATGTCGTATATTCTATTTGTAAGTCACGCTACTATGCGCTGTTATGCGAGGGCAAAATTCCATAGAAGACTTGTGTCTACCAGGGTCAACATGATCATAACAATGCTCAGACTATCACTGGATATCAGAGTATCATTTAGGAGTTTAAGATGCATGTTGTCAAATGCATTAGACTTTTTCTTTTTTTTTCTCTTTAGAAGTGCTACCCTTCTTGCCTGAAATAAACAGGCCTGTGAGCCCAATCATTCCGCATTCGACAATAACCTAACTTATAAATGGATTTACGCAAGTGCCAATCAGAAGGCAGATAAAAAAAGATGTACTCGTAACATGGCTAAGTGCCAATCAGAAGGCAGATAAAAAAAGATGTACTCGTAACATGGCTTAATCCTGGGAAATGTGGTCACTCTCACCCCCTTAGCAATCTACAAAATACTAACCTGGAATGTGCGTCGATCACCAACTAATCTTTTGGAAGCCAATGCCTTGACGACGTGATGGAAGATAAGGAGAGACCTGTGTTGTACCAGAGGCTGAGGTGCTTTTAATGCACCCATTAGCTCTGGGACTAAGTCTGGCCAGCTTGTTGGACAGTCAAACCTGGTGGTCATAAAATAAAGAGCTGTTTAACATCCTGTGTTTGTTAGGTATGAGTAAGTCGACTACTAAGATGATAATGAATTAATAGCAAAATAATAAGACCTGCTATGCAAGACTCCTAATAAATGGGCCCTTATCAGCTAGCTAAAGAATGACAAAGATGTGTTTGGTCAGTAAGAGTAAAACTAAAGCTTTTTTTTTTTGAGGCAAGAAAAATTCAACTGCGCATGACACGCGAGAAGACACGATTCTGGATAAGTGCTCCAGACGCCTTACAAATTAGGCTATCGCAACTCCACTCGTCGAGTTCTAATTTTTGATTCCTTTCTTTTAAACGTTTCATGGTAATGTTGCACCATCTATCGGAATAGCGTCAGTAAAAATATTCGATAAATGAAGAAAGTCTTGAAATTGCTTTGATTTATAAAAATTAACATGTTTACATCTGACAAAGCAAGCAGTATACAACGGTGGATTTATCAATGCTGAAAATAAATGATGACCATATTCTGGCTTACATGATGACCAGAGCTTCTAAATGCTGTTGAAGTGTTAACAATCACATCATATTTTCTTTTTTATACCAAGATTCCTGGTTCTCATGTTTTTCTTCAACTCAAAACGGTCTAGTTCCTCAATATCATGAGACAATGGAGCGCCTTCTCCCATTGTTCAGTGATCAACTATATTTAACAGGATATAAACTCACCTAGCGATCTTGGAAATCAAAACAGCAAGCTGCGTAGCAATCTGAGCGACCGGCTCACTCAGTATGCTGGTAGTGAGGAGTCCCTGCCTCAACTTGACTTTCTCTTCTTCACTGATGGCAGAGGGAGCGTTCTTCCTCCAGTATCGGTCCACTCCGTTCTTGAAACACATCACCGCCAGCCATCGGACGTTGCCGTCTATTGAATGGTTTGATAGGACGTTCTGTGGAAGGTGGCTGAATTATTAAGGCAACTGTTTGTTCCTGATGTATTTATTCAGGAGCATTTTACAGCCGAGGCGCGTGGCCTTTCCTATGAAGCATCGAAAATTTTCTAGTTGTGGTGAGACCCACGCAAATCTTCATCAGCTTCAACGACGCAAGTTTTCGCCTTACCGCGTATTTAGGTGAATACCAATGATGCCTCATAGAAGACAAAGTACTTCGGTGATCCTGGTACGCTACACGAGATCATCAGTAACAAGAAGCCGTTGCTGGTCTTTCTCGGGTCGAACGACAGATTTTCCCATCCGCACGAAATATACGGGCTTTTGACGTGGAGTTGCGGACACAAGTCTGTTATACAATACAATTCAAATTTCTAGTATCTAGTATTACAGTTAAGTCCATGATAAATAATTAAAGACTCTGTCTGACTCGCTACTTTGTTAAATGCCGAATGCGATATTGATGATGCATCTTATAATATTCATTTCGGCAAGATCCAAATTCAGACAGAGAATAGCAAGAGACAATTACTACGAACAGGATTGTCACATTGTTAGTCAGTGCAGTCAATGGAATCGAAGTCAGGGGGAGCGGGCTAGCGCAGGCGGCGGCGCTTTCAAAAGAGCCGACTTGCTTGTGGGGTAATGTGAGCTTTAACTTACCAAGAGAACAGAGTAGAAACCAGGTTCTACCTCCCATTCTTGTAGTTTCTTCTCGGCCGGCTTCAACACCTCCGTGTCCTGACTGGTGGCACGGTTCAAGGTGTCTAGGACCAGAGCATAAATGTTCGGGTCCATGGCTGTGGTGATTACCTGGGGAAAAGATTATGATGTCTTCGTAGAGGAGTTAGATAATGCAAGATACTAACTAGATTGTTACAGGAGGCTAATTCAACATAACGGGTGCCAGATGACGCCACTGAGACCGGTCGGAAAAGATTTCGTAGCAGGAATTGGAGAAAAATATTACTGTGCATTGGCACAGTATAGGCCCTATTTCCCACTGCGTATAGGCCCTATATCCCACTGCGTATAGGCCCTATATCCCACTGCGTATAGGCCCTATATCCTACTGCTGGGAAAAATACCAATACTACAATAGACGTTTAAAGAATGGAATAATAGATTTGACCTTGCCGGGCAAGAATGCAAAACCCTAATTTGTAAGGTGTCTGTAGTATTTTTTATCCAGAATTCCAGAAGGACGAAGTTTCAAGTCCTGCTTGGAATCAATGTTTTTCTATCCATATCTTAAAAATATTCCATTCAATTTATTTGTCACCACATTCTGTAAAATGGCTACAGTCTAACATGTTTCAGATAAGAACAATTTTGTTTACTAAACATATTTACTATTCCTTAACAGAGTGCAATTAAAAAGGCATGAATTATTTTTTTATAGAATGCCTGGTTCTGAATTTCACACTTCAAAGTTATGATAATAAATGCAAAAGTGATATTGTATCCAGCTGTTTGTTTCTTCCACCTAGATTGGAGAATGTTCAACAGGAGGATTTCACAGGGTCTTTTTGTACTCTCTATGGCACATCAGGGCACCGCAGCACACTTTGTGAATTTCCCTTCTTTGTGAATTTGAAAATGTGGCAGCTCTTACACATTTAGAGGGAAATAGGCTACTTTTTATCTTGGATATTTATTCATTATGTTTTTTTTATTACTGTGGTATTATCTTAACACGAGTCCTCCCGCCCAGGGCAAGACACGAGATTCAGTCAGGCTCGTACTAACTAAAATCCACGGTGTTCCTTCAATAACCCTATACGTACATTTACCAGGGTCATGATTACTTGATACAACAGTCCATCAACACCAACATCTTGTGACCGGCATTCATAATAAATGATCAAATAAAAAAAAAATATGTGAGTGAAGTCATTAAAAACAGCATGTTTTATTAGCTTCACTGTAGAAAACACATTTAAATTGTTATAATAATTAGCTAGGACTAATAAAACAGTAATTAATGGGAGATTGTTTAGCTGTCTTCTCAATCAATACATGAATTATCAGTTGACATTTCTATAAACCAACATTCATCATCATCATCATCATCAGCCTATAAATGTTCCCACTGTTGGGACACAGGCCTCCTCTCTGAGAGAGGGAGTGGGCCGTAATCTACCACAACCAACATTATACAGCTATTTTAAGAAAAAAGTTCAATAATTTCATATTACAAACAAGTTTGTAGATAGCTGTAAAATTTTGAAAAAATGTCAGCAACATTTAGTTCTGTTTATAGATTTCCTCTCCTAATCTGCAAAGAGTAATGTTATTTAACATAAAACATAAACTACTGGGGACTAGCATCCTTTCTGTGAGAAATGGTCTACACCGTGTTCCGGACGATATACATAAACTTCGACCAGATGTTCAAACCACGGAAGTAAGCATTTTTCATTATGGACACATTAATAAATTCTTATTTTTTATTTTTTGTTAATTTTCATACAAACTAAATACCTAGACGTAAATAACCCGATATGCATGCCTCTTTATCCGAATTGGCAACGTCATTCATAACATTTGGCGGGCTGAAACAAATGAAATGCAAATAGTATTTGATAGATTTCAAATTAAGATACTTTCTCACTGCATAGCTCAATTAAATTTCATTAAATGAAATTACAAATATCTTTGTAACGAAGCCTTTTTAAGTACTACTTCCTTTGCTGGATTTGATTTGTAAAAGCCATAGAAGTATTTGCTAAAGTTTATGGATAACGTGAAGAACACGGTGTATATTCCACCAGCACGCGTAGCATGGCGATTCTATCTCTATTCTACGAAGAAAAGACAAAGTTATTTCATCGTTATTTCTAAATAAATCGACTGTTTTTTTGCACAAATATGACACCATTCGTACACTATTGAAGAATAGAACGTTTATTTTCTATATTTTTTACATTACCATGCTTAAAACGCTAAAATTATTTCTACGTTCTGTCATTTTGTCTATTCTTCCGTCGACAAAACCCCTTTCTACGGCGCCATGCTACGCCTGCTGATCTAGTGTCGATTACTGGGTCCTCATACCTAGTTTCTGGCTGAATATTAGTATCTAGCTGTGTTTTTTTTTCTCAATCTGTCAGTTATGACAACAGGATTCAGAGACTACTAGACAAAATTTTGTATCAAATTTTTTATCAAATTTTTGATTTATTTGCATGCTATTGATAAATTTTGTTCAATAACAAGCAGTAAGAGAAGAGCAGGTATGTAAATGTTACTAAGATCAACTAGTCACATCACCAATTGCAACAATCTTCTTTTTCTAAGCCACCAAAAAATTATTTATGTACTGCATTCATGCTGTTATTTATTAGCAAAATAAAAATATGTTGGATGAAAGGCATAATTTATATCATGTCAGCTGCTTATACGATAATATTCGAACGTACCTATCACTTGAACCTATATGTTTTGTCTGTAACGAGGTCAACACTCGCGACTTTGCAGAAAAACCGAAACATGAATCGTGTAATCAAAATGTTTGCAAAGACAGTCATAAAAATGTCTTATTAACAATATTTCTAGTAGTATGACAGCGTTGCGTGTTGGATAATACTACAAACCATAAAATACATAAATATACAAAGAATTATCAGTATTATAAAGAAAGAAATAAAACAAACTCACTTTTCACCCTGAAACGGCAAAGGGCATAACATAACCTATCACACTTTATTTACGACGCATAAAACGAAATAAACTAGATAAAAACGCACATATCCCAAATATTTGTTTACAAAAATATGCAATGTACAACTAAACAAAACGATCGAACAGTTAATATGCGAATCATGCCGAAGAACCGATTGGAAAAATCACCACGAACGAAACTCCGATTTTCAATATTGCAAAAATGTCATTTGGCTGTCACTGTCATTGACTAAATTTTCGTTCTGAAACTAATTCATTGATTTTATTGTAGAGTTTACATTTTTCCACGGACTCGCGGAGTTATAATTAAAGTTTTTACGACAATTTTGATTAAATATTATTATTAAATGAATGTACCTATTTTTGCTGTGCTTTCACTGTGCTTGCTTTCACATGAAGCTCGAGGTGGTTTGTCTGTTATTCAGAGTCGACAAGCACAAACCGGCCGGGCCCGGGCCTCATAGGATTATGTTTTAAACAATTTTGTAGGTACTTGTATCCAACGATAGATTATTTGTTTGCAAGCCTACGCTTCCTACATTAGCAAAGACTCCACACTGGCTGCAGTAATACAACGACACACTAATAAGGATTAAAATGAGAATGCGAGGTCTTAACTCGAGAGATAGGTACCTACCTATTATATTTGTAAAAAAGTTTACATAAATTAAATAGTACCTCCCAGCAATGGTAATCTCATCAAAGCAACCACATATCCTCATGAAAATAGACACTCAGATCAACCTCGACACCAAATCAATATTTCTGCAGCTACTTAATCTTCACTGATTCGGCAGTCATTACTTATCTTCTGTCATCATTGTTATCAGCTACATATCGGGGTTATCAAGTTGCCGATAGCAGTAATAATTATGTTATGTAGAAGGCCGAGTAAATTATTTTGTTGTTGTAGTGAACGTAATACCTATTTTCAAAATAACATTTTTATTTTGCTATGGCATGTACAATTACTTTCAATAGTGATTCCACTGGAAGTTTTTATGCAGGTGATATTGTGACTGGAACTGTTATATTGGAATTGAAAAATGACCAGAAATTCCAGAGTAATATTCTTAATATTTATTACAGTGTAACGTTTCAAATATTGGACAATTTTTGAATTTGAGTTAAAACTATCTTTTACGTTTTGGCGTGTTTTAGGCATTGATCTCAAAGTTAAGGGGACTTGCAAAGCTTCATGGACCCGATCCATGGCTACGATGCCTTACATAAAAATCTATTCTGAGAAGAAGAAAGTTTTCAGTTTACTAATGACGGACATATTCAGAGATAATACCAAAGGTAAGCGCTTAAAAGCAAGAACAACCTAGTTATTAATCCAGTCTTTTCTTTTAGAAATATTTTTTTTAACTGATCTTTGTCGCAAATGAGATTTCATCCGTCAGCTCCAGGAATCAAAATAATATTCCCGCATTTATCCCGTGATTTCATTCTAAAGGTATATGTCGTAAGATTTTTTTTAAGTAGACCACAGGGTCCACAGGTAATAATGGTAGGTACCTACGTAAACCACTGACTACCCACGGTGTACCTATACAAAGTTTGTCCTGAAAAGTCTCATTTTCTATTGGTTTTTTTTCAGGTAATATATTACCGGCCGGTATTCACCAATATCCGTTCCACTTTGTATTGCCAGCAGATTTACCGTCGTCTTTTGAAAGTTCCATTGCCAAAGTAATTTACACAGTTAAAGTTAAAAGCAAGCCCGCATACAAACTCAGAAAAATGGCAGCATTCAATGTTTTGGGAAATATCAATTTAAATCACGTGGAAGAATTATTGGTGGGTTTTTGTCAAACGTTATCTTGGATTTACGCGTATTTATCTTTGCACTTAATTCACCTAATAATAAATGTTGTTTTTCAGATGCCTTCTTTTAACGAATTTCGTAAAACTTTTCGGAATTCAGGAAAATTTACAATTTGCATTAAAACATACAAGGCATTTGCGCCGAAACAGACGATTCCCTTCGAAATAACGATTATTAATGAGAAGAAAGTCAAAATAAGAAAAATCAATATTTTTTTGATACAGGTAGAATATCTTAGATAGAAACCTATAAATGAATACTGAAGAATGTTAACAACTTTTATACTAAACCAAGACAATGTTTTTTCAGAAAGTACGATATAGTGTTCAGTCAGGATGGGCAGATGAGGAGAAAAAAATGTGCAAAACGGAACACAAGAAATTTACACTGAACATAGCTGAGATTTGTTTCTTTAACATGGAGATTCCTCATTTAATACCTTCTAGCTTAAATTTAGTAGACCCTATGGTAGACATTTCATATATTTTTAGGGTGAGTTAATAAAATGATCCCTTTCGGACAAAATGCTTCGTTCAGCACTGGGAGGTCAAACATAGAAGAAGAAGAAAAATTTTTTTTTTGTTCATGTTAGGTATGAACTTAACAGAAAATTATTTTACGTTTATAAACGACTTAATTCAGTGGAAAGAATTTCTATACTGTCTCAATAATTATGACTTTTTCTCCATCGAAATTACAGTAAAACTGGGGGTTTTGCGGGAGGAAACCATTGATATACAGGGTGTAAGAGACATCGACGCACAAACGGATACCATGGGTCCAGGAGATGATTCTGGACCCCCCCGTGTTGGAATTTTTCGTTTATTTTTTCCTATTTTTATTTTTTTATATGGTTTGTTTTTTTTTAATAGTGAGCCGCGCTTAAAGTACTACAGGTACTGTGGTCATTGGGTACTGGACACAGCATTTAAGGTATACGATGACCTTTCATTATAAACATCTAAGAAGACACCATTTCTAGTTTTATTTACATTGCTACTTTTAGGGAAAGTAGTGAATTAATTACTTTTTTTTATTAAAAATCTCATTGGTTTAGGTAAGAATAACGTTTATGAACAGCCTAAAGTAAAAAAAACTACATTTTTTTTTTAATTTAGAAAATTAGGAAAATTCCGACGAAAAATTCCAACACGCCCCTGTGTTGGAATTAGTCCAGAATCATGTCCTGGACCCATGGTATCCGTTTGTGCGTCGATGTCTCTTACACCCTGTGGGAAACCCACAGTTTTTACTGCTTCTATTTTTTCAGGCTTCCTTATAGAACCTGGTGGCCTACCATGAACTGTTGTTAACGCGATCCAGTTTAGGCTGTGGGAAAGAGATGGCGCTAGACGACTTGTATAGCTCTGTCTTTTTCCCACAGCCTAAACTGGATCGCGTTAAGAGCTCGTGGTAAGGCCCCAGGCCTTGCATTATAGGTACGTTCGATCGTCTCGCTTGCTCCCTTAGGATATTATATCCGCATTAGTAATAAGAAAAAAAAAATCAAGACGTATAACTTCGCTCCTACCCAGGAATAACCTCCCTTCTCCTGAACATCTACTGTCCGTTTACCTTCGATTTACTATACCCTATAAAGGCTACACCTCCTAGGCAAACTTATATCAAAAGTTTTTTTTTTTTTTATTACAGATTCAAGTGATTTTTCCTTTCCACTTAACATTACAAGAAGATATACCTGTCACTGTGGCGACATCACCAGTTATCCATCACGATTTTTAATAAATATTTTACAAAAAAATACTTGTTTCAATTGAAAAGTATGAAATGGTCAATAAAAAATATTCGACCGCATTAATTTCTATGCGTCCTGGCTCCATCAAAAAGATTGAAGGGATCTAAAAGTCCAATTTAGCAGAACCATAGGTATATTAAAAGTTGCGATAAAGTGTTTCTTTATTCTTTGACTATTATAATTTTACCTATTCTATTGATTAACTAATTGATTAGAAATGTTCCTGGTTCTATTTTTTTAACCGTCTTCATTGCAATTACTTACTTGAATTATTATTCTGCTGAAGTGGCTCTTCTTTAGGATTCCGTAGCCAAATGGCAAAAACGGAACCCTTATAGATTCGTCATGTCTGTCTGTCTGTCCGTCCGTATGACACAGCCACTTTTTGTCGAAAGTATAAGAGCTACCTGTCGAAACCTGGTAGGTAGATGTCTTATGTGAACCGCATTAGGATTTTCACACAAAAATAAAAACAAAACAAATTTTGGGGGTGCCCCCCATACTTAGAATTGAACAACAAATTTTTCACCAAACCCATACTTGTGGATGTATCTATGGATAGGTCTAAAATTATATTGAGGTTACTAATATCATTTTTTTCTAAACTGAACAGTTTGCACGAGAGACACTTCCAAAGTGGTAAAATGTGTCCCCCCCTGTAACTTCTAAAATAAGAGAATGATAAAACTAAAATAAATATATAATGTAAACCTCAACAAAAACTTCCAACGAAAATTGGTTTGGATGAGATACAGTTAGCAGTTTTTGAGATATAGTACATTTTCCATTCATTTTTGCCATTCGTACAAACACTATGAAAAACAAAGTTATTTTTATTGTTTGTGTACTCGTATATTACTTCCTAATCTCAATATAATTGTATCCCTAATCTATGCTTGCTACTACGGAACACTTCATGGGCGAGTCCAACTCGCACTTGAGCAGTTGAGCTCCTTGGGTTATGAGTCGAGCTTCACGATAACTGACAAATGCTTGCACTGACTGGACAGGTCCACTCAAATTTGTTTGGTTCTTTCTTCAAAAGACCATCTCAGACACAAACCTGCAGGGTCCTCGCATGACTTAACCAATTTAATGTCTGGACTTTAAAAGAGACGATGACCTCTGAGTTTGTTTCGGATGTTTCTTCTCAGAGTAGTCAGGTACGAAACACCGGCCTCATCTAGCTATAAAAAAAGTGTTTTGACTTGTAAAAGTGTTTGCGAAAACCTATTTGCAAAATAAATATCATTTATCATTATCACTTGGCCGGTTTTTTTTGCTTGCTTAGAGTTGATGTTTGTTTTGGGAAGGTATTTGTCTCTTGGTTCAGCAAGTCCATGACCCAGGCCAGGGTGTAGTCTCTTTGAAGGTAGGATCAATCTCCCTCCCTCCGGCCTGCCTCCATCAATCTAACTTCAGGAACATATTATAACTAGATGGCGTTACGGCGACAAACAAAACTTATTTACTTGTAGTGTTATACCGAACAGAGATTTATAAAAATTAAAATGAAGTGCTGGGTAATTAAAGTAGTTTCCAAAAAATAAAGAATTTATAATCAAAAATTAGATCAAGTTTTTTCTGTTTCCGAAAATGGCATTTGGTAATTATTTCTAATGGCAACATTTTTGGTTGTGCTGCCACCTGGTGGCAAGCTTCCTTTTTGCGAAATTCTACGCGTTTACATTCTTTTAAACAAAAAATATACTAATAACGCCCTAATAACAATCATTTTTACATTTTAAATAATTCGTAATATAAATTAAGGTCTTCAAAAATAAAAAATAAACTTTTTTGTTTATTTTTACGAATACCGTATTTATCAAGTGTTAAAATGACCACTTCCCTTTTCCATGACTTTTTTTAAGAAAGCGGAAATGGTTGGTCCGCCATAATCATTCGTGTGGGTCTGTGCTTGTGTGGTTTGGTTGTCTTTACCGGTGCCAACCATTATTTTTAATTAGTAGTAAGTTATGCGTATGAATCCAGACATGGACGATGATGAGAAGGGGTGAGTTTGTTTTCACATATTTTTGGTGTGGTCTAAGGCTTTCCACGACGTGCCAACTATAATAGGTCAAACTGGCATGTTCGCTTGGTGTGTCGCATTTCACGAATAGCCAGCAGGGCTTCTGAGGTAGCGTTACGTACTCAACTTTGTTCCCTGAATGTATTATTTCTGTTGAGCTATCGGTATTTTATGGTTATACACGTAAAATGACAAGGATGCCGCCTGCAAAATTTCAGTTAGCCTTTTACTTTATACCGGCTAGCGGGCACCGACCCCAAGCCTCGCCGTGCGACTTGCGTGGTACGATCATGGCAGCTATTACTTTCCCATGCTATATTTTCTCTGATTGTTGTTAATTTCATTGCCAAAATTTGCTTGGAATCAGTTTACATAACTGGACTTCAACTCTGAAAGCTGTTGATGTGGAAACGTCGCAATATGTAAAATTAACCTTTCTGTGACTAATCGTTGCTTTCTCTTATCGGTGATTTCGCGCTAGGGTATTGCGACCGTCATATTTTGTGGAAAATATGGACATTTTGAGTAACGAGTTGTTAATGAGGTTATTAGATCAATGTTCGAAGTGCCGCGTAGCACGATCTCATTTACCTACAAGACGCGAAACGTGCTGATTCATTTGCATATGGTTACTTGCGTCGTCAAATTATGTTCATAAACAGTTTTCCTGGATGTTTGTCCGGATGAATGTTATTTTTCATGTAAACATGCTTTGGGCGGTCGCTACAGACGCTGACCAGGTTAAACAATAGTGTAAACTCAACTGGATGCCCAATCAACTATAAATATTGTTGTAGTATTACATCTTAATCACTTAAAGTTAGAGGGAAATATAAATAAGATAATTTTTGTCATTATGCTGTGAGTAAATAACAATAAATGTTAATGATAAACTTTCAACTAATTATTTCCTAACATCTTCACTTGCATTTTTTTACTAGTAATCTAAAATGCTAATGGCATATCATAAAGTTGTTAATTGTGTAATTATAAGTAAATTAAGGAAAGATAACAGACACAGAGACCATTTTAAGTAAAACTATGAATATGACCCAAGAGAAGTGAATGGATACTTTCACCAATCTTGGTAAATGTGCTTAGTAATCACTAAATCGTTTCTATAGGAATGTTCAGAGACTAGTCTAAGTAATACTTTCAATATGACTACTGTCTGACAATGTAGAATAGCATTGATAAGATAAACTGATTATGGCTTCCATGTATTGTATTAAATATTGTAACTGTTAAATTCATGTGGCTTGTGAGTCATAGCTCGTAGGGCAAGTTATCTATCACAAACCCTATTTTAGCTCCTCAATGTTGAGACAATTTGCCTTAATTGGATTTTTGTTACACTAAGTTATACATTTTTTGACTCCACATGTCTATAATTATGTATAAACACATGTTGTTAAGTCAAAGTTAACCTGACTTTTATTGTCTTCATGCAGAAAACATGTTCATATTTTTATAGCATTTTTCAAACGAGCATCATTTACATCCAAATTATTGTTATAATACAATTCAGCCCTTTAAATAGTAATTGAATCATAATCTAGGTCTTGCTTATCAGGTTTTAAATGCACATTAATTAAAACACTGATCAGCTCAATGCAACACTCAAACAGAGCACTTTTGTTTGCGAGAGAGCCTTGAAAACAGTTTAATCTAAATACTTTAGCCTAGTGAACTATACAAACAGTATCTGCCTCACATAGATACACACACAATAGTTTACCATTCAAATAATTAAAAACAATTGTTGACTTTAAGTACTAAAGGCATCCTTATCACAAGCAAAATGGTTATTTGAATATATTTAATGTTAATAGCAACTTTGAAGTAGGTTTTTAGGTCATTTACTCTAGTTCATATCTTATGATTGAACTAGCTCTGGCTGTGACTTTGTCCATGAAATTTTTGTATTTTCCCCTATGATTTTCAAGCACCTCTCAGGGAGTGGAATTTCCAAAAATTTACACATCGGCTTTATCATTTTTGTTGCATTCCAAGCTTCAACTAAATCAGATGAAATTTTAGTTTATTTTCATAAAAAATTCACCCCATTTTAACCCCCATAAAGAATTTCCTAAAATCCATTCTTAGTGCACACAACATGTTTGTGCAGAATTTCATGAATGCATGCGTGCATTTCATGCGTTTCAGCTGTTCATTCAATGATCCAGTCTCCTTTCTCTTTTATCAATTAGATATTAAGTCATATTTATTAAAATGAAAGTGAAATCTTCGTTTTAGACGGTCAATAAAAAAATATGTTAATACTTCAAGCCAGATTTACAGTGAATAACTAAAACTAAAAATATGGATGATAGTGACAGGTAAGTTGTTTGTAACAAAATAAACATAAAATTGATGTTTTCTTCAATAAATATTTACAAACTGCCCCTTTTGTAACTGAATTTGTGAATCTTCCAATTTAGCATCTGAACACATTTCTGTTCTTGGGATAAACCTCATTACAGTTTACCTCGTTTAAGACACTTGATTAATAAAAACAATCTTTTTATGACGTCATTGGTGCAATACAAAATAAAGCTTTGTAAATAATTCTTGACCTGTAGATAAGACACAAACCGGGACTTCACACTCATTCAATATTTTTACACAAATGCCTTAAAAAAGTATGTAATTAATATTTTATTTTCGTAATCATTTAGTTTAAAAAAAACATAGCTTTTCATAAATCTGAGGAACAAATAAATCCCCTTTCTTGAAAATAACACATTCCATTACCCAAGTTTTGAACTTATTGTCAAGGCTTAGTAATATTAAATATTCAGTAGTAAACAAAGGGGACCTTTAATAAGCGTCGTTCTCAAATTCTAAATGCCTCAACACCCAATGGCCGAATGTGTCGCTAACTGCTTCACAGGCGGACTGAACGCCGGCTGTCAAGGACTTGAACGTCATTAAAATTCATTACTAAAGTCACTCTCACTACGCTTTTATAAGTTAATTTCGAGCTTCCATGTTATTATCTCGCTGTTTGATTCAAGTTTTGAGCTTCTGGTAAAAAATATAAAATGGACTCTGGGTGTTGGGAAAGCCCTGGGATGCAGTAAATGCGTTGACCTATCGACTGCTCTAGACAGAGTGGCTTGTAGCGGTTATTAATGCATAATGTTGATATTAAAAACCATAACGCCACATGATCCAAAAATGCCACATATTAACACGTTATTCGGTTATTTTAATAAACTTCACATTGAGATATTAGTTTCATGCGGAATAGATCGCCAAATCGTTCTGTCTAAGGTGGTAGGCGTTAGTGGACAAGCCAACCTAGATTAAATTCGCATAAGTATTTCCTAAGTGCTATAAAATATCTGTATTTAAATCCTTTTGACCCAGAAAACTGTTCGTCGGTGGTCTGTCATGGGAGACGTCTCAAGAGAATTTGCAGCGTTACTTTTCGCGTTATGGCGATGTGATCGACTGCGTGGTGATGAAGAACAGCGAGTCGGGCCGCTCCAGGGGCTTCGGCTTCGTCACCTTCGCAGAGCCGGCACTCGTCAACGTGGTGCTGCAGAATGGGCCCCATCAACTTGATGGCAGGTAAGGGAAACCTTAGATATTACTCTTTATTAAGGACACCATACAAATTATAGGTATTACAATGTAAAACTTCTGAATAGGGCTCCCCCTATTCAGAAGACAATGGGTGGCATTATCACCATAAGCGATCTTTTCAAGACAACCTTTGAAAGGATTTAGGAAGAAAGACAAAACTGGATATTTTGAAGAAAGAACATATAAAAAAGGATACGGACATAAGACAGCGATAAGGCTTATGACTTGATTTTTTGCTTTATCGCCAGGGTTTGTAGTGAAAGTAGGATGAAACTAGTATCAGCATAAGGCGAAGATATTTGGAGTAAGTGAAAGGTACTTAGCCGTCGGTAATTTAAGCCGTGAATGGTGATGGTGATGTCACTCCTAGGAATGTCTGTGTGAAACTTCTATACATTCTCTCGTCAAAAGTCAATGTTACAATCATTTGCCAATAAAATATTCGGTTAAAAATAACTATCTTCAATGGTCTTTGTTCGGAGATTAGGTTAAGCCTGTTAGTATTACTAGACACATTTAGATACCGTTACTCTCGTGAATAGCGTCAATTTGCCACGGCAAGTTTTTGTACCTACATTGTTTCTACTTTTCCATACAATTGCTATCTGTGTAAGGTTGGCTGCGTACTAAAAATGTTAATACCGAGGGGATTTCTTAGTTATTCAGACATTTTTCTGAAATATTATCGAGATATTTCATTAATCATTTTAGTAGGCGATGATCAAAAGTTTGACTCAATAAATAAAATACTTCGTATCTTAACCCAAGCGAGTTCCATTATAAATCACGTCATGCCCTGACAGATTCTTATGATAAAATCATCTATCACCATTAATATATAAACGAGAAATCTTTCTAAAAAGACACAATGTTGTGCATCCACAAATAATTGTGACCCAATTCTTGAAACAGAAATAAACTGTATGTATGGCCTTACTCAAACAGACGTTGGTTGGTTCACCTGTCAACCTATACATTTTTAATTTTTATTTCGGCTCTGATTGGGCTAAGGCTGAAAGGTTAGATCAATGGAAGCCAGAAATAGATGCCACCTACGGAATTCGACTACATTTCTCTTTATAAATTGTACATGAAACAATAAAATAAAAGATAAAAAATGCGCGGATTTTGGGAAATTTTGGTGGTCAGAGTTAATTGACTTTATGAGGTCGTTTCGCTTCATGCATAAGCGCCATTAGGGAGATTATTTAGAAAATATTACTATTTTTGAAAGGCCTCGTTGATTTAATGGATCGTCAAGTACTTACGTTGGACTATGGACTTTAGCTATAACATGTTCAACTTTAGTAGTTAGCGAATAGCGATGCTAGCATCTTTTCCTTGATTCAAAATTTTGTCGACTTTATAGAATTTCTGTGCTGATGGCGATGGCGTTACGTGCTCTCATCGTAGTTATTAAAATTGTTTGGATAGTAGTTTAGTTGTAATGTAGCTCATTCAGCTACATACTAGAAACGAATCGTCCACTAATAATGTCTTGTGACGATTTTCATAATTAATTGCAAATTACTTGATGCAAGTCCCTCCTGCATGTAATGGCGGCGGTTTTTTTACTGTTTTTTTTTCTATATTTAGACTGTCAAGGTCCAATGCTGTTAATAAGGAATGTAAACGCAACATGGCATAATGGAATTTATTCAGAAAACCGAATACTTATACATATTGTATACCGAAGTCATAGTATGGGTTTTATTATGTTTACAATTTACACGAATGATAGGTTTCAGTTAGGGCTCCCAAATATTCGAAAAATTTGATATTCGAATATTCGATTTTCTAAAAAGCAAATATTCGAATTATTCGAATACTTGTATTTTTTTAAATATTTAAAAAAAAAATTGTCACGACGAGAAAGACGCTCGAATACTATGCAACGTTTAAAGAAACCCTGTTGTTAGTACATTTTATGATTGTCTAACGTTCCTCCGCGATTTCGGGTTTGGTCCCATAATAAAATTTGATCGTTACAATGAATTAAGAGGATTTAAACAATCTGAAATTATATGTATTCAATGTATTACTCACTGCTGAGATTATTAGATATGCAGAAAATACATTGTTTATTTTCTAAAACTTTGACAAAACAGGATTTTGTATAAAATTCAAAATAAACGTTCCATTTTGCGTCATTTTGGTAGTCGTAAATTGTCACATGAACCAAAAGAGTGTACTTTATTTTGTCACTAGGAAGTGGAACGAAATTAATTAATCTTGTGGTTTTTTCTGGTATGATAATCTAAGGAAACTTGCTTGCTTGAAGCCTTGGCTTTCTCCGCTCGTGAAACATGGAGTGGCATGTTAGACTCGACTGACTAAATCCATTTTAGTGTTACCTTACGCACTTGTTCGACAGTTCTATTTTGCCCCAGACTAGTAAGACCTGCGGGCTTCGTTCAGGGTAGACGTGAGGTAAATGACTTGCTCGTTATGTCTGTAAGAGGTGCACTACGCAACGTCGTCTCACATCCAATTTGAAGAGGAGCAACGAATATGACCAAATCTACCACTTTATCTAGACCTGTTTATGGGTTCGAAAACGGTCGGTGCACGATATCTGCCGACTTATCGTACCTTGCTGTAGGATGGGCGGGAGTTTGAAGCGAACTAGAGTCATTGAGGAAAGTCTACCGCTGTGTCTATGAAACGAGGATACAGCGCGCCCCGTCTCATGCCGTTCACTCGGCTAGTGTATGTCGCACCGTATCCTCCGAGTATTGGAGCAGTGATAGACCGAGCTTCTGGTCCTCCGGCTATCTGACACACCCGTTTGTCCCTCCCAAGAGCGCCGGTGTCGCCCGAAACGTCAAGGAGCCGTGCTTCCTTCCAAGCCAGTCATAGAGTATAGGCTGTATCTCTTTGAACGTTTCGAGGCCACTGATATAGCTCAACCCTCTCCCGCCATTTCCCCCAACAATACCCGACAGAGCTGCATCAGTCGTTCATCTCGTATCGTTCTTGTGTGAAAACGTCTTGTAAGCTTCATCATTCTTCTCTTCGTTCGGTCGGGGTTCTTTTATACGCAAAAACCAACAACGTTTATAATTTCGAAAAATATGCGAATATAACCCAAGACAGTATTCGAATAGTAAAATAGGGCGAATATTCGAATAATTCGAATGTTCGAATTGGAAGCCCTAGTTTCAGTTCATCTAACAATATACAGTGAACTTAAAAATTTAAATTACTGGCGGCAAAAAAGGTGCTGCATTATTCATAACCTTTTAGTAAACGTTACGTGTATAATTTTAATGTTACGCCACTTCAAAATACAATGTATTCTGCTGAAACTATTTTCATAGTTTAATGAAGAAAATTCCATAGCGAATCCTTACAAAATACGCCATTTTACCTAAATATTTTAACTAAAAGGTTTTTGTTAGTCAAAATATGGAACCTTGGCGGGTGGTGGGTGGAATTCGCCCGAGTCTTGACGTGACACCCTTGTAGCGTACATAATCATCTACAAAAAGTACACTAGCGCCATCTATGAAGCGACGGAGAAACTAGTTATCTACATCGCGCAATCAAAGTTAACAGCGAACTTAGAAGACATAGAATATTCCGACTATGAATGTCGGGCAGGAAGCCCACCAGACACGACACCCGTCTGGTCGGAAGGTACCTTCCTTTTCACCGTGGTAGTGGGGAACTTTCCACTCTGTTCCTCCTACCCCCAAACCACAACAATAATAGATTGATGCCTTTATGACCAGCTCGGGCAGAACATTCGTGTATTTGGATCTTAATCGGAACTGACGCCGCCATTTTGTGTATTCAATACAATTTTCGCAGAAAATTTGACAAATCTATACCAACTCCTATGAATTTCATTCAACCACCAGCTCTATTGGTATCGGCCCCAATTTAGGAGTTTTGAGACCCAGTCAGGCGCATTACTTTGTTAGTTTATTTCACCACTGGTCTCAAAAACGGTGAAGAAAAACGGCGAAGGAAACCGGCATGTCCTATAACCAAAAAATCGAAGACATGTAACAACTACCAATTCGCACTAAGCCCGCGTGGTGGATTATAGCCCACAGCTCACAGAGAGGCCTGTGTCCCAGCTGTGAGAACCTTAGACTGATGATGAAGACCAGCTCTATTTAAGACTATCCACATCCAGGCAGTGCCCTCAGTTAAATTACTGTTGGTACGTTCAGATGTTTGTGGGATATTAACGCAAATTAGCATATACTCCTTGTTCCTATGAACCAGAGAGTCTACAAGATTTGCTACAAGGTTCTTTGCACTTATTAACACTATGATTAGGAGTGCACGCTTAGTCAGTTGTCGACGGAGACATTATGGCGCCGAGACTTTCATTTGTGTGCTGAATGAACTAGTTAAAAGGCTTTCTTTACCTAAACATAGAAAAAGATGACAAATTCGTTTAATTTATGCTGTAATCAATCTCCCAACTTGACAGCGTATTTGGAAGAATTGAGTATTGTCTGATTTATCTTTCTGCTGTTTTCATCTGCAATTTGTATGATATAAAATGAATTAATACCCCAATGAAAAAATCAAATAGCCTTAATTCACTGACAGTTACGTTGTTTACATTTATCCATAACTAACCTAATTTATCCTGGTTTTTTTTTTAAGTCATGTATGGACTTAAACATAGGACTGATCAATCCAGTCATGCTAAATTTTTCTGTGCCCTGCCAACCTCCTTACCTCTGTGGGGGTTCAATATAGGGTATTTCAATGATAAATGAAAGTCAATAATTAAGTTTTGTTAGCTAACCTTAAATCGGTTTATGTATTAATTTTGATAAGACAGATTTTGTAAAAATCGGTGATATTTTTCTGTAAATTTATTGAAGAAACAAGATTTCTGTATTTTAGCCATGTATCAAAATACCTAAGTAAGACATCTAGATAGACTTAGTTAATCCAGTCAGTCTTCAACAGAATCTGGGTTGTAATATGAACATCGCAAGGAGAGAACTTAATGAATAAATCACTGGGTAGACATGGTTTGCATAATACAAAGTAGAGTTATGGCCTACTGAGGGGTGAATACGGGCTTTAGATTCATAAATAAAGAAGCACTTGTTATTTGATAGGAAAAGGAGTTTAGTTCTGAAAGTAAACTTAATTCCTTTTTTACTAGGTGTTGCTAGCGGCTCTTCCCGCATGCATTTCGAAAATTAAGTCTATTACACATAATAAATAACACATTATTTCAGACTTTTAATTAGTTTTTAGCTAAATTTCATTGATACCGTTCTGGCGTCGTTGACTAAAATTTATGAAAGTTACAGAATATTGCTTTCTTGGAACAATTCAAATTGATGGAGAATGAAGAAATCTTAAAAAATCTGTATGGTCATAAATTAAATTTGCATAAATAATTAAGCGGTACGTTATTGGTACTCTAATAACTTAGTAGCTGGAAAGTAGAAGTCCTATTTGCATTCTAAATAGTCATTATTTGTTTGCGCAATACTAAAAGTTGACACAACTAGTCAAATATGAACTCACGTTTTGCTCACCAGAGGGTAACAAACTTAGAATTATTCAACACAATGAGAAAATTACAATAATGTATAGATACGATTTCAAATCATAAATATTTTATAATTCACACACGTGCCAAAGTATGAATATAATGCTTAGCGTAGACTGCATAGCAATGAGTCAATCACAAGCTGTACAACAGATGCAGACGGATGGGGTTCAATTGGTACTAGAAAGAAGCGGTACCTATCGCCCCATACAATGTCGCGGTACCGCTTGATTCCAATGCAACACGCACACAAATGAACCACACTAACACGCTCTTTGAATTGATCTGAATTCCGAGGACACACTCGCAACAATCGTACAAATAAATTCACGTGGAATATTCGTTTATTTTGCCACATCATTGTAAGAAAACATACAGTATATTTTATTGTACCGTGCCATTCTATGGAATTTTTCAAACGGTTATCAAGTCACTAATCACCTACAATAAATGAATTATACATTCAACAGTACACGACATTGACTTTTATTTGAAAACGGGGTCACTAGTAACAATAGGAATTTCAGTCGATGCATCATAGTTTTATTTTATTTGTCACGATAAAACTGTTGAATGAATGATTTTGTGATTTGATATTTTATAACCTAAAAAACTTAGGCTACTAACAGACTGATAACAAATACACTTGAGAATGAATACACGTGGTCGCGACCACACCCGTTTATCTAACTCGTGTCGCAAATGTGTTACTGGACTTAGACCTAAACAAAGCCTTGTGTTTGTGATCCCTGGCTAAAGGAATTACTGTGTCTACTTCACTGAATGTCGTAAAATAATAACCAGAGGATATTGTTTGGAGAATAGGATAGGAGTCAGCCAAAATATGTTGTTAAGGCTCAGTAAGAAGAAAATCTTTGAGAAACCTCGCGGTAATTTTGTAATAAGGTCGAAAATGGCGACGCATTTGAATCGTGTCTAAAAGATATATCACAGTTTAAAATTGTTTTCCTTTTTTAATGCATCATAATGTTAAAAAAAAACGTTCCTTGAATTTTGAATATTTTTTGATAGTTTCATAAATATTCACAGATGTTGCTCGAAAATTGATCCTTTCAAGGTATACATTGTCTTTCTTACCATTTTTTTTTTCAAGATTCTAGGGAATACATTTATTAGTTTTTTTTTTTTATGAACTTTACTAGGTATACACTTTTATTTTGGGCTTTTAATATGTAGTAACACGGCTAACTGTGTAACTGTCCCACTTTGGGCAGCGCCTTAAGTAATTTTCCGAGAACCTTTAGTTCCCTAGGGATACGTGGGGTTAGAAAGGTTTTGCTTTAAACCCACAAAAGTTGTATTTATAGATGGAACTGTATGAAAGCCGGTGAAGGTAGGTATTGCTATTGTGTATCCGTTCCTCTCTGTGCTAGTGAACTGACAATAGGCTGGGAAAATGCAAAGGATGAAAGAGTTGTTTCTTGCTGGAGAAAGGTTGAAATATTTCACAGTAAAGTGTATATACACGACCACTATGTTACGGAAAGCAAAGACGAAATTATTGCATTCGAGAATTGGTCTTCTATCTAAAGCCTTAAGGTCTTCACATCACCTTGGATTTTAGTCAGTATGAGTCTGACAGTCCCTCCCGTCCCGCCCTGGTCGGGAGGACTCTTTTATTTTACCACGATAAAAAGAGGTAATAAACCAGGGCCGTGCCTAGGACGTGGGCGGACTGTGCCCTTTGCGAAAGGGCTCAACAAAATATCTGTTCGAATATTTTATTTTATATGAACTTAATCATACAAGAGCAAGACCGTGTTCGGGCCGACGACAGAGTTCCCGTGCTGGCTAAGTTTCTCGTCACGTTCCGGGTACGGCCCTGATATTTATGTGTGGATACTTTATTTGATAAAATAAACTGTAGACAGATTAAATCAAGACATGAAAGGAATAAGAAAATCTTTTCGCGTGACGAATTTACCGATAACAGTCTATATTGATGTTTTTGTATTAATGCCACTGCAGAGCTAATTGAATGATTGATTGAGATCTTGTACAAAGTTGGGAATAACTCGCTTCGGTATAGATAATTACTTACTCCGTATTCCATGCCAATTTCAGTTTAGCGCCCGCCTTTTTTCTGATGATGCTGATAAAAGAAAATAGATTTGACCTCAAATATTAATTTGCAAAGTATTATTAAAAGTTTTGAATATAATATTCAAGCTCTTTTTCACAAATAAGGCACATTTGCTATTTTTATCACTATCATCATCATCATTAAAAATATTAATTTAATAAATTATACCTAAATACTTACGTGTTTTGCTTCATCACTTCAAAATGTACGTAAGTAGTCGTAGCTACTTACGTACATTTTGAAGTGATGAAGCAAAACATATTTACCGATAAATATTTCAATAAACAAGGAATACCTACAAAAACCACAATAATTTGCTAAATTACATCTGGGAAATACATTTTTCAACTTGTTGTTTTCCCTTTATAAGCGTAAACAAGAAATCTCTTCAGTGGTGCTTTATTAGTAAAGTTCGTCAGGTAACAAAGCTTTTACCTATGTATTGAAAGTTGACTTCGCGTTATTTATTGTTAGCGAACCCTGTGAAACAAGTCTTTATTTTAGTCAAAGTTTTACACTAAATCATTTGCTAGTTTTCTTAGAATGGTGACACATCAAAATCACAAATCAAAATGGCGGCCGTGGCGACCATCTTGATGACCTCAAAAATCAATCTGGTCTCAAAAAATTCTAACTTGTTTACTAGGACCATCGACCCGAAGCCGTGCAACCCTCGCACGCTGCAGAAGCCGAAACGCGGTGGCGGATACCCCAAGGTGTTCCTCGGAGGCCTTCCATCCAACGTGACTGAGACCGATCTGCGGGTGTTCTTCGGCCGCTATGGCAAGGTCATGGAAGTGGTCATCATGTACGACCAAGAGAAGAAGAAATCTCGGGGTAAGTGGTCACAATCACCATCTTTGATAAGACTGCTAGATAAGTGTTAAGACGAAGAGTTTCATGTGTGACTTGTTCATCGCAGCTGGCTGTCGAGGTGAGAGGAGTAGCGTGCATAGCGCCGGTAAACAACATTATGCAAATCAGTTCATTTTTATTAATGTTCCACTCGTAACTTCACTATTAGAGGACCAATGAAAATGACATTGCAAAGCCTCGAGGGTCGCTTTATGGGAGAAAGTTTGATACAAAACTTGTCAAAATTCGAAACGTGTTCTATGTTAGTTTCAAGATGGGTGAGATTAAATGATTCGAATTAATTGTAACAAATTGCGAAATCACCCGGCCTTGTGTAACGGTATTTTGGCTGAAGATGGTCTATTAGATTTTATCTATATATTTCTTAGATGTAAATTACTTAAACATTCTACGTGTTATTTTAATGCTTACAGAGCAACGAGTTTCTATAAAATATTTATGTAAAATTTTAGCTTTTATTATCCACATCCAGGCAGCGCCGTTAGTGCTAACTACTGTCGGTGCGTTCAAGCGTTCGTGGGACATTGACACGCAAATTAGCATATACTCTTTGTTCTCATGAGCAACTGAGTCTACAAGGTTTGCGACAGGTCACTTGTAACCACCATTTTATAAACATTATGTGATAGGAACACTTCTACAGATAAAGGATAGGTCAGGTACTCAAATACGGACAAGTGCTATTACGATAACATTTGCCAAGTAAAGATTATTATCGTGTAACACGGTTTATTCGTCACCCAATTGAAACAATTTACTTATAAATCCGAGACACAATGCTCAAGTAATTAAACTAGTTGTACTGGCACAAAACAAAAGTTCACAAGTTACGAACGGTTTTTCTAAAGAAAAAGCGTTTCGCTTTCCAAACAGTAACACGAGCTAGGGTTCACGCAATCGAAATGATACGACCTCAATCGCGCTCAGTGAAAGGTGTCACCCTTCGGGGCGACTTTATCAAACAATTTACGACTTGTGTAATTTGTTGTGTCGACCGGTTGTGATCCGAGGGTTGTAGGCACAACTGTGACGAACACATCTTTTTATTAGTTCGCTTCATTACGAGAAAATTGCTTCATAAACTAAGGAAAGAAAGGACCGAGGCTAAGATGTATCATGAGAATATTGCGACGGAAGCATTCCATATATAGACGAGTAAAGCTATTTGCAGTTATATTATCTAAGGTTTAACTCTCTTGATGTTTAGTGTGCTATAAAATATTTATACATTTTTGCAAGAACATAATATCTGATTTGCTAATGTCTTGATGTTTAGAAACTTTTTCTACTTTTCACAGTATAAACACAATCTCGATTGTTCTAGGCTTCGGTTTCCTGTCGTTCGAGGATGAGATCTCAGTTGAGAGGGTCACTCAGGAGCATTTCATCAACCTCAACGGAAAACAGGTAATGTAGCTATTTTTGTAGCCGATTTTAAAGCATCAGTTGTTTGCCAAATGTTTTTGTAGCCATCTTTCATGAAACAAACTATCACTGAATTTTGCCGAGTAAATAAATAGAATGTTTAGTTAGAGTCTTGCAATACTTGTGCAATTATTATGTTGAAGTAATCAGTTGCTTTTGAAAACAACAGATAAAACTTAGCACTGTTTTCCTTATAGGTTTCAAATTACAGTGTTGTCAGTTTTATTTATATTCCTCCTTTATAGAAGGTAAAATATATTGGTTCTGTCACAGCAACAAATTGCGTTAAGACTCTCATATGTGTCATCATATTATAATAAGCATGTGTGACGCGTGTTTTAATCTTTTCCGGGTGAACGACTTCAGGAATTTAAGAGAGACGTGTAACTTTTTACGTGTGCATTTTAAAATATACCGCGACTAGAATACATAGAAGATTTGTCGGCACAATAAGATGCTTCGTTTATTAAGATGGTTCCAGTTGATTGGGATACAATCGCGTGCAATCATGAGTACCGCCAAACGGGGTGAATAGGGACACAGGGGTGAATCGGGACACAACTTTAACAGGGATTTTAATATTGAATTAATATGATAAGTTCCAGCAACTACTCAATTTTACTTATTGAATAATATTACATTATTTTGAGACCTGGTTGGGTCCAAGGTTGGGTTGGGTTGGGGATAAATTATGATAGTATGTTGACATACTATCATAATTTATCATTCCCGTACATGGCAAACACTGAAATATTATGAAATAAATGAGACTAATTCTATTGCTGGAGCCTGGGAAAACTATTTCCCATACGAATATTTGAAATTCGTGACCCTTGCGTCAATGCGTATAATATTATTTATAGAATATTACTTGCCCGAGTTCTCACTAGGCCTTCCATAATCTTAAGATGAAGAAATGGTAAGTTGACAACTAGATTTTCTTTAACCCAAACCACGTAAGCAGGTGGAGATCAAGCGTGCGGAGCCTCGCGACGGTTCGGGCAAGCTGGGGTCGGGGGCCAGCGGCATGGGCGGCGGGGCCCTCAGTGCGCCCGGGGACGCCCCGCAGGCCGGACAGTGGGGCCCGCCGGCTGCCGCGCCCATCAACATGATCCAGGGACACAACGGACAGATGGGAGGCCCGCCCATCAACATGCCCATGGCAGGCCCTAACATCATGCAGGGGTGAGAACTGCTTTTGTTTTGAGTTTTTTTACAGATGTCTCTCCCTTAGTGATCTTGTCTTTATTGAGATAGCTTCTGTTTTAATTTTATGGTTTTTACTTTATCTCAGCTGTATTGATATATTTTGAACGTGCTGTTGCCCTCATAATTTACGAATATTTACTGTCGTGTCTCGGTCTGCTGTTAAATCCGCTTAATTGTCGCTTATGTATTAATTCCACAAAAGATTTTCCTGTTACAATCAGTAAATATGACACGGTCGAATTTATCATGGCCAAATAAACATGGACTCTAAACTTCGACCTAATAAAGTTATCATAGAAAAATTTTTAATGAAATTGTATCCCTGGACATTCGTTGTTCTCTTCACCCTTCAAATTGTGTAACATTCCGTCTCTTTCCCCGCTACCCAGCTACCAAGGCTGGGGCACGTCCCCGGGGCAGACGTCGTACGCGGGCTACGGCGCGGCGGGCGCGGGCGCGGGCCCCGGCAACTACCAGGGCTGGGGGGCCCCCCCCGCCCCGCAGGCCCCGCCGCACGCGCCGGCCTGGCCCGCCACCAACAACTACACGCAGCACACGCAGCCGCCCGCGCAGGGATACGGCAGCTATGGTACGTACACATACTGACTTAGGGACTTCACACATGGCGCGATGCGACGCGGTTCGACCGCTTCCAACTACAATTGAAAATCAACCTTGCTAAGTTGCTACTAAGAAATAATGTTGCAATTCGATTGACTTGACGTCGTCGTGGCGATAGTGTTTGGTTTTTCATCTACCCGTAGATAACAATGTGTTTTATGTCATAATGTAGTAGTGGTAAGGTTGATTTTCACTTGTAATTGGAATCGGTTGATTTGCAATCGCATCGCGTCATGGGTAAGCTCCCTTACACTTTGCAGCACAACTAACTAGGAGGAGGAACTCACAATCAGCGATAGTTTATCTTTAACTTCGGTCACACACAGCGAATAATCACTGCGAATGCTCGCTGTGACCGGCTATTCGCAGCGAATAGTCTTCGTAATTCGAATTGAGCATGTTTTATTATACTAGCAGTGAATGCACTCGCACCGATAAGTCGCTGTGTGCGCCTGAAGGTTGACTGTGACTAGCATATATTGCAGTAACAATTTTTACAAAATCTTGACAGATAATACAGATATACTATATGTTAGCAAGATTGCCGTGAAACAATACTCCCTTTTCCAACAAACATAAAAAGAAAGAGGTTCTCACATCAACAAATATAATTGTTCTAACAAAAAACTTGAGCGTGAACCTTGTGACTGCAGTGTATGCTCATCAGTACTACTTTCTTTTAACAATAGTTAGTTTACATAATACTTAAGTACTATTATAAATACATAGTATGTAGTAGCTATCTACGGGCAGCAGAGTCTTCGGTAACTGCAGACTCCCACGGAAACCTATGTCCACTAGTGGACTGCGATTGGCTGCTGATTATATTATAAGACGGAAGTATAAACCTTAACCATAAGTTTGCAAAAGTTCACGCAACCGCCTGCGCAGAGCTACGGAAGCTATGGTCAGTACACACCTCTAACATAATAAATTTTGATGTAAACAAGTAATAAATGTGTAGTGGAGGGTAGGTCACACTAGATAGACTATCCACATCCAGGCAGTGCCCTCAGTTAAATTACTGTTGGTACGTTCAGATGTTTGTGGGATATTAACGCAAATTAGCATATACTCCTTGTTCCTATGAACCAGAGAGTCTACAAGGTTTGCTACAGTTTAATTTAAAAACCAATTTAATTAAAATGGAAAAAGACAGTAAATACAGTTGCAAACACACGCAACTCACTGTCAGTCAATTCAAACACATAAAAAAGCATTTTAAAGACAACAAAGTTGTAACATCGACATGTTTTCTAAGAACACACACAAAACTTGTCGATCGAGCCTATCGCAGTCCACTAAATAGGCTGTGTCCACACCTCCGCATTTAGTGCAAGTCCTGGTGATTAATGTGATGTTATTGGTGTGTACAGCTAACTACAGCTCTGCGCCGGCGGGCGCGTCGGCCGGCGGAAGCTGGACTAACTGGAACATGCCGCAGAACTCCAACTCTACCGGCTCCGGTGAGTAATGGAACGTTAGGGACTCACCGCACTTGTTGACTTAAACCAGGAGCTTGAGCTGACCAGAAATAGGGTTGCCTTCCGTCCGGGTTTCTCCGAATTTGCCCTAGTTTAGAGGGCAGGGAGCGTCCGGGGGGGCTTAATTTGTAATCCGGGTTTAAAAATTTATAGTCTTGGGCCGCCAGCGACACGAACACTTCATGGTCCCCCCACCCCTAACAACGCAGTTACCACTGAGCGCACTTCGCTTCATGTCCGGGTTCTGGACTATAAAATAGGGGGTTTTCGCGCGTCTTGTCCTGGTTTCCAAATTTTAGAGACGGCATCGCTAAGCAGAAATATTTGTTTGTACAATAACAATGGTAAAGACTACATTTGTTTCGTTTCGATTCTCTTGGCATTGGTAATGCTGGAAATTAAGAATCGGTCTTAGTGGCAATCTTGATACCGATGGTGGATTTTACTCGGTACGAATCTATGGAAAGCATATTTGATGATCTTTCTCTGTAAATTGAAACTTATGAATTTCTCTATCCGTGACTTGTAAGATGTCGAAACAGAAGTAGCCATAAAAATGGTTTGGATTTAGATATAATATTAATTTTGTATAGTTATTTGACTAGCAAGCAGTAGCAATTCACACGATCCTGTATAAGTCCAGAAAGAAAGCGTTTGACGCAGGATTGTCAAGCATGATGCTGAAATGTGGGATTTTTTATGAACTTAACTGGTTAAAACAATTAAAGTTTAGGGCGTGGTTTCATACCAAAGATAACACGCGGATATCGTTTTATCTTTGATTACTCAGCTTTTAATTACCATTTTTGATAGAGTTAAGATGCAGCAGGTTTTATAACAAACTAGCAAACCCGGCGAACTCCGTTTCGCCACCAGATGGCTTCGTTTTATGTAACATTTCGTTTGGTGATTAAATAATATAAAAATTTTTTTTTCCTGAATTTTCTTTGCTATAAACCTCACGGAGCCCGAGACCTTTCCAACGAATGCAAAACCGTGGAAATCGGTTCGTGCGTTCTGGAGTTATAGCGTCAGGAAGGAAAACTCGACTTATTTTATATAATATAACAAATATAAATAAGAAATATGCGTTTGCATATCCACATCCAGGCAGTGCCATCAGTTAAATTACTGTTGGTACGTTCAGATGTTTGTGGGATATTAACGCAAATTAGCATAATATACTCCTTGTTCCTATGAACCAGAGAGTCTACAAGATTTGCCACAAATTATTTGGTTTGGTCAATATTTTAGGGTGCTTGCTGACCACAATTTTACTAAATAAATATCTCTGGTGATTGCCTCTAATAATATTTACGTGATGAATAAGTTTGATATTGTGGTTCACTTGAAATTTTGCTGTTGAGCATGAATATTGATTCTAACTTTAAATTATCTGAAACTTGATGAAGTTCATTATAAATAACTTTTACTATGACTTCAACTTTAGATGGATTCAGCACACATTCTAATGTCAAGTTTGTAATGGATGAAGTTGTAGAAGTGTAGCCACTTCATCACAGTCAAATTGCTTTGCTGAGCAAGAGATTTTAGGTACAGTCAGGTTCTTGATCAAAATGTTATTGGTATTTTCACATCAAGAACTCCTCAGCAGCAGTTTAGATTTGTTCCTGGTTGATGATAAATAATAGGCCTTTCTCTGTCTATAAAACTTTAACATAACTGGTAAAATGTGGGTGTCTTGTTAGGTGCTCATACGAGAATATTATAGTTGTGATGTTATGTTTAAGTTGATAACTGTCCAGTTACACGTATAAACAGTGTATCCCCCCCCAGGGTCGTACGTGCCGCTGTCGGAGGGCGGTGAGATGTACGGTCGCGGCGCGGGCGGCGGCGGGGGCGGCGGTGGC
Source organism: Agrotis exclamationis (assembly GCA_950005045.1). Taxonomy (NCBI): domain Eukaryota; kingdom Metazoa; phylum Arthropoda; class Insecta; order Lepidoptera; family Noctuidae; genus Agrotis; species Agrotis exclamationis. The sequence continues at coordinate 3,214,128 of OX465434.1, read as the reverse complement.
CCCGCTCTGACCGGCGCGCTGTCGTCAGCGGCGCTGTCCAAGTCGTCGTCCGCGGACTACTCCACGTACCAGCAGTACCCGCCCGCCTACCAGCAGGACCAGGTACACGCGCAACAATACCTCACACAACACGCCGAATAGACTAGACATCTATACATCTAGAACTAGACATAGAGCGCGCCATGGACCTTTTGTTGACGGAGCTGACGACACCATCTTGTCTTAGGGAGCTTAGCCAAGGCGCGATGCGACGCGATTCGACCGATTCCAACTACAAGTGAAAATCAACCTTACCACTGTGGCATATAACATAAAATGCGCGCATGTATACGGGTAGATGAAAAACAAAACACGATCGCCACGACGACGTCAAGTCAATCGAATTGCATCATTATATCGTAGTAGCAAGGTTGATTTTCACTTTTAGTTGGAATCGGTCGAATTGCAATCGCGTGCGCGCCATGAGTAAAGTCCCTTACCTGCCGCCATTTTGATTCTGACTTGTCGTTCGAGCCAAAAGGACCATGACGCACGATACACCTACCTATTATAAGAGCGAGCGTGACTCGATACCCTCACCCGGACACTCGAATATTTCTCACAATGAGGTAGCTGACACCGCTAACAAATTGAAGATGCGTTTTATTAGCTCTCGAAACGCGATTCTGCTATAGATTTTGTATATCAGTAACAACTAATTTGCCAACGCAGTTGCTATTTAGTGATTTGTAACCATCTACAGATCTCATTGAAATTAATCGGATTAATAATAATATTTTGGAATTGTTGGTTACTGGTGTCAACTATCCAATTCATGATGTCGTAACATGTGACTTTCACTATAATCATCCCCTTTGTGATTAACATATCGAACACGCTCCGCTCTCTTCTTGACCATCAAATATTGTTAAACAAAATTATCTGCTTACGTATCTGCGATACTGGTAAAAGTACCGTTAAAACCGGTTAACTACGAACACTAGAGTTATTTTTTAATATCAGCCAATCATGGCATTTTGACCTATTCCATTTTCGTTGTTACTAAACTAGTCTTCGCGCGAATATATTTTCAATGATTTTATAAAATAATGTCTTAAAATTCTTGATCATATAATCTTCGGAGCCAGTGTCTCATTTACTCAGCTCATTCTAGTTTTGTTATGTCGAGAAAATTTTAATTTGACATGTTCCGAATCACAGCCGAATTATACTGGTTTATGAGCTATTATGCTAATGTATGACCAAAATGTGTATCTTGATATCTACTGTGTACTGTTTGTAATGAAATGTAAAATCTCGTGGTACTTACAGAGGCAGTGTTAATATTATTCCAAATATTTCAGTTCTGATTCGGCTTTCCCATATAATGACATGACAAGGTGTGTTTATAATTCAAGAGTCGCCAAACAAACAATAATAGTCGATCAGTCGCCGTTGTGAGGTCGTTGACCGAACATTATACGACTTATCTACTAAGCCAGGAGATAAATGCGATTTCTTTCTTCTGGCATAGCTGTTGTTATAAACACATCTTCCATCGTATTCCGTATTTTTGCGTTTTACCTAGCATGAATCATTTAAGCATTTTAGGCTATAGCTCCGGTGATGGTATGGTAACTGCTATAAACACGACATTGCAATATTGGGTGGACATAACGAGGTAAAGAAATACATTTTTATGCATACTTTTAGACTTGTAAATGCTAGCTATTTTGACAAGAAAATCAGTAGAAGTATTTGATAAAAAATCATGTATGACTCGTTAATTGCGTCAATTTATAAAACTCTGAAATAAAAATGTGTTTTTCCATCTCAATTCATGCTTGTGCCTCATGGAATATTTGCCGTACCCACATTGATACAGCTCCGCGTGCTATGTTTAGTATAGTTAAGTAAAGTAGGCTTGTTTATGCGGGCTTGTCCATAGTTTCTGCTTATTTAGTTTGCATCTGTAGCGTATATTGGTAAAATAATTTAAACATAGCCCGGTTGTTATAAATACTATTTAATTGGGCGATTTCGAACTCTTATGGTCAAATGAAAAAAAAAAACACATTTCGTGTTCAGAAAAAAAAAATTAATACTTACGTAAAACTTTCTGTTTGGACATACTCCCTTAAAAACAAGTTGAACAACGAGATACAATGACAATATAAAAACAAATAGTTAGCGGTAGCTGTGTCAGTGGGTCGCGTGAAATAGTTAACAATCGCGCTCGGTTGAGATGATCGACGACGCCGCACAATGTGTATGGCCTCGCCGACTACCGTACTGTATGGAGACAAGATATTGGATGACTTTGTGTTTTGTTTGCTTACCTTTTGCATTCCATCATCCAATATCGAAATCGCAAACAATAGTTTTAACTATATCTTGGATGCCAACCTAATCCTTTCACCAATTTTTTATTATTTTTTAATCATATTCCTTATTTATATATTTCATCATTTCCAAATCCAAGGTACAGTTTTGTGTTGAGGTTCGTCGTTCATAACTTTTTGACAGCTATGGACGTAGTTACACAAAAGTACAGCCAAGTTGATCATCATATAATTAATATTATTTGCTCATCACCTCGGGGCTTGCATCCTTCCTTCCCACACTCCTTGCTCCTACGCTTTACTCTTTGATTTGTATCGTGCATCTACCTTCGTATTAGTATGGCGTGGTAACGGCGTGCCCGATCGCATGAATGACCGACATTACTATACCCAGTGTCACGAGAGAATGTTTGTACGCGTGTTGTTCGAATGCATCAGAAACCCTCCGTATTTCTGCATAGTTCAATTTGGTTGTACTTGCAAAAGAGTTGTTTGCGATTAGAGTATGAATGGACATGAACGAACGAACTGGTGAGCGAGTGATATTCAGCGAAAAAATTGCTCGTCCAACGCGAACAAAGGAATCGCGGCTAAAAGCAGCATGAGTTGATAGTATAGAGCCATTAGTTTGCCACCCCTGCATCCGTGTGCTGTGTTCGAAATGCTTGTTTATATCACGACAATGTCATACGCGGCGACGACGAAGCCCACTTATCTGCATGTTTTCAGTGGCGAGATTAATGTGCGATGTCTTTTTGATTTTACGAGCTATGCTGCGGTACAATGAGAGTAGACGCGGCGCTGTTCGCGGCCGCCACTCGGGGCCAAAGTTGACAGTCGCACCGCTATCCATAGTGAAAAATCAAGAAGATTAGTGTTGTTATCGAGTTTCGCTGAAGGTCTCTCATCACCGACCTCCACGGTTCCTTCCGCCTCTCCTGTCCCGACCTCCTTCGCCTAATCTTTCATCTCGCCCTTGGGGATAGTCACACGCTTTCGCCCGGTCCATCTTCACGCGCTGCGCTACTTACATAAACCTGCTAAAGATCCAGTTGAATTGTGGCGAGTGGGACTTTATTGTCTTGTTCTTCTTTTCCAGTTGGTCGATCAGGGCCCACAAGAGTGGCTCCTCCAGAAAGACAATTAGAGATAAGGGCGGGTAATCGGATGAGGGAATGTCGCGAAACACTGGGGATTTCTCACTATGGACGGTCGGTTGTTGCGACGATAACGCGCGCTCATCATAAAGGCATCGCACCGCACTAGATTATAAGCTTACCCTTAGTTCCGTTCGATATTCATATAATATATTGCATTTTGTAGCCGTGCGAGATGATTCAATCGCCTTGTTTCATCTCAACACTTGTAAATTGGCATTTAAAGTACAAATTAGTAAAATTTGGATTTTCTCATATTGTTACAGGTTCATTAATAGTTAATTTTATCGATAAAAATAATATTAAGAGCTGTACTTTAAGTGTTCAGAGATGAGAATTCGTCTATTCTGTTAAATGTAACATGCGAACATTATTTACGAAATTATGTTATCCAAATAATGTCATGGAGCATTTGCAAATGCGGCCCAAATTATTTTCATGAAATAAATAGATCGATCAGTATAAAACTTTAACATGGAGTCCTCTCATTTTATGCTCCATGACGGTTCAAGGACGCATCGTAGCTGAAGCTCGGCTCAGTTTAGACTCGAAGAGCTATATTTTTATACCGAGTAGAGCACGTAGACGATGCGCAGTAGCGGTACACGCTCAGGCTTCAGCTGGATGCGTCCGGCGGCACGCGCCGTGTGTGCGACCTAACGTGTGCGGATGGTAGGGCTCGACGTACGGCGGCGCGTCGCGGTACAGCGCCGCCGAGTACCACACGCAGCAGCCGGCCGCGCAGCCAGGTGTGCATCACCCGCATCACGCGCCCAAACACTTCAACGCCAACGAGTTTAACAAGGAGTGGCCCGCCGCGTAGGGGACACACCACGCACACACACACCACACATACCACACACACCACACGCACGGGACAGGGGACGCACCACACAACCGAGCTACCACATTACAAACAACTATTTGTTAGCTCCTGCACATCAGACGGGTGGCCATGACGCTCAGATGTTACATCAATATGAGTAGTCCAATACCGTCCCCTGTTCCGTGCACGCACACACATACACACGACCGCAGTGTGGTTAACTACAGTCGTATCGCTCATACGTTGATATACACAATTCTTTTCTAAAGGTACGTAGAGGTAGGTAGAGTGAGTTCTGTAGTTTGTTACGCTGCGATAGAGGCACACGCAGACGTTGAGCCACCTTCTAGTACGCACTTGTACCAGTAGAATTAGTACCTTGACGCTTGTGAGACACGATCGTGTGTTCATAGTAGATGTAGCCATTCCGCTTGATGTTTGATCGACGCAAGTGCGTGCTCGAACGGTCGTCATCCTCTCGACGGTTGCATTCGATCGACTCCATCTATCGATTCTAACTTGGTCGATATAACTTATAACGACTAAATGGAATAGGGATAGCTAGCATATTTAACCGTTTTTAATAACGTATACTCCCACATTATTGACGCGACGATTTCTTAACCTCTGTTAAACTTCCCATTAGGTGATAGATTTTGTAGTTTTGTGTGTTTTTGATTTCACGAACAAAACGACATTAAACGTGAAAAATAGAATATGAATACAATGCAACAAATTAATATTTATGATAACTGACTAAAGTTTAATGGATAAATTTAAATTAATTGCATACAATTATCAAAAGCCTATAAAGGCGGTTATATAATAAAGTCACCGACGACTACATTAACACAAACCCACACGCGTAAGTAAGCGATAATTGTAATAAGTAAAAATATAAAATAGTTTAACAGTAATATTCAAAACTATTAGGTGTTAAAACTCTTTTGTCTACTAATTTTAATAAGGTACTCCCACACTCTCGCAACTTTTGGCACTCGGCCGTCTCTGAACGCTACTATGAAGGAATGATATTAACCACTCGGTAAGGCACCGTCCACACGGCCGATGCACTATCGTCACTCGCCCAGAAGTTATCGCGACCCCTCTTCTAAAGCTGAACGACGCTGTCATAGGCGTGTACAACGTGTGTACACAGTTTTTTAATTAACGTTGCTTTTAATATTCTATTTGGATGTGGGTTTTTTTGTGAAAGATTTATTTTACTTCATACATTTCGAATGTTTTAATATTTTTTGTCGGATTTCTAAAGTGATTTCTTTTAATAAAGTCGTACGTGTAAGTAGTTGTCCGCGCGGTAGAGGCCGGACGCGCCGTCGCCCGCTCGCCGTAGCTCGCGTGTGACGCACATTTGACAGACACTGTTAAACAAGGCCAATTTAGGGAAAATGACCTAAAAGAACTTAACTTAAGCTAATAACTTGTATAAATATTTGGTATATATATCGGTATGTATGTTTAATGTTAGAATTTTGGTTATTTACCACACACTAGACTTAGGAAAACGGTAGGCATGTAATGAGATAATTATGTGTTAATATTAAACAAAACATAGTGACTGAACGTGATTTTAATATTTTTAATTATTCCCGTTTTTAAAAAGGGAACAATTCTGTATAAATATTCGTAATTTTAATTTGTTTTCTTATATGCATTTTAGTTTTTTATCGCAATTTTTAAGTTGATACTATTATTATATGGAATTTATACTTTAATGAATTAAATTTACCTGCCAAATTGTTAACGAGCAAACGATATTGTCGTATGTGTTAAGTAATGAAGCTCAAGCATTTAGGATATAGTTCGGTACGTGTGAACGTCGCCCCGCGCGGCCTCGCCGCACCCCTCGCGCCCTCACCATACATTTGTACATATATATACTTACTTGTGTGTAAAGCATAATTTTAATCGATTCTCTCGTCACATAGTTTTAAAGTTTTAATTTATGTGATTGCCAAATATTTTTAAAACTGTATAGAGCTTTCGCCGGCCGCTACGGTCGCTATGTTAGTCGTATCATAATATGTACCCGACGCGGTCGCAGGCCGCGCGGCCGCCCCGCCCTGTTACAAAGTGAGTTATAATTTAAAATAACATTGTTAGATTAAATTTAATGTTAGTCCTTTACTGTACTATATCGCTCAATCGTTTGACCGATCGACTGATTAAAATTTTAGTGATAAGCTAAGTAATTAATCGCGGGGCTGGGAGGCGTCCGCGCGGCATACGGCCCTCGCTCGCGCCGCGTCCGACCATTATTTGTTGTAATTATCTTAGAGTTTACGGCCCTACTGATAGACTGCCCGACGCCCGAAGACAAGGACGGGTTGTTCCTTTAATTTTAAATAATAGAACCGCGCCGCGCCGCGCTCGATAAGATTTGTTAATAAATGTTTTAAATAGACGAATTGTTGATGATTACATTGAATGCATAATTTGATCGTTTAGAATAGGGTTATTTAAGATCGCTCCATAAGTAAAGTATAATTTATCTATTGAGGAATATTGTGAGGTGTAAGCAAATTTTATAAGTGACTAGCGGTCCGGGGCGAGGGGTGCGCTGTCCCAAATTTAACGGTAAAACATAGTGAAGAAGCCTTTACATTGTGATGTTCATAGTTAACGCGCATACATTTCTTATAGCTCTTAAAATAAAATAACATAACAGACTCGACTGACACTCAATCAGTATGTAGGAAAGTGAAACTCGTACCTTATAACAATATAATGAAATAATATAAACTAATCGAGGTCGGTGCCTGACTGCCCATTAGGTTACGTGTAGATGTGCCGCTTTGTACCGCTTCGTTTACTCTTCGTTCCTATGTTAGTTAGGTTAATTTGTCTCGATTCATTCCTGGTTAATTTTATCGTACTCAGCATAGTTAGTGTTCGTTCGTTTCGGTCTCACTGTCTCGTATCGCTTTTACTACTTGCATTTGTTCGCACTAACCCGCCACACGCCACTGTCGGTCCCGGAGGCCGGACGTCCTCGCACATGTTCAGTTCGCATAATACCATTATGTTCCATTGTTTCGGTTACGTTATAATAATTACTGTAGGTTTAATGTACATCCACCGATGATACGAACTAAATTGTTCACATCTGTTTTAATATTAGGAAACGATGCCTTACAAAAAGTTAAGTGAATATAGAGATGATTTATAATTATGTTATTTTCAGTGATAACGATTAGCACTAAGGTGTTAGACACGGGCTCGGCCCCGCACTCACAAACATTTGGAACAATTTAAGAACTTAGTTGTAATGAACCATCATCGTGGCAATCTTCTTATTAACATAAAGAATATAATTTATTTAAATAAAGTATAATATGTATTAGAAATTTTAGATTTACTCAACATTAAACTTAGTGCAAATTATTGTGAAAAAATCAATTGAGACTATTTATATGGGTTTTAATTATTATTATATAGGAGAAGAGCATAAAATATTGGATGAATTTATTAATTAAAAATAGTTAGCAAAATACAAATACGATAAGACTCGTTAGAGGCTCGTCTGTCAAATGTGGTGTTCATACGTGCGCCTTGCTTGCGCGTCCCGTCGCTACTGACTCACGTACACTACACGTAGCTCGTAGTCGTAGGCACACACCTCCAGTACGACACGACGACATGTGCAACCTTTGCATTTTAATATTACTCTCTGTAATATACGACACAAGATATGCAGCTGTATCTTAACATAATGTTTATGAATAATATTTTAATCATGGCTTAACTGTAGTACTGTTGCGTAGTTAACCTTTCGACTCTTGTTTGTATTACTTTATATTATAGTGTACGCGGTTTTTATATGTGTATGTTTATTCAGTAGTATATAAAGGAAACAATGTTTTGTGTAAAAGTGTATTTTGGTATAATGATAAAAGTAAAGTTAGCAGCACCTCGCACGGCGCGGGACGCGGGCGGGCGCGCTCTGGGCCGTGCTAGTATTCATTAATAAATTTATGATCGTAATTGACTAATTATACAAGACCCCTAGTGTTTAACGTTAGATTAGCAGTCGACTCATTTTAAGTTCACTGTTTACTCGTCTTATAAAATTAATTCATTTGCATTTAAATGTATATCAGGGACGACACCAGTCCGTCTTAACTGTAGTCTTTTCGAAACTTATTTTAAAAACAATGCAGGTATTATTAAATATAAAACCTCATATTTATACTAGAATTTAATATAAATGTAATTATTGATCCCGAGTAAAATAAATTTCACGGGCTTTACAGTTAATTGTAACATTAATTATTATAAAACCTAGGGCAAGTTGTTATTTATTTCTGTTTTAATTAAAAAAAATTGATGTTGATTATTTTTTAACTATTATTTTCTTTATAGTAAATAAAAGTACATAATTCTCGATCGATTAGAAACAAAATTGTTAGGTGAAATATCGACTGATGTACAATATTTAAAGTAATGTTTACTTACAAACAGTACCTATATAAGTTTAATTGACACCGGCCCACTACGGGGCGGCGCTGTATTTATACACACTTGTATTAATTTCCTAAAATGTAATTAATCGGAAGCGGCGACCGCGACCTAGCCACAAACTAAGCATGTTACAATTGTAAGACTATTATCTAGATTTGTTGTAATCTTGTAATGTGTAATCTACTATACTTAGCCCTAACGTCGCATGTCGGGCGCGGGCGGGGCCCTCGTACTCGCGCGCGCCCTGCATCACTTACTTTATGTTCGTATAAAAAAGAAAATTATGATAGACTTTACACGTGCGTCCTTATTGTTTCTTTTTTACGATGATTACCTAATGATAATTAGTTAATTACGGTTTTAATTATTAATTTTAACCGAAGCACTAAAGTAAGACGAGAAGCTTGTACGCGTTGATTTATTGATGTAATAAGTGCTATCACACTACATAACACTGAGGTCTTTCGGAGTAGAAATTATGCATTATTCATATTAGGTATTTTGGGTATATATATTTAGTGTTAGATTTAACTGGTAACATAAGTATGTAGTTTATAATGTAATGGAAAGAAATAAACACTTTTGTCGTAGTTTCCTATTATTAAGCTTCTTCTATCTTAATGGATTAAGTAATTACTACTGGTTGATTAATAAAATATTAATATTACCACTGCAAATATTTGAGATATCTTATGATGAAATATATATCTACTTTAAGGACATTATAAAACGTAGATAATTAAAAGAAATCAAAAATTTCAAAATAAAATGGCATTTTTAATGTTCGCTCACATACCCCCAACCCTGTAGTGATAATACCCTGCAGACAAGATATGATATCATAATTTTTGTTTTTTATATTGTGGCATAATATTTGAGGAACATTTAGTAACATTTATAATAGTCTTACACTAACGGCAATAATTGATACGAACACACAACAATAGAAATTGCCGTTTCCATTAATTATGTTATCATTATACTGACAAGTATACAATCATAATACATATATGTTTATAGATAATAATATATATTTACACTTTGCACATAACACTTATTCTCACGGTAATGTATGATTGCACCTGCTACATATCTCTATCTATTCTTATATCTTTCTAACTGTACTATATTTTCTCCTATTTCTATAGTGTCTTTATATTTTCAATAAAGGTCTAACAATGCAATGACATGGCCATGTTAAAGAAATAGTGGATAGTACAACACATTTAAATGCATAAACCTTTCGTATACATTTGTCTTAAAAAGCGTAGTTAACTTTGAAATCCCTTTTAAATATAGTCTAAATTGGCATATAAAAATTAAAAATGAACTAAAACATTGTCGGTAGTATTGAAAACATTAAATACTTTAGCTTCCAAACAACATAACCTGACTAGCTATGCACGGCAGACGGCGATGGTGTGGGCAGTAATGCAGGCAGTCCCAAGTATATGAACATCCCGCCGATGTGTGACGTCGTAGGAGCGCCACCACAGGTCCATATAACATCCCTTATCTATGATAGTTTATCGCCAAAAGACTACATAAAAAACTCAACAGCATAGATCCTCTTTACGCCCCGAATAAGTCCCTCAAAATCGTAAAAGCACGTATCATACGACACTTTGCAGATATTAAGATTATTGTGCCATAGATAAAAAAACCACTCCTTTTATGCTTCTGTTGACCAAAAAGTTCTATTTAGTCCCGCTAGATGGCGCATTGTACAGTCACTTTCATTTATTCAAAGTAGTCTCGTCGACCTCGCCCATGTTCATAACAAATACAATTAAATTATCAACATTTTTATACTTTTTTCGGGCTGAGTCGTCGCCATGTGCAATAAAATTATATCAGCCAAATGCCGTGTGACGAAAACATGGTTAATTATTCTCTTAAACTTAAATTCTTGTGTTCACAATATTCTCAATTTTGATGCAATTAAATGTAAACAGAGTATTCAACAGGTGCCTATGATGTACTGCGGAGGCATGGTGTCTCCACAGCCGTCTTTTTGCAATGGTTCGGACGTATCGGCGTCTGCCTCAGGTTGCCTCCTTTGCTTTCCCGTGACCACCCTCCACTAGTTTATGTAGTCTTGTACTAAGTATTATTAAGGATCCATTAAATGTTATTCGTTGAATTGACAAAAAGTATTAGAATTGATATTTGGAGGCATTGAATTTACAGTAGAATTAAAAATAGGCTATAGGATACAAGGGTACTGTTCTGTGATCGTTTTTAACTCTTAGGGACTTTACCCATGGCGCGATGCGATTGTAATTCGACCGATTCCAACTACAAGTGAAAATCAACCTTACCACCACGACATATTATGACAAAACACGTTATCTATGGGTAAATGAATAACAAAACACGGTCGCCACGACGGCGTCAAGTCCATCGAATTTCATAATTATTTCTTAGTGGCAGGATTGATTTTCACTTGTACTTGGAATCGGTCGAATCTCGTCGCATCGCGACATGGGTAGTCCCTTAGTAGGGTACATAGTTTGACAAGATTGATCACAAGAATACCTTTTTGTCCTAAACCTAAGTTGAATGATTACCATACTCAAACCCCTGGTGTGTGGATAGTGGTGCGTGGTGCGGTAAGTTCCATTTTATTACTTTATTTTTATATTAGTATTTGAATCAAATTGGTATATCAGTAGAATGGCTTTAAAATGTTGCTAAGAAATGTTTATATTTTGTTGGTGATAGTATTAACTGTAATCTTATATGTCCAGGTGATGACTATGAATACACTGGCGGGTCCGGCGACGGTTACCAGAGGTCATCGAAGCGCAGCTACCACGGCTCATCGTCAGGTGGCACTGCATCGGCATCATCCTACCATCCCTATAGGCGTTAATGAATGAGTTGCGTTCACTTCTCGCAACTCATGAGAGCCTAGTAACTCACGTTACACTTGTCAATGTTTGTTAGTCTACGAGGGTTTTTTTTTTACTTGCATTCCGGTACTATAGTAGTATATCTTATTACAGATAGGTTTAGAACGTTATATTCTCGCATAGATTACAATTTATTTGTAAGCGCACCTGTCCTAAACCGTCACTAGATGTCGTTAAGATAGTGCGGACTGATTTAATTTTAACTCGCTTTATAAATACTTTGAACATAAATAATAACTAAGTCACTCGCAGCTAGATGAGCTACGAACTTTTTAAGTTTATGTAATATACAAATTAGGTTAACAAACCACCTCGTGCGAGACTCCGCGTTTAATAACAAACATTGTCGTTTTTACTTGTAAAATATTATTATCTCTTTTTCTACGAACGCAATCATTGAGTTTGTAAATTGTTTTTATTGGAAAAAGTCTAACAGGAACGCCTGTTACTTGATCGATTTAGTTTTTGATACAATTTACTTTTGACTTGAAGCATTTCTTTGACATAATATTGGACATGCATCTTTCTAGACTAGCGTGAAGTATGTCTTGCGTCATCGACTTGACGATTACTAGATGATATGAATTTAATAAGAGGCGTCCCTTGTAGAACCTTTTCAACTTATTAAGTTAGTAGATTAGTTTTTTCTTTTGGAAATATTTGTGTAGCGTGGACTGATCGGATGCATCGATCCAGTGAGATTATTAAACTGAAAATTCCCAGTTGTAATAACATTCTCAGAGTTTAGAGCATTTTATTTTACATAGCAATAGTTCCCGTAACTTCTTGTTGTAATTGATTGAACGTTTGGCTATGAGCCTTGGTTATTTGATGAGATAATAAAATATATGAGTGAGTATATCTGTCCCGCCTTATGCACCTGCCAGTTAATCTTTTCAAAATATTTGCTCAATGTTTCTGTGTAAGTTTTTGGGAATTATTTTAATCTCTGATAATAGGCTTATCACAACAGGCATGATGATAATATCAAAGAATCTTTTATGGTTTCTTTTCATTATTTAGGTCCAACAGATTTGCAGTTATGTAGCTATTATCATATTAAAAGTGCAATTCTGTTCTGTTTTCGTCTTAAATAAAATCGCATAATACCCGCTATGTAACCAACGTGAAGCACTAGTTAGAAGGGAGTCACATCACTTAAGTTCTATATTTACTATTGATTACCATGGAAGTGAAGCAAGCGTTTGGGCAAAGTGAATTACTTATAAGTTGTAATTATTGTAACAAAAAAAAATTGCAGAATAATTATATGTATGTAAATATTTCAGCACATTAGAGAACAATTTTTTAAGATTGGTCATCATGCCTATTGTAAAATAGTTTACATTTTATCGACGATTGCTTCACAAAGGAGATCTTTTAATTTTATGTGTAAATTCTAAGGTGGATAACTTTAAACACGAGCATAACTATACCACCGGGGCGATGTCCAAATGAGCTTGTATTTCATTAAATTTTTTAAATACAAAAATAAATTGACGTATTTTTCTAATATTTACTTCTAGTTGATGTTATATAGGATAGCCAACCATGCAAAATGGTTATAAAATTATCTGTGACTTCATAGAAATCATGTTCATACCTACATAGGTATAATTGTTAATAAAGGGCATTTATGACTAAATTCAAAAATATCTCCAGATTAGTACGTGTCAAATGTTATGAAATTGCGTTGTGTTTGATGAAAGTTATTGATTTCTTGGTGTTGTTGGAATTTTAAACAAACATTCACGCTGTTAGACATCTAAAACAGTTTTTGTTGATGCTATTCTCTCTTTAAACATGTATTTTTGTTTAATACTAATAAAAATACTAATTACTTTAAGTTTTATTTAAATTCATTGACAAGACTGTCTAGGTATCCTCCTACTGTAACTATTAGCTGTAATTTCTTCGTAACACGAATACAGGTATAAATACATTGATAGACGATACGGTTTTATAATAATCATATTTTTATTTTTGAATCATTTTAAATTACAATTATAACTCGATAAGGTAGGCCTTGTTAATAATATTGAAATAATGTACGATTTAAATTTAACGACATACATGAGGTAAGAACAATGGGAAAAAAAATAGATCAGAAGTTAAAAATGTATGTAATTAAAATTAATGTTTATAATTTAGCGATGTAATATAAAATAGAAGATAATGTACATTATTATAATTATTATAAATCGTTTAAAGTTACACCGATGGACAGGTATTACAATAGGTCAGATGATTTAATTTAGAAATTACGCCTAGATATATCTAATATTAATATTAGGCTCTAAAATTAAGAGGTCATGATACTTTTAGCACACATGAATAATCATAATAATAGTTTAGCAGTTCAATATTCTGGAACATATTATAGATAATGATAGCCACCTACACATAAGTTAATATTTGGCTTAGATTTTATACTAATCGTGTTCTTTATAATAAATTAGTATTACGGAAATTCTTATGTAGCGAAACGTCTAAATAAACTGTGTAAATTTTATTTCCACATTATTTTATTACAAAGCTTATACTAGGATAATTTTAATCTTATCTCCAATGGACAGACAAGTTTTACACAATAATTTTATATTAATTTCTGAATTTAATAATAACGCGGGGTGCGTTTCTTTCCTTAATTACAAAAGCGATTTTGGATGTGCATTTTTTTTCAAATGTTCTGGAATATAATTCTAAATTGCATGAATTCTAGAGTGTGCCGAAATATTTTTGGATAATGGTTGATTTTTAAAATTTAAATTGATAAGGGGATCGGGTAAGGCACTAGGACAGAAGCGAATATTTACATCTGGTGATGCTAAATGTTTAGTTGCAATTGACTAAATTGTTCCTTCGTAGAGAAAGGCCCCGAATTGAACTAATGGTACGTTTAGATACTAGTAGCAAAGCTGTTTTGATTTCAAAATGTGTGCCCACAAATGAAGCATTTGAATATATCGAAGAATAAGCTGTATAGGTTCATTTTTTAGGTTTGTTTTGGAAAAACGCGTACATTAAACAAATTGAAAATGGCAGTATTAATAAATCACAAGAAGCCGTAGCATGACTTTTCACGTTTTTGTGACCTAAACTGGAACTATGACGTTAATTTGAAGGAAAAAAAAATAGCTCCTCGTTTGTACACTAGATACGCTTTTTCAATTTTACATACAATTAACGGAGTAAAAACTTCAAGTACGCTGCAAATAAAATACAGAAATCTTGTGATTAGGCCTGTGGTATACCTACACAATTTTAAAATTCTTTGTAATTTATGCTGAGAAAGTGACATTCCGCCGAGTGAGAAAGCAATTACGAGGTCGATTGGGGGCTGTTATCAACGTTGAACATCAATGTGACAAAAATATGTAGTCCAAACTTGAAGAAAAGCCTACTTCGAGTAAGGAAGAAGCTGAAGCCACAAGAAACTCATCTATGAGCGCCTTGGAAGATCCGTATGGATCAGGTGGTATGTTTGGAGATTTCTAATAGAGTTCACGCCACGACTAAAATCCTGCGGAGAAGTCGTGGTACTTAGTTTTTTTTTAATGCAATTTGATGTTATGACATAGACACTAGCTCCACGTCAAAAGGACTTAGTTGTGCTCCCTCACCGCGAGCATTCACCTGTAATGTAACATAAAAGTGCGCAATTTGATGCTCAATTGTCTTCGAATGTTCGAATCTGTAACGTTACATTACAGGTGAATGCTCGCGGTGAGGGAGCGCCCCTTATAAGTACTTACTATTTACTACGTTCAGAAATGACAAAAAGCACATAGGGTACATTAATTTATGGCATAAAGATACACTTAAAAACACTCAATAAAAATAGTAAATGCATCTAAAGACTAGCATATTGTCCATAAGCTTGAGCCAAAGTCAGTTCCTTCGAGTGAATTCGCTCGGCAGCGCGGGTATGGGGCGTTTGTAAGCGGCCGTGGTGGCCACGAGAGCCGGATCTCATGGCGCGTTGGCGGAGTGGCGCCGTGCCGTGCAGTTGGCGCAGTCGCACGGACGCGGCGAGGAATCTTCTGGTAGATGCGCGTGCGCAGCGCGATAGCACAGCTCGCGGTAGCGGGCGCAGCCTGGAATACACAACAATAAGGGGTTTAGGAGAGGAGAAGGAAAAACATAATTCTAGAATATCTGCAGTCGCTGTGGCCGAAAGCGATGGACCAGGATGACTCCAAAGAAGTACAATATGAGAGTTCTATGTTTTTTGGTGATGTTCTTAATATTGCTGTGAACTGGACATCGACTTCAACGGCCCGTTTACGACCTGGCCGCTGTGAGCAGAAGCTAATGTACTCTATGAGCACAAGAGACTTAATGCGAAGCGGCGAGCGGTTAGGTCTTAGACCCCTAGCGTCATCGTAATAAGGTTACAGTCTAATCATAGATGGCGTTAAATTCGCTTTCGAGATAATGATTTTCGGTTTCCATCGACTTGTAGTAAGGACCATACTGGATGGTAAGAGCACCTGTGGGTGGTAGTGCAAGCCGCGTGTCTGCTGCGAAGCCCCGCTGCGCCAACCGGTCGAGCAGAGTGCTGGCCGACCATCACCTCTCACTGTCGTGCTCCACGCCTGGAACATAACAGCAGAACTACAATTACCTAAACAACTAAAGAGAAATGTTATTACATCAGTAATGATAAGTAGGTACGCTGTATCCCAGTAGTTCCATTATGGATTCCATATTCCGGATGCATTAAGGGAGAAATTAGTAGAGGCTTCCACTCGTTGAGCGGTTAGTAAAGGCCCATTTACACTCTGTAATTTCATGCAAGTTTGACTAAATTGCGGAATAGGAATGGGCAATGCATTCAGTTGATCAAACAAATACCATATTGTAGTTACGTTGGTACTGCATTGTTTAATTAAATGAGGCTTTGTAATCTACTACACCGTTTCCAGGCATACGGCTTTTTCAGGGCTTAAACCAAAATATTAGAGCGCCAAAAAATAAAGTGGGCAAACAGAAACAAATTGAGGAGGGTGGACTGACACATTACCTACCTTCACTCGGGGCGGGAGAGTGGCCTCTGGATTTGTCCTCGCGCGGTGAGGATGACCCGTCCGCCTGCTCCTGAAATTAAAATAGTAGCAATTTGTCAAAAATCCACTAAGTAATATGTGTAGGTAACTGTGTAAGGTCCTTTCGTCTCTTACCACCAGCTGCCAGCGTAGATTTGCCATGAGACTATGGGTTCTGTTCGCATGAGGTGTTGATTGAAATAAAAGAGATACTTCCGTCTTCTCAGCTATTTAATAGGTTGGTGCACACTTCAATGATACAGGAACATAGCATTTGTCAAGCTTCCCTACAATGTTAGGTTATAGAAATAACACTTACTTCAGGTAGGACATACTACCATCTATCCAGGTCGATCAGTTGATATGCAACGAAGACGGCATTGCGGCCTGTGTGAACTTGTAGAATATAACACGCGGCTTGGAACCAGAGCTTGTTCTAGATTACTTCATATTATGTGCCACGAGTTGAGAAGACGTTTTTAATTAATTAATTGTTAATATTTTAAATAATGTTTGAAACCCTGAAAGTATCAGAAAAGAAATCTATGAGCATTTCAACCCAAAATCATGGTGAAAATGATGTTATGTAATTGTAACAAAACAGGAAATAATTATCAATACATACGCTTATGCGGTTCCCTTATATTAATGCACTTTCATTTTAGCCGCTATTCCACGCCTTGTCCGCGTCATTAATTTATTTAATTAAAATATTCTTTGTTCTAGACTAATCGCGTGTTCCGCTACCAAGAGGAAAAACTAACCTTCAAGTTATACGTCAACCTTTTAATTTTTTTCAGATTAGTTACTAGGCTTTCGTGTTTTAAAACATGCTGTATTTATAATTAAACTTAATTCAACTGAAATCTATTACAATTAATTATTTGAATTTTATCTATGTAATTATTATATTTTATTTAGAATTATTTAAAGTATCAAAAGAATTACTCTCTAACGCCACCTATTTTATTTTTCCAGAATCAACTGCAACCATTTCCTACTAGTTCGCGTCCCCTTTAATAGAGGGCGCTACCCGTCTCCAATATATTTGCTTTTATACCCGTTACAATACATCTTTCCCCAGTTAAAAAATTTTTGCTGACAAAAAAATTTTTTTTTTCATCATGTGCATTGAAAGCTCGAAATCATTCTATTGAAAACTGAGACAGTCTGAAACCAAATGCCTTAGACTTACAGACTAAATTGCTAAATGCTAATGGCTAGTAGCACAATTCCGAAACAAAACCTATTTGGCAAATTCGTACATTGATTGCTCCTGCCTTAAACTATCTAAGTACTAAACTAAATATAATAATAAGCGCATGTCTGCCTATCTACATATAGCACGTAGCTACTCTCTGCAGACATCAACTAATTAACTAATTTTTATTGACTAATCATGCCTTAGTCTAATTAATTTACTAATTAAGTTAAGTTTTAAGTTAAATAAACACTATCCTTGAAACCTAGATAAGTGTTATCTAGAAAGTATCAAGCCAAAGTATAGGCAAATACTTATTTAAGTTTTTAAAATTATTAAGTAAACCCTATCTCCAATTGATGTAGATAGGTGTTTTATTAAGTGTTAAGTTACAAAGTATAGGTTAATATACTTGGTCAAGTTTTTAAGTAAACACTATCTTTAATTAATGTAGATATGTGTTTTATTAAGTGTTAAGTGGTGACACTTTTAAGTCCCATTCGAATACTACTAAGTTTAACAATCATTGTGTTTCCTTTCATACATCTGCAAACATTCCTTATTAATAAAATTGCTATAGCTATTTAATTTTGAAAAAAAACCTTTTACCCTACCAACATGCATCCATCCCTCTTCAAGTTAAATATTTGCACGTCTATTGCTAATTTCGTGCAAATATTGGATTAACAACAACAATGTATAAAAACTAGGAGTCTTCATATTTTAAGATGTCTTTAATGTGAAATTTACCTAAGTCTTTGTCCTGCATGTCTTTTAAACTATACACTACAGGTGAGTGTTTCTTTGAAATAACACATCTTATAAAGCGCGGTGCTAGCTTTGAAGTAAAGTTTTTACTAGCATCCGACAAAGTAAATGTTCTTTTATAGACAATTTGACCTACTTTAAATTCTAA
Source organism: Agrotis exclamationis (assembly GCA_950005045.1). Taxonomy (NCBI): domain Eukaryota; kingdom Metazoa; phylum Arthropoda; class Insecta; order Lepidoptera; family Noctuidae; genus Agrotis; species Agrotis exclamationis. The sequence goes on along the minus strand of OX465434.1, from coordinate 3,195,262 downwards.
AGGTCGCTTTCTTAAGTCATAGTGCTTTTTATTTTTATCGTGCACAAGTTTCAAGTTTTTACTCACCTCCTGGAAAATTGATTTAAGTTCTTTTAAGTCATCACCATGAATTCTAGGGTCTACAGTTGATAGATCTGAATCAGGCTGTGGCACTTCAGAGTCTTTATGTAATTTACCATCTACAAACATCTCTCTTCCATGTACGAGAAAGTAAGGTGAGAATTTAGTTGACTCGTTTACTGAGGTGTTCAGTGCACACTGAATTTCTGGAATGTGATCGTCCCACTTCCTGTGATTTGTTTTCACATATGAGGCAATCGCATACAGAACATTTCTAATGGCTCTTTCTGCCTGATTAACCTGCGGGTGATACCTAGGATTATAGTAAATATTAGGCACATTATATTTGCACATTAAATCTCTAAATTGTTTTGAAATGAATTGCGGACCATTGTCTACATAGACAAATTTCGGTATCCCATGCACCAGAAACACTTTTTCTTCCAGAATTTTAACAATAGCTTTGCCTGTTGCGTTCCGTATAGGAAACAACATAACATACTTACTAAAATAATCTGAACATACTAAGAGATTTGTGTTCCTTTTAGTGGACAAAGGAAAGGGTCCTAACAAATCGCAACAAATCGCTTCAAATGGTTTTGTAACCTGTTTAGGGTTGCCCATTAAACCAGGTCTCGACGAATTTACCGGCTTGTACTCTTTACACGTTTGACAATTATTAACATAATTTTCGACATCTTTATACATATTTTTCCAAAAATAATGTAATGCTAATCTTTTATGGGTTTTAAATATACCAAAGTGGGCGCCTGTGGGATCATCATGAAATTGTTTTAATAGAGGTCCCACATCATCACTTGGAATCACTTGTTTCCAAGTGAATTGTGATGTTAAATTATATTTATTTTTTGAATGTCGAAACAATTTACCATCTTTAAGAGAATAATTTGGAAATTTATGGGGAAACTTTTCATAATTTTCTACCATTTTTAAATACCATTTATCTTGGATATTGTCAGATATGTCTAACGATTCAATTTTAATTCTTGAGAGTGCATCCGGTAAAACCATCTCTTTACCCTTCCTATGAACGATATTAAAATCAAATTGGCTTAAGCGAATACTCCACCGAGCTAACCTGCCTGTGGGATTCTTTAATTTATAAAACCATTGTAGTGATGCATGATCAGTGACTATATTACATTTTTGACCCTCAACATACATTCTAAACTGCTCTAAAGCAAACACGACTGCTAATAATTCACGTTCTGTAGTAGTATAATTAACCTCGTGCTTATTAAGTAATCTACTACAGAATGCTACAGGATGGTCAAAATTGTCATATGACTGTGTCAGTACGGCACCAATAGCATATGCTGAGGCATCACATTGAATTGAAAATGGTAAATTAAAATCTGGACATTTAAGAATTGGAGCTGAGACTAAGTTTGATTTTAATTTATTAAAAGCCTCTTCTGCTTCCTCTGTCCATTCAAAGTTTATATTCTTACAAGTTAATTTACTAAGTGGTCTACTAATTTTAGAAAAATCCTGTATGAATCTACGGTACCAACCAGCCATTCCCACAAATCTTTTAACTTCTTTGGGTGAGGTGGGTGTGGGGTAATTGAGAATAACTTCCACCTTAGAGGGATCGGTACGAAGACCCTGCTTATCAACCATGTAGCCAAGATATTTAAGTTCCTTTCTACAGAATTGAGATTTACTCATATTAATTGTTAAGTTTGCGTCTGCTAAACGTTGACATACTTTTTTCAACAACTTAACATGTGTATCAAATTCACTGGAAATGCATATAATATCATCCTGAAAAACAAATACTTTATTATCAAATTCAGGACCAAACAATTTATCCATAAGTCGTTGCATAGTGGCAGATGCTCCTACCAGACCAAACGACATAGTTGTATAGTGGAAGAGACCACGTCTAGGGACTGTAAATGCAGTTTTTTCAGCAGACTCCTCACTATCATATTCAATTTGCCAATATGCAGCACTCAGGTCAATTGAAGTTAAATATCTTGCATCTCTCAGGCTATCAAGTATTTGATGTATGTAAGGCAAAGGATAAGCATCAGCCTTAGAAACGGCATTAAGTTTTCGACAGTCTAAACAAAGCCTTAGTTTACCATTAGGTTTGGTTACCATGACAACTGGGGAATTCCAAGGTGAGTTAGAAGGCACTACAACTCCAAGTTGCAGCATTCTATCAAGTTCCTTTTCCAATGCTAATTGTTTGGAAGGTGACAAAGGATAATATCTTTGTTTAATTGGTGGGCTATTACCTGTGTCTATTTTATGAGTAATTAATTTTGTCCTACCTAAACCTACTTTTTCAGTATTAATCTTATCAAATTTATCAATGACCTTCTGTAGAATTAATTGTTGTTCAGAAGTCAATGAATCAAAACATTCTAAACCTTGGTCCAGGCTAACTGAATTAATATAATTGTCAGGTATATTAAAAATTTTATTATTATTTAATGTGCTGTCTAAAGTTATCAAAAATGCTTTGCAAAAATCCATACCTAAAATGATTGGAGTAATTATGTTGGGAACTATGTAGAATTTTGTAACTTTAATTTTATTTAAATAATTAGTGGGTAACTGCATAAAACCTAAACATTGAATTCTTGAACCATCTGCAGCCCTTACATTTTGACCTTTTGGTAATTTAACTAATTTAAATCCATATTTCATAAATAGTTTATGTGAATTATCCCCCAATATTGAGCAAACCGCTCCAGTGTCTAGCAAACCATAACTTCCAAATCTAAAACTTTTACCAATAAATGTGGTCGAATGTCATGTGTCTTAGCTTCAAAGTGAGCCACATCAATATGTGATGAGAAAGATGTTAAATTAATCACTATGTTTTTGTGACTCACGTTAATTAGTTTTTTGAGCACTTAGGACAGTTAGTTCTTTTAACGCCTTTTTCACCACATTTAAAACAGACCAAATCCTTTGAAGTTTTACACTTACTCGTGAAATGATTTGTGCTGTTACACCTAAAACATTTTCTCCCTTTTGCTTCTGAAGTAGAAGGAGCGTCAACGACAGCAACTGGTTCTCCAGACCTATCTGACCTTGGTTTATGATCAGTTTTCTTGGTAGGCTGAAAATCCTGACTAAGTTTCGCTTTTGAGAGGTTAGGTTCTACAAATTGTTCTGACCTAGCACGAGCAAGTTCTAATTTCTTACCATACAAAAGTAAATCTTTAATGGAATTAATATCTAGTAATGCCATTTCCCTCATATACTCAGGTCTTATGTTGTGCATTAGGATTTCTAATTGTTCATCGTCAGAGAGAGGTCTAGACAATCTATTAAACATACCCTGCATAAGTGACAAATATACTATTATTGTCTCTTGCTTCGCCTGCGTACGGGAGCGTATTTCCTGAGTCAACCTATAATCAAGATCAGGAATGTCGAAATCTTCCCTTAGACGAGCAAGTAAATGTTTATATGACGTAAAGGTGTGTTTGTATGATCTAAACCAATGTAATGCAGACTTATCTAAAAGATCTGAGAAAGCAATCAATGCACGATCTGCAGATATACTTCGAGCCTGTCTCAACTCTTCTAAACGTTCAATGAAACTCCTAACACATGTAGTACCATCATACTTTAAATTTAAAGAACACAGATTAATTGGTCTATCTTTAACAACAACTAATTGTGTTTTTTCTGCTGATTCATTTTCAGAGGAGGGATCATGAGTAGACTGCATCTCCTCTTCATCAGAGCCATCCTCTAAAGATGTTATCAACGTTACCAATTTATTTTTAAGTTCGATTAATTCCGGTGATTTATCATTCACGCGTGAAATTCTCATCAAGTAATATTGCGAACGAGCTAATATTCGCTTAACAGTGGAGCTATCTCCCTCGGTTATATCCTTATGTAATAGGCACAGCTCCTCAATAGGTTCCTTGCATAAGCGTACCTCATCTGCACTCGCTGGGGTTGCATAATCCTCTGGTTTAATGCTACCTCTCCGAAACAAGCCACACAGACTGCGATACCGCTTGCGAAGCACATCCCTGGTCGCCTTTACATCTGTGGATATATTAAAATATTTAAGCTCATGTAATAATTCTTCTTTACGAAGATAGTCAATCCAAATTGTCTTATCCATATTGAATTTAAAATATTTAAACAGTCTTTGATAAGTATTTTAAATCTAATTATTAAGTTAACTGAATGTAAATAGTAATTTTACATTAATCAAGGTGAATTAAATTAAATTAGAGTCAATCCATTCAAGTAATTTACAAGTTTACAATGTTAACATGACATGTGGCATAACCTTAATTTTTAACACAAAGTGTTGATGTTTCTAAGTTGTATGACTTTATATAAATTAAGAGGAGTCTATACATTTAAGCTTTATAACATCAATTATGTGGAAAGATTTACCTTTTAATAAAAATGTTAACAGGTGCTATCAACTAATTTTGAAAACTCAAATTCCCAAAAATGTACTAAGTTAAATGACTCTAATTACTAATCAATAAGTTAAATCAAATTAAGTCAGATCAAGCTCTTAATCTTGAAGTGAAGATTCCAATCTGACCTCATGCCCCACGTTGGGCGCCAATTGTAAGGTCCTTTCGTCTCTTACCACCAGCACGCGTAGCATGGCGATTCTATCTCTATTCTACGAAGAAAAGACAAAGTTATTTCATCGTTATTTCAATACAAATCGACTGTTTTTTTGCAGAAATATGACACCATTCGTACACTATTGAAGAATAGAACGTTTATTTTCTATATTTTTTACATTAACATGCTTCAAACGCTAAAATTATTTCTACGTTCTGTCATTTTGTCTATTCTTCCGTCGACAAAACCCCTTTCTACGGCGCCATGCTACGCCTGCAGCTGCCAGCGTAGATTTGCCATGAGACTATGGGTTCTGTTCGCATGAGGTGTTGATTGAAATAAAAGAGATACCTCCGTCTTCTCAGCTATTTAATATGTTGGTGCACACTTCAATGATACAGGAACATAGCATTTGTCAAGCTTCCCTACAATGTTAGGTTATAGAAATAACACTTACTTCAGGTAGGACATACTACCATCTATCCAGGTCGATCAGTTGATATGCAACGAAGACGGCATTGCGGCCTGTGTGAACTTGTAGAATATAACACGCGGCTTGGAACCAGAGCTTGTTCTAGATTACTTCATATTATGTGCCACGAGTTGAGAAGACGTTTTTAATTAATTAATTGTTAATATTTTAAATAATGTTTGAAACCCTGAAAGTATCAGAAAAGAAATCTATGAGCATTTCAACCCAAAATCATGGTGAAAATGATGTTATGTAATTGTAACAAAACAGGAAATAATTATCAATACATACGCTTATGCGGTTCCCTTATATTAATGCACTTTCATTTTAGCCGCTATTCCACGCCTTGTCCGCGTCATTAATTTATTTAATTAAAATATTCTTTGTTCTAGACTAATCGCGTGTTCCGCTACCAAGAGGAAAAACTAACCTTCAAGTTATACGTCAACCTTTTAATTTTTTTCAGATTAGTTACTAGGCTTTCGTGTTTTAAAACATGCTGTATTTATAATTAAACTTAATTCAACTGAAATCTATTACAATTAATTATTTGAATTTTATCTATGTAATTATTATATTTTATTTAGAATTATTTAAAGTATCAAAAGAATTACTCTCTAACGCCACCTATTTTATTTTTCCAGAATCAACTGCAACCATTTCCTACTAGTTCGCGTCCCCTTTAATAGAGGGCGCTACCCGTCTCCAATATATTTGCTTTTATACCCGTTACAACTGTTGATGTAAAAGCCTGGGGAAATTTCTGGAAATGTGGGTGACTTATAGGCAAAACCTAAATGTCTGCGATTAATACAGGCGAGAAGTTACAGTATGCGGCCACATTAGTTACACTAAAGATATTTTTTTAAGCTATTGCATAGCTTTTATCGCAGGCTCTGAGTTCGAAATTTCCTGACCACATCTGACAGCACGCATCGTCTAACGTCGTTTCAGTTCGGGAGACTTCGGCAATCATGAAGGTACGGACAGACGTGCTCATAAAGGTACGGACAGACGTGCTCATAAAGGTACGGACAGACGTGCTCATTACTAGTACGAAAGCATGCTTTTATTAAGCAAGAGGCAATTTTATTGAGGGAGATGGAGAGGGTGAGGGAGGAGGAGGAGGAGAACGTTTCTTGACGTTTCACTTGATTGACGTGGCTGACCATAGCCTAATTAGTACAGTAATAAATAGGTATAATAAATAAATAATTATAATTGCATAAGTTGATAATAAATGCTATGCAATAGCTTACCGCGGCAGCCACCGAGTGCCACACGTTTTTTTCAATCAAAGTAACAATTACCTCTGACAGCAATGCCTTTCCATTATTCAAATCTATTGAAAATAATGGACATCTACATCACAGAACGGCCAAGTACAATAAAACCCCAATCACACACGACAGGAATTCAGTCGGTACAGTAGACAATCACTTTTGGCCCACTTCACTTCAGTACCTACGTACTCTACTTCAGAATTTCTCAGATCAATTGACCTCAAGGGAAATGAAATTATCTTCGTCGCGACTATTGATGATGTTAGCAAGAATACCGAGGCAAACGTTGTCAGTGACCGAAGAGGGTATGATTAGGGTCGACAAATATTAGATGTTGCCTTAATATTTTGTGGCAGTTTACACAAGAAGTGACAAAGTATTTTCTACTCGTTCGCTTAGGGATTAGGGCGCGATATTTCATTTAAGTAGAAGCGGGTAAATGGAGGAAAATTTTACGAAATGGTTTTTGTGTAATTAGTATTAAGTTGGGTCTTATGAGGTTTAAGAAGAAATTACGAGTTTAATCCCATCCGAGGGTTCCGGGCAGTGGCCCTCCCACCTACTTACCTCCTACATAAAATCAACTAAGTAATTACTTGCATAGATACATAAGCAATAACATTTGCCAAGCGAAATATAAGGGTAATGGAATTCGAAAACAAGAAAGAACTTTAAGGGATAAACCTCAGGATAAACGAATTAAATAAATGGGTACATTTCCAACGAGAACTGAAAACAAGGTCCGACATAGTTTCAGCACTTACAGCCCTTTTGCCCTTGCTAACTTTGCCTTTCAATCTATTATGTTACTATACCCCTGACTTGCCTATAAGTTTAGTTATAAGTAGATAGGTAGGTATCTAAGTTTAGTAAAAGCTCTCTCACTCCGACAATTGAATAACTTCACACGGGACCCCTCTCCGTCTCCAAGAACCTACAGAGATACACTTAAACCTCATAATGTTATGAAAAGGGGAAGTGGAGGGGAAAGCAAGCATTTTTCAAGAGGGAAGCCGGCCTGGGTAGCTTTGATTAAACCGTCGGCCCGCCTCCTAGTTGATTGCAGGCTATTTTAAAAGGCTTGCCGCTTCATTGTTTGATTAGAACACAATTGAGGGTTAAGAGTTGTGGGGTCGCGGGATTGTCTCACTCGGTAACCGTGACCCTGGTACATAAAGGGCTATTGAAGGAACACCGTGGATTTTAGTCAGTACAAGTCTGACAGTCCCTCCTGTCCCGCCCTGGGCTTGAGGACTCATTTGATGATTTTGCCACGCTAAAAAAAAAGGGTTAAGAGTTGCCAATAAATTGATTTCTAGCGGACTAATTTGATTTTAGGTGGTAAATTGATTCCATTTTTGTTCAGTAAGTATACTGATTCAATTTAATCAAAGTTCTTGATAACTAGGTAATAGCTACTTACCTAATTGACACGTGAATACAATACGAGAAAACTTTCCACCGAAAAAGTGAACAGAAAAGAGTAAACAAGTATGCCAATCAAACCTGTCACGTGTCTTAAACAACGTAGAAATAAATTGAAAAACCATTTCCAGGATATTCACAATAACAGGGAACATTGTCGGATAACGTAACAATGTTGAACAATAAGGCTCGATGGAGCAACTCAGGCAGGAGGGAAATTGATATCATGACAGGAAATTGGCGTACGCTTCGCTTTGACTGACAGACAAGCGAAGTTTTCGAATTTATATCCCAGGGTTATAGTTCACGAAGCGATGTTAGAACATCGTTAGTGGGAATTCCGGAAATTAACGGCTTTTACACTTATGTCTTGAAGTAAATAAACCATAGATATCTTTTGGAGCGGCTGACAACTTCATAAAAATAAGCCCTTGTTAACTTCTATACTATTGGTATAATGTTCAATGGTAACAACGGCATGATCATGGCCTACCCCATCATTTCCGATAACTGTGGCTCTAAACCATAGCTGTCTTTTGGACCGGTTGACAACTCTTTAAATATGCCTTTGTTAAAATCGCACCTCATTAGTGGTTTTAGACGAGAGCATAATATAGAGATTTTATAGAAGACTTAGGTAGGTAGAGATTTACCAATATACGAGTAGGTATTAAGTTCGTTCCATGACCGCTTTACACTGTTAAACAGTCCTGCGTCTAAGACCTTACACGGCTAACCTGAGAATTGTTCCTCAAGAAAAACGGCCAAGTGCGAGTTGGACTCGCCCATGAAGGGTTCCGTAGTAGCAAGCATAGATTAGGGATATAATTATATTGAGATTAGTAAGTAATATACACAAACAATAAAAATAACTTTGTTTTTCACAGTGTTTGCATGAATGGCAAAGTTATATTTGCGGTTTTTGAAAAAGTACTGTATCTCAAAAACTGGTTACTGTATCTCATCCAAACCAATTTTCGTTGGAAGTTTTTGTTGAGGTCTACATTATATAGGGTGTTAAAAAATCAACTGCAGGAATTTCGTGTGCGTACTTGGTATCAAAAACCAAGTACATTCCAAATTTTTTTTTTTGTTTTCGAGCATTTTTTTCAAAAAAAAAATTTTTTTTTTCAATTTTTTTTTTTCGAAATTATTAATTTTTTTTTCATGCATATTTCTATTGGCCTATTAATATGGCCAGTAAAATAAGTTATTTGGTAAATTGCCAGTCCAAAGTCTGCAAAATGTGATGGAAAAGTTGGAATCAGCTGTGAACGCTACACACGGGTGAACGACCTCAAAGAGCAATCAAATTCATTAACATGACCAAAAAAAAAATGCTTGAAAAAAAAATTTTTTTTTGAAAAAAAAGAAGAAAGACCTATCCATTGATACCCCACACGTATGGGTTTGGTGAAAAAAAAATTGAGTTTCAATTCTAAGTATGGGGGCACCCCCAAAATTTGTTTTGTTTTTATTTATGTATGAAAATCCTAATGCGGTTCACATTATACATCTAGCTACCAAGTTTCAACAGGATAGCTCTTATACTTTCGACAAAAAGTGGCTGTGACATACGGACGGACAGACAGACAGACAGACATGACGAATCTATAAGGATTCCGTTTTTGCCATTTGGCTACGGAACCCTAAAAATAAAGTAGCAGTAAGTATTTCAGCAATATTTAGGTGACATTTGGTAGCTTACTTTAACCCACTCGTTCACTTAGCTGTTCTTACCTGTAATATCGATAACATTTTAATAGGTTGGTAAACTACGTGGGGGTTTCTCGGAAAATGGCAATACCTAGCAACCTTTGCCCAAAGTTACTGCAAGGTATATTTCGATTCTCAGATTTCATTGGATAATTTCAGCTCATATTCTGGGAAAAAACGAAATTATTTCATCATTTTGATTCAGATCTTTTTTTATTGCCCCACACGCTAAGAATTTATTAAAATTAATATTTATGTAACTAAACATTTAAACTCACATGCCCAAACACCTAGACTCGGAACAAGTACCTACTTGTAGATCATACAAATTTTTGCTCAGTTCGGGAACATGAATCACGACAAACAGTGCAGCAGTTGAACACTTTAAGTCAACCGTGCCGTCAATAGTGGGCGATCCTATTGCCATCAATCAAGCACAAATCCAGAGACCGCGGCTGCTACCGAGCTACTGAACTCCTTATGGAAAACCCTACCCGACCTAAGAATTGAAGACAGGACCTCACATTCGGGCACGCAGACGGCGAGTAATGGGCGACTCGCTGTCTGATCATGGATCATGCCCCACGGCGCGGTGTCGTGTTCCACGCGCGCCTCAAAGATCTGTCAGCAATATGACGGGGACCCTTAGAGGACCAAAGCCTGCGTGTGTCGTGGGACTATAAAGTAACGGTGGCCCCGGAACGTAAAGGGCTATTGAAGGACACCGTGGATTTTTTAGTCTGTAGGTACAAGTCTGCCAGTCCCTCTCGTCCTGCCCTGGGTGGGGTAGGACTCATTTGATTTTACCACGTAAAAAAAGAGGACCTCACATTAACATAATATTTACCTACTTATTTATTTAGAAAAGGTTTTATATTTACTACTTTGTGTTCAAAAGAGGGTGATAATCTTTCAACAATAAATGACAGGGTAAAAAACCGGCCAAGTGCGAGTTGGACTCGCACATGAAGGGTTCCGTAGTAGCAAGCATAGATTAAGGATATAATTATATTGAGATTAGTAAGTAATATACACAAACAATAAAAATAACTTTGTTTGTCATAGTGTTTGTATGAATGGCAAAGCAAACATTTTCAAAAACCGCAAATATAGGTTTTTGAAAATGTACTATATCTCAAAAACTGCTAACTGTATCTCATCCAAACCAATTTTCGTTGGAAGTTTTTGTTGGGGTCTACATTATACACCGTGACTTTTTAGTCGTCTTACAAAAGTGGTCCACGTAATGTCCCCGACCTAAAGTACATCTAGGCGAGTTTAGTTTTTTTTATTAATCGTTAAAAATAATTTTTATTATTAATAAATAGGTACATTAGAAATATGAAAATGTTTACGTATCAAGCTGTAGAGTATACCTACCCAGCGCAATAGTCGGGCAGATCATTCCATCTCTATTTTCTATAAGACAAGGGTGTTTTTAACTACTCCTTGTGTCATAATAATGAATTAAAAATTTATTTAAAAATTTTGAAAATCTCTTAAATACCTATTTTTTTATTATAAACGTGTTCTAGTCATTGGATACATGAACTGGGCTGCCGTTGTAAGACGACTAAAAAGTCACGGTGTATATTTTTTTTTATTCTCTTATTTATATTAGTTACAGGGGGGGGGGGACACACACATTTTACCACTTTGGAAGTGTCTCTCGTGCAAACTGTTCAGTTTAGAAAAAAATGATATAGTAACCTCAATATAATTTTTAAAGACCTATCCATAGATACCCCACACGCATGGGTTTGGTGAAACAAAAAAATTTGAGTTTCAATTCTAAGTATGGGGGGCACCCCCAAAATTTGTTTTGTTTTTATTTTTGTGTGAAAATCCTAATGCGGTTCACATAATACATCTACCTACCAAGTTTCAACAGGATAGCTCTTATACTTTCGACAAAAAATAGGTGTGACATACGGACGGACAGACAGACAGACATGACGAATCTAGAAGGGTTCCGTTTTTGCCATTTGGCTACGGAACCCTAAAAAGGGTAGGTATATGATACCCACTTGTATCGCGCCATGTTTCACGGTCTGTCGCCTGCATATCTTGTTATTGCTCGAAGTTTTTTCCTGCTATCAATAACACTCAAGAAAGGAACAACTTCTGAAAATTAATCTTGTTTCATCGCATGGTTTTCCTGAAAAGGATGATCGCTTATACTTTCATGTGAATGGAAAATACGGCGCGTCGTGTTTCACACACGTAATTGACTGTTGCGCTCCGTATCCCGGGTTCGATTCCCGCTCTAGATCTGCGTGTCAGAGTAGGTTACGTGAGTTAAAATGTTTGTAAACTCATCCACGACACAGGATTAGGTAATTCATAGTGCGGGGCAACGTTTTTTATAAAAAAGAGAAGAAATGAGAATATAAAAGAGATTTTATAATAAAATATAGTAACGCGCTGATTTAAAATGCCAGACCTCAACCTTTTTCCAATGGCGCGTAACGATGGCGGATTGAAAATAAAAAACAGATCCCCACTTTCCTCCACGCTAAATTCGTCACCCTCCCGGCTAACTGTCCTAACTAGCAATTGATGTTTTTCCAGGGCAACCGTTTTTCGGTCGGGCGTTACAGTCAAATTACTGTAGTTGCGTAATTTGTGGCTTTATCAATGAATTAAAAAGTCTTTTATATAGCTCTTGGCTTATTCTTTAAGTTAGTAGTCGCCCTAAAGCCCTAAGGTATTTATTTATTTATTTATATTAATTTGAAGCAGATACGTCTCTCTGTGAGAACTTTGTTTCACAACTTGTGTCTGTTACGACGCGGTTATTTGGTATAAAATATAAATAAAAGTCTATTAATATGATATTTATTTATTAAAAGTAATAATAAATTTTGCTTGTAAGCTCAAAAGTTACAAGTTACGTAGGAGTTACAAAAAAATAATGTTTTAACATTTTTAGCAATTTAGCTGAGTATTAAATATGTTTAAAACTATAAGAACCCTTAATGACATGAATTTAAAGTTAACCTTATTTCAAATAAATTGTATTTTTTTTTACTAGCTTCTGCCCGCGACTTCGTACGCGGATCCTGTTGCTTATGCCAGCGACAACGGGGTCGTTAAAATCGAAGATCTGAAACTGGTCTGACGTCCAATACCAAGAGCCCGGGTAAAAATAAAAATAGGAGTTTCGGCCAGTAGAGTCAGATTTTTAATGATATACCATCGTCATCGAAAATCAGTCCCAAATTCGCGCCTTCACCGCGTGGAGGTACTCTCAGCTTTTGTTATTTTATAATTATACAGTGAACTTAGCGGTAGCTTTGATTTCCACATCAGACGTTTCTGATCTTCGATTTTTATAAGTCAACAGGAAATGCCCATCAGATCGAGCAACTTTTGCTAAGACGTTATTCCTATATGTGTTATGGTGTACTGGGTCTCTTGGAGTTCCAGAATAGGTGTTCCAGATCTTCGGTTTTTATAAGTTAACAGAGAGTGCACATCAGATTGAACAACTTTTGCTGAAACGTCATTCCTACATAATATGTTATGGTGTACCGGGGCGCTTGGAATTCCACAACAGGTGTTCCAGATCTTTAATTTTTATACGTCAACAGGGAGTGCTCATCTGGTTGAACAACTCTTGCTAAGACGTCATTCCTTTAAATGTTATAATGTAGCTGGGCTCTTGGTGTTCCACATCAGGTGTTCCAGATCTTCAATTTTTATATGTCGACAGAGAGTGCTCATCAGGCTGAACAACTCTTGCTAAGATGTCATTCCTTTATATGTTATAGTTAAGCTGGGCTCTTGTAGTTCCACATCAGGTGTTCCAGATCTTCAATTTTTATACGTTGACAGAGAGTGGTCATCAGGCTGAATAACTCTTGCTACGACGTTATTCCTATAAATGTTATAGTTTAGCTGGGCTCTTAGAGTTCCACATCAGGTGTTCCAGATTTTAAATTTTTACTTTTACGTCAACAAAGAGTGCTCATCAGGCTGAACAACTCTTACTAAGACGTCATTCCTTTATACGTTATAGTTTAGCTCTGGGCTCTTGGAGTTCCACTTCAGGTGTTCCAGATCTTCAATTTTTATACGTCAACAGAGAGTGCTCATCAGGCTGAACAACTCTTGCTAAGACGTCATTCCTTTATATGCTATAATGTAGCTGGGCTCTTGGTGTTCCACATCAGGTGTTCCAAACCTTTAATTTTTATACGTCAACAGAGAGTGCTGATCAGGCTGAACAACTCTTGCTAAGACGTCATTCCTTTATATGTTATAGTTAAGCTGGGCTCTTATAGTTCCACATCAGGTATTATCATCGGGTATATCAATAATTTTGAATCGGGACGAAAAATAAAAGTCTTGCTAACTGTAGTATGTTCATACGACAGGTAGAGAGAATATTTTTTCCCTGCTTTTGCACTTACGCAAAACCAAATACGTGATTATCTCCTAAACGGTAAACGACACAGATACGACGATTAAAGAGAACTTATTCGAAATATAGCTATGAACACGTAGGTAATGTCAGTGCAGATACGTCAGTTTGTGAGATACGACAGTTAGCGGGGAGGGCGACGAATTAACTCTCAAAACATTTCAATAACAACGAAATATATTGCTACGTACCGTCGGAAAATATCTGGAAGCCAGGAATATATTTGAATAGAAAAACTATATTAAGTATATTTTTATTACATCGTGCATCGGGCGGGCCAGCTATCAGTTAGGAGTGAGGCGTATTTATCGAAACAGTAAAAAGAAACAGGTATTTCAAATTCACAATATCTAATGCCGGCCATACAAGGTTCAAGTATACTTGCGCAAATCCAGACTTGCGCAAGTATAACTACTGTTATGTGTGTGGGAAGATACTTGTACAAATTCCTAACATTTTCACTGTTTTGGTTTTGTGTTTGTGCAAGTCCAGACTTGCGCAAGTATACCTGCTGGAACGTGTGTGGCCGGCATAACAGGTATCTGCTGCTGACCGTTTCGAATGCACCCATCAGAGTCATTGGTTCCAATATAACAATGTGCGTGTGAACTGAGGGACCAAACTGGAATACGCAAAATAAAAATCGTAGGATTTAGTCGTAGACTTAAAACAATTGTAGAACAAATCTGGGAATTTGTAAAAAAATATATTAAAAACTACAGCCCTTAAAGTGTGGTCCCTCAGTCCTCACAGACTATCAGCCATATCTCGAAAAGTATTGGGTAAATTAAGGTTTTGTGACTACAGACATTTAGTAAAGAAATTGTAAAGATATTTACTGAATAACAGATCACAAAGCATCAAAGGTAAAAAATATATAACGACTAAACTGTGGTCCCTCAATCCTCATAAGAAAAATAAATAGTTTAGTGAATATTACCTAGTAAATCTTTCTTTTTCCACATGAAGTTTTAGTAAGAGTCTTAAAACATTTTGTAAAAAAGAAATGAAAAAAAAATATCGACGCAATTTGAAGATAGCGAATAATAAAAATGGTCCCTCAATCCTCACCTCTACTGACATAAGTGCATGTATTAGCTGCTAGACGAGAGGATTATCAGAAAGTCTAGTGTACTTAACTTTTAGTAAAAAGTCTCTACTAAATAATAGGTACCTAAAATTGTGTATTTCTTACCGCTTAGCTGAGATAATATATTTTTTTAAATCGTATGACAATGGATAGAGTAGTGTGACCACACAATGAAACAAAATGTAGACAGTACTATTATACTTTATTTAATATAGTATTAGACGAAACGAAAACAAGGATTATTTACAATTTAATGTTAGATATATTACATGTGGCGTATGTGTATTTTTTTTGTGGTAAAATCGTCAGACTCGTACTGAATAAAATCCACGGTGCCCTTCAATAGCCCTTTACATTCCGGAGTCACGGTAATTCATAAGTCCCGCGACCCCGGCAGGCTTTGGCCCTCTAAGGGGTGGCCCTTATTATGCTGACCCTCTTCGTGGAACACAACGCGCCGTCGAGCCGGGCGTGGTCCGTGAATACACATTAAATGTACAATAAAAAAATGAAGGTAGTTTAATTTAATGTTACTTCAAGTTTGGTATCAGCTTGCTAATAAACTTAGTTATGTATTAAAAAAAGGAAATGTTATAAAAAAAACCTAGGACTGCATAATCTTCCTTTATCTACCGATATCACTATTATAAAAACGATAGTTTCTTTTGCTATGATGATCAATACTTCAAAATTATTGTATGTAGGTACTGACAAAAGTATTATAATAAGTGGTTAATTAATTTTGCAAACCACTTTTTTATTAAATACACATACGCCAATATCTAACTTTAAATTAACCGTACAACCTTGTTTCGTTTCGTCTAATACTATATTAAATAAAGTATAATAGTACTGTCTACATTTTGTTTCATTGTGTGGTCACACTACTCTATCCATTGTTGTATGATTTAAAAAAATATATTATCTCAGATAAGGGGTAAGAAATACACAATTTTAGGTACCTGTTATTTAGTAGAGACTTTTTACTAAAAGTTAAGTACACTAGACTTTCTGATAATCCTCTCGTCTAGCAGCTAATACATGCACTTATGTCAGTAGAGGTGAGGATTGAGGGACCATTTTTATTATTCGCTATCTTCAAATTGCGTCGATATTTTTTTTTCATTTCTTTTTTACAAAATGTTTTAAGACTCTTACTAAAACTTCATGTGGAAAAAGAAAGATTTACTAGGTAATATTCACTAAACTATTTATTTTTCTTATGAGGATTGAGGGACCACAGTTTAGTCGTTATATATTTTTTTACCTTTGATGCTTTGTGATCTGTTATTCAGTAAATATCTTTACAATTTCTTTACTAAATGTCTGTAGTCACAAAACTTTAAATTATCCAATACTTTTCGAGATATGGCTGATGGTCTGTGAGGACTGAGGGACCACACTTTAAGGGCTGTAGTTTTTAATATATTTGTTTACAAATTCCCAGATTTGTTCTACAATTGTTTTAAGTCTACGACTAAATCCTACGATTTTTATTTTGCATATTCCAGTTTGGTCCCTCAGTTCACACGCACATATATAACAGGCAGTTTTTTTGGAACAGGATTTTGAAACTGTTTTTTCCTTGGAACAGGCATGGTGAAACCGGTTCCTAATTTAACCTGTTCCAGCCTACCGGTACTGTTAGTGTTTGCCAAAAGAAAATATGACAGCGTTTTGGAAATCATCCCACAGTTAGATCCCAATGCCTACGGTTGTTTTACTTAAATAACCAATGGTCCCTTTGATTATTATCAACAATGTTTTTGGAAGCCCCAGGCTTGGCACTTTGACATGACATCGCTTTATGTTAGGAAAATGTTTTCTTCATTTTACCTTTTAAACGAAACATGTTTTTTGATTGCTTGTCATGTAAGTAGATTTCAACTTGCCAGGAGGATTATCTAGAATATGCTGATTACATTAGGCTATTTCAATGAATTGAGACAATAACTCCGAAAGTTAGATTTCTTTTGTTACGTAATCCAAAATTGACGAAGTTACAACGGTTCTAAAAATCCTGAGCCCTTATCACGAGTTTTCACTATTTTACTTTACAGCATCTTTCCAGTATTTTACAGCGTTTCTTGTATGGAAAAACGGAACAGCGCCTCTGGTGTACGAAGAAGGAGCTAATTTTTTCCTTGAAATTAAATGTCAAAGTTCCAGTTTACTTTACGTCACAATAAGTACTCATGATGCCCCTGAATATGTCACGCGGTCGGTATAGTTTTTACAGGCGTTAAGTCATCGCAAGCATATTCGCAAGCCCCCGAATTATAGGTAAAGCGTTATCTTTTGTCAGTACTTTCATAGACATAAAAACAAAAATACGTGTACATTATTCTTGTATGTAGGTAACTGACATACTAAAGAGATTTTAAATTTATTTATTTAAGCTATAATATTCTCTATTTATGTCCAAAACAGTGTTAAAGCTCGGTTTACCCAAAGGTTTAAGTTCAATTTTCACTGGCAAAACGACTCCCACCTTCAATAAGATCCGACAGTTATTTGGTTCGAGTATCGTAACACGATATTTTCCAGTATTTTCCACAGTTCCTTTCTAAATAATACCGACTGTAGCTAACGAATACCTATACAATTTCAGGCGCGTGTTGGTACCTAATAAAATAGTTTATTTAGTAGATTGAACCCAAGAGATGCTCTCAACGTGATCCTGTTTTAAGAGGAACGCGTGACCTCTTTTTTCTCTCCCTCCGAGCCTCATTTTTAGAGTCCCCTAAGCAAAGGGTAAAACGGGACACGATTAGTAAGACTCCGCTAAACGTCTCTCTGTCTATCCCTCTGACACCAGGCAGTATCTCATGAGCTGTGATAGTTTGACAGTTGAAATTTTCGCAGATGATGTATTTCTGTTAATAAAAAAAACAGAGTAAAATAAATATTTAATAGGGCTCCCATACAACAGACATGATTGTTGTTGCCGTTTTTATGGATAATGGTACGGAACCCTTCGTGTGCCAGTCCGACTCGCACTTAGCCGGTTTTTCCTTTATGCATTATTTCTTAGTACACTTTCTCTTTTGCCTCACTGTAGTGTATTAGTGTTATGAAGAAAAACAGCATCATTATCCTAAAAGCATATGGAATACGTTGAAATTTTCACAAACCCGACTTTATGGCTAGAAAATAATAAAATAAGAGTTTGCTTAGTGCTTGCTAACATAAACTTTACTTCAGAAAATGCATTAAGTTCATGAACTGCAACAGTGCAGATTGTACCTAGTTTAAAACTTTTAACAGTGCTTCAGTTCAAACACTAAACTTCGTTTCACATAAAATAGTGCGTCCATAAGCGTCAAATCAAATTAGGGAGGCCTTTTTTTTTTTCTTTTTTTTTTTTTCGTGGTAAAATCATCAAATGAGTCCTCCCAGCCCCGGGCAGGGCGGGAGGGACTGTCAGACTTGTACTGACTAAAATCCACGGTGTCCTTCGGTAGCCCTTTTGCGTACCGGAGTTGCGGTATACGTATGTCCCGCGACCCCGGCAAGGCTGTGGCCCTCTAAAGGGGGGCCCCCGTCATTGTGCTGACGCTCTTTGAGGCGCGCGTGGAACACAACGCGCCGTCGACCCGGGCATGGTCCATGGTCGGACAGCGAGTTGCCCTTTACTCGCCGCCCGCATGCCCGCGCCTACGGTGGCCGGAGATCGTCCCGCGACATCCGTCGCCGTGGGCGTCTACCACTGCGGCTGAGGGAGGACGCTGTTCTCTCCCTCGCGCGGCCCGCCTCCTCCTTCGCGAGCATGACTGCTTCGCAGAAGGAGGCGACCGCTTCCCACTCCGTCTCGCCCCGCAGCATGGCCTCGACCAATGCCGGGTGCGAGAGGTCTCCGCCTATCGCCGTCGAGAGGACACGGCGGTGCTCTGCCCAAGCGGGGCAGTCCTGCACCGTATGCTCCACCGTGTCCTCCGGGCGGTCCTCGCAGTGGTGACACCCGGGCGTTTCCTCCTTCTTTATCCGACACAGGTACCTCCCGAAGCATCCATGCCCGGTGAGGACCTGCGTCATGCGGTAGGTGAGGACGCCGTGGGACCTATCCAGCCACTCCTCAAAGAGGGGTCTTACAGCCGCGATTGCGGCGTGCCCGAATTAGGGAGGCCTACGTTCAATTTTGAAGCTGTGGCGACATTTTCCATTTAAAATAGTTAGTTACAGGATGTGCACAATGTTTTAATGGAAGCAACTGGGAATATTCTAACTTTGTTATCAGACTTTTACTAACAGATAACTGGTTTACAGGAATGTAGGAATTTTAGAACTATTTGTAGGTACTAGGGTTTCAGGAGTAACTAAAGGGTCGTATAACTACTTCGAGAACATTAAGAGGATATAAGGCTAGCGGTGTTTAGCCAGAATTCACACGTTTTCAGTTGAGCACCCATTTATCGTCTGCCTAGCAGATAAAGTAAGGTTTTACCACAATAATAAATAAATAATATTTATTTTTAATTTTGTGAAAATATTTAAAAATGTATATAATAAGGTAAAAAAATGAATAAAGAGGTATAATAATAATAATAAATTTTTATTCATAAACTTTTACAAAGATGGGTGTAAACATAGCCACAGAAATGTCATACTCGTATAGTTAAGTCTTATACAGTGTGTCCGGACACGAGTTAGCGATACTTGAAGGGAATATTATAGACTCATTTTCATCGACAAAACTGCTTTTAAAAAAATTCTTACTCCAACACCTCGCGAATGGCGGCCATTTTAGTTTTTTGTTTTGTCGAACTGGGGTACGTACAATAAAATGCAAATATCTTTGAATCCAAGAGACCTACATACATGCAAATGACTTTATTGCAAAGCTAAATGTTAAAGCTTTTCAAAAACTTTCAAAAGTTTTCTAAATAATATGTAGAAAGAACCAAAAAACGCGGGCAAAAATGAAATTGTACACAAAAATTACTGAATATTTTCACATTTCATACTCTAGCTCGAAAAGTACCCCTGAATTTTGCTTAGGTTTTTGCATTAAGTTAAATGTATTTGAGTGAGGCTATAAAATAATACCAAAATTATCACTCTACGTTAAGTATTTTAGGAGTTATTCTCACTTGAACATAACCCTTCCTTAGCGCATGTACCACCAATGTTACAGAAGCTGCATTCTTTGGGCGAGCTAAACCGTTTCAACGTGAATTTATAAGCTGGCATTATTAACCACCATGTAAATGATCCCAACGAATCACCATTAAACTGAAATAATAAATTTTTTGTTTATTCTATGAAAAAAAAATCTTTGAATACATTCAAAAAATGGGCCATTTCAGTTTATGGGTGATTCGTTGGGATCATTTACATGGTGGTTAATAATGACAGGTCATAAATTTACACTGAAACGATTTAGCTCGCTCGAAGAATGCGACACCTGTATTATTGGGGTACATTCGCTAAGGAAGGGTTATGTTCAAGTAAGAATAACTCCTAAAGTGCTTGACGTAGAGATATAATTTTGATACCATTTTATAGCCTAACTCAAATACTTTTAACTTAATGCAAACACCTAAGCAAAATACAGGGGTACTTTTCGTGCTAGAGTATAAAATGTGAAAATATTCAGTAATTTTTGTGTACAATTTCGTGTTTGCCCGCGTTTTTTGGTTCTTTTTACATATTATTTAGAAAACTTTCGCAAGTTTTTGAAAACCCTTAACATTTAACTTTGCAATAAAGTCATTTGCATGTATGTAGGTCTCTTGGATTCAAAGATATTTGCATTTTATTGTACGTACCCCAGTTCGACAAAACAAAAAACTAAAATGGCCGCCATTCGCGAGGTGTTGCAGTAAGAATTTTTTTAAAAGCAGTTTTGTCGATGAAAATGAGTCTATAATATTCCCTTCAAGTATCGCTAACTCGTGTCCGGACACACTGTATAATAATAGTTAATTAGTGCATAAATAAAAACTAGTGTATAACTAAAGTATATAGGTAGGTACCAGATATTTAACTCGGGATTTAAATTATATGTAGCGACCTGCCTGAACTAAGTTAATAAAAACCTGTGTTTCAGACAATCACTGTGGACTCCGGCAGAATCATGATTGTCAGCAGAAATAAGTCTACAAATTACATAATTTTCCTTTACAGAATTAGCTATATCTTTACCTAAAATAAAACTAAAAGTCGTTTCCTGCCGTATATTTAGATCCTATCAACTGCAACGGATTTGAATTCGGTTTTCATCAATGGACAGAGTGGTTCAGAAGTGAACAGATTGGCGAAGAAGGGGCTGATTGCTGGTGAGAAACAATCAATGACAGAACCGTAACAAGTCAATTACAGATCTAAAATCGGCCTAGGCAAGCAAAACAAAATATCTGGCTGACTCGGCGATTTGTGGCAGATGGGAGTCATTTGGCCAACTGGTTTTGCTTCAGCCATAGATATAGCTTCAGCGATCAAACTTTCGATATCGATTTTAGTTTAGGTTATAGATACCTAGGTGTCAGCTGTCTATTGTAGATTACAGACTAGATTTAATCAGTAATATGTGTGCGTATTATGGTAGTTATTGAAAGCTCTGATTGCTATCAACAGTTGATTGAAGATGGAACATTGAGTAGTTTAAAATGTTTTTTCTTTTACCGATCATTCCGTGGCTACATTTTTTTTTTAAATGTAGCCACGGGATAAATATAAAGATAAAACAAATATAAAAATAAATCTTTAAATAAAGCCGTTTGTTAAAAAAAACCAGCCACACAACAGATATAATAAGCAACTTTTATCATGCGTAGACAAAAAATAAAAACTCTTTTTCCATTTCATACGCAAACGGAATTTTTATGAGAAAGTTTTGCGGACAAATTCCGGGAAAAGGTCAAATTCGTCGTAGTTTTTAGTATGAATTAATTCGTTTGATTGAACTACGGCTTTGTTATTTTTAGGAGAATATGGGAAAAGGCTCAGTAAATACGTGAAAACGAATATTTACTTTGAATTGAAAGTGGGTTGTGCGAAAATCAAAATATAAAAAAAAATCTTGGCGTTCTGCTCTACGTACCCACTTGTGGTAAATTTAATAAAATTTGTGAACGGAAAAATGTTGAAAGGTTACATTAGGTAGGTAGTCAATAAAAAAAGTTAAAAAATTGATTATAATTTGAGAAATAAATGTAACCATTCCTCTATTAATACCGGTAGGTAATGGAAAACAAAGTTTTTAATGTGTTTTGACTTGAAAGCTTTCAAAGCTTCCTAAAGTGATATTATTAAGTATCAAGAACAACATTCTCTCAATAAAAACTTTTTATGGGTAAAGTTCGTTCCTAAACTCTATGCTAATGTTATTCAAACATGGAATATTTTTGAATCAACTTTAGTATGTTTTTCCTTTTAACTTCTCTTTGATTTTGGAATAAAAGGTAGGTTTTTTAACAGGGAATCATAAAAATATAGGAAAGAAGAATAAATATGTAGCTTTTCTTGCTCTGACCCGGAAAACAGGAATTGGAAACACGTTTAAAGTTCGAGATGCCATTAACTTTTACTGTACTTTGATAATGTTTCTATTTGACTTTCTTATTTTTGTTACTATTTCGACTGTGAATCTTTTATAACTTCAACCTCCTCTCGTTGCCTGTTGTCCTGGTACTTTAGTACTTCTAGCCAAAATGTGTGATTGGAAAAGAAAACGTTTCTCGAATAATTCGGCATCGACATTTTGTTTATTTGTTACGGATCTTTAGGAGGGAGATAAATGTTTCCTTTACGAGGAAAACATTATTGAGGGAACGTATTAGCTAGATTAACAATCCAATCTGTTGTTGTTATTCTAGCCGGAGGCTGGGTACGTAATAAGGAGAAAATCTCTGATTAATTTGCTGTTTCCAGGAAGTAATTCTACTAGATATATAAGAGCTAAATAATATACTACTCAAAACAAAATAAGGGCCACCTGGTTTTTATCGATTTATTAAATAATGTTTAAATATTACTAGTTACAATGACTGAATCGGATTAATATTAATGGTTTTAGATGGAAATACACAAAAATTAAATATGTATTCCAATGAATCATTTAAATAAACCAAATTTAATGAAAAGTGAGGAATTGCAGGAATATATCAAGTTACATAAAACATAAAAAATCGAAAAAATAACGTCTTTAATGTTCCAAAGTGTTCTTTTAAGCTTCTCTTTTAACTCTCTTCTCTCTGTTCTGCTCATTTTATGGGAGGTGGAATGGTCTGGATTAAATACCGAACATTTTCTTTTGGGATACTCGACCAAGTACTCTAAGCAAGTTTTCAGACAATTTATGAGATCCAGGTGCGTGTTGATGGGAATTTTACTTTATTTTTCACTCTTCTTCAACTCATCTCTTAAATGCTCAATAGAACTCAGGTAAAAATCCTGAATGTCCACTGTAACATCGTAATTCGAGCGTAGCGAATGTGTGCACTGTTAGTCGCGTCGTGTTCGCTCGAGCATTATCCTGCTTCATGAAGAACTCAGGTATTCCTTGCTGTGCGAATGGGATAATGTGGAGTTGCACCACATTCTCTATGCAATTTTGAGGAGTTACAGCACCCTCGTTACGAAGTGCGAGCTCAGTTTTTCGTGATAGAGATAACCGCCCCAGAGCATAACTCAGAACTCGCCAGAACAGTCTGTTTTAAGAGTGCAAGGATCTGAAACCTGTTGTTTAGATCTTCTCTACACTTTTATGAATCAGTTTTTATTGAAAAAAAAATAACCCACTAGTCAATAAAAAGCAGTGAAGCCCAGTCAAAACAGTTCAATAAATTTTCTCCTCCGCAAATGTTTCACGATTTGCACCATACGCTGCAGTTAACTGGAGGCGAACCAAGCATCTTCTTGAGTATTGTTAGTCTTTATGGAGTAGATTCGGAATAATGTAGTCAATTATAGGGGTGCCTGTAGCTCGACGCAATGGAGTTTGTACGGTCCGCGCAGTAGATTTTCGCTCTATTTGCGTGGTTAAACAAACTTAATGGTCTTCTTGGGCTTTACTTACTTACTTTCTTCCTTGATCACGATGTCTGGTGATATTACCCGTCATTTAAGACCAGTTTCAAGCATTTTGAACCACTCGTTGGGAATATTCCGCCATTAAACCTACATCTTCTGGCTACTGGCCCCCTGGATTAAGGTGACACCCCAAGTGGCTGTTTTTGCGTCCATATGTCTCCGAATACATGACATTATGAGATTGAAAGATCATTATAGCCTGCTCGCTGTATTAGTCGAAGAAAACTCCATTAGAAGTTTGAAAATTAAAAAACACCATACCGTAAATTCTAAGTAATCTCAAATATCTAGTTAAAAAAAGTTATGAATTTCCAATTATGCAGTAGAAACAATATTATTACTTGAAAGAAACCATAACAAGATATTTAGTATTTATTATGTACCCAGAATAAGAGCAAAACTTGTTTAAAGTGCAATTTAAAAAGTCGCCCTTATTTTGTTTTGACCAGTATAATTTCTTCGAAGTTAGATGACCAACCGTTATGTGCTTCCATGAGAAATTGAGAATACTCCACACGTAAAAAAATGTGTTTCCGAATGGTCAATCATAAAATCATTACCCATAGATTATTTTTAATTAAATACCGCTAACGTAAATCTATTTAGGACAAGTAGTCCAATTAGGTAGGTCCAACTTCGAGAAAGAGGTCATCCGCCGAATCCAACTCGATTGGGCAGCGTTCGGGAAGCTACGCAATGTCTTTTCGTCCGACATACCTCAGTGCCTCAAGACGAAAGTCTTCAACCAATGTGTGTTACCAGTGATGACTTACGGCACCGAAACGTGGTCTTTCACTATCGGCCTCATCTCAAAGTCGCTCAGCGAGCTATGGAGAGGACTATGCTCGGTGTTTCTCTACGTTATCGAATCCGAAATGAGGAGATCCGTAGACTAACTAAAGTCACCGAACCGATATAGCCCACCGGATTAGCAAGCTGAGGTGGCAATGGGCAGGCCATATTGCTCGCAGAGCAGATGGCCGATGGGGTCGAAAAGTGCTAGAGTGGAGACCGCGGACTAGCAAGCGCAGCGTAGGACGTCCACCAACGAGATGGACAGACGACCTTATAAAGGTCGCCGGAAGACGCTGGATGCAGGTCGCTTCCAACCGGTATATGTGGAGATCTAAAGGGGAGGCCTATGTTCAGCAGTGAACGTCCTATGGCTGAGATGATGATGATGATGAACGTAAATCGAAAAAAAAATGGATTCATTGTAGCTCAACCGTAAATTGTTTTTAATACTTTATTTTCTTTCGTCACACTCACAGTTTAGCAGTATGCAGATGGCCTTTGCAGGTAAAATTAATCAAATAATAATTTGATATCATATCCTGCGTGTCCTGTCGTTTTTCATTACGGAGGTGCCGTAGTCCAATTCTGGGACGAATCAATTAGACTGCTGTCAACAAGAAGGACTAAGAACAGGAAGAAATTAAAAATGAAACATACCGGATGCGGTACCTCCAGGTTGGCAGTAGCAGTGATCAGGTCCAGTATAGCGGAGAAGGATCCCCTCGCCGCTCGTCGGAAGCCTTCGGGGGGAGACTCGGCTGCCCCTCCCGCCACGCTCACCGGGGACTGGGACCACTGGAAATATAGGAGGTTTTAGATCCCTGTCTTCTGTGAAGGGTGATTTCTTTCTTCTATTTGCCTGATTACAAGACGCTTTTACCAGCTCATAAAAGATTTAACAAAAGCACATAGGTAGGTAAGTACTATAAAAGTGTTCAATAGTCGAGTGCTTATGATAACAAGGAATATTTTTTCTTTTTGTTATTCGGTTTTTAAAAGAGTGGCACACGACAGATGGCAACAAAGGGCCATTGGAACTGATAATTACCAAGTAGGTTCAACTTTGGGAATGTTGTACCACATTATATCTAGTAATTTCTTACGGACAAACGTCTTAGGAAGCCTACCACCACAAGTAATGCTTTTCGGCATACAAAGGAAAATCAGTTTTGATATTCTTGTCCATAACATTGATATTAAAGACTATTAAATAAAATCAACGGGAAATGCCGTTAGTGTGGCCCGGCTATGAAAAAAAGCCTCACTTTGTAACTCTCTATAATCCTCGTGTACGGCCAGTATCCTTGCCAAACAAAAAGTCGTTGCTTTCTGTTTTTCTTTCGCATAACGCACAGATATCGCTTCACATTTCTGTTTACCTGGTACCAAAAGGTAAACCCTTCGTGTTCCAACTTCTTCCGGAGAATGTTCAGCCTGACAAAGTTTCATATTGAATGTGTAATGAGATCCTAAGTAAACGAGGTGTGGAACATTAGCTAGTCATGGTAACATTACCGTTGTTTGATATGTGGATAATGTTAATATTGTTGTGTGGATTATAATTAAGATTTCGGTAAGGTCAAATTGAATCAAATTTGTACGATTTTTTATCATTATAAAATCATCCAATGAGCCCTCCCACCCCGGGTGCGGGATGGGAGGGACTGTCAGATTTGTACTGACTAAAATCCACGGTGATCCTTCAATAGCCCTTTACGTTCCAGGGTCACGGTTGCCTGATGAGACAGTCCCGCTAACCCAAATCTTTGTACGATATCAGATATTAAAAAAATATGTTTTTGACTAATCTCTTGATTAAATAAAATAAATAAATTACCCACTGGTTTTGGAAACCAGTAATTTATTTCAAAAGTATGAAATATTTAGGTAATGAATGGTTTGAAATTAAATGCTCTGCAAAGATTCCGACTTAGATACTGAAAATTGGTTCACGAAATAACCTCGTTATACATACCTACTTGGATGTAAGAGAAAGTTTAAGGGTTCCCCCACATTTATCGAAGCGGAATCGGCTTAAGCCGGTCAAGAAAACCTTTAGGTATGTCAACGTAATAAGGGTGTTACTAATACCATTCGCATCGGCTCGGCTCGGACGACGCGCATAAAGGTTTTCTTGACCGGCTTAAGCCGATTCCGCGTCGATAAATGTGTGGGGACCCTAAGTCTTGCAAGATTCACTGAACAAATTCTAGTTACTAATAAAGGTAGTTTTCCCAGTATAAATTCCTGAATTTAGCATCGGCTTCGGAATCTTGTTCATAACTTACTTTCATGCTTTTGAGAACACAACGTAGCTAACGTTGTTTTACTAAAACTTGCTTCTTTACCTAAATTATTTGTAACATTTTTTCCTAATTTTTTCTTTATTTCTTGACATTCGTGAGTAATGTAGCTGAAATTCTATTACACTGGATCTTAACTTTTTTGTATTCCCAAGGGCTTAATTAAGTAAGATACTAGTTGACAAGGGTCTATGTGATCTACACTCGAGAGCAATGAATCCGGGTCACTTAAAGAATGTTAAAAATCTCGGAAACTAAAAATGATAGGTTAATGCAATAAATTGTATTTAATAGACAATGTAATACTCCTTAAATGAAAGTAAAAAAAATATGAGTCACCATACATTTTATTAACTTAAAATTACATAAAGAAAAAAACTGCTGATCTCTCCTTAAAACAAAAATAGGAAACATGAAATTTTTGAACTTTATTACGATTTTCTTGAATTTTAATACTTCGTATTGCCTCCTCGTGCTTCCATTACTGCGTTTACGCGGTTTGGCATACTGTATACCAAGTTCCTTATACGATTTTGGGGAATATTCTCCCATTCCTCTGTGAGAGCAATTTTGAGCTCACGAAGCGTGATTGGGGAGGGTTTCGTTGTTTTACGCATCTGCCTAGCTCGTCCCAAGCATGCTCGATCGGGTTGATATCCGGGCTGCGCGCTGGCCACTCCATACGAGTAATGTTCATCTCTTGAAGGTAGTCATTCACAATCCTACCTGTATGAGGTCGGGCATTGTCATGCATAAATATAGCATCCTCACCTAAATTGACCATAAATGGACCAACGTGATCATTGAGGATTTCTTCCACATATCTTACGCTAGTTAAAGAGCCGTTTTCTATGATCACCAGCTCTGTGCGACTTTCAGAAGAAATTCCGGCCCACACAAGTACAGACCCACCACCGTAGGCTACTTTTTCTTCGATGCATGCTTGCTTGAATCTTTCCCCTGGTCTTCGATACACTCTGTGTCTTCCATCGTGCTTGTAGAGCATAAATTTTGATTCGTCGGAGAACATAACTTTTGACCAATCTTCAATACTCCAATTTACGTGGCTCTGGGCATATCTTAGTCTTGAAATACGATGCCCACGCTCCAGTTTAGGGCCGTTTGCTGGTCTAAGGGGTTTTAAGTTAGATTCAGCAAGCCGACGTCTTACTGTCCATGCACTTGGGTTACTTCCTCCGAGGCGTCGAAACTGATTGGTAAGTTCAGTTCCTGTGAGAAAGCGATTTCGAAGCATGGTGTTCACCAAGTATCGGTCTTCTCGTGCTGTGGTACACCTGGTTCTGCCCGTTCCTGGTCTGCGTAGGTTAGAACCAGTTTCTTCGTAACGTCGGAGAACTCTTTGTACAGCGACACACCGACAGTCCTGGCTGTATCGCGCTGACTCCGGCCAGTTTCCAGCATTGTAAGTATTCTGGTGCATTCTTCAGGCGTAAGCGACATAATTTCAGCTTGAATAATGAATATAGAGCACTATCAACATGGTTTATGTACCCACATAAATGACAGATTACAAACAAAAGCAAAACCAAATGCTGTAATTTCGTAGTTCCATCTTCGAAAGTGGCCCTTTTTCAATTTTGTTTTTTTATGATATAACTTTACAATAACTAAGAAGTTTTAATACCTTCATTTAAGGAGTATTACATTGTCTATTAAATACAAATTATTGCATATGAGCATTTTTAGTTTCCGAGATTTTTAGGATTCTTTGACCCGGATTCATTGCTCTCGAGTGTATTTGGTAAATGAGAAACACAAAAAATGGACGTGTTATCAAGTATCGAACAGTATTAAGTCTTACAGATACCTACATACTTGGTTGGTAACAGTGCTAGGCGACTACAAGCTTATGGATATTTCGTGGTACCTATACCTATGAGTGGCATAGATTGATTTGTTTTGTAAACTTTTCTTCTTCTTTAATCTTAACCATTATATTTATTAAAATAATGTTTGTACCTATTACAAATCTGTTTATGTTGCTCATATCAATTTTTTTTTCTGCAAAAATAATATCTAACAATTATTTATTATTGCCTGAGAATTCTTATTGTATAATGTTTCCGCAAAACAATCTATACATATAATAAATCTGTAGAAGGGTCAATTCTGTACATTGAAAATATTGAAAAAATAAATAGCGGGGGGTGTTGCTGGATCGATACCAAACCCAAATATGTGATTAAAAAAATTTTTGTCTGTCTGTCTGTATATGCAGGCATCACGTGAAAACTAATGGTTCGATTTCGATGAAACTTGGTATAATTATACCTTATTATCCTGGCCATAAAATGGGATACTTTTTATCCTGGAAAAATACGTAGAAAAAAAAATTCTTATTTTTCAGTTGCATTACCCGCAGTGGATTCAGCGCCGTAACCTGTAGCGCCGAAAGTCGGATTTGGCTTGAACCGTTTGCGGCACACGCGGGCCACGCCTCCCCGACGAAGGAGCCGCGTTCCGCGCCGCGCGATGCATATAAATTCTGAATTTTAATGCGAGCGGACGTGTCCAGTGTGGCGAGCGGTCGTCCGTGGAATTAATATTGTATGCGTGTAATTTTAAACCGTGCTTTTCAGCGCGACCTTTTTGATTACTGTTCCGATCAGTTATTTGTAAATACAAGGTCGGAATTACTATGAAAAAAAATACTTACTACAGAACGCGAGCTCAACAGCAGTAGCTAAAAAGAGGGATCTCCTTAATTATTATAGGCTTAGCCGTATTTGGGTCCAATAGATATTTATAAGATGTCATTGTCAGAGTTACTCAAAATGGAGAAATAAACCATCCACGCGAAGACCGACAACCGCGCGGACGGAGTCGCGGGCGGAAGCTAGTAACAAATATTTTTGCTAGATACTATTTGGCAAACTTGTTGCAGTATTAGTAACGTGCCTTAGTCAGCTGTTCGGTACGTGGGTGAAAAATCAGTTCTATTTACCTGAATGTTGCCTGAATGGGTTTATTTTCGCTAATGTGGAATAGGTAGGGTTAAACAGGAACTTAGTGTGTATTGCAATCTCAGTTGCTTTTCAAAGGCAACAATTTTTTGAAGAGTTCTACGAACAAGTAAAGGCTACAAGAAAATTAAACATCTGATCACATTAATTTTCTTTTATTACAGAATCGTTAACTTTCTTATCCTTGGAATTTTACTTTTTATATTTTTTCTTTTTCATGTTGCCTAATCACAACATTTTCCGTAGGTATTTCTTTCAATAAAGAGCCTATTACATACTCGGCGTACAGTTTGCAATTTGTATTATGCAATACTCGTGAATGTACCAGGAGGGCAAAGTCTGCGCGGAGGTCGAGCCGCTTCAATAATTCAGTGGACTTGAGCCTGCTGCCTGATTCTGTACACGAATCCCGACATTTAGTGTAGTTTATGTTACTCTGAATAGTAAATAGGTACAAATGTTAATCAGCTTGCTTGATTCTTTTGGGTATGGAAAATAGGTAGGTATCCAGGTAATTCAATTTCAAATATGCTTACATTTTATGTCTAATGGTATCGGCTATAGAGGCTAACAGAAGGCCTTACCTACTTTTGGAATGTCTTACTAATAATAAGTTCTGAATAATTAATTTTAGAAAATTTAGACATAAAAAACCAGCCAAGTGCGAGACCTATCCATAGATACCCTACACGTATGGGTTTGTATCTGCAAGCGAAACTAACGTTATTTTTTGATCTGCATGACATTCAACCCTAGGGTGGCAAACCATTTTTTAAGCTGACCGTACATAAAGGCAAAGTACCTCACGCATTATAAGACCTAAATCATGACAAGTGACTGCAGGTGTTAGTTGAATGCGCGCTTATCAAAATTTCAAAATGTATTGTTAAAATCAGGGACTCTCAAGCGCATTTCGTTTTAATGTTTTGTCTCGGTCTAGTTGAATATGTAGGGTAGATGCAATGATGCTTGATTAGTGCATGCGAAAACACGATTTCAGCGCCCCCCCGATCCTCGCGCCCTAGGCTGCAGCCTAATTAGCCTAAGGGTTATTCAGGCCCTGAATTCGAATATGCTTACATTTTATGTTTAATGGTATCGGCTATAGAGGCTAACAGAAGGCCTTACCTACTTTTGGAATGTCTTACTAATAATAAGTTCTGAATAATTTATAATTTTAGAAAATTTAGACATAAAAAACCGGCCAAGTGCGAGTCGGTCTCGCCCATAAAGGGTTCCGT
This sequence comes from Agrotis exclamationis, assembly GCA_950005045.1. Taxonomy (NCBI): domain Eukaryota; kingdom Metazoa; phylum Arthropoda; class Insecta; order Lepidoptera; family Noctuidae; genus Agrotis; species Agrotis exclamationis. The sequence goes on along the minus strand of OX465434.1, from coordinate 3,163,841 downwards.
AGCAGCAAGTAACATAATACATATAAAAGTTCTTGTAGTTGGTTGTAGCTTTGAAAGGTAGATTTATGACGTTTTAAAAAAAAACTAATTACTTGATCTCGTTCAAGCCAATTTTCGCTGGAAGTTTGCATTGTACCTAATTTAAATTGTACATCATATGTATATTTTTTTAGTTTTATCATTCTCTTATTTTAGAAGTTACAGGGAGGGGGGCCCACATTTTACCACTTTAGAAGTGTCTCTCGCGCAAACTGATATAGATATAGACCTATCCATAGATACCCTACACGTATGGGTTTGGTGAAAATTTTTTTTTGAGTATCTTCTCTAAGTACGCCCCCAAAATTAGTTTTTTTTTTTTACATTCACATTATACTTACATCTACTTACTAAGTTTCAACAGGATAGCTCTTATACTTTCGAAAAAAGTGGCTGTGACATACGGACGGACAGACAGACAGACATGACGAATCTATAAGGGTTCCGTTTTTTCCATTTGGCTATGGAACACTAAAAAGGCCTTAAAAAAAAAAAATATTGGTGAAATTTTCACCAAGTTGATAGCTGGTGGTCGACGGCGCGTTGTATTCCACACGCGCCTCAAAGAGTGTCAGTATGATGACGGGGCCCCCCTCTAGAGGGCCAAAGCCTGCCGGGGTCGCGGGATTTATCTCATTACCGTGACCCCGGGACATAAAGGGCTATTGAAGGACACCGTGGATTTTAGTCAGTACAAGTCTGACAGTCCCTCCCGCCCTGCCCGGGGTAGGAGGACTCATTTGATGATTTTACCACGCAAAAAAATAAAAAGTTGATAGCTGGTACTATTTTGAAAGATCCATTCTTAGCCTTTTAACTAAGTTTGTGTTTTTTATGGTTATCAAAGATTTGCGTGACCTAGATTGTATCGAGAATTGGATATTCTCTATACAATCTAGGTTAATCTAAATGAAAAGATTTTTTGATAACACGGTTTAAATTCTACGTCGAAACAATTATTTATGTTGTCCAAAATCAGACGGAAAATCGAGACGTGACCTAACAATGAAGTTATACTCGTACAAATTCGAATGACTGTCATCAATAATGTATGAAATCCTTCTGAATAATCTGAATGTTTACATAGCCATGCAAATTCCATCGCCCGCCCTGATCGCTTGCAATCGAATATTTATTAAATGCGATACGTTTCAATTTCTGTTCCCCTGGTATTCGAGCCAGACAAATATGAATATATAAATTCCTCCGGTGGTATTTTGAAGTTAATTAAACTTTGTTTTACTTAATTTAAAGTAAACAGGTTAAACTAGTGTAACGTGACTATTTTGAAAAAAAAAAAGGTATGTAACGTTACTATGACAAAATATGTCACATTTATTTCATGTGACAGAAGAAATAGAGATGGGACTTATATTATTCAAATAATAAATGTATTAAAAATAACTACATAATATTTATAAAATTAGCATCTAATTTAAAGAGATAAATAAACTTCCTCAAGAACTGGTATCGTATCGGTGAATATCATAAATTTTATAGTCGACATCACTCTTGTTCGTGCGTGTAAATTCCACGCTAGCATTTTAAATCAAATCACAGTCAACATTATGTATATGTGGGCAGCGTAGTGATTGAGTCATCATTGTTAGAAGAGCGATAAAACCGTTATCAGTGGGCGTACAATATGGCTTTATCAACTTGCCTTTCTAGTATTATGTTAATTATGTGACGTCATTGACGAGCTTGACTAGATAACAAAATGGAATCCTTTGTTTGGCGATAGTAGTCACGTGGGGATATAGCTCAGTGGTAGAGCATTCGACTGCAGATCGAGAGGTCCCCGGTTCAAACCCGGGTGTCCCCTGAGAACAACTCTTTTTAATTTTTTTTAGATATTTTCTTCTCAATTTTGACTTTATATTTTGATAGTATTATGGAAAGTGGGATATTTTTTGTACCTGGTCAGTAAGGGCAGGGTCGGCTCCATGTGCTAGGAGTAATTCTACGATGTCTGTAGCGTCCGCCGCGCAGGCTGCATGCAGTGCTGATGATCCAACCTGTTTTAAATAAAAAAAAAACAATTATAATTTATCAAAACCTTTCTTCATCTTTTCAAGATTTTATTTTTTTGTTTTCGCAACACTATTCTTAACTTTTAACATTTGTACTTCTGTATGCTTGTTTTCCTGGTACGTCGTCTTGTTTTTGCAGTTCGTAATCAAGTAAAAGAATGTTCTGGCACTGAACACTATGTTTTCTTTTGCTGGAAAAATTATAAATAATACATCGAGTTCCACTCACATTGTTTTGCATGTGGACATTTGCGCCAAATGCAAGCAGATGCTCAACAATGCCTCGACAGCCTTGAGCACATGCCATTTGCAATGCAGTCACACCGTTCTGAAAACAATTCGACTTTTAAAACAGCACTTTAACTAGATGAAAATAAGGACCAAAATAACAGGGGCACCTGTCTCGCTATAGACATATACCACAAAATATTGTTATTTCAGTTACTCGCGCTCCCGACAAGCAGGTAATGAGCTCCCAATGTTTTATTCATAAAGTTTTCTTTTTTGTGTCTTCTATAATTGCGAGCTTTGAACGACAAATACCAGTGATTTTGGGTATTATTGTCAGGTTCCAAACTTTGGGTAGGCACAGAAGTTAATGTTTGAGAATAATCATGCAAAAAACTAAACCAAGTGCAACTAATCTTTGAATCCGTAGTGCTATAAAAGAACTACGGATGAAAATGGAATAAAAAGGTTTGATTTTTCACTCTTTTTCTCCAGAAATACATAAACCAAACTGATAAACATAAAATATGGACCGAATTGAGAACCTCCTCCTTTTTTGAAGTCGGTTAAAAAGAAGGGGTTCACCGCACAACAAATCCCTCAAAGGCGAATGGACCGTAAATGACTATATTAAAGTTACAAGTTATGTAAATTAAGGTAACGTATGTGAACAAAATGTTCCACTGTGTTTATTTGCCCACACGAACACGCAGAAACGTAGGATCGAAGTACTAAGGCAGCATAAACTCACATTATCTACAGCGTCCACGTCACACTTCGCATCAAGAAGGACTCGTACAAGTTCAGTGTGTCGATGTACGGCAGCGAGGTGCAACGGGGTTCGTCCTGAATTGTCTCTGGCTTCCTTTGAGGCGCCCTTGGTCATTAGGAATTCAGCAGTTGAGGAGTGACCTCCTTCGCAGGCCACGTGCAGCGCCGTTCGGCCTACCTGTGTTCAAAAAAAACACTATGAAGAAAAGAGACAAAAACAATTTTTTGTATGGATTTAGAAAATCCGCAGTCACAAATTAATGAAATCTATACATATAATAAATCTGTAGAAGGGTCAATTCTGTACATTGAAAATATTGAAAAAATAAATAGCGGGGGGTGTTGCTGGATCGATACCAAACCCAAATATGTGATTAAAAAAATTTTTGTCTGTCTGTCTGTCTGTATGTATATGCAGGCATCACGTGAAAACCAACGGTTCGATTTCGATGAAACTTGGTATAATTATACCTTATTATCCTGGGCATAAAATAGGATACTTTTTATCCTGGAAAAATACGTAGAAAAAAAAATCTATAACAAACCCTATTATGGAACCACTGGCGACACCTATTATCAAGCAAGTAGAACATTACGCCACGCCTGCCTCCATTGATTTCTAAAAAGGTTCCACCACTCACCACTAGATGGCGTTGTGCCTATGACGCGCATTTCTGAATCGCGGTGTTAAGATTCTCCGAAAGTTAATGACTACCGCGACTTTATTATTTTTCCGTGTGACATAACTAGCAGTGCACTTGCGGGCTACGTCCTAATTGGAATAGCTACACAAGACTCGGCTACTAAGTTTTATTATAAAGTTAAACAGTAATTCAATTCTGTTATTTTTGGTTTAGAGGACCAAAAACCCGTGCTTTTCAGCGCGACCTTTTTGATTACTGTTTCGATCAGTTATTTGTAAATACAAGGTCGGAATTACTATGAAAAAAATACTTACTACAGAACGCGAGCAACAGCAGTAGCTCAATAGATCTCCTTAATTATTATAGGCTTAGCCGTATTTGGGTCCAATAGATATTTATAAGATGTCATTGTCAGAGTTACTCAAAATGGAGAAATAAACCATCCACGCGAAGACCGACATCTGCGCGGACGGAGTCGCGGGCGGAAGCTAGTAGGTAATAAAATGGATGAGATAGTTAACAATAAAATTATTCTGTTATATTTCTAGATTTCCAGAGAAACCTAGATTTGAGTAGTCGACTAGAATTAACAAACGGAATACTTACGTAGAAAGAACAGGACATTTCAGTTATAATCCTGTGCATCTAGATAAGTTTCTCAGTAAATTCTAGTGAAAGCCAGTTAGTTTGCCATGATATCAATATTCCTAAAGACTATGTAGGTTAACAATTTGTCTCTAAAACAATTTGCTAAAATGTCAGTTTTCTAATCGAAAAAAATGTGATCGAAGCTTAAAAACTGCATTGATATTTTGCTAACTAATATTAGGTTTTCGCCTAGCATAACACTATCTAGTTTTCTTTTATACAGGGTGTCCCAGGATGTGTGTATCAAACTGAACAGGGTCATGGGAGTTGTCATTTCCAATAATTTTACCTCTAAGACATAAGGTGCAATTTTTTACGGTTCATTTATATGACCACTTTTCGTATAGATAGGCAACAAATGCGTAGAAATTGCAATTTAATTAAATTCTATAACTTTAAAATGGATAACTATATATTAGGTAGTAAATACATAATACTAAAAATATTGACCATGTTGCATGAAAAAAAGGAAGTGACTCGATTTATTTGCCACGTTAGCTTTCTATTAGATACATTTTTATAATAAAATCATTTTCCCAAAATGAATTCAATTGAAGAAAATGTGGAAACGACATGACATAGGTAGGTACTGATTGACATTATCAAGTTACAATTTGATGAATACAAATTGTGGTTAAAAATATCTCCTCCTACTGAAATATCGGGATCCGGAGTGTTCCAAAAATAGACTACCTACCAAAATATTTTTGTCTCAATTATTTTAAAATGTTTGTAAATTGAGTGTTTTTACTTTGCGTAGTGTGTAATTTTTTGTTACTTATTAACATGGACGGACAGTTAATTATTCCCATTAATTTTGTATTGAAAAATTTTCCTTTTTAGCCATTGGACTTTATTAACAACATGTCACATCGTTTTAATGTTTCGCAGGATCAAGATAAGCTATCATAATTACTTTTTCATGTTAAAATACATTTCATATTCAAATTATTATCAACGGATGATAATATTTCATGTTTGCGTCATATGTTTAGGGTGCTATGTGGATTTGTTTGTCCTGTCGACGAGGTTGGAGTTAAGTGCCTATCTAGTGCATCAAAATGTCGAGTGGGTGGACAGCCGGCCGTAATTGCCGGTACTCGGTTGACATGGCTTATTGGAGTTCTGTCTGTTTCGGTATATCGTGTTGATTTTAGGCGCCGCCCGCGCCGTTGTTTGTGTTCGCGCTTTGATTTTCCTCTAATTCTGCCTTGACATGTTTGCCTGGTATATTGGATTCTAAATAGTCCTAAACGAGGCTGTAGATTAGTGATTCTTCTTTTTATACAAACATGGTACATTATAGGTACTTTGGCTTGTTATTGGTGACTTGAGTTCATTACAATTTCAGCAAAACTATTTTTATCTTCAACAGATGGCGCTTTGTACTTGGAGTTGCCGTGAAGGAAGGATAACGAAAAAAGTTTTGTTTGAAGCAAAACAAAGAAGTCTCAAATCAACGATATTATGTTCTATCTGACGATTTTCATGTTTAATACAACTAAAAGATCAGAGAGAAGATAGTTTTCGTAACAAAACACAAAACAATTCTCAGAGAATAGCATATTTTCGAATGTCCTCTTCGGAGCAATAAAAACGCCAAAAAGCTGTATCGATTCCATCTTTATTAATAAACAACTCAGGTCGGCAATCTGTTTTGTTCGCAACAAAACATTAATTGCGAGTAGATTTTTGTATTTCTCTTTTTGTCATTTCACAATGGTGAATGCAAGGTTCGGTTTTGTTTGGTAGGCAGTTTTTTATTAATTTATTTATTTAAGATCGCTTTTAACATTAACGGTCATCATTAGGTAATAATTTAGATCTATACACCGAACATGACATGTGAAACAGCAGCATTTTAAGTTATGTTGAAATACTTCGTTCATGTCGTGTCCAAATATGTTATTTACAAGTTTCGGCTTTTGAAAAAAACTTGTTTAATAAAATAGCTCAATCACCGGGGCCTAAGTTACCCTAAATATTCTTAATTTTGATTTCCTAATTTCACCTTGTACCAAAATTCGCAGGCAGGAGAATTAAACATAGCATCCTACTATTATAAACGTAAAAGTTTGTTTGTTTGGATGTTTGTACAGTACACAGGACAGTTTTTATCTCGATTTTGTTCCCGTGGGAGAATTTTCGAGTTGTAGCGGGTGAAGCCGCTGGAAACAGCTAGTCATTAGTATTTCTCTATTCAACAAAATACAACTATAAATATCGATGATAGAGTAGATATTGTATTGCTAACAACGTCAATACTAGGGAAGTAGTATTTCCAGGAGCATTTAGAATGCAATGAAAAAAAAAAAGCAGAGAGAATGACAAATCATTAGGCTCTGCAGCGCTACATGCAAATTAGTACTAGGAGAACATAAACGTAGCCTGTAATCAGCCTCATAATGTGAACTAAACGGATCAGCATTGGATGTAATTATCCGTGTTCACCCGCTCGGAAGGATCGATTTGATTGGTTGGCCAAGCGTGTCGACTGATTTGGTGACTGAATTTAGTATTTAAAGGCTAAGAAGATATTTTAGACTTGCGGCTGTTTAAAGCTTTTTTATGTAAGGTACCACATAAAAAAATATTTTCAAATATGTCCCACCCAGGGCAGGACGGGAGGGACTGTCCGACATGTACAGACTAAAATAAACGGTGATCCTTCAATAGTTCTTTACGTTTCGGAGCCACGGTTACCTAATAAGACAGTTAAGCGACAACTTTTAATATTTTGTGGTCAGGGTAAGCCTTGCTTGCTTAGGTCGGTCAGTAGATGAGTGGCCAACCAGATTATCAACACCTACATAGGTAGCAAGACCACGGACTAGCAAGCGCAGCGTAGGACGTCCACCAGCTAGATGGACAGACGACCTAATAAAGGTCGCCGGAAGACGCTGGATGCAGTTCGCTTCCAACCGGTATATGTGGAGATCTAAAGGGAAGGCCTATGTTCAGCAGTGGACGTCCTATGGCTGAGATGATGATGATGATGATGACATAGGTACCTACTCGTACATAAGGAGTTTCTTCCGTGACTCGGAAAGCATTCTGATAACTTTTGATCTCAGTTGTCAATTGTAGAAAGACAGATGGTGAAACTTAGGCTTCCATTTAGCGCTGTATTTTTGTACCTAAAAATAACTTCACAGTTATTTTTCGGATGAAAACATATTTTGTAAAAGTATCTTTAATATCTAATAATGCTAACAGCTACAATTATTCTGTGAAATTACAAGGTTACAACGTTTTATATTACAGTGGAAAACGTTTACGTTTCATAAAAAAGATATAGGTAGCAAAAAAGTTTTTGAGGTTTCAACAAAAGGAATACGGTGAACTTCTATGTCTATGTATACATATAATCTACACATATAATAAAATCGTAGAGCTGTCATTCATAACATTGAATATTTTTTTCTTTGTGTATTTTTTTTTGAGATAAGAGTTCGATTCTGATGCCAAATCAACTTTTTTTTGATACTATTATGTACCTTACAAATCCAAAATTTCGACTTTCTGTGAGCTATACTTTAGAAGACATTCGTTATTGAGACAAACGTCCAGCCAGCAGGCCCCTTTTTAAATACTTGTCTTTTATATCATACAATAGCATTAGGAGCTTGATACTATTATGTACCTTACAAATCCAAAATTTCGACTTTCTGTGAGCTATACTTTAGAAGATATTCGTTACTGAGACAAATGTTCAGCCAGCAGGCCCCTTTTTAAATACTTGTCTTTTATGTCATACAATAGCATTAGGAGCTTGATACTATTATGTACCTTACAAATCCAAAATTTCGACTTTCTGTGAGCTATACTTTAGAAGACATTCGTTATTGAGACAAACGTCCAGCCAGCAGGCCCCTTTTTAAATACTTGTCTTTTATGTCATACAATAGCATTAGGAGCTTGATACTATTATGTACCTTACAAATCCAAAATTTCGACTTTCTGTGAGCTATACTTTAGAAGATATTCGTTACTGAGGCAAATGTTCAGCCAGCAGGCCCCTTTTTTAAATACTAGTCTTTTATATCATACAATAACATTAGGAGCTTGATACTATTATGTACCTTACAAATCCAAAATTTCGACTTTCTGTGAGCTATACTTTAGAAGATATTCGTTACTGAGACAATCGTCAAGCCAGCGGCTATACTGCGGGGCGAGATAGAGTGGCAAGCGATCGCCTCCTTCTGCGAAGCAGTCATGCTAGCAAAGGAGGAGGCGGGACGCGTGAGGGAGAGGCCAGCGTCCACCTCACAGCCCAGCCGCAGTGGTAAACGTCCACGGCGACGGACGTTGGTAGACGATCTCCAGCCACCGTAGGCGCGGGCATGCGGGCGGCGAGGAATGGGCGACTCGCTGTCCGACCATGGACCATGCCCGGCGCGTTGTGTTCCACGCGTGCCTCAAAGAGTGTCAGCACGATGACGGGGCTCCGCTTAGAGGGCCAGAGCCTGTCGAGGTCGCGGGACTTCCTAATACCGTGACCCCGGAACGTAAAGGGCTATTGAAGGACACCGTGGATTTTAGTCAGTACAAGTCTGACAGTCCCTCCCGCCCTGCCCTAGGACTCATTTGATGATTTTACCAAGCTAAAAAAATACGTGTGGCTCTCGGAGACTGCCGCAGTAAAGCTATTGCATAACATTAAAAAAAATAAAGTAAAAATTATCACCTACCGTGAATATCATTTATTTAAATGTTTGTGGTGCACTACTGTAATAAAGAAAAATAAATTGTAATGAAGAAATAAGTGGGTTCTTTAATATAGGTACAGGATTCCCAGGTCTCACTTCTAAACTGGGTCAATATTTTCAACAGGTGCCCAGCACGCTTCCACTGCGTCTTATAAGAATTTTATAAGTAGTTTTCATTGTGTGTTACCTCCTTTTGTAGCTGGTAAAAAACTAGTATTTAAAAAAGGGCCCGCTGGCTGGACGTGTCTCAGTAACGAATATCTTCTAAAGTCTAGCTACCAGAAAGTCGAAATTTTGGATTTATAAGGTACATAATAGTATCAAGCTCCTAATGTTATTGTATGATATAAAAGACTAGTATTTAAAAAAGGGGCCCGCTGGCTGGACATTTGTCTCAGTAACGAATATATTCTAAAGTATAGCTCACAGAAAGTCGAAATTTTGGATTTGTAAGGTACATAATAGTATCAAGCTCCTAATGCTATTGTATGATATAAAAGACAAGTATTTAAAAAGGGGCCCGCTGGCTGGACCTTTGTCTCAATAACGAATGTCTTCTAAAGTATGGCTCACAGAAAGTCGAAATTTTGGATTTGTTAGGTACATAATAGTATCAAGCTCCTAATGCTATTGTATGACATAAAAGACTAGTATTTAAAAAGGGGCCCGCTGGCTGGACCTTTGTCTCAATAACGAATGTCTTCTAAAGTATGGCTCACAGAAAGTCGAAATTTTGGATTTGTAAGGTACATAATAGTTGCTAACTCCGAGCACTATTAGAAGATCTGAAAGTATAATAACGAAGAAAATAATCATAAAGGGCCCGCTAGCTAGACACTTCATCAAATCGTCATTAAATCAAAAACTGTCGAGGTACAAAATATATCTTATTTATTTTCTTTAGGTACAAAACACTGTCTTTATGAACAGCTATCATCTGTTGATAAATCTCGTTGGGGCCTGCTGGATAGACATAAGCAGGTAAGTTGGATATTTTTTTAAACTGTAATTTATTGTTTCGAGGTATAGTTAATGATTCAAAAGCAATCAAATCTTTTAGTTATTTTGTGTTTATGTATGTTTTGAATTGGTGCTCAAACCAGAGCATAGATTCTGTTTTAAACGACAACAAGTTTTACTCATCGATTCAAATAATATAATAAGCTATTTTTTAGGCATCACGCGGTATGCAAAAGGGGCAAGAGCAATGCTATCGTACGTTCGATTTCGTTAACAAATTGCAGCGATACCTAGGTACTGTCAATCGACGAAAAATGATAATGTAATCACGGATCTTTGAAGTTAATATCGCTCAAACAGGGACGTTTCCTATGCAAACCTACATAAGGTACAAATACCGGCACGATTCTTGAGCGCTCGGCGTAAGAGTGGGGATCGCTTTGCGCATCGTACTTATCGACAAATGAAACGCACAATAAAACAAATGAAACGCACAAAACAACGAATCCCGAGTGGCGGCTATGAATGCTGCGCAGGTGAAGGTCAGCGCTCAAGATCCATGCCGTTCACTAACATTATTAATCTAAAATTCTAAACTAATACCTATTACAAATGCGAGTATGTTTGTTTTCTACCTTTTCACGCTCAAAGTACCTTCTGAATCATTCTTCCTGAAATTTTGCATTTACGTTGTCAGGAGTACAGACCGTGTCTGTATGTATGTAAATAGGGTATCTTTCATCCCGAAAAACAAAACAGAGATGTAATTTCCGAGAAAAACAACAATTACGTTCATAATCTAGATGGCGCCACTAACACGATCCGTATTATTTCTCAAATTCTAAATTAACGCAAGCGAAGACGCGGGCAAAAGTTAGTACTAAATAAAAACTGATTTGCACTATGTACCTACAACCTAGTTCTGTAGAACAGCACATTTCCACGAAGTGCTGGAAGTAAGCCATACTTGGAAAATAGGATAAAACTGTCATAAAAAATTTGCTTTTACTTAATTACTTTGTGGAGACTTGTTACTAAATTAATGACACAAGAGTAAAGGTTGAATACAATGAAACCTGTATGAATGAGATCTCAAGAATACTTATTTATCATAGAAAGAGGCTTTTAAAATAGTCAGGAACCGGCAACGAAAAAGACTGCAATGGACGTTTCCGCGGAGCATGAATGAATATTATTTCTATTCAACAAGTACTAGGACCACATAACGCTCAAGGAAAACTTTCAAAACAAAAAGAGTGATTGAACCACAGATTGAACAGAACATTAGTAGGAAATTGATTCAATTAATATCAATTCAAACCACAACAATAATTCGAACTTTCGTCGTGTTTTTATTTCGTACAATTAAAATGTCATTTTGAAACCCGGATACAATAAAATCTTACAGTCCGTTAATGACATGACAAAGTAGGATAAAATAGATGCCATTAAATTGTGTTACAATGAATCACGGCCAGAGCTGGATGCTATGATTCAATTTGCTATCTTATTTGCCTCCCGGGGAATCTCGATTCTGTAATAAATAAATATATTTTTATCCTAGTTTACTTTATTCTGTGTTAAACATTATGGTTCGGATTAGATTCCCGTCTGCTGCAAGGAATTAGATTAACTTACATTTTCTGTTCTTATACTTTATGATATCCTGGTAGAGCAATGTACAATGTTACAATTATTATTAAATTATTTATTTGCATGAGCATAAATAAAAAATTAAAAAGCAAAGTACGATTAAGTAACGAGTTGAATAAATTTTCTTTTGGTCCTTTGACCAATTTTTCTATTGCATAATTGTTTGGCACTCAAAGTTTTATGGTTTTGAGTCTTTCAGCTCTATTTTCAAGAAAGACTTCTAAGTTGAGATGGTCCATGTCCATGATGGTAATATTCAACTTACGTAAGTAAGGCCTTCTCCAGTTAAAAGCTTTTTGATAAATTGGTAATGTTTAGGGTTGAACAAGGATAATCAATCTTACAAAAACCAATATAATCTCGCTCTTATTGTTAGGCTTCTCAAAGTTTCATATACTGCCGAATACAGATTAGAACCCCAATTACGTAGCAAACTTTCCATCAATTTTCAAAAGACATTCGAAAAAATACATAGCTTGGTATGCTTGAAATCCATCATATATGACATAGTTATGACCGTAACATAAAAAAACATAACCAATACCAAATTGAGAGCATTTTTCAAGGTTCAAAATATGAAACGAAACTTGTCTAATTGATGCATAGACTTTTTTGAAGTTTGAAGTCTTGTGAGTGGATTACACAACTACGCTGTAGACCTTTGTCTTCATCTACCCTTTATCATGGGGCCTACTTCTAGTCTAAACAGACCGAGCTAAATACCAGCATGGTACATGGAACGACGGTCTATCTGACCTCCAAAACTCAGAATCTGGGTATAAAAATTACATCTTGGTATGATTCACTGGTCTATCACAGATCACTGTGCCGTTGCAAATTATAACATGGATGAACAAAAACAAAAATTAAGCACCAAAATGGATGCCGCTCGCTCGCTTACCAATGAAATCGATACCAACACGTATATACGGGACTGTCAGCTGTCTCATATTTTTGATTGAATACTGTCATGTTATTGAATGAGATGAATTGGGAAACATGACTGTGCTAACCGAATGAAGGAAAATTCGGGAAACAGTTGCCTTATTTTTTGAACTATGTGCAAATAAAAATACTTTACAAAACCACGAATTTCACGAGTGGAATTACCTACATAAGTAGTTCTATTTCGGTCGGCACCTTCCTACCTTCCCAAATAAGCAATGAATAACGGACGATTACCCAAGACCTGAATTTTGGGGCACTTCAATTATGTGAATTTATGTTCTTAGCGAGAATCTGTAATGGCCTTATAATTTAATTTTGCCCACCTAATGTTCGAAGTAAGAATGTTAATCTCGGCCCCGGTAATCTTTGCCCGCCCGTTGGAAAAGCGAAATTAATCTGACTGATGCATTGTTAAGCTTTATGCTAACCTAGTACTTCTATGTCTACTCTTCACGATTGGATTGCTTTAAATAAATCCTCTTTGTGCAATGGTTTTTTATTAATTGAAAATTACCTGAGCTCAGGAGAAAATTCAATTTAATATTTTTGGAGTATTGAGTGTAGTATTTTTTGATTACTCTCACAATGTCACTAGTTCTGAGAGGTAATTACTCCACTATAATGTTGATAGACATTTTACTACGGTAATAGTACCTACTTTAACTACTGTTTAGTGTTTACTGGCAAACTTTGTTTTTTATAGGTAAGAAAAGTTTTAGTAGATGTAGCTGCTATAAAACATTAATAACATCAACATCTGAAGAAGTCAACGAAGACTGAATAATTTGTATTCAAAGTTCTTACACATAAGTAGAACAAAATGGCCAAAACCAATTATACACCGTGTTCTTCACGTTATCCATAAACTTTAGCAAATACTTCTATGGCTTTTACAAATCAAATCCAACAAAGGAAGTAGTACTTAAAAAGGCTTCGTTACAAAGATATTTGTAATTTCATTTAATGAAATTTAATTGAGCTATGCAGTGAGAAAGTATCTTAATTTGAAATCTATCAAATACTATTTGCATTTCATTTGTTTCAGCCCGCCAAATCTTATGAATGACGTTGCCAATTCGGATAAAGAGGCATGCATATCGGGTTATTTACGTCTAGGTATTTAGTTTGTATGAAAATTAACAAAAAATAAAAAATAAGAATTTATTAATGTGTCCATAATGAAAAATGCTTACTTCCGTGGTTTGAACATCTGGTCGAAGTTTATGTATATCGTCCGGAACACGGTGTATAGGCAAGGAGTCAAGGGCGATCAAGAATAACAAACAAAGGAGTTGGCTAAATGACTGCCCCAGTCATCTATATGACTTTCACATTAACTCGTAGTATTTAAAAATTCATTAATGAATTGTTTAGTGTTTAATAATTTCCTAATACTTATATAAACTGTTAAACATAAAAAAGTATCTGAATTGCTTTCTGTGCATTTTTTATTGACATGACAAGGCCACGATGAAATAATGTAGACTAGGGAAGGGTCATAAAGCTTTTCCAGATTGTCAAAATGAAACTGTACTTAATCGATTTTCACTAACGGGATTCAAAACGATTTCTTTTCTGAAATAATTAAGGAATGGCGTTGAAAATGCAAGTTTTTGGCGGGAATCGATAGAGTTCAATTCAGTGTCCTATTTAGTTTTTTGTTTTTACGTTACACGTTTTGATTCGGAAAACGAATTACCGTGACCCCGGAACATAAAGGGCTGTTGAAGAACACCGTAGATTTAGACTCATTTGACGATTTTACAACGTAAAGAAAAAGTGATTCGTCCACGAAAATCAACTTTTTGTTTTTATTTTTTTTTAAACTTCTGAATGTGCTTCTTCGTTTAATCTTAGTTCATATTTTTTGTCGAATAATATTAACTGAAGTGTTATCAAACTACTTTCTAACCAATCGATTCTTTTATCGATTCTGTGAACTTTGAGTTCGGTCCCATCTTTAAGAAAAAAAAAAACAAACGTCAGATGTCATTTGAACGCTCTGCCGTTTAATTGTTCGTTGTAATTCTTTATTTTGGCTTTTTCTTCACCCCCGCTTGTTTATTGGACTTTCTGTTTGCTTATACCTACCGACCTATCGCCACTCAACACGGACTTGCATTCAATTCATCATGCAATAAATAAACTGTGGTATACCCACGCAAAGATTGCGGCGGCATAGCAAGCAAGCAATGAAGACGTCATTGCTTGCTGTTCTACTCACCATCGTATCACGATGGTTAACAATAGAGGTAAGACATTTACAGATGGTCCTGGCGATGCTCGGCCCAAACCCAATCCCCACACTGTGTCCTCGCAGTGGCGACACGCTTTTATTTTCCGCCCAATCCAACACAAGAACCTCCTAAAACATCCGTGTCCCGTGAGGACCTACGTCAGGCGGAAGATGAGGACGCCGCGGCCCCGATTGCGTTCCCAACAGATTGGTTGCCTTAGATGTCATAATATTTAGATGTATAGGTAAACAGTAAAGTTAATTCATGTAGGTACTAAAGAAATTACGTTTTTTCTAGGTTCCAAGGAATGCCAACATTTGTCTTGTCATCCTTGTCATGAACTGCTGAATTCAGGAGCAACTTGTGAAGTTCGTATGGCAAAATTCGGTCACGCAACGGTGTGCATAACTTGTGGCAGTTCTGTGAGAAGTTTAGATCGCCATGCAGTAGACAGAAACAATTCAAAGTTGAAGAATTTTACAACATCACACCCAGATTTAAATCACGTGAATAAAATGACATTTAAACATTCAACAGTCTTTCGCGTCGTACGCTTTAAGACTGTGATTTATATCAATCACAGATTATCGAATACCTAAATATAGTACTATTTTTCTTGTTTCATTTCGAAATAATTAAATGTATTTTGAGCTAATTAAAGTGTTCAATAACTACTCTTAGTTCAGAAAAGATTTATCAATCACGACATGCTTTGCAATATGAAGTCCCCTGGCACGTTTATTTGTCAGCCTGTCTTCACCGATATAACTAACAGATTTTGATGGAGTTAACACTAGTAGATAGATTAGTTCTTCTTGTGTGGATGCAATGTTAGCATTATTTGCAGTTTTTATAGTACTTTTAATGATAGGTGTTCACGTTTTTTTTTCAAGATTGCGAAGAAATGACAACTTGTTGAACCTTTTTTTATGTGAAATATTAATATTGAGCTATTCATCGTTATACAGTGCTAGGTCCAATGTCTATAAGTGGCTGGATTCTTGTACATACTTCAATTTAGCCAACTCCTTTTATAATAGAACTAACTAAAGTTGAAAATAACTAACTAGAGTTGTTTAGTTAAACTAAATCAAAACTAATTATTAAGATTCACTGAAATAACAGTAAGACATGTAAACGTTATGATACTAAGCAGTATAAAAGGTTCTGTCACTGAGTTATTTATTCTTTTAAAACAAAAATGGTTTGTTTATTTTTTTTTCTTTTGCATAACTTGATTGGGTAAATAAACCGAATTTAAAAGACGCAAAACCTTTTAAATCTATATTTATTACCTCTCCCGATACCCACCCACCAAATTATTTTTTGTGTCAATGTTTTTAATGTCATTATGCATTCACATAACTACGAGTATATTGGTTATTTCTTTTTTTCTTCGTTTTACATTAACTTGTTTTCTTTGAATACGTAAAATAAATGAGATATTTTTCAACTATAGGTACAATAAATAAGTTATTACTTTCCTGAGAATCTTGAACAAGATTCTATTCTCTGAGCTAGGTACGAGATTCTTACGCAGAGTTTCCATTTATTTCCAAGCTTTACGAAGTAAAGTGGCTGTAATTAGGTCTAAATAAGGTCCCACTCCCTCTCTCAAAGAGGAGGCCTGTGTCCCAGCAGTGGGTACAGTGCCGGTTTTAGCACTATCAGTGCCCTGGGCGAGATTTGTACGGCGCCCCCTAACTGCAATTCAATCCCACATGAAATAAGGAAAAGGATATAAGTAATGAAATTACCATTTATTAAAACTAGTAAAATTTTACTTTTCTAGCCTTCGAGGTCGAGGTTATCAGCAATTTCATTTCGATTTTCGATTGACAAAGTGGCCAAGTTTGTCAAAATTCAACCAGTTTTTATTTAGAGATTGTTAATGTTTTTCTCTATGGTCCAGGATTTTCGGTACGTCAACTGCTATGCATGCAGTGCAGTGCTCCGAATTTAAAGGGCATTTACGGGAATTAAGTAGACCTGTGGCGCCTTTTTATATCCGGCGCCCTGGGCGGTCGCCTAACCTCGCCTTACCCTAACGCCGTTACTGAGTGGGTACATTAACATGATGAATGAAATGAGCCCAAATACGATATAGTTGCTGTTAACTGTTGAGGATCTCTTGCTACTGCCTTCTGTCCTCATCATCAGACCCTCGATGACAATTATACTCCAGCTAGGTCTAAAATTTTCATCAAGACTAATGAAATGAGCCCAAACACGATATAGGTGCTGTTAACTGTTGAGGACCTCTTGCCCCTGCTTTCCGTCACCATCCTCAGACCCTCGATGACAATGATACCTCAGCTGGGTCTAAAGTTCTCATCAAGCTGAGTGAAATGAGTCCCAACACGATATAGCTGTTGTTAACTGTTGAGGAACTCTTGGGACTGACTTCACAACATAACAGGGATCTGGAGTTGATCTGATGATGGTGACACCATCATGTTATCTTCTCCACATCTCTGCTATATAGTAATGTCCTCAGAACTACATATTTTATGTTAACTTTATTTCAAACGTATCGGTTCACAACTGAAAATTCTGTAGGAAAGTTGACAATCAATTCCTTTTTTTCTACCCTTAGAGGCCGATTTTAGTTTTGAAATTAAAATGGGACCAACTTTGAGATATACGCTTTCCAACAAAAAAAAGAATTTTTGAAATCGGACCACGCTGGGAAAAGTTATGCGTGGTCAAACATAAAAAAAAATAAAAAAAAAAAAAAAATATACATGTCGAATTGAGAACCTCCTCCTTTTTTTTTCGTCGGTTAAAAATAATGCTCGCGTAAATAGAATAACAATCACTTACTTTATTTACGGCGTCAATATAAGCACCCTTTTGCAGTAATAACTCCACTAATGCGCTGTGTCCGGCTCTGGATGCCAGGGCAAGGGGTGCGTCGCCTGCCGCATCAGAACTCTGGACCTTAGCCCCCAGAGATACGGCATACTCTGCCACGTCTAGTGAACCCCGGGAGCACGCGCATTGAAGCAGATCGTTTTGTTTCTGTGAACAAACATTCTTAAGTTTTATGTGCACCTAGTAATTTGTCACCTAACAGTAAAGCCAAAAACACAGCAAAAGGAAGTATTCGAGCCTGAGAGTTCTTTCGGGGTACATTTGTAAATAAATAATTTTTAAACAATGCATCAATTCCGGTCGAAATCTTTCCGAAAATCCACTCGGCTCAAAGAATACTATCAATCTACCTCTACTCCTCAGTTTCCTTGAATTATTTTCCAAATCAGACTCAGTTTCCCTCGCGATTTCTGCGAACACTATGTTATGATCAGTCTTCTTAAAGTTCTAATATCCTAGTAGTTTCGCTGAGATTTTCCAATTTCGGCGAAAAATAAAAGGCTTTTTATTGTTCGCTCTTTCTTGGTCTTGATGGATGTACTATAAATTAGTAATCACAAAAGGATTTTTAGTGATTTTCTCTCCGAAAATTTACACCACACATTTACTTGAGATTGAATAATTAAATCAGTTTTTAAAATAGGGGTGTGCCAACGGTGCCTAGGCACAGGGGCCAGGGCCTAGACCCTGGAGAGGCGCAGAAATGGCCAAACCAGGATCACAGTCCAGACCAGGTGTACTACCATGACGTCTTAAAGGCAGAGTAATTCCAGTGTGAGAAAGAAACAGCTATACAAGTCGTCTAGCGCCATCTCGTTCACTCACTTGAATAAGCCTGGTTTTAAGACGTTGTAATACCCCCCCCGGGCCCAGTTAAAGAAACTCGCACTGGGCCCAAAAAAGGCTAGACGGGCACTGAATTAAATACAATATGGATTGATATTTAAGTTAATGACTATTACATTTAATATGGAGGAGGAATTAACCACTAAAATAAATTAGTTCTGCTGAAGATTTTAATTACATTACTAGTTGATATTATAATACGAGTAATTTGTCTCGGATCTCCTTCAGTCAGGTGCTTTTATTACTTGGAGTTACTGTGAGTTCAAGGAATTAAAGCCTTTGATACCACGCTATAGAATGGCGCATGTCTACTTTCTACCAGCAGGCGTAGCATGGCGCCGTAGAAAGGGGTTTTGTCGACGGAAGAATAGACAAAATGACGGAACGTTAGAAATAATTTTAGCGTTTTATGCATGGTAATGTAAAAAATATAGAAAATAAATGTTCTATTCTTCAATAGTGTACGAATGTTGTCATATTTGTGCAAAAAAACAGTCGATTTGTTAAGAAATAAAGATGAAATAACTTTGTCTTTTCTTCGTAGAATAGAGATAGAATCGCCATGCTAAGCGTGCAGGTTCAATTTTAATTTTTAATTGTACCTTGTTTATTAGCGAGGTTACGCGATACGAGCTTGTTGATACAATAATGATTTAATAATATAGCTTATTATTTTAATAAGTTACATTGTGTATGATTTATTCGAGATCTTACAAGCGAGAGCAATTCATTTAATAAACAGTGCCTAATCACCAGTATTTCTACATATAATTAATTTATAAGAGGATAAGCTTATCAAAAAATCGATGTACTTCAGTGAATGATTTCTGCACTTCTTCAAAAATTACTGTCTAGTATGTAATAGAATCAAAATATACAAGGAATGCATACTTTGTTAGTAGCAGCAAGGCAAGCCCCCGCTCCGACGAGAGTTTTCACGGCTTCGAGGTGACCGTGCCATGCCGCCATCAACAACGGCCGCATTCCGAACTGAAACAAACATGCAAGTTACTTTCTGTTGACTCTGACAGCCTGGTACTTGAAAGACTTTTTAGAACAAGTCAAAGTCAAGAACAACCAAACACAGATTGGATAAAATTAAAAATGTTTGAAAAACGATCACAAATCACAGCATATTTGCCAATTTAATGTTTTTCAAAAATAAAGGCAGCGTTTTCTAGGATAAAAACCACAAGAGGATGTGGTGTCATACAAATTGCATGAGACCGAGCCAACGAGAAACGCTTCCGTTGGTTACGAAGCAAATTTAATGAATTATTCCAAGATAAAATTACCTTATCGGCGGCTTCGATGTCGCATTTGGAGTCAATGAGTAATTTTATTATCTCCACGTTGCCTCTGCTTGCGGCCCAGTGTATTGGTGCTCTGCCATACTGACAAAAAAACTATAAATTGTAGCAAGTGGAATTACATAGTATTCATATATAAAATAGTATGGACCAAGCAAGTGCTATCAAAGTACAGTCCCCTAGGAATATTCTGGAGCAACAGAACAGTATCTGATTTCTAGTAGGTACCTACTACCTACCTAAAAATAATATTGCTATCTCCCCGTCTTTATAGGTCGTTATTGGCTTATGCTACTCTGGGATCATTTCCAGTACCGATATAGGAAAAGCACAATCAGCCACGGACAATTACGGGCTCCGGTGAAGCGTGAAAGCTATTAACTTGTTTTCATGGAAAACATCGAATGAAGCCGTGTGAGAGGCTCTGTTGTTTCCGATCTCATTTACTGTACGTCACTGAAGGATCTTGTGGGGAATGGGATTATTGTTACGCCACGTTACGTACAAATACAAAGACTTCAATTAAATTGTTGACAAAAGCGGGAAGCCAGAAATGATACGTTTATACACCGTGTTCTTCACGTTATCCATAAACTTTAGCAAATACTTCTATGGCTTTTACAAATCAAATCCAGCAAAGGAAGTAGTACTTAAAAAGGCTTCGTTACAAAGATATTTGTAATTTCATTTAATGAAATTTAATTGAGCTATGCAGTGAGAAAGTATCTTAATTTGAAATCTATCAAATACTATTTGCATTTCATTTGTTTCAGCCCGCCAAATGTTATGAATGACGTTGCCAATTCGGATAAAGAGGCATGCATATCAGGTTATTTACGTCTAGGTATTTAGTTTGTATGAAAATTAACAAAAAATAAAAAATAAGAATTTATTAATGTGTCCATAATGAAAAATGCTTACTTCCGTGGTTTGAACATCTGGTCGAAGTTTATGTATATCGTCCGGAACACGGTGTATATGGAAGCATAATTTTGTGCACAAAGTATAGGATTTAGTTGTCGTGAATGTGTAAACTTGAAAAGGATTATTAATTTCCGTAGTCGCTCGCATGCTGGGAAAGCTACAGAAAATAGGAACAGTTCTTAATTAAAGCTTTTCATTTCACGATAAAGTCTAATGAATTCTGAATTCAGCTGGAAAATTAGCGTAGCCAGCTGAATAATTAAGAAAACTAACTCGGAATTTTTTATTGTTTCTTTGTCCTCGCCGATTTTGGTTAAGAAGTTCAAAGTACTAGGCTAACATACTTCATTAGGAGATCGACTCACATTATTTCTGCAGTTGACATCAGTGGGGCGTTCTAGCGCTTCACGTACAGCTGCTGGTTCGTTCTTGATTACCGCTTCATGGAGTAGAAGGTCGTTCTGCTGTATGCGGGTTCGATTTTCCATAGCCATCTGGGGGCAAAGATAGGCTTGTTACTATTGCAAGCAAGAGTCCAAAACTGTAAAAGATTTCGTGGGTCTTTTGGTTTTAATGAACAAGTAACTTTAATGAGAAGACTTGAACTTTCTAGACTAATTAGGTAGCTAATTTTTAATGCCCTGCGGAGAGGTTTTGGTCTCGTTTTTTTACCTTGAAAATGTAAGAACTAGACGAAATTGCCTCTTTTACGGCCTTTTCAAATACAATATAATGATTATAAATAATGTACACATACACGTAATTCGTTAAAGTTATGTTTGAACCAGCACATAAGAGTATTATAGATCATGCACAATTGCACATTGATTCCCACAACGTGATCAGAATGATAAAACGGAGATACTCTGTATCAATAAGGTAACATTTTCAAAACATACGACATTTTGTAAGGGTTTATATTCGAAAGAGGTCAATTTTGTGGGACACAAGGTTAGGCTGTTAATTAATACGGCCAACCATAATGGCGTTTCCTAATGATGTCCCAGTCTGTGCCTTATTTAACCAAATGCAAAGTGAATATCTTAATTGAGGTTGTAGCCTGCCTAATCCAAATAGTTCCAAGTACGTCAACATTTATTTGTCAAACTTGTGAAGATAGTCTTCAATTTAATTGAGAGCTCCTCATTGTACTGCACTCCTGGTACAAGTTGTCAGAAAGCTACCACTTTGAATTTGAGCCCCTTTGAGAGGAGATTATTATGTCTTGGTAACTTCAGTTATTAGTTTGAGGTGCGAGAAAATAATTTTACAAAGGCCTTTATTATCAAGGTATCGTAATACTCTGAGATCTTTAAAATTAATTATAATATACAGCGAATACCTACCCTGAATTGCTATGGATTTGCTGTTAATTTAGTGATTTCAAATTTCAAACAGAACTGGAGAGCGGGTTAAGTCACATTGTTTGATTTCAAATTCTGGCTAGGTTTTTGTGTTTTCTATTATAAATATTATCTATGCGACTGCCAGGAGTCTACATTTACGCTAGAACTACGTTAATTGACTCTATCCGTATCATAATAATTTAATTAAATAACTAACCAAATAAAACCTTCCGAGAAAAAAATCTGTTAATTTAATGATGCAAGTTAAATAAGCAAAAACCTGTTCACCCTTCTCAATTTTTCCTCGCCTGAATAAAACACGAGAGTGTGTACCTAAAAAGCCTTGTTGTTTCAACTTTTACGATTGTCTGTGGTATACGCCGCCGCCGACAGGGACAGCTACATATGATACAACCTTGACAGTGCCCGCCAGCTCGCCACAGCACCCTTGAGATTCCTCTGTCAGATCGTGCGTTAAACCTTGCTCCATTTCAGAGGCGTCTGTTTTATTCATAACTGTGCCTAGGGTTGCCAGGTCTTAAAACCGAAAAGCCGGACAGACCAGTCAATTTAGCCGGACATTTAGGTGAAAAGACCGGACACCTTTAACTTTTTGTCCATATATGTATAACACGACCAATTTTTTAAAACTAAAGGAAGGTTCGGTTCAATTAAACGGTTCCTCTCGCCGTGCAAAGAAAAAAGCAAGTGCGGCTAGTGCTAGTCACTCGCTTGCGCTAGCCTTAAAAGGTGACGTATGGGGCGGAGAGGAAACCAAATCATGACTAATATAAAAAAAATATGAAACTAAAAAGCCTAACAAAAGCCGGACAGGCCGGACACAGTCTAATTTGGCCGGACACGCAAACAAAAAGCCTGACTGTGTCCGGTTTTATCCGGACGCCTGGCAATGCTAACGGTGCCTCTGTGTTTAGGATGCCTACTTTTTTGTTGCTAAGTTGCCACGTGTTTCAAATTATTTGGGGAAATATAGGAAATAAAAAAGCGTGTCAAAAACAATGAAAAGGAACAAGTATTGATTTTTGCTGATACCAGTATTATTTACAATTTTGATTTTTAGGTACCTGTACTTATTAATTGAAGATCAGAATGGACGATTAATATTTAGATTCATGTAAAAGTTCTTTGGCCAATTATATAGTAATTATTGTACAGCCATTATTGGTGAAATCTGCATTAAAGTTGGTGTGAACGAAGCCTCAGTATTTCATGCAGGCCTAGTAGGCAATCTATAGAAGTGCTGTCATATAGTCAACCACCTGCAAAACGTTTCAAATTACTCAGTCACTTCTATTCAGACATTCCATTCCAGGTACTCAACTGGACAAAGGGAACTTGTATTTGATATTAATCTATCCGGGGGCTGTTGTTTGATTTCCAAACCGGTTCAAATTACTTGATATGCGAGAAGCGAACCGGTTTGTTTGCTTACCTTTAGATGAAACAATTAAAACGCTTTTGGCCTACAGCGATAGCGATACGAACGATTGTTTACTGGGTTTTTAATTACTCTTTTTTGGTTTACTTTGTTTTTGTCATTTTGTTTTTCGATTGTACTAGGGCACCATATGTTTGTGAGTGAGGTTGAGTGAAATTGTTATTTATTGGAAGTTATTACTGAAACTCAGTATAGAATTTTGTGAAGTCCTCGTCAACTGTTGTGATTGGTTGAACATAGACTTCATCTGCGTCAACTCGTTCATAATTATGTACCTATAAATAATTTGTGTTCTAGAAACATGGTAGGTAGGTACCTAACTGTAGATCTGTTAATGCGAAATCCGCCCCTAAGACGCCCCACAGACCGAAAGGTCCTCTCCGACATAATTATTATCAAAATAATAAATTCTAATAAAAACGAACAAACTTCCTAAACGTTCTGCTGGCTTAGTACTAACTACTCCAGATGTGTACTTGTCCAGCCTACAGTAAAAATCTAAAATGGCAAGTGTACATAGCTTTTGAAATCTGATATTATTATTGATTTACGTAAACATTACGCTGTATAGTATACGCTGCACTCGTGCGACTAATAGCACTTAGTAACTCCGTAACCAGATATCGAAGGTGCCACCATTAACCCTCTGAAACTTAATTTGCTGACATTACAGTAATATAGTTAATTGAGGCTTTCAGACGTGAGCCTTGGAGGATACCTCCCACACTAACTAGCATCTAACCCCCTTACTTATAAACATTGATTAGACGTTACTTATCTTAAATAGCTCTTAAGTCACTTGCCATCTCTATTCATTGAAATAGAAATGACAAGGACAGGTGATATTTAATCGGTAGCTAAGCAACACAAATTTTTATAAGTAAGGCCCTTAGTAATTACCTGCTAAGATTTCTTGGACGAAGAAAATAATACATGAAAATGTTTTTTTAATTAATCTCAACATTTTGCGCCTGAGCCATCTGTAAGCTATCGTATCGTAACAATGCTTTTGTTTAGATTTAAGTTTTGCTCAAAGCGTTTGCAATTTGTTATGTTACATTAAATTTTGCATTTATTGGATTTATGTGATTATAATTGACTTAATAAATAATTCTGTTATAAAAATAAATATTGTATTATGACCAAAACGAAACATCATTATACCGGATTACCAAACAACGCAATTTTGTCCGAAATAATTGTTCATTGTTCCACGAAAATACTGAGAGCTCTTTGGGTTCATGTGTTCCTGGTAGCAGTGTTTTCCATTCATTCGTCATTCAGAGCCGGGAATAAGTCTCAAACAGACTCCCAACGTTCCTTCCTACTTTGTGAAGAGGCATTCATTCTTCATTTTGCTGATTCATTAGTGGTTACGTCTATGGTTACATGCAGCCTATTAATTTCGTTCAGTGAACTAGGGCAGGCAACTGATCTTACATCTTAAACCCTAGTACATATTTTCTAACTTTTGATTGGAAGGCACTTCAGTACCGCGCGTACTCGGGCATTCCTTCAACTTTGAAAACTAATTATGCGGTAAAGCGAATATTAACTAACCAACACACTACACAAGCAGTTGAGTTTTAAAACATTTTTTCTTTTCTGCAGAAATTCTTGAAAGTTTGTTAATTAATTGTAGGTACGTGCATTTTAATGTCTCAAATTCAAATGTAATTTTGCCTTGTGGCAAAAGTTTCTGGTTACTGAAGGAAAAGGACCACAGCCAAAATAAATAAGGCAAGGCAGCCAAAGAAAACATTTCCAGTTCAACAATAGTCTCATAGTTCTAGGCAAACGGAACAAAAGGAAACATCTTGAGGCCCTCTCGGTTACAAAACGATTTCAATTCACCCCGAGGGCGAGTTATTGGCTACTAGGAATAAAAGCACTGGCTGGAGGTATTGTTTTCGCAATGTCAATAGAAATTACTCGTGCCAATTATAATGGCAATATTACACAGTTCAACCACATGTTCAAACTAAAATAATTCTGAATTCATTTTGATGCAAGGCGTAGAAATTAAGATTATGATGAAGCATGCGTGGGTCTTTTTAGGGTTCCGTAGCCAAATGGCAAAAACGGAACCCTTATAGATTCGTCATGTCTGTCTGTCTGTCTGTCTGTCTGTCCGTGTATGTCACAGCCACTTTTTGTCCAAAGTATATGAGCTATCCTGTTGAAACTTGGTAAGTAGATGTATTATGTGAACCGCATTAGGATTTTCGCACAAAAATAAAAACAAAACAAATTTTGGGGGTGCCCCCCATACTTGGAATTGAAACTCAAAATTTTTTTTTTCACCAAACACATACGTGTGGGGTATCTATGGATAGGTCATCAAAAATGATATTGAGGTTACTAACATCATTTTTTTCTAAACTGAACAGTTTGCGCGAGAGACACTTCCAAAGTGGTAAAAAGTTGGTCCCCCCCCCCCGTAACTTCTAAAATAAGAGAATGATAAAACTAAAAAAAATATATAATGTAGACCTCAACAAAAACTTCCAACGAAAATTGGTTTGGATGAGATACATTTAGCAGTTTTTGAGATATAGTACATTTTAAAAAACCGCAAATATAACTTTGCCATTCATACAAACACTATGGAAAACAAAGTTATTTTTGTTGTTTGTGTATATTACTTACTAATCTCAATACAATTATATCCCTAATCTATGCTTGCTACTACGGAACCCTTCATGGGCGAGTCCAACTCGCACTTGGCCGGTTTTTTTATCTATTTTGTGAAGAATGATAATGAATGATTTAGAAGTTAATGGAATGGTTCCATTAACTTCTAAATCATTCATTATCATTCCAACCAGTTGTAAACAAGTGAATTAATTGGTAAAGCTATCTGAAATCGGAATAGCGTGGGATGACGGTTAAACGGTCCTCGATAAACTACCTATTCAAATCACAACCTGCTTAATTTCAGGTTGGCAGTGTTTCATTGAGTACTGAACTAAACGTAATTGGGGTACTTTAATGCAAATTAAATGCCGTTAGTACGTTTGTGCTCATTTGCTCGTATTGTTTGGGAACAATTTTCGTGCCTGGCTGCTTCACTCGGCAAATCGTAGTGAACCATAATGCTAGTGTTTAAAATAATAAGAGTTTACCTTCTGGCTTTCCTGAAGTGTTAGTATAAGGTACAGGGACTAATTATAATTTGTCAAACGTATAATAAAAAAAAATAGATCTGATTCAATCTAATCCCACGGATTAGATTGAATCAGATTAAGTTCACGTGCCAAAATATCCTTGTATAAAATATTGTGTGTGTTGGAAAATCAAACAAACTTTTTGGTTAGCATAATGAGCTTATAGTGTTTCCCACTGGTGGGACAAACGTCCTGTGTCTGTGAGAGGGAATAGGTCCAGTGCGGATCGGTAAAATTCTTGAATCTTTTTTAGGAAATCCTTCAATTGCCGTATACGTTCCCGGATTACGGTAATCTACTTAGACAGTTCCACGACCCCAGCGCGTGTGGATTTTTATTACCGACTTCAAAAAAAAGGAGGTTATCAATTCGACCCGTATGTATGTAATATTATCAGAACTGCCCAGTTTTCATATATGTTAGTCTATATCAGCGTCTGAACAAATGTGCCAAATTTCATAAGTGTATGTATGTATGTTTTTATGTTTGTGCACGCATATCTCCGGAACTATAAGTTCGATTTAAGTAATTCTTTTTTTGTTGTACTAGGTATTGTTCAACTTAGGGTACATTGCAAGTTTCATCAAAATCGGTTCAGTAGTTTTAGAGATATGGATTTTTTATGTTGTGACGGATTACAAGATTAGTGCATATGTAAGAAAATTTTGTATTTTACAAGAATTTGAGTTGAATATGTAATAAATAAACTAAAAAGGGTAAAATAAAAACTTTTTTTAAAAAAAGTACCGACTTCAAAACAAATACAAAAAAGTTTAAAATAACTTTTCTTTCGGAAGTCGGTGGCTTTGTTTTGTTGTGTCATTGACTATTGCCACCGACTTTCGAAAGAAAAGTTATTTTAAACTTTTTTGTATTTGTTTTGAAGTCGGTACTTTTTAAAAAAAAAGTTTTTTTTAATTATTTTCTTGACCCCTTTAAATCGTTGCTCAAACGGGAATATCTCATTAGGTAGGTACCAAGGCTTCAAGTAATAAAGGAGATGTTACGTCAAGCTTGTAGTAAGAAGAAATTAATTTTAAACGTCTGAGCGTCGCGGGTCCACGTGGCAAGGCGGGCTTGTTATCCCTAAGGCCACATTTACATAGCTCCTGCCTTTGAACACAGTTTTGCGATTCAGCCTCTAGTCGAGGTCTCAACTAAACATTGTTTAATATTAATGATGTGTTTCCAACTATTTAGAGATTTTTGTTTCCAAAATGTAGATTTATTTATGAGGTCGAATTTAGGTCGTCGTTTTCTTGGAGAAAATTGGTTTCTTAGCTTTTGTTGCGTAAACAACTATTCTAAAATAATTATTCTATTAAAAATATAATTCTGCTTTGATAACAATTTTGTTTTCTTCAACATTTTTGATTCAACATGTTTTTGTAAATTTTCTACTGACTTGTATTTTTTTTATCTTTGCTTGCCTACAGAAAATACATACAATTATCTTTTTTACAAGTCTTATCAAATATTTATAGAAATAATTATGAAGTCTTGTAAAAGAAAAATGTACACATTAACTAATTTGAGTTTGAATTCAGCTTGTTCTTAGAAATTATTCCAATTTGTACACAGAAAGTGGTCTGAAAGTAAAATACAATTTATCAGAACTAATTAGTACGTAGGGAGACGTTATAATCTAATTGATAAACTTATAAAACCATTCTAATGTAAGGTATACACTTTCAATGGAATAGTAATAACATTTTAAATATTAGTAACCATATCTTTGGCTTGCTGCTCTCTTGATACTTTTTTATTTATTGCTTTTGTGATTATTATAAAAAAAAACGTTTTTATTATTATGAGGTTATCTTTTCTTCATTAAAATCAGAGTCCTGCACAAGATTTCCGTATTTTAAAGTACAGCGTGCTTAAGGTGTCCAAGTTCATAAAGCTTCAGGAATTACTTTTTATGTTATTTTTTTGTTCCTGAAGCTTTATGAAATTGGAGGGTTGTATTGGTGATTTTGATGATTATAATTCTGTAACTACATACGTCTTACAGCCGCGATCAATATTTTAATCAATACACAACCTAGCACTGGCCTGCAAATTGCAAAAAACCCAAGAAATTTTGAATTTCGCGGGCTACCCTAGAGCATTCACCTTAAAGTATTATGTGTATGGATAGATAATGTAAAACCGCCTCTCGAGTGTACAGGAACAATTTTTCATCACGTCAAAGTCCTCGTTTACTTTATTTACGTTACAGAAGCGTTAAACATAACAACTTAGCAATCAGTACCCAAACTACATACCCATACCATGAGTTGTCATTACGATACTCGATCATCGATCGATATCGACCGCGTTTGGCGCTTTCATTGGCCCGCTCCAAGGTTGTATAAACTCTCAACCAATGAGAGCGCCAAACGCGGTCGATGCGTATGATCGAGTATCGTAATGACAACTCATGGTAGAGAATCAGACAAAGCAGTCTGATTCCTGCATAAGTAATGTTAGCAAGAATCCTATTACCTACCCAAATATGTAACGCACAGCTTGTCAGAAACTCACGTATAATTAAATATTAATAACGCGGCAAGGTATTAACTCAGTCAAGTAATCAAGCAAATTCAAGTAACTTAACTTTACGCATGTAATCCTCGAAGGCTTTAGCAGAAATGTACCTAAGAGGACAAACTATATAATAGATTTTCACCTTTATCACAATACGGGAAGGTTTATATTTGATGTGTAATTTTTTTCAAACTTGACTGACGAAAAACCGAGGTGTTCTTTCAGTTGCGATTTGTGTTCCAAGGCTGCAGTAATCTTTTAAAAAACATAAACCTTTTCCTTAGTCAAAATTCATACATCTTAGGCCCTTGCACGAGTTTTCACGGTGCTGACGTCCCAAAAACTGAGAACTTTGACTTTACTTTTATGAATATGTTCCTCATTCATACACTACAGGTGATTTTTCAATTTCCATAGGTATAATTTACGTCGTATAAACTTCAAGTATGGTCAAAAATGCAGAATTCGTGCTAGAGGCATTTCTTTGATTTCAAATACCTGTTATACCAAGGTATTCCATTAATTTGTAATTTTAAAGGTACAATTTAAAAAGTTTTTTTTTTTTTAAATAAATAGATGAATTATTATTATGTCCAAGGGCAGACAGGTTGGAAACGGACATCATTTTTAGAATATTTTTTGATCATTTTACACTAACAGACTAACATAAAGTTAGTAAATTGATACATTCAAAAGTATTTGATCCATTTTTAAATAATAAGAGAGTTAAGCTTTTCAGTTTTCTTCTCTTTTTCCAGAGTGAGTCGCAAGAACTGGATAGAATACCCGAACTTAATAGGATTTAAAATGAAATTCTAAGAGTATACTCAATAATATTTTTAAATAAGCATCCTTTTGCCGAGCTCCTAGCTGTCCACCCTGCTCAAGGGCACCACAGGCTTCCTGTGTTTGAGTCCTGTGACCTGTGGTGGTAGGCCCCACTAGGTCCGCCTGGCTCACGACCCCCACCATGTCGAAGTCCGGCGCTAAACAGATTTTACTGTGTTCCGTCAGTGTGCATAAATTTAGTTTCTTCTGGGTGAACCCCATCTCAGATCTTATCTTCAGGGCTAAATTGAGGCATTGTAAAAAATGAGATATTAATTTCCGTTCGTTTTCGTCTATTCTTAAACTCTGCAATGTGTGTAAACCATAACAGCTTAGAATTCAAAAAGAACTGTACAAACCTTGTCAACAATACTATTTAAAAGGTATGTAGGTCCCACAGGACATTCATCATCATCATCAGCCTATAATGTTCCCACTGCTGGGACACAGGCCTCCTCTCTGTGAGAGGGAGTGGGCCGTAATCTACCACGCGGGCCCAGTGCAGATTGGTAGATGTCACATGTCTTCGAATTTTTGGTTCTTTATAGGACATGCCGGTTTCCTCACGATGTTTTTCCTCTTTCCCACAGGACATTACTATAGCATTTTTACATTGTGGATATATTTTAACATAAAAAAGCATAGATATGTAGGAATTTGCTGCCACTACATAATCAAGAACAATGCCACTTCTCTTGGTAATAATCAATTATTGTTATTCTGACATTTCATTTTCCACCTACATATTTACCCGTACGTAGGTGTTTCGTATTTACCCATGTAAGCTTGCACTTAATATTTTGAGAAAGCTTAAGCTCCTGCCTACGCTGGACGCCTAGTATATCCATAACGGCCATAAGTTATTTTCACGAAAAAAATATGCCAAATTAAGACGGTTAATTACATACTATTACGGGTTAAAGGCGTGATGTAAAGCTTCGGCCACACACCGTGACTAATCGCTGCGAGTAAAATTCATCATCATCATCATCATATCAGCCGCAGAACGTCCATTGCTGAACATAGATTTCCAATAGGACCGGTTGGAAGGGGCTTGCATCCAGCACGATCCTGTGATTTTCATCAGATCGTCTCACGCTGCGCTTGCTGGTGCTTGATCTCCATTCGAGAACCTTACGGCCCCGTCGGCCATCAGTTCTGCGTGCGAGTAAAATTTAACAAAACCAATCCAAACTACCAGCGAATTCAACTCGCGGGAAGGAATCGAATCTATAATACGCAGCGAATAGTCTGTTATTGTAGTAGTAGGCATTTGCAGCGATAAGTCGCTGTATGTAACCGAAGCTTGAGGCAGGCCTGACCCCACATGTCGATGGTTATTTTTGAAGTCTTTCATGAATTGATAGCAAATAGCCTCGTCCCTTGCGGCTATTTGCCATCAATTGGAAACAAATTCATGCTCGGGGCTGCTAACAAACCTAATAAAAGTCTCGACGCGACCACCAATGAGGCAGGATTATACTTTTCTAAGTTAAAAAAACTTGAAATCCTTTCAGTTCAATTTTAGAATCCTTCGCTTGCTCAGTTTTCAATTCAAGTACTCGCGCCAAAAAACGACTTTGCAGCTTTGAATAACAAATAACTATTTCCGTCAGTATTCTGATTTTCTTCCAATATTAAGCCATAAAAATATTATTTAAGTATCCAGGCTTAAGTTCAGGTACCTACTTCAGACTGTACCAGGTCTACAGAACAGAGCTAAGCTTCAAAATAATTACGGTACGGGTTCCTTTTTTATTATATTTTCAGCTATTACACAGGTTTATTTGAGCCGGCTGTATTTCAGGACACCTGCGTTTTACAAGCGTTGCAGCTGACGTGAATTTGTTCTGCTTTTTACGCCTGAAAACTTTTTGTTTGCCGGCCATTCGAAGCGGCGCGTTCAACAAATATGTTGTTTTCATTTACATACTCGTATTACATGGACACTGTTTTATTGAATGAATTTCATTAAATTGCTGCTTTGTGACATAACAGTCAAAATTGATTCGGACTTTTCAGAGGTTTCCTCATACTATTATCTATATAAAAATCGATCCAAACTGAAATATTTTTATGGGATCAAATGGCAGTAAGGATTACTGCATCGAACAAAAAAAGAATCATCAAAATCGGTTCACCTAGTCGTAAGTTATGAGGAAACAAACATAAAAATACAGTCGAATTGAGAACCTCCTTCTTTTTTTGAAGTCGGTTAAAATACGAACGTAAACCTTGAAACTTTTCCCTTAAATGTTGTTTTCAGTGTCACAATTTCACAAACTCACACAGTAAGCCATTTTGCTTTCCCTATAATCGGGTTTTACCGTCCAGAAATTCCATCGTTATTTCCGCTTTACTAAGCTGCTGCACGTGATCGGGACACGTGCCCGCTATTTACCAGGAGAGCAGATCTCTGTGGAGTTTAAACGAGTACCATTATCGTCTCGCCAATGACCAAAGTACCAGGACTGTTTGGAACTAATAATGTCGAGGAGTAAACTTCAGACGATTGATATTGGCACGATCTTTAGAAAAAAATCAAACAGTTTGTAGAGAATTATTACCTAAAGGTGCTGATAAACTTGAGAATTCACTTGTAATGAGCATTTTTTCAAACTTTGCATTACAGAAAAACAAACGAGAGTGTTTTAGCGAGCATTCTAACGAGCGTTCTGACTTCTGACGAGCAGGTCTTAAAGTGTGAGTAGTTCCGATCAGGGAACGAGATGGCGCTAGACGACTTGTATACAGCTCTGTTTCTTTCCCACTGACTAACTACTCACGCTTTAAGACATCATGGTAGGTCACTTGATTCCCAAGCCGACTGTCAAGCCTGAGATCTTCATGAAGAAACATTTTTTTACGACTAGAGCGTTCGCTAAAAAGATCGTGAAAAAGTTCGTAGCAATTGGTGGTATAGTCTAGGCTCTGCTCGTTCGACAACAAAATTAAAAACGGGGGAGAATGATCGATGTTCTGTTGATAAGTAAATGTAATGTTACATTATAAGTTAATCAGCACCTTAAGCTAAACAGGCTTAACTATAACATTCTTACTGAATATTCACCACTAAAAGATAGATGCAAAATAACCAAGTAGAAT
The DNA here is from genome assembly GCA_950005045.1 of Agrotis exclamationis. Taxonomy (NCBI): domain Eukaryota; kingdom Metazoa; phylum Arthropoda; class Insecta; order Lepidoptera; family Noctuidae; genus Agrotis; species Agrotis exclamationis. Next base: position 3,130,580 of record OX465434.1, on the reverse strand, counting down.
AAAAATCGAAAATTCTCTAAAACTAGCGATAAAAATTCACATGAAAAAGTCACAGGCGTTTTAGCATTTTTATAGCCTACCGCATACCGCATCACCTGTATGAATTATTTGAGCAAAAGGAAAACGTTTCATCTCGTGAACACGGAGAATTTTATTGAAAAAATTTACGAGAATGTGTCGCTGGGGGCCGATCGTGGAGGCTGAATGGCACTGGTGGGCCGTAATGGGTTACTTTCTGATGGGATTATAAATATTTTGGTGGTAACTTGATGAGGAATGTGCTTGTTAGTATTTAATGTATGTTGTGATATGGTACATAATATTATATCGTGGGAGTCCAGATGTATTTCGGTCACAATCTTGATCTTTGTCAGTACGTCACCAATCAAGACAGCACACGACAGTTTAATGATTGCCAATCCGTGTTTCAAATATATCTCACAAGCATAGATCAAAGAATACGGATCAAGATTCGGTTTGATATGCGATATCAATTTCAGGCATCTATAGAAAAGATAGACAGCAGAATATTTTTTTATGTTTTTTCAATAAAATTCCAATTAAATGATCATAAATAAGCAAGTCTCGGGTAAGAACTTGTTAGGAATTGCGCTGACCAGGGAAGCATGACACAAAAGGAGATACTGGATGAGACCTACTTAAACTCAGCAGTGGGTGCATCGATGTTGCAGTTCTGCTCAGAATAATCATGATGATCATCTATATCGATCGCTAGAGGTTATTGTAATATTTAAAACTTCAACCTATGCAATTCCGTCCTGTCCGAGGGCAAAACGCCTCAAACGTGGAGCAGGGGTGAGGTGGTGTTGTTCTTCAAAAAAGGTGATAACAGCCTATTCAAGAACTACAGACCCATCACGCTTCTGAGTCATGTTTATAAGCTGTTTTCAAGGGTTATCACGAACCGTCTCGAACACAGACTTGATGACTTCCAGCCTCTCGAACAAGCCGGTTTCCGAAGAGGCTATAGTACCATATACCACATCCATACGCTGCGGCAAGTTATACAGAAGACCGAAGAGTATAACTTGCCATTATGCTTAGCGTTTGTGGACTATGAGAAAGCCTTCGATTCGGTGGAAACATGGGCGGTACTTGAGTCACTCCAGCGATGCCGTATTGACTATCGGTACATCGAGGTGTTGAAGTGTTTACTGCCGCAATGGAAGACGCCTTCAAACTCCTGGAATGGCAAGGACTTGGCATCAACATCAACGGCGAATACATCACTCATCTTCGGTTTGCCGACGACATCGTAGTCATGGCAAAGTCGATGGAGGAACTCAGCATGATGCTCGATGGCCTCGACCGAGTTTCACAACGGGTGGGCTTGAAAATGAACATGGACAAGACGAAAATTATGTCAAATTCCAATGTTGTGCCCACCCCAGTCTCTGTTGGAAACTCGGTACTCGAAGTTGTTGACTCATATATCTATTTAGGACAAGTAGTCCAATTAGGTAGGTCCAACTTCGAGAAAGAGGTCAACCGCCGAATCCAACTCGGTTGGGCAGCGTTCGGGAAGTTACGCAATGTCTTTTCGTCCGACATACCTCAGTGCCTCAAGACGAAAGTCTTCAACCAATGTGTGTTACCAGTGATGACTTACGGCACCGAAACGTGGTCTTTCACTATCGGCCTCATCTCAAAGCTCAAAGTCGCTCAGCGAGCTATGGAGAGGGCTATGCTCGGTGTTTCTCTACGTGATCGAATCCGAAATGAGGAGATCCGTAGACGAACTAAAGTCACCGATATAGCCCACCGGATTAGCAAGCTGAAGTGGCAATGGGCAGGCCATATTGCTCGCAGAGCAGATGGCAGATGGGGTCGAAAAGTGCTAGAGTGGAGACCGCGGACTAGCAAGCGCAGCGTAGGACGTCCACCAACGAGGTGGACAGACGACCTTGTAAAGGTCGCCGGAAGACGCTGGATGCAGGTCGCTTCCAACCGGTATATGTGGAGATCTAAAGGGGAGGCCTATGTTCAGCAGTGGACGTCCTATGGCTGAGATGATGATGATGATGCAAACTTACGTAACGTATGTACAACATTACATACCTAACTGTCGATTGGCTTGATAAATTGAATGGAAATCGGTTACACGAAAGGAAACATGCTGTCAAAAAATACAAAAATCCATTTGTCCGTAAATAGAAGGTTTTATATCGTCGTTATTTTTTTCCTGGTTTTGTTATTGTTTGTTATCACGAGGTAACTGAAGCACAAAGTAGAAACAAGATGAAACATGTCAGGACCACTCCGAGTATCAGCCAAGTGCAGAAATAATGAGCACGGAATAACACTTCAGCGAATAAACGCTTACGATACTAGTTGTGAGAAATATTGAACCTCCTGGCTTTTTATGCTCTGCTAGTGCCTAGTTACCTACATTATCGATGAGGTCATTATAGCTAAACATGACATAAATTAGGAGCTTTTTAAAAAAACAGTAAAATATTACTATATGTAATTTTTTTTTGATTTGTTTGTCCAATACTACTTTTGTAGAATATTGATTTTCGTGCATGATGTCAATATAAAATAACCAAAATTAGTATCACAAAGACTAGAAAACAAATTTATTCAAACTAAGAATACCCTACTGAGTATGGGACCAACTGCGAATAGGACGAACTACGAATGGGACGAACTGCGAATGGGACGAACTACGAATGGGACCAACTGTGATTTGGCAGAATTGCGAATGGGGCCAAGTGCGAATGCGGACGAAGAGCGAATGGGACAAAGTGCGCATAACCCACTAAATCATGTATTGATAAATAGATTGCATGCTAAAAGCTAAAAACTACAAATTTCTGCCAATTAAATAAAAAAAAGCTTCCGTTAGAGTTAAAAACTGGTTCAATAAGTTTGCTTTATTAAAGTGAATATTTGAACGGTAGGTTTATTTGATTTTTTCCTCTCAGGTAGGAAGCGATCTTCCCTTGATTAAATCTTTGCCAGGTGTAATAAATTTTTACTACAAGCAGTTCCAAGTAAAGTTATAGCTATAGTAAATGTTACTTTATTGTATAAATTATAAGATCCAATTTTACTTGTGTGGAGGCCTGTAGGAAATTGCGATCCTGGGTATGTGACAAAGTTACGGGAACTTAACGTTTTTAATTTATATTAAGAACAATCTCCATCCTTGTTATATTTCTTTGGTATCTTCTGTTTTATTGGAAAGTTCATGGGACAATAATTTGTATTATCTCGTAAGAATCAAATCTAATACGATTATGGGTAAGGTAATATCCAAACTAGTGATTTTTTTTACGATTCGAAAGTTATGAAAAAAACTTACTTCTGACTTATTTAAATAAAAAATACTTTATAACTTATTTCATTTATTTATTTATGTACACAGAACACACAAAAACAAGAAATAACATTTAGATAAAAGAGCACAAAGGCACTGCTTATTTCATTAAGAAATCTCTTCCAGCAGACCAACGACAGAAGAGAGATAGACAACAAAACGTAGACACAGTGTACAAAAAATGAATAAAATATAAACATATATACTAAAAATAAACATATAAAATATATTTATACAATATATATTTTAAAATAAACCTAATACATAAATATATTAAATTACAGAGGAGAGGTTCTTATAGGTGGAAGTGAGTTCCACAAACGTACTGCATGAACGGAGAAGGAGTAAGAAAAAAAGTCAGTTTTATGGGATGGAAAATTGAGGTGATGCTTAAGGTGGGATCTGCACAGAGCATCAGGAGGACACATAACTTTTTGACAAAACATATTTTTTTAAAAGATTTTTTATCAAATGTCAACCATTAGGCAACCTAATGTAAAAGTAATTCACAAGATTTCGGTAAGACACGTTCAATCAGACCTTTTCCACAACTAATGTCATTCAATGCTGAAAAATAGTAGTATTTTCACGTATTTCTTTCATATGCAAAATTCTACCTACCCTTTCCCTGTGATACAGGGGACGCATTTGTACCTGTCGCAAATATTTTACCTTTTGTAGCCTCATCAATCTTTTACCAACGAGACATGGTAAGAATTTTCTTACTTCGTTGCTAAAGTCTTTTCCACACTGAGAAAGTCAGAGAAAGTAAATAGAAGGGGAGGTAAAGTAGTTAGGCTATCCCATTAATGTGGAGAATATGGTGGAGCCCACGCCCACGGCATACTCGTATGTCGCGGCATGGAAGAATTTCTGGCTACCGAAGGCGCGGGCATTCGGACGGCGAGTAACGAGCGACTCGCCATCCAATCATGGACCATGCTCGGCGACGGCGCGGCGTGTTCCACTCGCGTCTCAAAGAGCTGTCAGCAATATGATGGAGGCTCTTAGAGAGTCTGTCTGCCCTGGTTGGAAGGACTCATTAGAAGATTTTACCAGGAAAAAAACCTGGGCAGACCTGCACCGTATGTTCCACCGTGTCCTCCGGCCGATCCTCCCAGTGGTGAGTGGTGACACCTAGGTGTTTCTTCTTCCCTATCAGACACAGTGTCCTCTCGAACGTAATTCATGCCTGTTGTTTAAGATTAGAATTCACAGGCAGTGTTAAATAAGGCTAGCAATGTGAACTAATCATAAATCTAAAGTAGGTAATTCAAAAAACAATATACCTACAAGAAAGAACACTCTAGTAAATATTTGATGGCTACTTTATTGCCTCTTTATAGTCATTTTTTTGCAAAGATAGGTATGAATTCCTTTGATTATTTATTCAAATACAAGTCAGAAAATATGGAGTTTCTTGAACATTCTTTTCTTTTCTGGTGTAGAACAAAGTACGACGTGCCACTAAGAAACAGGCTAAACATTGGTTCGACCTGGAAGATCAACTTAAGATTTCAAGCTCATCTTTAGCATAGAAGTCGCCGTGACTGTCTGTAAAGATAACTTTGAACGTGGAACGCAAAGGGTGACTGAAATAATATAGGGTGGATTTATAGAAAGAGTCTGAAAGTTCCTCCCGCTCCACACTGGGCGGGAGGACTCATTTGATGATTTACCTAACCACCAAAAAAAGACAATCTCTTTGGTAAGATTACACTACTTATACGCTTTTTGCGTAGTCCGTGGTCGGGAACTATCAAATAGTCCGCAGCGTGAGATGTGACAGTGATGTGAATTACTCAAAATGAATCTGATGATCAATTACTTAAGGCGCGGACTGACTACGATTACTACGTCACCACTATGGAGCGTCAATAAGATTGAAAATTGAAAAAGACATTTGTGTTGAAATGTGACGTAAGCTGCGAATGGGCATTTATTTTACTGCTTTTCTTTAGATTATTTAAAATATAGACATAAAATTAAATAATGGTTTGGTTAAAGTTTTAAAAAAATGGAAAACCTACTAAATTCTTAAAAAAAACCGTTGTTATCGCTGGAAATACAGAGATCTTCGACGTCAAAGTTGATTTTTGTGCTACAACTTCCCAATTTTTATTGGGAATATCAAACTATTATTTATTATTTTGTTCTGGTTTAAATTCTTCTTTATACCCTTCTCTGTTCACTGTATTTTTCGCGTTACTTATTTTTATTACATTACGTCATACTCGACGTTCTAAGAAACCAATATTGAGATAACACCGCACCTTAAGATATTCATCTGCCTAAGTTTTTTCCAACTATATTGGGGACGGCTTCCAGTCGAACCAGATGCAGCTGAATATCCGTATTTTACATGGAGCCTATCAGACCTCCACAACCCAGTAACTGGATAATACTATAACCTATGGTAAGACTGGTTGTCACTTTTTAGCTTTTCTGACTAACAGTAACGACTATCAAAGATCTTCAAATGACAACCGGGACCAACGGCTTTTTAATGAAGAACATGCCGAAGCAGATCGGCAGAGATTCAAGAATCGCACACACACATCGTATAGAGATTAATTATAAGGTAAAAGGAACAATTAAACCGTGGTTACTTAAATAACCATTAATAGATCACTGCCTATCCCCTGGGTGTCGTATAAGGGACAGGTTGATGGACGGATGGAAGGGGACGCTTACCTATGTCAAAACGGGTAATTTGTACCCCGGAGATATGATTTACAACGGTCACCATATGTTTCGTTTTTGGGTATTTTGGGTTTTGTTTGAAGAAAATTGAGATGTAGGTGAGCTATTGTTTTGTAAATGTATTTAAGGGTTTAGATGTACAAACGCCAGCACATCAACCTACCACAATCTGTCAAATTTCTTTAATAGAATTTCAACCTTATCATAATAGTGAAAGGTTAATGTTCGATTGTTAAAGTTTGACAGATTCGGGTAGGTTGACCTGCTGGTACTTAAAATATAGTCAGGTGGTGTTCTGTAGTCATCCCCCATATGAAAAGGCGTGAAGTTTGTGAATTAATGAGAACCGTTTTTTTGTTATTTTTGCGTAATCAACGACGTCACAATGACGTAGGTACCAGGCGGGTATAACGAAAAGGGGTAAACATCCAAAAATAACTTGTTAATTGGAAGAGTGTAACAAAAGTTTACTTACGTAACTTCTGTTGTCAGGGATTTGTTTACAGGTAGCTTAAGAATTTAACAATAAGGTCATGTTTTGTTATTTTTTGGGTTTTGTCTGTAAAAGCAGTCTGGCTAGAAGGAATTCGAAAACTTTGTTGGAATCCTTAATTGTGATAGGTTTATGACGAAAATATAATCAAAATCTCTTTATTTGTCGTGTTCCTCATTAATATTTGAATAATAAATCAATTTAATCAGTAAAGTGGAGCAGCAATGAATCATTTGAAATTGAAATGTACTAGCAGAGCATGAAGCGACAAAGCTCTTTAGTATCGCGTACAGGCAGGTATTACCGCAAATGGTACGTTTTGGAGCGAATTTCGGTTTATTTTGATCACTAGCTCTTGCACACATTCCACCCAAAATTCTCAAACTCTCTAAAAATTCAATAGCCAAACCTCTATGCCATATATTTAACCTTTCTTTAAGTACCGGTAAATATCCGACCCAATGGAAACTGTCCAGGGTAACTCCTATTCCGAAGTCAGGAGTGAAGTCATCAGTTGAAGACTATAGGCCCATTGCTATATTGTCTACTCCTGCCAAAGTATTTGAACACATTTTATATAAGGAAATTCAAAGACAAGTCGAAATTCATAAATGTGCAATGAGCAACATGGTTTTCGCAACAAAAAGTCAGTTAACACCAATTTGCTAACATTAGTTGATTTTATTTCTTTTCAAATGGACCGCGGACAGCAAGTCGATGTGCTGTACTTTGATTTCCGGAAGGCTTTTGATAGAATTAATAATGACATTTTGTTACGCAAATTAAGTGTCGTAGGATTCACACCCAATCTTCTTCAATCAAATATCAGGCTCTTGTACAACGCCCTAGTTCGGTGCAAACTCGAAACCAGCGCTTGTATATGGAATCCCCACGAGGTCACTTATACACTCATGCTTGAAAAAGTGCAAAAAGCCTTTCTCAGATACCTCTACAAGCGTGTGTTTGGATATTACCCATATTTGTATCCAACCAAGTTTATTTTAGGGTGTTTAAAAGTTAATTCTCTCAAGGTCAGGCGAGCTGTCGACCAAATCACAACAGCGTGTAAAATTTTACACGGTCTTACCGATGCATCGGATGTCCACGCGGAGCTGTGTCAATTGTTCGTTCCAAATAGTTATCTACAAACGTTCTAGGAAACACAAACTATTTAATGTCCCATTTTGTCGCACTGTAGCCCGATCCACCTCTCCGATACCGCGAATGCTAACGATGCTCAACGCGCTCGTGGAAACCAACCCTGGATTGGACTTGTTTGCTGATGAATGGAAGACGATAATGTTAGAATGTCTGCGATTCTGTGAGGAGACAGAATGAAAGGATCGTTAAATTTCATTTAGTATTAATGGCATTTTTAGCTGTACTAAATGTATTAAATAAATAAAAATAAATAAATAAATTGCATGAGGCTTTATCTGCAGTATAGTTCTGCCCTCACTATTCTCGCATTTATTTCCTAATTTTGCCAGTCCGTTAATAATCGCGAAAGTAAACCTTACATTCATCTATCACTACTATTACTAGCACAATAATTGACATGATTCATAGATTACATATAGGTATAACCTGAAAGCTAAGATAATGAGCTACCGTGCGTAAAAACTCAATCCCAGTAGGCGTGGACGTATTGCGAAATCAATAAACGATCGAATAAAACATACATAGAGCGACTGCCTATCGGACCCGTACAACCCAGTAACTGGGTAATATGACACCCCTTGGTAAGACTTGTAGTCAGACTTTAGAGCTTCTGGCTAACAGTAACGACTGTCAAAGATCTACAAATGACAGCCGGGACCAACGGCACGGAGGAAACTCGCTATGACAGATGGTCACTCATCCACAGATCAACCTTGGCAAGCGCAGCTTAAAGCCTCCCGCAGACAGACGCGCTGCGACAACGAGCCAAGCCAATTTCCACTCTAAATGTATTGCGAATGGACCGCGACATGTCGCCCCGCGCGATTAATCGCGTGTGTCTGCAGGAGGCTTAACATGGAAGATCGGCATGTGCTGCTGTCATTATTTAACCACGAGCTAAATGAGCATATACTTAGTTCAATGAGTTTATAAATAAACTTATAAATAAAAATTTAGAATCATTTCAATTTACATCACGTTTACACAGCACGTTCTTGCCAACCTACTGCGTGCAGCGGTGTGTAACTAAACCCGGTCAATGTCAGCCGTTTGTTTGTAAATACAAGAGAGGAAAAACGTGGAAAAAACAGATAAAAAGTGAAGACTTTAGCCTTGCTACTAGACTATGTTGATCTTCTAAGGGAAAAGTTTGTTTCTATGTTTCACATTAGGTATTGTAAGTTATTTATGAAACTGTTAACACTTTAGGTCTTTAGGGAGGATTCTAGATGGATTGAAGAGGAATTCAGGAAAACTTTTTCTTGAAAGATCTTCATTCGTATGAAGTATTTCGTTCGGTGTTATTTACTGGCTAATTGGCTGGCTGTTAGAACAGCAGAGCTATGTATGTATGTACTTACAATATACCTTCTTTGATTTTATCTAGTCTTGTGTTCAACACATTATTTACTTAGGTATATAAAATCAGATTAAAATCAAAAATGTATTTTTGATAAATTGTCCAAAGGTTTCTTTTTGTTTATTTTACATTTTATATTTTACTGATTCAGTTAATACAATATTAATTTGAAAGCAGCCAAATAAAAAAGCGGCTGCAATAAGCTGAATTGACTGCGACAAATGAGCGCTTTTTTCAGTTTACAGCTATAATTTATAAGTCTGGAATAAAATTGAAAAGTGTAACTTTGTTTTTGTTCTTAAATAGCCATTTAACAATTTAAGTAAATAAAAGCTTGACTAAAACGACTGGATTTTTAAAAACAATATTTATTTAAAGATTTGAAATAATATATGGTTTTTATGTTTTTAGTTCTACTTAGCCCGTTTTCGACATTTACGAAGTAACTTTGTAGTTGGGTAGAATAAAAATAATAATGCACTCTCGGTTCTTAAACTACCAAAGTGTATTTCAACACGACAGAGATCAGGCACTAGACCGAAGGATTTCCGTGTTCAAAGTTCGGGGATGTGAAAAGTGTTTAGGTACGCACTTTCACACTTCATTACGGAATAAGCATCATTTCAGATTTTGCTCATTTTTACCGGTTGATTTCGAACCAGGGACATGCTGATCTTGTGCATTATTTTTACAGGGTGGAATCGACACACCTACTATTTAATGCAGCAACATAATCTGAAACTCCTCTAAAAATGCAATAGGTCATTAATAAAACTGCATTATATTACTAACAATAGGTTAAGATTTTACGAACACAATATGGATCAATGGTCTGAAATAAATAAATAATAATTATTATATATTATTATCTAGATTCTACAACAAGGAAATGTACGAAATAGAAACCCTTTTTTAAAGACCCTACGAAAATGTCTATTTTCATGATTGTGCTTAATTTGTGGTGAGCACTTTCAGCCTGCAATGTATTATGAGCGTAAATCGTGTGAGCGAACTTCATCATACAAAGCCTATAGACGTGAAGTATCACAGGTCGCTTCATAATTCTTCAAGCATGAATTATAACTAAGTGCGGTGGCACATGAAACGGACGTAAACCTGCGTTTTATGACAGTCGGTGCACGATCATAAAACTGCGTTAAACCTTGCCGTTTACCGCGACATCAAGTCGGTGTAATTTGGCTGTGATTAAAGAATGTTGTTACAAGTTAAACGCATACTTATTTTATGATCCTTTTTAGGGTTCCTTAGCCAAATGGCAAAAACGGAACCCTTATAGATTCGTCATGTCTGTCTGTCTGTCACAGCCACTTTTCTTCGAAAGTATAAGAGCTATCCTGTTGAAACTTGGTAAGTAGATGTATTATGTGAACCGCTTTAGGATTTACACATAAAAATAAAAACAAAACCAATTTTGGGGGTACCCCCATACTAAGAATTGAAACTCAAAAATTTTCACCAAAACCATACGTGTGGGGTATCTATGGATAGGTCTTTAAAAATGATATTGAGGTTACTAATATCATTTTTTAATGTAGACTTCAACAAAAACTTCCAACGAAAATTGGTTTGGATGAGATACAGTTAGCAGTTTTTGAGATATAGTACATTTTCAAAAACCGCAAATTTAACTTTGCCATTCATACAAACACTATGAAAAACAAAGTTATTTTTATTGTTTGTGTATATTACTTACTAATCTCAATATAATTATATCCCTAATCTATGCTTGCTAGGTACTACGGAACCCTTCATGGGCGAGTCCATCCCGCACTTAGCCGGTTTTTATGAAACATTTAGGTAAATGTTTAGCAAATAGTCCCTTGCCGAGACGTTATGTAAAAGTGAGGCCCTATTAGTGTGTTGCGTCTTGTCGCGATCTATAAGTCTCCGATACCTTTTTTTTTTTGCGTGGTAAAATCATCAAATGAGTCCTCCCACCCTTACGGTCAGACTTGTACTGACTAAAATCCACGGTGTCCTTCATTAGCCCTTTACGTTCCAGGGTCACGGTAATGGAATAAGTCCCGCGACCTCGGCAGGCTTTGGCCCTCTAGAGGGGCCCCGTCATCTTGCTGACGCTCTCTTTGAGGTGCGCGTGGAACACAACGCGCGCTCGACCCGGGCATAGTCCATGGTCGGGCGGCGAATTGCCCATTACTCGCCGCTCGCATGCCCGCGCCTATATACGGTGGCCGGAGATCGTCTTGCGACGTCCGACGCCGTGGGTGTCTACCCTGGCTGGGGCGGAGGGAGGATGCTGTCCTCTCCCTCTCACGGCCCGCCTCCTCCTTCGCGAGCATGACTGCTTCGCAGAAGGAGGCGACCGCTTCCCACTCCATCTCGCCCCGCAGCATGTCCTCGACCAATGCCGGGCGCGAGAGGTCTCCGTCTATCGCTGCCGTGAGGACACGGCCAAAGTAACTATGACACGGGCGGCGGTGCTCTGCCCAAGCGGGGCAGTCCTGCACCGTATACTCCATCGTGTCCTCCGGGCGATCTTCGCAGTGGTGATACCCAGGCTTTTCTTCCCTCCCTATCCGACACAGGTACCTCCCGAAACTTCTGTCCGAAGTCTCCGATACGTAAAGACTTTGGTATCCAGATGACTATCGCAATACAAATCTACAGAGGTTCGTACACAGGCACGCGTCAATGGATACCAAAGTCGTAAGGTGTCGGAGACTTGCGTCGCGTTGTGGACGAAGGGGCTTAGCGTGTTGCGTCTTGTCGCGTTGTAACAACGGATCATCGCATTGTATGCCGCAAACGCGTTGCGTCGACGCAACACAAGAGTACGCAGGCCGACATCGCAGCGAAATGTCTTAGTTCAGCATAGCAGAGGAAAAGTGTCCGTTGTCGCTGCGCTGTCAACGCAGCGATGACGCAACGCACTAATTAGGCCTCACTCTAAGGCACTGTACACACAGAGAAGACGTAAGTCGCAGACGGGGCACGGCCACAGTGTTCCTTTCATACATAATGTATAAAAGCGTCGCGACGCAAACATACAGTAGAGTCGGGTCGCGGGCGCAACGCTTTCTGCGCCTGTCCGTGACGCGTCCTCGTCTTACGTCTCTTCTGTCTGGCCTTAAATTAGTCTAGTCAATCCACATGAACTAAGAAGTGATTGTAGTTCACGAATCTATCTATGGTTACGCTACACGCAACGGGGTGTAGCTTTTGCTGTAATACGACTTACGAGCATGCGCTTTCCCTATTTAAGCCGTCTAAAATCTATTCTATATCTATTATAGGTGGTGAAATTGGTTGACTTTGTTGAATTAAAATAAGTATTTATGGAAATGACCTTCATCAGACCAATTTAGAATATTTGAATGCAGTACAGTACCATTTTATAAAGTAGATATGTCACAGACTTAGAAACTATCAAGATTTTTATAGTATGAAGCACCTACATAGGTAATGTACTTGCAACGTCCATGTCTAATGGCAGGATGTTATACGGCTATAAAAAGATACCTTACTGTTTACAGCCTCATTAACCTTTCCTGTGATACAATCGGACACAACATTGTTATAACACAGGTAACATTTATTATTTAAAAGTCGGTGTCTGTTTATGGAGAGTTTATGAAACATTCCAAACAAAGTACTGAGATGTTTTTTGAGGAAAGAAAAATTCAGCTGCGAGTGGGATTTGAACCCGCGTCTTTGGGATAAGTACTCCAGACGCCTTAGGGTCAGTTCAGACCGAGACGCGAAGCGACGCGACGATGCGCGCACACTTATAAGAGCCATTCAAAATACGACTTTATTTCCTACACCAAAAAGATACACATTTCCTTGTGAGAATTTAGAATACGTTGAGATGCGCAGCGATGCGCCGCGATGCGCCGCGCGACGCCTCGCGGCGCAGCGCGACGCATCTCAAAGCAGCTGTGCTGCGCTGCGCCTCTCAAGGCCTCACGACGTAGCGCGGCGCAGCGCGGCGCCGCTTGACGCCGCTCGCGGCCGCTCCACGATGCGAGGTGAAGAACGGGAGCTAGAGGTGACTAAGTATGCATAATTGTGAGTAACGAATTTCGCCAACCGATTTAAGTTAAGAAAAGGTCAAAGAATAACATGTAGAACTTGCCGGTCAATTTTTTGGTTCATTTTTTTTCGCCCTCTTCTCTTAATCGTAAACGGAATGTATTGAGTACATGATTTAAAATCATTTTAATTATTACTTCCGTAATAATTTATAGAAAAATCAGATCACAGCTTTTTGCGGGACAGATAAAGTGCATAATAATATTATGTTTATGAATTCGGTCATAGTTGCCGTCACTCGGATTTTGCATACTCGACTACCTCTAGCCCCTGGACTATGTAGCTGAGGCCGCCATTTGCAAATGGGACTGCGGGAGGACGCGGGGCGGGGCGGCAGCACGTGGAAAATCTAGACACGTTCTGCTGCACCGCGCGGCGTCTGGATGCGCATCGCGACGTTGCGATGCGTCTCGCGGCGCAGCGAGGCGCATCGCGGCGCCGCGAGGTGTAGCGCGACGCAGCGTGAAATGACAGGCCTCTTCACGCATCGTCGCGTCGCTTCGCGTCTCGGTCTGAACTGACCCTTAAGGTGACGGTTCGCGCGCGAGACCGCGACAGGAGACCGAGACAGGAGATCGCGACACGGCCCGCGACCGGAGATTGTTTACCGATCTGTCTCCTGTCGCTGTCTCGCTCGCGAACTGCCGCTCATACATTGCCTAATGTTAAGTACTGTCGCGGTCTCCTGTCGCGGTCTTCTGTCGCTGTCTCCTGTCGCGGTCTCGCGCGCGAACCGGCACCTTTACCAATTAGGCTACCGCAACTCACATTTAATAAGGTTGTTCATGACTTACTTAGAGTCCAGAGAACATTCAATTAGAGAATGCGATAATGGAGAGTCAGCGCTACCTTTCAGTAACCTGATGGGGGTCCCCCTAGAAGGTCTGCCGGGATAAACGTATGACATTATGGCTTAATTAAACAATTTTTATTTTACTGTTACTGTCAGCCAGTATCATTCCACTGCTAGGCAAAGGTCTCCCCATGACTTCCGACTATTTCGATCTAGGACTAATGTGAGCCACTGGTTAGTTTTGTCCAGCTCATCCCGCCATCTTCTACGAAGTCTGCCGCGACGCCTCCTGGCTGTGACAGGGCTCCACATAGTGGTTATTTTGGCCCACAGTTCATTGGGCTTCCGGCATTTTATTTTATACATATAATATTAAATTAAAAAATAAAATAAAACCTGTAAAATATCTGCGCTAGAAGCGAAAATGCAATGTTATATAATCTTGAACAAAGCGCCCGATTATGTGATCGAAGTTGATCGAACGTTTTTCTTGGACGAAGTTTCTGTAGCAAAAATAACAAAAATATTTCATGGTTAGAATAATATCAAACCGGCTGTTTTTTGGGTTCCGTACCCAAAGGGTACGCCCGTCCGAATGCTCGTCCGTCCGTCTGTCCGTCTGTCAGTCCGTCTGTCATTAGGCTGTTTCTCGTGAACCGTGTAGTTGGATAGCTGAAATATTCTAAGATAATGTATTTCTGTTGCCACTATATAACAACAAGTACCTATTAAAAATAGAATAAAATAAATATTTAATAAAACAGAAATTATTTTTTTGTGTTTTTGTAGATGTACAGAACCCTTCGTGCGTGAGTCCGGTTTTTTTATCGACGTAAGAAGTTATTTTTCTGAGAATCATATTCATCATGTGCTGAATTCCTGTGAACTATTTGTATGGGATTAAAGTCCGTTTAACCGATGCTAATTCTAGATCACATGAAAATCTTCATAAATCAAGAACAATGAAATTCTTGATTGAACTTCGAGTTTTCTCGTCAATGTTATTCCGGTCTATATCACAAGTGATGGAAGCTTTAATAGCACATTAGCAGACCGCAGTAATGTCCATTTATTACCGTGCACAACCGGCCGTAAAGTACCTACTTTACGGCCGCTTTCATAAAACAGCATCTTATGTGTTCTTCCGATTCTCGTGAATTCCCGGAAAATTAGACGTCAAATAATCAATTCTTTATTGCATTCCACAATGTGGGCTCTTAGGAGGTAAACATTTTTCATAAAGAAACAAGAAACAATCGTGGACCCTGTCGGGCACAGCAAAATAAACATAATCCGTCGTACCACAAAAACTTTTAAACGTTTGTTGAACACTTGTCTAAAAAATTGTTATAGATTATGACGTTGATATAAGGTCTGTTTTGCAGTCACACTTTTTTTAGACAAGTGTTCAACAGATGTATAAGTTTTTGTAGTAAGGCTGAATAAGTTTTGTGGAGGACTTATCAAACACAAAGCATTTATTTCAGGTAGACCAGGTACACACACTTTTGAATTGTCAACAGTATATCATTTAAACAAAGTATGTTATAATCTAACTTATTGTCTCTCCGCCTTACATTTCCATCCATTTCCATCGAAGATAAGGAGAGAGATGTAGAAAATAAATGAAATCTGTTTAGTTATTATTTAATTGGCGCAGCCGGTCGTGAGGCACACATTATTTAATTGTAAGTTTTCTTTTAAATATTTGCTTTCTTTGTTTATGTTGTCTGTACTTATGGCATGTGTCAATAAACGTTTATTTCTTTCTTTCTTTATTTACTCAAAATAATATCTCCTCTCATCTGTTCTCTCTCCGCTTTGGTAGTACCGTGTGGATGAGTACGCTTTTGTGGCCTAAAGGAACCATCTACTTTGATCAAATTACTCACCAGTAAGCTATCACAAATAAAGGCATAAGTATTTAATCTTGTATCAAATCTTCTTACAAAAAATCCCCAAACTTTAGGGCGAGACGCTTCGATTTGGATCAGTAACTTTGTTGTTAAGTTCAAAACCGCGATTAGTTAGGAAACTGAACGAGACTTTTGCTTGGAAGTCGCAGTAAACTTCTTGAAGAAGTCGTGTAATCATTTATTGGCAGCGCGATTGGTTGAGTGGTTGAGCGCTGTACTGCTCCACTGTGTGTCAGAAATTCGATTACCGTACGGAACAAATATTTGTAAAAGTTCACCTAGTAGTTGTTCCGTGTCTTTTTTTTTGTCGTGGTAAATCACCAATGAGTCTTCCCTCCCACGGCGGGAGGGACTGTCAGACTTGTACTGACTAAAATCCACGGTGTCCATCAATAGCCCTTTACGTTCCAATGTCATAGTTACAGACCTGATGAGACAGTCCCGCGACGGGTCTGGGTTTTTTTTAATGAGTTCAAATGTGTGTAAACGCATTCGTGATACAGTAGGAATTATTAAAGCGAAGGAAAGTTAAAAAATGTTTGTGGCAAACAATGTAATAGACTATTTTTTATTTTAATTTATTGCATATAATGTAGGTATTTAAAAATCTCACTTTTCTATCTTCTACTTGAGTAAGAATTCTCGAATATTTGCAAATTATTTTGCATTTGCATCGCTCGTACTAGCGCCTCAGAGGTTGTAGTATAAACTCCGGGTCACTGCTTCCCAAACTGTGTACCTAATAAGTTTACAACACCGTGCCTTCGTGGAATCACAAACGAACCAATAACTGCAATATATCCGGAGTAAACAGATCTACCCAGTGACCGAATTAAAATATGAATTTTCGTGGGTAAATAATTACAAACGCTGAGCTGCGGCGCGATCTCAAGGCAGTATGGAGGGAACGACTGTCGCAACCGAGGTTCGGGCACGCCGCAATTACGGCGGTAAGGAGTGAGAGTTTTTGAGGAATGGCTGGAGAGGCGCCACGGAGTCCTCACCTTCCGCTTGACGCAGGTCTTCAGGGAAGTTCCTGTGTATGATAGGGAAGGAAGAAACGCCTGGGATCCACTGCGAGGATCGGCCGGAGGATACGGTTGAACATACGGTGCAGGACTGTCGCGCTTGGGCAGAGCACCTTCGCGTCCTGTCCTCACGGAGGCGACAGGCGGTGTAGCCATACAAATTGGTAAATACGAAATTAGTGAATGTTATAAAACCTGTGGAAATATAATAAAACAATCTTGTAGTGGTGAAAATTGACTTTTAATTATTCATTGCTGCGAGTTAGTCCGCTCCGTCCTCAACAGGCGGCGACCACTTGCGCCCGGCATTGGTCGAGGCCATGCTGTCTGTGCCCAGACACCGATTTTTACATCTGTTTCACAGACAGAAAATGTCGATAAACTGCGACAAAAATACATCCAATTACAATGGCCGTCTACCTAGAAGTTGCTTAAAAGTTTCACGGAATTGTAGAATGAAACCCGAAATAAATCTGCGGCTTTTCGTTTTTCTACAACTTTAATTTCATTGCTAGACTTAAAAAATCTTGTAGTGCGAATACTGAAACGTGAACAATTATTATAACTTTATTCATATACAATTTGGCTGGATGTTTGTTTATGTGAATTTTAATGTTTGTTAAAAACGCACCCACGTCACAGGACAAATTCTTAATGTGAATTTAAAGGAATTAGAAAATGTATTATTCACACCTAAATTTCTAAGTATTTTCATTTTATTTTAAAATTAAACACAAGTAATAGTAAAAAGGTATAAAATAAACAAGTACATAATGACAATTTATTATAGTGGTTATTGCAATCTGCAACTTTCTGCTTGCAGCAATAAGGCAAGGAAATAAACTGTGGTCTGTAAACCACACACAGCTACAACCGTCGCTATGGACCACTGAATGTGGTCGGTGACAATTTGTTTACGTGCGCAGCATGTGCTATCTGAACCTATTGGTCCCGTTGTATCAAATAGGTACGACAACTAAGCGATGGAAGCTTTGAGTGAAGTGTGGAAGTTGGTGACGTGACATTCTCGCACCATGAAAAATCCTGGGCCTGATCTCTATCCAGTCTTGTTTAATTATCATCCTATTTGATAGCGTTTTGATATACCTATACAATGGGTTTGCACTTGGTTGCTTAACTTGCCCATGAGCAACGATAAGACCTAAGAAGTAGCGAGCTCACCCAGAAGAATCAGGAACTATTACGCAATGACATGACAGAACACAGCAAATACTGTTTGGCGTTAGACTCTTCGTGAGCCATGCAGCCCTGGTGGGACCTTCACCGCCAGAGAGATCGCTCAGTCATCACAGCCAAGCTTGGCTGTGGTGCCGTTCCGGATCCACCCTACCCCAAAAACATTTTGTACCCATAGTGGATTAATAGATAGTAAAAATACATTCGCACTAGTTTTATTCTTCAGGGAGAAACTGGGGAATACTCGGGCTATATGTACTCGTATCCTCTTAAAGTTCTCGAAGTAATAATTACACGACCCTTTCGTAACTCCTGCAGCCCTAGTACAACTAGTTCTAAAATTCCTACGTTCCTGTAAACCAATTATCTGTTAGTAAAAGTCTGATAACAAAGTTAGAACATTTCCAGTTGCTTCCATTAAAACATTGTGCACATCCTGTGACTAACTATTTTAAATGGAAAATGTTGTCACCACTTCAAGTTGAACGTAGGCCTCCCCAATTTGATAACAGTTATGGACGCACGGCTTTATATAAAATGAAGTTAAGTATTTACAACCAAAGCACTGTTAAAACTTTTAAAACTTTTTTTTAGTGAACACTGGTTCATGAAGGTTTTGTGTATTTTCTAAAATTAAGTTTTCTTAGCAAGCAATAAGCAAATTTTATTCTTACTTTCTAGCCATAAAGTTGGGTTTGTGAAAATCCGCGCATCCCATAATAATGCTTTTAGAATAAAGATTCTTTTTATTTTCCACAATAGGCAAATATAAAAGTGTACTAAGTAAAGTGTATAGCACGGGGTCTGTGTACACTCATGGAAGGACTATACTAACTGTCGCCCGCCTGCTCCTCGAAAATTATCGTCAATAACAACCATCAGTAAAATCATTCAAACATCAGTTAAATACCTACATTCTACTATGTTTTTTTTCAGTCTGGCTACCTTAACCAAAATTCGGTCAAGTGGCCTAAAAATATTATCCTTAGGTTGTCATTTCAAACCGGTAGTTAGACACCTAAGTACCCTGAAAGAGCCCTAAAGCAGACCCTAGACAATTGAACACCCCGATTTGATCGTATAAGTCAAAAATTCAACATCAAAGGAATGATGGATACAGCCATTATGGCTGAGGTTCCAAAACGCGTTTGACCTCTATAACGAGGTATCATTACGATCCGTTCAGGAGTCGCGGGCGGCGAGCGGTAGGATCAAAAATGTATTCAAAATAATGTTTGTAGCACGCCAAGAAGCGTCGCTTGTAGCTAATACGTGATTTTCTTCGAATGAATCGCATACAGCAGCGCCCTGTGTTCGAAGCGGGGGGAACTAAAGTACAAACATATTGTCACGAAATGGAGCGGTTTGGACAGCGGTGCGAGAGTGTTGAGTTCGGCAGCTGCCGTCAACCGCTTAAGGTGGATCCAGACATGGCGAGGCATGCGCTCCGCACGGCGCACAACGCATGCCTCTGCTTGAGGCGTGCGTGTTGACAAATTATACCAACATATGCTCGGGTCGAGCCATCGCGTGCGAAGCAAACGCCTCGATCATGTTTGTTGCAAGGCAAGTAGGCGCGCAGACTTGGCGAGGCATGCGCTCCGCACGGGCGGCGCGGCGGCGCGGCGCACAGCGCGTGTGCGGCGGCCGGCTCATTGCGAGCAGTGCGTTGCGTCTTGCGTTTGGACGGTTGTGTCCGCCTTTGATTTAAATGATTAAGATTGGATCAATGTTGATATAATTGAGTGTATAAAATTCGAGTTATTTTCTTCAAATGAGAGATCATCGAAAAGCTTATTTCCGTGTTCATAACGCAGGCGGAAGAACTTTTTAACCCACCAACGACGACGACTTTTATCTTTGCTTTTTTTTTAAATAATTGAATTAATAATTATAAAAGCAGCAGCGGATAAGCGCACGCGATGCAAAGGCGCCATCTTGACTGCTGCTGTGTGGGTTGGATCGGCCCGAGCATGCGCTGCGCGCTGTTTGGCTCGAGCATGCGCTGCGCGCTGTTTGGCCCGAACAAACGCAGTTTCATTTTCGCAGTCGAGGCGTGCGTTGATATTGTACGCGGCGCACGCCTCGAACGTGCATGCGCGGCTACGTCCACAACTAATGTAATGCTCGCACTGAGGCACTTTGATCTTGAAGCATTTGCCGACATACGTCCGCTCGCCCTCGCACGTGCGTAGCGCATGCCTCGCCACGAATATAAAGGTACACACCTTGTGAGGCATGCGTTGTGCGCCGTGCGGAGCGCATGCCTCGCCATGTCTGGATCCACCTTTAGACAAAAATCGTCGGACTGTTATATATTTTATGACACAATTAAGAAAAATGCAGAGCAAGTGTCCGCAATTTGTCAGGTGGGAAAAGTTTGTAGACTCGTTGACACGCGACGAGTAGGTACGAGTAAGTGAGATAACTTCCAAAATTTCGTTTCAACTTATTTGTATTCGTGTTCCGCCGCACCGCCTGTCGCGCCGCCTAGCGCTTAGACCAAAATCGTGAGCCTGCTGTTACGCTTGTAATAACCACGGTGTGGGCTATCGCCATCAGCTTCTGAATGAAACATAATGAATGTCCTTTATTGAAGGAGACTTGTTATTTTGTGAATGGATTTAAGGGACGTTTATCGAGGTCAACGTTTTAGAAGAAAGAAAGAAAGTGTGAGAAAGAATAAAAATATCTGGTCGTGCACTATTTTAAACTAACTTTTTTTTAAATAAGTCTTATCCGCCGTCATATTTCATAGTATTTCTGCAGAATTTAATCCTAGTACTAAAAGTTATGGATGCGATTGTTAGGTATAGGTTATAACGTTACGTTATACGTATCTTTGTTTGCTGGCTGAAGCGGATTAGTGCTGAAACTAAAACAACAGCTCGGCTTTACTGTGAATGTGTGTTTTAGTTTCGGTTTAAAGAAAAGTATGTAAAGTTTCTTCTGACTGTATAAAATATGGCTTGTTTGATATATTATTTAATTAATAACTCGCATGTAACTCGAAAATTATTTTGAAAGAGATAAAACTAAAAATCCAAATCCAAATATGGTATCCTATGTGTTAATCCAAATCCAAATTATGTTTAGTAGTTTTTGTGTGAAAGAGTAACAAGCATGATTCAGAATTCATTCATTCCATTCTCACAAACTTTCGTATTTGTAACACGATATTTATATGGTTTAAAACGTACTTTCTACGAGCAGATGACGACATTAAAATGTTATTTGCACCTCGTGTTATTTTTAATAGCAGTGGATGTCTAAAAAGATGTATTTCTTTACCAGGACAATCGATTGCAAGCTCATAATTACGGATATTAATTTACTTTGAAATTATTAGTGCTAGGACATGCTAATTTCGCTCCACCCAGTGTTTGTGTGGACTCATTTAATAACTTTACCAGCCAAAAAAGTCATAAGACACTCATAATGTCCTCAGAAATAGAACTTAAAGTTTGACGAAGCTTTAATAGTGAAAGCAAACAAAATGAATGGAAATCTCAAGACTAGAAACTTAATTACGAATGTTTCTTTAACTCAAACTAGTAACAAACCACAGTTAGCCGTTGCAATCACAATACACCCATATTTACCCCAAATAAACAACTTCTCACATTAAACGGAACTTTATTCGAAGTTAAGCTTTGTTCAAAACTATGTTGGCCACCAAACATAGTTCTAAAATGTACGATTTATTTATTTTATCACAGTTGGCTTCCAATTAGGTTTCCCATGCGTTCGTATTTGTGCGGACACGTTGGCGTTTTGAGTCCTATCCGAAATAGTTTTGGCTACTTACCCTTTAATTTGTCCGTTTATTTCAGTGTAAAGAGAATTTTAGCTAATGTAGTGTTTAAAATAATCACGTTATTTAAACATATTTGTTTACAAACATTTTACATTTGCCTAGCCTTGGTGCCACGTGAGTTGAGGTTGTCTGCAACCAGATGTATCGACAACTCTATCTTGAACTACGCTCTGTCTTTGTTACTTGTTCATCTATTTAAAAGGGTTATTATTTAAAAAAATAACAGGTCCTAACACTAAGAATTTCTCTTGGGTGCGTTTACAAACATATAACTCAGAACTCTCACACATAAACACCCAGACCTGCAACAACTACACGTTGGTCTTACAAATATATTTGTTCAATGCGGGGCTCGAATCAGCGTCAACCGTGCTGTCAATTTTTATTACAAAACTAGCTAACCCGGCGAACTCCGTTTCGCCACCAGATGGCTTCGTTTTATGTTACTTTTTTTTTTTTGCTATAAACCTCACGGAGCCCGAGACCTTTCCAACGAATGCAAAACCGTGGAAATCGGTTCGTGCGTTCTGGAGTTATAGCGTCAGGAAGGAAAACCCGACTTATTTTTATATAGTAGATATGCGCAGACCAATAAAGAATAACCGGACTTTTCTGTCAAATTGTCGCCCTAGTTCCGAAAGTTGTTGACTTATTTTCATCGCTCCCCGAGTTATACCTTCATGATTCATAAATTGCCCCTGTAGACATTTATTGCTGAAAACATTGGCTCACGTCTTATAAATTGCTCACTGGGTCTAATGGTTGTCTAAATGGGGACTTTACCGTAATTACCAATCAAGTCATAATATTTACAGATTGGTAGAGAGAAAGATATAGAATACCTATTTGGAATTGGCATTGTTTACTGTACGACCACGATAAGAACGAAACTGTCATGGCACCATATTGTTACGTCATAAACGTTTTTCTAATATTTTTACGCTCTTAAATAAACAATATTGTTATGAAAATATCATAAAATTGGTATAGGAACGATATAATTTATCATTATTGAAAAATATTTTTTTGGTAAACGTAATTTTTGAGTGGTTGTTGACAGATGAAGGTCGAAACTATTTATGCGTGGACGCATAAATAGACAATTGTTTACGTTATTATATTAAAATAAACGCCGATTCTTGAATCGAAAACTTTTTTGAAAGAAGAAATAACAGACTTCTAGAACAATTACAAAGTTTTAAAAGTTATTATAATGAACAAAGGTAATTACTTAATTTTGAATTCGTAGCTTCGAAAAATTCCGAACTAATTAAAAATCTTCTTTTTTTGCAATAAAACTCTAACCTTGTTTGTAAGGTAAAAAAAACACGTTTTATTTTCCTTTCAGACTCAGCTCTCATTCTTCAATTTTCAGCTTCCTTTTTCACATATTTTACACAAAAACTCCCACATGTCCACACACTCGTAATACCCCAAAAGCCTCCCTTTGATATTTAAACTTGAAAAATGAAACTCGCCGAGCTGAAAAGTCACCCGCATACGCCAACAGACATAAGAACAATGATGTATATAGAACAGTAAGCTCCTTATTTTATAGTACACTCGAAAAAGCTGCCTAATTAGTATGTAAACAGAAATATTTTTTTACTAGCTGTGCCCGCGACTTCGTTCGCGTGGATGTCGGAACTTAACAATGTATTTTTTAGTGGCGCGAATCCCTTTCGGTGAAAGTCCCAGAGTGAGAGGGCGAGATGCTCTCGGTCAGCCGTTAAACGCGCTCGGCAGTCCGCGATGCTTTCTTGGGAACGCAAAGTCGCACACAGAATTCTTTGCGGATTTAAGCGCGACTCCCTTTCGCTGAAAGTGAAATGAAAAATGTTGTTGTTTTCCTATTTTTTCTATGATATGCTTAGAATTAAAGACTGAAACCGCTACACTGCCTGTACACCAAATCTTTTGTTCGACTATACTTGTTTATCATATTCAATGCTGCTTTATCATGAGGTAATGAGCTTAGACAAACAACAAAGGAGAGAAGGTACAACTAAACCTTAGAACGCTATACTTATGTATGTCTTGTACGGATGGTAGGTAGGGGACTTTTTTTTTTTTTCGTGGTAAAATCATCAAATGAGTCCTCCCAGCCCCGGGCAGGGCGGGAGGGACTGTCAGACTTGTACTGATTAAAATCCACGGTGTCCTTCGGTAGCCCTTTTGCGTACCGGAGTCGCGGTATACGTATCTCCCGCGACCCCGGCAAGGCTGTGGCCCTCTAAAGGGGGGCCCCGTCATTGTGCTGACGCTCTTTGAGGCGCGCGTGGAACACAACGCGCCGTCGTCGACCCGGGCATGGTCCATGGTCGGACAGCGAGTTGCCCTTTACTCGTCGCCCGCATGCCCGCGCCTACGGTGGCCGGAGATCGTCCCGCGACATCCGTCGCCGTGGGCGTCTACCACTGCGGCTGAGGGCGTAGGTGAGGACGCCGTGGGACCTATCCAGCCACTCCTCAAAGAGGGGTCTTACAGCCGCGATTGCGGCGTGCCCCTACCTCGGTTGCGACAGTCGTTCTCTTCAAACTGCCCTGAGATCGCGCCGGAGCTCTTCCCGCGGAGCCTCGACATCTCGAGGCATCGGGGATACACCCCGACGCGACGCTGCGCCTCCACGCGCCACTCATAGACGCGCTGGAGGGCAGTCGCCTCCAGATCCTAGGGCAGCGATCCGGCAAGAAGGTTGGCCGATTCGCCGGCGATCGTGCGGTATCCTCGGATCATTCGGATAGCCATGGCCCTCTGGCATGCGACCAGCTTAGCTGGTCGCGTCCGCATGCTCAGGGCCCACACGGGGGCCCCGTAGAGGGCCATGGACCGCACGACACCGGCGTGCAGCCTCCGGTAGGGGGGTAGGTAGGGGACTTAGTGATTTAGAACTACATACATTTTTTTTTTAGCTTGGTAAAATCATCAAATGAGTCCTCCCGGCCAGGGCAGAGCGGGAGGGACTGTCAGACTTGTACTGACTAAAATCTACAGTGTCATTCATTAGCCCTTTACGTTCCAGGGTCACGGTAATGGAATAAGTCCCGCGACCCCGGCAGGCTTTGGCCCTCTAAAGGGGGGCCCCGTCATCTTGCTGACGCTCTTTGAGGCGCGCGTGGAACACAACGCGCCGTCGACCCGGGCATGGTCCATAATCGGTCGGCGAGTTGTCCATTATTCCCCGCCCGCATGCCCGCTCCTACAACTAGAACTACATACCTACTTAGGTGTTTTTGTGTTTGAAATATTATCAAAGACTTATACTGACCAAAAACCACCCTATTCCTTCTCATACACTTTGTATTCCAGTACCACGACATTCCGCTTACCTACTTCATCCCACTGCTGGGCAAAGGCCCCCAAGATTTCCAATTTTCACGATACACGGCAAAAAAATGATATATAACGAAAAGATATATGATAAACAAGTACAGGGCGAAAGTGGACCACTGGTCGTTGGTTTTGTCCAGCTCGTCCCACCATCTTCTACGGGGTCTGCCGCGATGCCTTCGAATTCCAATACCTTCAAAATGGGAGGATGGAAAGGGGATGTGAGACTAATATCGACCAAAAAACCACTCTTATCTTTCATTTTCGTGTCCTTTGCGCTCCAGAGATTTCTCTAAGATAATCATGTAATTATATATTTTCTTTAGTCCCGCGTTTTTTTTTACATATTTTGTTTGTGGAGACGCAAAGCAAGTGTCCGTAATTTGTCAGGTGGGAGAAGTTTGTAGACTCGTTCACACGCGACGAGTAAGTGAGATAAGTTCCAAGCTTTCGTGTCAATTTATTTGCATTCGTGTTCCTGTTGACGCGTGTGGACAAGTTCTAAGTGTGACTTAGTATTGGTTGTCTTGTATGAATAGAGACTAAATGAATTAGATCTACTTAGAACTAAGGGCTCCTAATCCTGAGTGATTTACCTTCTCAGTGTGTAGCAATCTGTTCTGATAATGGTGCATTTGTTTGCGTTAATGTATCTCTAACTCAATTTCAGTGATGGTTTACCTCGTCTACCTTTTTGTTCGATAGTTATCTACTGATTTACCTAATTTTTTTGTAATGTATGATATTATTTTAAAGACTTAAGACTGGAGAACATGTAGGTACTATAACGTTATTATTGCAAGTTGAGAGAAAAAAGAGGGAAATGGCCCTTGAGACATTAAAACAACTGGATGCATATTGCCTTTTCAGTCCAAAGGCTTTAAATGTTAGATAGATTACATAGGTTAATACCAATTTCAGCTTACAGTCTCTGCGAGAGGAAATTGAAAAATCCATCAAGCGGGCCCAGTGCGTGTCTTCGAATATTTTAGTTCTAGGATATGCTGGTTTCATCAGCTGTTTTCTTTCACTGTTTGAATTCGAACCCACCTACAACTACTACCTAAGTCGGGAGCGTTGCTAATGGACCACTACTGCAGTGCTATTTTTTATAAACACAGCCTTGTGGCAGCGCTCACGCCACGCTGGGACTAAAGAGTACTATTCACTAAGCTACTAAGGGACTTTACTCATGGCGAGATGCGACGCGATTCGACCGATTCCAACTACAAGTGAAAATCAACCTTGCTACTAAGAAATAATGATGCAATTCGATTGACTCGACGTCGTCGTGGCGATCGTGTTTTGTTTTTCATCCACCCGTAGATAACAGCGTATGTGAATAGCCTGTCGGGCGGACGCTCCAACGCGTGTCCCTCTGAATAGCAGAGGGCACATCGGCAGAGCGGGCTTGCGGACGGTGAGTAAGATGGGTAAGCTCGCCGTCCGACCAAGGACCAAGCCCGGGTCGGTGGCGCGTCACCGACGGGGCTGCTTATGGGGCCAAATGCCTGCTGGGGTCGCGGATTTTTCTTAATCCAGGATACCGTGGCCCCGGAACGTAAAGGGCATCCGAAGGACCACGGATTGATTTTAGTCAGTAAGAGTCTGACAGTCCCTTCCGCCACACCCAGGGCGGGAGGACTCATTTGATGATGTTGCCACCTAAAAAAAAGGCCTCAAATTTTGAAAGATAATTACAATAATCACACACTAATCACAACATACCTAATTTGGCAAGCTAGATAATTATTGCAACGATTAAAAGCAATACAAAATACAAACCTCATCCGCACTGATAATGTTTTCCAATAAATCGATAGTACATACATACATTATGTACATTCATAGTACATAAGTCACTGTGTTATTGTTCTGCATAGTTCATAACGGAACGCCGAGCACATTGTGCATGATTAATTTAATTTCCTGCCAACAAATAGGCTGTTGATTATATTACCTATGTGGTACGAGTATATGAGTGAGTTGAAGGGGATGGTGTGAGGGGGTTTCTATGGTGATCAACCAGATTTTGTCCGATAAATGAGGGACAAGACAAATGACCTTTTGGGAAATGGACGTTTCGGGAAGTGGACATTTTGGGAAATGGAAGTTTTGAAACCAGTGGACATTTTGGGAAGTGGACATTCTGAACCTGAGCGGACGGTATTTTTATTTTTCTTTTCAAAATTGACGAAGAAACAACGCTTCTAAAAATCACAAAACGTCACCCGGTCGGTATAATTTTACAGGCTTTATGACGTCACAAGTCCCACTTCCGAATTTGAAAGGGTTTTATATTAGGGATTTTTTTCAAAGCCAGTGGGGACAAAAGGGAATAGACGTATCCATTGATTTGAAAATACAATAAAAACTTTTTTTTTAAAAAGAACCGACTTCAAAACCAAACACAAAAAATGTGAAATAACCTTTCT
Source organism: Agrotis exclamationis (assembly GCA_950005045.1). Lineage (NCBI taxonomy): Eukaryota > Metazoa > Arthropoda > Insecta > Lepidoptera > Noctuidae > Agrotis > Agrotis exclamationis. Next base: position 3,102,930 of record OX465434.1, on the reverse strand, counting down.
TTCGGAAGTAGGTGGCTTTGTTTTTTATTTCATTGACTATGGCCACCGACTTCCGAAAGAAAAGTTACTTCACACTTTTTTGTGTTTGGTTTTGAAGTTGGTTCTTTTTAAAAAAAGCTTTTATTTTACCCTTTTTAGTTCAGATATTCAACAAAAATCTTGGTCTAATCGAGTCTTTAGAAATCTTTAATCCAAGTGAGCAACAAAAACGGATCTATGCGGTCAACGTCACGAGATACCCATTACTGTTATATATTAAAACCTTCCCCAGAAAGTAACAAACATTTTTCTGAAAACCTGAAAAGATTTATTGTCCACAACGTACAAATTATTTATATAAAATAGGACAAATCCCGACCACCTTTTCCCAGGGAGGACGAAGGCAGGGGTTTTCGGTCCTCTATACCAAAAATAACAGAATTGAATTACTGTTTAACTTTATGATAAACAGTAATAGCCGAGTCTTGTGTAGTTAATCCAATTAGGACGTAGCCCGCAAGTGCACTGCTAGTTGTCACACAGAAAAATAATAAAGTCGCGGTAGTCATTAACTCTCGGAGAATCTTAACACCGCGATTCAGAAATGCGCGTCATAGGCACAACGCCATCTAGTGGTGAGTGGTGAAACCTTTTTAGAAATCAATGGAGGCAGGCGTGGCGTAATGTTCTACTTTGATAATAGGTGTCGCCAGTGGTTTCATAATAAGGTTTGATACAAAATTTTTTTTCTACGTATTTTTCCAGGATAAAAAGTATCCTATTTTATGCCCAGGATAATAAGGTATAATTATACCAAGTTTCATCGAAATCGAACCGTTAGTTTTCACGTGATGCCTGCACATACAGACAGACAGACAGACAGACAGACAGACAAAATTTTTTTTAATCACATATTTGGGTTTGGTATCGATCCAGCAACACCCCCCGCTATTTATTTTTTCAATATTTTCAATGTACAGAATTGACCCTTCTACAGATTTATTATATGTATAGATAATGTAAACAATCAGTTTAGCAAATTCGAACGGTGTTTATGAGTTCAACACCCGGTAAAGACGCCTGTCAAGTTGTACGAGTATATGATTTCATGAGCCCAAACGAATGCGATGAAACTGAAGAGAAAATGTAAATATTTATTGATATTTTTAGAAATATTCAGAAGCAAATTCCTGGAATTAACAAGAGCAGAATTATAAATGTAGTGGGACTGATTTAGTACTGGGATAATCAAATATTCTCGATACCATTAAGTAGTGCATTTCTGTGCCTTATTGTAGAACGGCCTGCTACATCATTTTAATTTTTTTATTTAATGTATTCACTTTTTTATCGTTGCCCTACACCTGGCATTTCTCATGTATCGTGGGTGCGTTTGCAAATATTTTAAAATCACGTATACAAAACAACAAGTCCCATAAAAACTATCTTTAAGTACAAATATTTGTTCCGTACAGGAATCGAACCCACGACACGCAACAAAGCAGTCGATTGTTCAGCATCCCTGTTTAATTTTCAGCTAATATCAGAGGCCTTAACACAAGATTTCCGTATGTTAAAAGTATTATGACGTTAATTGTATGGAAAATGAAAACGCACTCTAGTACCTATACGAACGAGGAACAATTTTGTTATCAAATTAAAGTTAAAATCCCAACTCAATTCACGACACAAAACTCCTGAAAAGACCTCACAACGTGATTTTACAAACAATTCTGGTATCAACACATTCATGTTAGAGATGTCTCTTTTTACAAAATAAAAAAGAAACATCGAGCTTTAATATCACAAAACCAAATAAACAGTATCTTTTATATCGATAGAAAGAAAATACAAGTTCTATTCCGAAGTGCCCTGTTACACGTGCAACCGTTTAGTGTATCGGAAATCGGAAATGATGCTGCAAGAGATTGTCTCTCGATTGTATCAGATAATTATGATGCAATATCCGGGATTTGTTGCAGATATACGAAGCTGGGGAGTCGACTTGGGTAGGAGATCTATAAAATTAGGGGAAGTTGTTTCATGAGTAAACAAATTAAACTGAAAATAATACTGATACTGCAAGCCTACGTTGAGCTCCTTGAGTTATAAGTCGAGCTCCACGATAACTGACAAATGCTTGCACTGACTGGACAGGTCCACTCGAATTTGTGTGGTTCTTTCTTCTAAAGTCCATTTCAGACATTAACCTGCATAGGCCTCGTATAACCTGTTCTAATTTTATGATGTCTGGACTTTAAAAGAGACTGTGACCTCTGAGTTTGTTTCTGATGTTCCTTCTCAGAGTAGTCAGGTACGAAACACCGACCCCTCCTAGTTTTATGAAAAGACGTGTATATAACCTACTTGCAAAAATAAACATCATTTCATTTCATTACATCATCCCACTGCTGGGCTTAGGCCTCTCCGAAAGATCCAGGCCCAAAGAGGACCACTGATCGTTGGTTTTATCCAGCTCTTACCGCCATCTTCTATGCAGTCTGCCGCGATGCCGACCACCACTATCTTTAGATTATTGGGCAAAATTTTGCAAATTATTCAGTTTATTACAATGAATAATTCTTATTTAATATTTAATCGTTTCAAATCCAATAGTTTCTGACTTCAGCAAACACTGCGCTAGCATTAGTGGCCTTCAAGCAAAGTTATCTAAGAAAATGTCAATCATTCAAAGTTGGCTAAATCTTAGATTTGATGAGACCCGCGTAGCCTTAATCCGAGTTTTGATGTTAATCTTGATCGGTTAAGTCAATCGGAAAGCTTAGATTAAAAGTAATATTTGAGCCCTGAGTTTATAATTATTTTCGAGAATTATCTTTAAGAAGTCTCTTTCAATTAGTAATTAAAATAGACTAGTGAGTGGCCCGTCCCAGCTTCGCACGGGTATATTAAGAACCGCTCGTCCGATTTTGTGCAAACTTCACATAAAGCATCTACTAAATAGTTCGAACAAAGCCTAAATATTTGGTTTGGATAGGTGAGCCCGTTCTTGAGTTATAACATTACAACGAAAAGTGGCATTGATTTTTATACATATATTAGATTAGATAAAGATGATGACAGTTTTTTTCTGTAAAAAAAGTTTAAACTAGATTTCTTCAACTTGGCCAGGTTCTCTATTATGTGTAACTGTGTGTACGCAGTTGATTGATTTCGTTTTGTCATTGTTGAAGATTTTTGACCACACCTGGAACTTCAATTATTTTTTCTAGTAAACAATATCCTTGATTTCAACACAGCGATCAGATTAAATCGTGGTCTTTCACTATCGGCCTCATCTCAAAACTCAAAGTCGCTCAGCGAGCTATGGAGAGGGCTATGCTCGGTGTTTCTCTGCGAGATCGAATCCGAAATGAGGAGATCCGTAGACGAACTAAAGTCACCGATATAGCCCACCGGATTAGCAAGCTGAAGTGGCAATGGGCAGGCCATATTGCTCGCAGAACAGATGGCCGATGGGGTCGAAAAGTGCTAGAGAAGAGACCGCGGACTAGCAAGCGCAGCGTAGGACGTCCACCAACAAATTGGACAGACGACCTTATAAAGATCGCCGGAAGACGCAGGTCGCTTCCAACCGGTATATGTGGATGATGATGATGATCTGATTAAGTGCATGATGATTAACCAATTTTTTTTTACATATTTTATTTATTTAGCGATAGGCTTGCTCTGACAATTATCGCGCTTGATGGCTTAACATGTCATAAGTCATAAGTCATTTATTTCATAACAAAATACATTGTGTTGAAAAAAAAGATTAGTTCATTAATTACAATAATACTTAATAAAATGATGAAATGAAATGAAATGAATCATGAGATAATGTGGTCATCGTGGTCGACGGTGAAGCACCTTTGGCTTGAAGTAACCTATTCCATTTTGACTCAAGCCTCATAGGTTGTTGTGCAAAATGTAATTTAAACAAATTATTTTACAGATGCTTATTCTTTGCACGATGGATACTATAGTTATCGTCAAGTCTAACCGGATGCAGCTCAGTACCAATATTTTATATGAAGTGCTCTAACTTGTAATAATAATACCAGTAACAATAGAAAAACATTAAAATAGTTTGTCAGACCTCAGACCAGATTCATATACAAAACCTGGACCAAAATGTTTCTCTTTGTTTCTATGAACCCCTAGTAACCCCACAAATAATAATAGTAGGTTAGTTCGAAAAATATGCCTCTATTTGTAAACAAGAACGTTTCCATCAAAGCATAAGTTTACATTCAGTGTTTTCAATGGATAGGGAAGTATCCAAATAAGTGTTTTCTCAATGGACATCAGAGTATCCAGAACTAAACATAATATGGGTACTAAGTTTCATATAGCCTAGTTGTGTTTTGTTAGTAAATTAAACCAGTCTCGGTTAGATTTTTTGAGGAGAAAAATTAATAGAAAGCTGAAAGTTGTTACAAAATTGCCTATACGAGAGAAGTTTACACAGCGTAATGAAAAATACATAATTTAAACCACGACCCACAAAACTTATATCGAAAAGAAACAAAACTTTTATTACTTTTCTTACCTTCAAGTATTGAAGAAAAAATATTAAACTGTTATTAAACCACTGATTACTTTTCAAAGATAAATCACATAAACTTTAATGGTCGTGAAGAAAAAAACTGTAATATCGTTTTAATGTTCATAAAAAGACCGAACACAAAGTTCGGGTATGTGCGGCGGTGCTACGAGATTTGCGAGCGCTCTACGCCGTAGCTCGCGGCTGACTGTAGAGGCGACCTGTAGCATCGTAGCGGTGCTACGGGACGCTTCATAAAGGTTTGTTCACAATATCAAACTTTTGGATGATTGGCTAATATTGGCTATGAACAGTTTTTTCATGAAAATTCTCTTCATTCCCTCAAAGTCTTTCATTTGATTAAGCAAATTATTTGATTTGATTAAGTTTTTCAGAACTTGCAACTGCCGGATGAGCATGATTAGCTTATATTTATATAAACAGGAACGAATCAAATGTGCATGTCCCTCCCGCCCCGCCCTGGGTGGGAAGACTCATTTGATGGTTTTAATACAACAAAAAAAAAACAGTGTTCAAATTCTTCTTCTTTATCAATTTTCTCTACTCTATTGCTTGACAATTAGAATAGAAAATTTCATTTTAAGATTTTTTTCGCAATGCATTTTATGATGTTGCTAAAGTGGTATTTATAGACCTACTGTACTTTCAGGTCACCCGTATAGGCATTCCCGACTGAGCAACTCGTCAAAATTTTGACAAATTGCTCAAACGGGAATAAAAAGTTGCTCTTAATAAAGGTGCTTTGAAAATAGTTGCTCAGTTGGGAATACCTCAAATAAATGAGCTTAGATAACGTTTTTGAAATTATCTTTATTAATCTTCAAAAACTAACCCCTAATAAAGTAGTTTCCGTACCTGTATATAACATAAATCTAAACATATTCCAGGTAATTTTCTGAAAATTCACACAAAATTATTGATCCCACTTATTGTTATTTTTCTGTACTGTATCGGAAAAATTCTGCGTAAACAATTTATTGAAAGCTGCGGCAAACAATTTCTAAGCAAAAACAATTTGGTATGCAAACAAAGAATCATTAAATAAATAAAAGTGATATTGAACAACCTTACATAGCGTCTGTATGTAATTCCTGATGTTTGAAGTACATAAGAACTTATACGTTGAAATATATATTCATACAAATGTCCAAGGCCTTTATTAACGAAATGACTATACTTACCGATTTAATGAAACTTAGATACGCATAAAGAGGATATTTAGATCTTTAGAAAACGTCTAACGTTCGAAAAATAGTCTTCATCTATTTAGCATTTTCCAAACTATGTATAATTAGGTCAGCTTCCAGTCGAACTGGATATCAGTATTTTAAATGGAGCGACTGTCTATCTGACCTCCTCCTCAAATCAGTAACTGGGCAATAAGATATCACTTAGTATAGGTACACACGGCTACGCATCAAGCTATACAAAACCAGTTTACCGTGGTCTCGCTTTGTATGGTCTTTCCGTGTATTCAACGATCAGCTTATACTGGTTTTGTATAGTTTGATGTGTGGCCGTGTGTACTAGACCGTGAACCTTTCAAACAGAAATGTCCACTATCTTTTTAGCTCTATGTATCCTTCCTGCTTGCGCGGGCATGCGGGCGGCGAGTAATGGGCGACTCGCTGTCCGACCATGGACCATGCCCGGGTCGAGGGCGCGTTGTGTTCCACGCGTGCCTCAAGGAGTATCAGCATAATGACGGGGCCCCTTTAGAGGGCCACAGCCTGCCGGGGTTGCGGGACTCACGAATTACCGTGACCCCGGAACGTAAAGGGCTATTGAAGGACATCGTGGATTTTAGTCAGTACGAGTCTGATAGTCCCTCCCACTCTGCCCTGGGTGGGAGGACTCATTTGATGATTTTACCACGATTAAAAAAAAAGTATCCTTCTTCCTGCTTATGAGTGTGAAGTTTCATAAAAACCTTTCAGTAATTTCGAAAAAGAAGGCTTTGAAGGTTTATATGAAATCTCGTCTCTAGTCAGTTTTTAACACGTAAGAGAGTGTTAAAAACTGAAACGTGAAAGAAATACGAAAGAAACTGTAAACATCTGTATGTAATCCCTAATGTTTTATGCACTTGTAGCACACCCACATATCTTAAAACCCACATAATTATCCTAACACAATAAAATAAACGCTACATTAAACAACATTAAGGTCTTCGGTTTTTTTTTTTGTTTTATTCAGTAGGCTTCATGAGTGTTTATTTTTACTTTACTACCGAGTACATCAGTAGAATTACAATATTGGCCCGTATGTATGTTTGTTGCGGGAGACGTCCACGGCATCGGCCAACGCCGTGTGCAGAGCATGCGGACGATGAGTAATGCGTGTCTCGCCGTCTGATGACCATGCCCAGGTCGATGGTGAGTCGTGTACCACGCGCGCCTCAAAGTGCGGTCAACAACCTGACGAGGGCCAAAGCCTGCCGGGGTCATGGGACTGTTTCTTGGTTTCTTGTTTCTCGGTTTCTGAAGGATCACCGCGGATTTTGGCCAATTCGTGTCTGACAGTCCTGTCCGCTCAACCCATGGTGGTAGGCCTCTTTGGATAATTTTGCCACGTAAAAAAAGTATGTTAATATACAGGGTGTAAGAGACATCGACGCACAAACGGATACCATGGGTCCAGGAACTCCAGGACATGATTCTGGACCCCCGTGTTGGTTTTTTTTTATGTTTGTTTTTTTTTTTATAGTGAGCCGCGCTTAAAGTACTACAAGTACTATGGTACTGGACACAGTATTTAGATATACGATGACCTTTCATTATAAACATCAAAGAAGACACTATTTCTAGTTTTATTTACATTGCTACTTTTAGTGAAAGTAGTGAATTAATTACTTTTTTATTAAAAATCTCATTGGGTTAGGTAAGAATAACGATTATGAACAGTCTAAAGTAAATAAAAAAGCTCCAACATTTTTTATTTTATTTAGAAAATTAGGAAAAATCCGACGAAAAATTCCAACACGGGGGCTCCCCCCCGTGTCCATGTCCTGGACCCATGGTATCCGTTTGTGCGTCGATGTCTCTTACACCCTGTATACTTCATATATGGTAATATCTTAATCCTCTTGTTCCGTTCAGTTAATCAAGCCTTGTCCGGTACGGATCGATCACATGTCCGGCGGGTACCATCCGATGATGAATGTGTCGGAAATAACCAACAACTTCACTCACAACATTATTTCCTGCATCAGGTGCCAATTGTGACCCTGAGGGGAATTTGTGATAGGCATATGACATGATATTTCCTATTTACAAAAAAAAAAAACACTTTTGGTGTTTCGTACCTGACTACTCTGAGAAGAAACATCCGATACAAACTCAGAGCTCATTGTCTCTTTTAAATGTTTATGTATAGTACTGCCCCGTTGATCTCATGGCCGCAAGCATGTTGCAAAGCGTGAGGGTTTGTTTCCTGGGTAGGGCAAAAAAATCTCGGTGGAGTGGAAAGGACTGTACTGATTAAAAACCACTGTTACCTCATCACTTTATGAGGCCAGTCTCGTGGTGATGACGTATAAGATGGAGTGAGCTTACCTAGTAGGTACTGGAACATAGTAATAGGATAAGTCCTCAAAAACGATTCTCCCACACTTCCCGGTCTTATTCTCAAAGACCGGACACCTTTCGCAGGTATCCCTTAAAAGGCAGCCCTGGTGAGGCCTAACACCGCCACTGGGATCATTCAACCATCACAGGTTACCGATAGCCTGTAGTGCAGTTGGATCCCAACCACCCTAAAAATGTAGTCACCTTGACATGACAGGGCACTTAATTATTTTAAGATTAAAACTCTTCAGATGAGGGTAAATTGTCATAAGTGAATTTACAAATACCGGCACGGTTCTTGAGCGCTCGGCGTAAGAGTGGGGATCGCTTTGCGCATCGTACACTTATCGACAAATGAAACGCACAATAAAACAAATAAAACGCACAAAACAACGAATCCCGAGTGGCGGCTATGACGCGACGCGCTACGGCACGCTACGCGGGCCAATCACTACACTTTCCCCGCCCCCTTCCTCACTTCATCTACCAAAGGGACCTAATAACTCACTTCTGCGCAGGTGAAGGTCAGCGCTCAAGATCCATGCCGGTAACTGTACTAAAGATACTCACTGCCTAAAAGTGATAGCATCATCCAACTTAGCCAATCGCAGTCCACTGATGGACATAGGCCTCTCCCAGGCTGTGCCACATCACCCTGTCGTCTACCTTCCGCACCCAGTCTGTCCCAGCCACTTTCTTAAGATCGTCGGTCCATCTAGCTGAAGGGCGTTCCACACTACGCTTGCCGATACTCTGTTTCCACTCCAGTACAATTATCGGCATCGATCTTGAGCGCTGACCTTCACCTGCGCAGAAGTAAGTTATTAGGTCCCTTTGGTAGATGAAGTAAGGAACGGGGGCGGGGAAAGTGTAGTGATTGGCCCGCGTAGCGTGCCGTTGCGCATCGCGTCATAGCCGCCACTCGGGATTCGTTGTTTTGTGCGTTTTATTTGTTTTATTGTGCGTTTCATTTGTCGATAAGTGTACGATGCGCAAAGCGATCCCCACTCTTACGCCGAGCGCTCAAGATCCGTGCCGGTAATTGTACTACTACTCGTTTGCTCCACGGTCATCGGTCCTTTGACGAACATAGCCAGTCCACGACCACTTCAGTTTGCTTACTGTGCAGGGTATATCGGTTACTCCCTTTCTTATCCGGATAACTGCATTCCTGATTTAATCCTTCGAAGACACTCCAAGCATAGCCCGCTCCATAGCGCGTAAGAGTGGGTAGCATAGCCTCCTCTAATTGCTTCACTAATTGAAGGAGACAGCCCTCAGTAATGAAAGCAAATTGCTCAACTGTTTTCCGCCGGCCATGCTAATAAATGTTAATGACACTGAGAGAAACTAATAACAATACTAACTGGAGCAATATGCTGAGTATCTTCTAATATTGTTGAGATAGTTACTACTCGTAATACCTACATTGTATGTATGTACGTAGGTATGTACATAGGGTCACAGTAGGTACCTACTATTTTTTCACGTTTGTTTTTGTTCTATACCAATGTTATTTTTACCAGTAAAATTACAAAAAAAATAACAAGTGCGAGTTGGACTCGCGTGAAGAGGGTTCCGTACGATGTTACTTATCACGTTTTTTTTTTAAACTGACCCAAATTGGTACGCACAATATTGAGTGATTTACCATGTTATTTTAATATCATAGACTTCTTATAGGTTTTCCTATAATACACACATCAAAAGTGTCTAGGGATCAAGCATTTTTATGCGGATTTCTTGAGATTGAGATGTGGCTTTGTAATAAATTTATGATTTTATAAATTTATATGGATCCTTTTTGGTGCATTTCATAATTTGAATCAGGAACTGTGAATCAAATTCGAGTAAAAGATGAAAATCAGCTGTCAATATTTTCCCTATAAAAACATACAACGCATTGAAGACATTATTAGTGCTACTGTTTCCCTACTACTGATTAAAACCAACGTTATTATGGAGCGGCGACGTCATTTAAGCAGGGAAGAAATGCTCAGAGCCGTGGGAATGATAGAAGCTGGTTCCCGGCAACGTACTGTGGCTTTAGCTCTGAATACAAGTCAGAGTGTTATCAGTCGACTTTGGACACGTTACCGAAGCACTGGTACCGTGGCTGAGCGCCATGGAGGACGGTATCGCTGCACCACACGGAGACAAGACCGATACATTCAAATCTTAACTCGAAGAGCTCCAACAATAACCGCCATGATGTTAGCCGTGAGGCTTCATCACTCTTCAGGGAACTTAATTAGCGACCAAACAGTCAGAAACCGCTTGCATGAAGTGAACCTTCATTCCCGAAGACCGCTACGGGTACCACCTATAGCAATGCACAATCGTAGGATTCGATATCAATGGGCTCTTGAACACAGAAATTGGGCAGAAGAACAATGGCGTTTCGTGTGCTTTTCTGATGAGTCTCGTTTCGGTATGAGACCGGATACAAGACGTATACGACACTGGAGAACCCCTGGACGCCAACAGCGATTAAAATCCTGCCAGGAAGTCCATCCTTATAGTGGTGGAACCATCATGGTATGGGCGGGTATTTGGATCGGCGGAAGAACTGAGTTGATTTGGATCAGAGGCAACCTCAACGCTCAAATTTATGCTGAGACGATTGTATCAGACGTCATCGTTCCTCTACAAGTGCAAATCGGTCCCTTATTTCAGTTAATGCATGATAATGCACGACCGCACACCGCAAGAGTTGTAAGACAGACTCTCGCCGCAGCTAACATCAATGTCCTGCCCTGGCCTGCTCAGTCGCCAGACTTGAATCCGATTGAGCATGCATGGGATATGCTACAGAGAAGAGCTCTGCCGAATATGGAGGGTATCCAGTCGCAAGAAGACCTTTTTTTGTTGTTGCAACGAACATGGGCGGCCATTCCACAGCGTGATTTGGATGAACTCATTTTGAGTATGCCAAACCGATGTTCTTGTGTTGTTAGTGTTCGCGGTAGAAACACGGATTATTAATTGTTTAAGTTACCCAATAAAATTTTAAAGAAAACTGTTATTTCAGTCTTTTTTTCGAACTTTTGTGTTAGTGGTTCAAATGTCAAAAATCCCTTTATTAGGAAAATGGCAAATTTCTTTATTAATGCAAAGGTGACTTGGTTTATCGTTACTGTGACAAACGAAAACACTTTATTTGATGAATCCTTAAAGAAAACTTTAATTAATATCAATCAGGAGAAAAGTTATTGCAAAAATATATGTTGATCCCTAGACACTTTTGATGTGTGTATATAAGTAGAAAACTAATTGCTGTATTTTAAAAAAAAAATTAGGTTCAGTAGTTTCAGAGATAGGGGGGGGGGGGAAGGTCAAATTTCGTCTATTTTCTTGAATAACTTGGAAACTATTACAAAAAAAATATATTTAAGATTGCCTCAACAAGACCTTTCATTTGATATGTCACACGATGCAGTTTTCAATATTTTTTTTTAATTTTCTCCTTCCCCCCCAAAAATTACCTCCCATATACAGATATGGACTTCTTATAGGTTATCCTATAATCTATAAGTAGAAAACTAATTTCTGTATTTTTTTCAAAATTTTAGGTTCAGTAGTTTCGGAGATAAGGGGGGGGGGAATGGTCAAGCTTCGTCTATTTTTTTTGAATAACTTGGAAACCATTTATTTTAAAATTACAAAAAAAAATACTTTTAAGTTTGTCTCAACAATACCTTTCATTTGATATGTCACACGATGCAGTTTTCAAACTTTTTTTTTTAAATTTTCCCCTTCCCCCCCCAAAAATTACCTCCCAAATACAGATATGGACTTCTTATAGGTTATCCTATAATCTATAAGTAGAAAACTAATTCCTGTATTTTTTTCAAAATTTTAGGTTCAGTAGTTTCGGAGATAAGGGGGGGGGAATGGTCAAGCTTCGTCTATTTTTTTTGAATAACTTGGAAACCATTTATTTTAAAATTACAAAAAAATACTCTTAAGTTTGTCTCAACAATACCTTTCATTTGATATGTCACACGTTGCAGTTTTCAAACTTTTTTTTTTAATTTTCCCCTTCCCCCCCCAAAAATTACCTCCCATATACAGATATGGACTTCTTATAGGTTACCCTATAATCTATAAGTAGAAAACTAATTTCTGTATTTTTTTCCAAATTTTAGGTTCAGTAGTTTCGGAGATAAGGGGGGGGGGGGAATGGTCAAATTTCGTCTATTTTCCTGAATAACTTGGAAACTATTTATTTAAAAATTACAAAAAAAATATATTTAAGATTATCTCAACAAGACCTTTCATTTGGTATGTCACACGATGCAGTATTCAAATATGTTTTTTTAATTTTCCCCTTCCCCCCCAAAAATTACCTCCCATATGCAGACATGGACTTCTTATAGGTTTTGCTATAATCTATAAGTAGAAAACTAATTACTGTATTTTTTTCAAAATTTTAGGTTCAGTAGTTTCGGAGATAAGGGGGGGAGGGGGAATGATCAAATTTCGTCTATTTTCTTGAATAACTTGGAAACTATTTATTTTAAAATTACAAAAAAAAATATATTTAAGATTGCCTCAACAAGGCCTTTCATTTGAATGTCACGCGATGCAGTTTTCAAAACTTTTTTTTTCATTTTCCCCTTTCCCCCCAAAAATTACCTCCCAAATACAGATTTCATATATTCACGTCACACCTCTGTGCTTGGGTCACAGGAATTGATATGTGTACCAAATTTCAACCCAATCGGTCTAGTAGATTCGGAGATAATTGACTGTAAGCGACAGACAGACGGACACACGAGTGATCCTATAAGGGTTCCGTTTTTGTATTCGGACGTACGGAACCCTAAAAACGGATGTAAACGTAGTGTGGGACGCCCCCCGGCAAAGATAGACCGATGTTCGAGGAGATAGTTGGCAGTGGCTGGATGAAAAAAAAAATCGGCCAAGTACGAGTTGGACTCGCCCATGAAGGGTTCCGTAGTAGTAAGCATAGATTAGGAATACAATTATATTGAGATTAGTAAGTAATATACACAAACACTGTTTGTATGAATGGCAAAGTTATATTTGCGGTTTTTGAAAATGTACTATATCTCAAAAACTGCTAACTATATCTCATCCCTACCAATTTTCGTTGGAAGTTTTTGTTGAGGTCTACATTATATATTTTTTTTAGTTTTATCATTCTCTTATTTTAGAAGTTACAGGGGTGGGGACACACATTTTACCACTTTGGAAGTGTCTCTCGCGCAAACTGTTCAGTTTAGAAAAATTATGATATTAGTAACCTCAATATCATTTTTAAAGAACTATCCATAGATACCCCACACGTATGGGTTTGGTGAAAAAAAAAAATTGAGTTTCAATTCTAAGTATGGGGGGTACCCCCAAAATATGTATATTTTTTATTTTTGTGTGAAAATCCTAATGCGGTTCGCATAATACATCTACTTACCAAGTTTCAACAGGATAGCTCTTATACTTTCGAAGAAAAGTGGCTGTGATACGGACGGACAGACAGACAGACGGATAGACAGACATGACGAATCTATAAGCTCATTAACTTCCCACCTAAACAAATTCAAAAATTCTCGCACCTATCAAAACCTATACCTATTTTATCAGTGAGTAGTAAGTAACATAGGCTAGATTTAACTATAAAATTGCCACAAACAAACAGAAGGGGACACAATTGAAAAAATATATAAAAAGAAAATGGCGTAGCAAGGCATTTGCCATTTCAATTTATCTATTCTTGGAAAAACAGAGATATAATTAAATGCTACACGTGCTGGTAAAGACAGAACTATTAATAATCCTATTTTAATCATACAATACTAGAGCTAATTAAGCCAGCTTCTAAAGCAATACGTCTATTATTTCAATAGTGTGCTCATCTGGAGCAGAAACAAGGGTCTGTCGGTGACAGCGACTTATTATGAGAAGCGCCGCAGATTAGGTGCGCGTACAAAAGGGAAAGACGGTCTTTAGATAGTATGGAACGATTTATATATATACTTCTAACTACTAACAAGTAGGTAAAGTCAAATAATTAACTAACTGCCTTAGGTTCAGTTGTTTGATCAATAGTTAAATTAACTAAATGGTTAAAATCCCATACATTACAAAAAAATGGTTAAGCAATGTAAAAGATGTAATAAATAGATAATTATTGAACAAAAAATTCCCGCCTTACCACAAAAAGATAAACATCTGTTGAACATTTGTCTAAAAAAAGTGTAACTGCAAAACGACCGATTTCAACGTGAAATGTTTGTGTTTTGACGTTGACAGTTCTTTTAGACAAGTGTTCAACAGATGTTTATCTTTCTTGTGGTAAGACGGTTCGTCTTTAGTCTTTTCTTATTTATTGTTTTTTGGGTTTTTATTTTCTTAAAAAGGCTGGGTGGAGCAGAAGAGACTAACAGATTTGTTCTGACTAAAATCCGTGTTCCTTTAATTGCCCTTTTCCTGCCAGGGCCGCCGGTATACTTCGAATATACTCCCGCAACCCTGCGAGACCTTTGTTCCTATCAGGCTCTGTTAGTCATACCGACAGCTCTTTGAGATGCACGTGGAACTCAACGCACCGACTCGGTCATGGTTCTTATTGGACGGTGAGCTACCCATTGCTCGAATTGTTGCATCCAATCAGATTTTAACCGGCTTTTTTTTTTTTTTTTTTTTTCGTGGTAAAATCATCAAATGAGTCCTCCCACCCCGGGCAGGGCGGGAGGGACTGTCAGACTTGTACTGACTAAAATCCACGGTGTCCTTCAATAGCCCTTTATGTTCCGGGGTCACGGTAATGGTATAAGTCCCGCGACCCCGGCAGGCTTTGGCCCTCTAGAGAGGGGGCCCCGTCATCATGCTGACGCTCTTTGAGGCGCGCGTGGAACACAACGCGCCGTCGACCCGGGCATGGTCCATGGTCGGGCTGCGAGTTGCCCTTTACTCGCCGCCCGCATGCCCGCGCCTACGGTGGCCGGAGATCGTCTTGCGACGTCCGACGCCGTGGGCGCCAACCACCGCGGGTGGGGCGGAGGGAGGACATTGCCCTCTCTCTCGTGCGGCCCGCCTCCTCCTTCGCGAGCATTACTGCTTCGCAGAAGGAGGCGACCGCTTCCCACTCCGTCTCGCCCCGCAGCATGGCCGCAACCAATGCCGGGCGCGAGAGGTCTCCGCCTATCGCCGCCGTGAGGACACGTCGGTGCTCTGCCCAAGCGGGGCAGTCTTGCACCGTATGCTCTACTGTGTCCTCCGGGCGATCTTCGCAGTGGTGACACCCAGGCGTTTCCTCCTTTCTCCTTAGACACAGGTACCTCCCGAAACTTCCGTGTCCGGTGAGGACCTGCGTCATGCGGTAGGTCAGGACGCCGTGACTCCTTTCCAGCCACTCCTCAAAGAGGGGTCTTACCGCCGCGATTGCGGCGTGCCCGCAGATTTTAACCGGCTTAACGATAAATATGCTCATGATGCAAAAAGCTTTTACTGCCAACAAAATGTCTAAACAATTTAAAAGGACATTGTGCGCCACAATTATAACAGATTACAAATATGACAAGATATTTGGGTGTGCCGTTAAAACAGAAGGGTCCACATCTCCCTTAAACACCCGTGTCAACCTTTTTTGTATTATTTACTGCGGTAATACCTCTATGATGCTGATGGCGATTCGTAACCCTGACCTTGTACTTATGTGTTTGAATTACAGTTGCTCAAAGTTTATTTTATTTATAAAACAGCTGATAATGCTCTTTTTGCATGGTAAAATCATCGGATGTGTCCTCCCTTCCTTTCAGTGCAGGACGGGAGGGACTGTCAGACTAGTACTGACTAAAAGTCCCGCGACCCCAGCAGGCTTTGGCCCTCTAAGGGTGCCCTGTGAAGCTGATACAACTGGCATTAAAGAAATCTACTTACTTTATTTTCAGCATTTTCCTTTACTTTACAACTAAATTCAGAATACTAGGAGCCTTAAGCCGGATTTACATTTGTCTGACGTGTTGTGTTCTGACGCATCAGAACAGGACGGTTCCATACATTAGTATGGCACATCACAAAACATCGCGACACACAAATCTAATTCTCAGTATACAAAATATATGGAACCAACACCGTTCTGATGCATCACAACACAACACGTCAGACTAATGTAAACCCAGCTTAAGAATATGGAACTCCACTGATCGATGCCTCCTTTTTACCGACGATAAAGAATATTTGAAACGGAAAACAATTGATAACAGAAGAGATATTCAGTTTATACTTTATTGAGGAGTTCACGAATGTTCTGTTTCTGTCTCACTTTTAATCTGCGTCATAAATAGCATTCAATAGTAGTTTGCTCTACCGACCGCATACAATAAATACTAGGGCGGAGGGAGACATAGCAAAACAATTCATCTGGCTCCTGGCTTAGTAACCATGGGACGGACGTTTGAGAGTTCAAAAGTCATAGCCAGCTATACTTATTACTAGGATACCATGCAATCGTGGAAGCTTCTGGCTGGCATGATTTTTTATGTAACAAACGAATTGTCAAAGTAACCACATTAATTCTCTAGATGCTTTAGTAATGATACGATCACGTCTGTTATAAAATTATGATACAAAAGCTTTTAAATAAAAAAAAAAGAATAAAACCTACGTTTTGTACGCTGTACGCTGTAGTTGTACGCTAGTGAACTTCCAAAATACTTCAGGACTCGAGATAAGCAACAATGTATCTTCCACTCGCACGTGGCGTCTGTTTTTTCTGTTCCGTGCGTGGCATCCCGGACTCACATTACGTTTATATTTCCCGGATTTTGATCTGCTTTCTTTTCAGTACCAAGGCATCAGAAGTGAGGAGAGGAAATTATCCAGATCCCGCTAAGTTTCCGATTCCCGTGGAGGACAATGAAATAAAATTGTTAAAGCGTATTAGCATTATGAATTCTTGATTGGCGCCAATCAGAAAAATGTGTATGCTTTGATTGTGTATGTAATAAAAATTGCCTACACAATCATGTTCCGCTGCTACGCACTAATTGAGAGTGGACGAAAACGAAATCACGGTTGGATTCGCACCGAAGCAAGTACCAAGTACCAAGGCATCAGAAGTTCGCAGAAGATTCAAATTCCTTTTTTTTCTGAACAAGTACGAGTACAAGGTTTATTGCACTGAGCGAGAAAAGAAAAACTTATGTGCAAAACTCTTACCATCAGTCAGCTGTTAAAAAAAACTTTTTTAAAAAAAAGTACCGACTTCAAAACAAATACAAAAAAGTTTAAAATAACTTTTCTTTCGGAAGTCGGTGGCAATAGTCAATGACACAACAAAACAAAGCCACCGACTTCCGAAAGAAAAGTTATTTTAAACTTTTTTGTATTTGTTTTGAAGTCGGTACTTTTTTTTAAAAAAGTTTTTATTTTACCCTTTTTAGTTTATTTATTACATATTCAACCCAAATTCTTGTAAAATACAAAATTTTCTTACATATGCACTAATCTTGTAATCCATCTCTAAAACTACTGAACCGCTTTTGATGAAACTTGCAGTGTACCCTAAGTTGAACAATACCTAGTACAACAAAAAAAGAATTACTTAAATCGAACTTGTAGTTCCGGAGGTATGCGTGCACAAACATAAAAACATACATACATACATACATACATACACTTATGAAATTTGGCACATTTGTTCAGACGCTGATATAGACTAACATATATGAAAACTGGGCAGTTCTGATAATATTACATACATACGGGTCGAATTGATAACCTCCTTTTTTTTTGAAGTCGGTAAAAAGTAGCTACCAGCTAAAGATGTAACACTTCAAAGTAAATAGATAATTATGCCTTTGATGTTAAAAGCTCAAGCAAAATTATTTAAAAATGCTAATGTTAAATGAATTTGAGTAACTCGTAAGAACAAATAGAGAGGCTTCTATCATGAATTTTTTTACACTCATTTGGAGGGAATTTAAACATCACTGTTGGAAGTTAACTTCGACCCAAAAAGTTAGGTTTTCGTAGTCGCGGCTTCGTCTGTGTGACAATCGGACGGACCAAAATCGCGATTTGCCCAATTTGTTTTGTTACTATTCATGTAGTTAGTTCTGTCCTGTATGAGTCAATAAATACCTTTCTCTCTTTATTCGTGTATAGTTTGATTATTAATTCGAGTCAGTAAAATGACAAGTGCAACTGTCACTGATACATACAAAATGAAACAAACCTGAACATTGGAAATGTCATTTTACTGACTCGAATTAATAATCGTATTTTAGGTAGCGTGCGATAGACCCAAATACAGTCGTAAAAGTTGAAGTAGCTAGAACATTTGAAACGGATCACAACGATACATAATACATTTGGGAAGGGTCCTTGTAAGTTTTCGGAACGGCCTTTTTATATCATTTGTATTTTCTGTCAGAGGTCAAGATGGCTAGAGCAGTTTTCTATTGACGTCATCTATACATATAATAAATCTGTAGAAGGGTCAATTCTGTACATTGAAAATATTGAAAAAATAAATAGCGGGGGGTGTTGCTGGATCGATACCAAACCCAAAAATGTGATTAAAAAAATTTGTCTGTCTGTCTGTCTGTCTGTATGTGCAGGCATCACGTGAAAACTAACGGTTCGATTTCGATGAAACTTGGTATAATTATACCTTATTATCCTGGGCATAAAATAGGATACTTTTTATCCTGGAAAAATACGTAGAAAAAAAAAAAACTTATTTTTCAGTTTTATTCTTAGACGTTGTTCTGTAGAACCGCGAACACACGTTGCATTACCCGCAGTGGATTCAGCGCCGTAACCTGTAGCGCCGAAAGTCGGATTTGGCTTGAACCGTTTGCGGCACACGCGGGCCACGTCTCCCCGACTCCTATATAAGGAGCCGCGTTCCGCGCCGCGCGATGCATATAATTTCTGAATTTTAATGCGAGCGGACGTGTCCAGTGTGGCGAGCGGTCGTCCGTGGAATTAATATTGTATGCGTGTAATTTTAAACCGTGCTTTTCAGCGCGACCTTTTTGATTACTGTTCCGATCAGTTATTTGTAAATACAAGGTCGGAATTACTATGAAAAAAATATTTACTACAGGACGCGAGCTCAACAGCTCAGTAGCTCAATAGAGGGATCTCCTTAATTATTATAGGCTTAGCCGTATTTGGGTCCAACAGATATTTATAAGATGTCATTGTCAGAGTTACTCAAAATGGAGAAATAAACCATCCACGCGAAGACCGACATCCGCGCGGACGGAGTCGCGGGCGGAAGCTAGTTGTAAATAAGAATAGTCTATTGTAAGATTGTGTCAAGTTTTTGAGGAGTTGATGTCTAATGTTGAATGGTTGACGCTTTCGTCTCAGATATTTCATCGATTGCATGGGGCCGTTATCCTGAGTAAGATCTCATTTAATTATTAAACTAGTTTGTAACTTCATACACATATAAGAAGTAATATCCGCACGCAAAATACGCGCATATGTTGTGGGGTTGCGGATACCAGACCGTTATACAATACAATACAATACACATATAATATGACATAAGTTTTTCCTTCATACAAGAACTGAATTAATTTGGCTGGATTAATTATTCTAAAAGTATTCAAATCCGGGCTAAAAATAAAAGCACCTGGATTATTTAACATGAGCCAAATATAGCCACAGTCATCCCACAGCATTTCAATTTGATTGATCCCTTTTGTCCTCGGATACTCAATCCTCATACGTCAAACCAGGAGTAATGAGACGTATATCCCGACCTGCCAACGCCTGTACAGCTGATAGTGGTATGAAGTTTTATTGATTAATCACCTGGATAGTACCAGGGTGGAAGAAATATACTGAAGATTGATAGGTAGTACCGGAAAAGGGAAGGTGTGTGACAAAGATGAAAAAGTGCGATTTTTGAAATGTGGGTTAATTTATTTTTGAGTTTTTTTAAACCTTACTAATTTATTATGAGTCGCCTGTAAGGGTGGTAATGGTATGAGGCTCTGTGTTAATTAATCTCCTGCATACTACCAGGGGTGCAGAAATGTGGTGGAGATTGATCGTTACGGAAAAGGGAAGAAAAACAAAGATGAAGAATATTGTTTCTGGAAATGTGTGTTAATTTTATTATTATTATTTTTTTGCTTGTAATAAACTGATAAAGTCAAGTTTGTTTGTTACCTTTTCAGGCCCGTTCAAAGAAAAATATATAATAACTTTCACAAAATGGTGCCACAAACATGATCAGAACTGATTGTTAAATTCAAAATAAAAACAAGGTCAGTACAAATCTGGAAGTCCCTCCCGTCCTGCCCTGGGTTAGCGGACTCTTTTGATGATTCACACGATTTTACCATGTGAAAAAAAAGTGTAACAAGCCGAGGGCAAAAGCTATATTATCTTAAATATTTAAAAAGCTCATGTACAAATATCTCGTACGGAGCCCAAAATTCTAAAAGTAATACCTAATAAAATTTCTAAAACTAATACCTAATAATGTATCCTTCTTCATAGCAGACTTTCTTCATTTATTACTTCCAAGACGTAGAGACGAATTTTATGTTGTCCTAAAATATCAGGTGGGCCATCATTTGTGAACATAAATCCTTTGAGTAATGGTTAGGAGTTAGAGCTCTCCCACACAGGCGGCGAAAAACGTTTGGGAATAGTGTGGTGGGTTTGTTATGCATTATGTACAGTCAACAATTAAAAAGAGATAACTAAGACAGTGTGTTTCAAACGGTTTTCTAATGTTTCGTTATAACTTTCAATGTGACTGCATACCAATGTGTTTGACTACATGTAGCAATAGCATTAACAGGAAAACCGTTTCAATCTGGTCGTCTGAAACAATATCTCTTTTGTTGACGTACTAGCTAGACACAACATATCTAACCTTTGTTGAAATTGATCGCTATAAACCAAATACTGTCAGGAGGATATTATTATTGAGATAATAACGCGCGTCATACCTTTGTTGTGTGTGAGAGCCTTTACAAAGGCCGTCCATATTCATTGTCCAGTTTTATCCTCTGTGGCTTCTTGAAATTGTTGTTTTTAGGTCAGAGGGTCAATCCGAGTCATATGTCAGATTTAATGGTGGTGGGTGGTGGGTTTTGGGATGAGTAGGTATGTTGAAGAACGTACTTTATGTAGGACTTTGTAAGGCGATCTGAGGGTAGAAACTTCTTGAAAGAAAGAATGAAAGAAAATTGTGTTTAATGGCATTGAAAATGAAAAGTAGATAATCAAAATTCAATAACCAAATCTTTAAATGCCAAAAGGGCCTCAGCTCAGAATAATGCCAGATGGCAGCACAAAGTTTGCCATATTATTTTTTTATTCTGGTAAAATATTCAAATGAGGCCTCTCACCCATGGCGGAACGGGAGGGACTGTCAGACTTGTACTGACTAAAATCCGCGGTGATCCTTCAATAGCCCTTTACGTTCTAGGGACACGGATACTTGACGAGACAGTCACGCGACCCCGACAGGCTATGGCAATCTATCCAATGCCGCGGGCGCGAGAAGTCGCCGCCTATCGCTTCCGTGAGGAGGCTCACGGAGCATACGGTGCAGGACTGCCTGCACCGTATGCTCCACCGTGTCCTCCGGGCGATACTCGCAGTGGTGACACCCAGGCGTTCCTTCCTTCTCAATCAGACACAGGAACCTCCCGAAACTTCCGTGTCCGATGAGGACTGTGTCCAGCGGAAGATGAGGACGCTGTGGCGCCTCTCCAGCCACTCCTCAAACCTACACCATGTTTTGAACTTATGTTTGTAAGTAGGTATACATTAGAATTTAATAATTTAATGTTTTGCAATTGTTACTTCATTTCCAGATCTGCGCAAAACAATGAAAACTAATGACGAAAAACAACTGTGAAAATAATGTTACAAAAAAAAAACCTTAAAAAAAATGTAACCGCCTTCAAGAACAACCACAAAAAAGGGTAAAATAACCTACAAAATAACTTTTCTTTCAGAAGTCGGTGGCAAAAAAGACAATGAAATGAAAAAAAATAAAGGCACCGACTTCTGAAAGAAAAGTTATTTTGTAGGTTATTTTACCCTTTTTTGTGGTTGTTTTTGAAGGCGGTTACATTTTATTTTTAATTTTTTTGTTTTACTCTTTTTAGTTTAAATATTCAACCCAAATTCTTGTCAAATAAATCATTCTCTAACATGTGCACTAAAATTTTGTAATCTATGGCACCGGTATCGACATCGCTCAAGTGCACATAAGTTCATAAGTTAATAAAATTCCATATCTCAAAAACTCCTGAACCGATTTTGATGAAACTTGCAATATTCCGTAAGTTAAACAATACCTAGTACAACAAAAAAAGAATTACTTAAATTGGACTTGCAGTTTCGGAGATATGCGAACACAAACTAAATCAGTCGATGCCTACTCCTTACTGTTAAGGAGTTGTACCTTCCATCATCAGCTCAGCTACATGAGATGATGATTATCATACGCAAGTACTTAAATAACTTCATAAAATTTGCGAAAAACGATGTGCGGGCCTATAAAATTTGAGGGTTGCCCTCGATTTCCCTGGGATCCCATCATCAGATCCTAACCTGATGATCATGGGACCACTTGGTGGGAAGTATACCCTTTTAAACAAAAGAAAAAATTTCCAAATCGGTCCAGGCGTCTTCGAGAAATCGGGGAACATACTCGTACATAAAAAAAAAGATTCCGACGAATTGAGAACCTCCTCCTTTTTTTGAAGTCGGTTAAAAAATCCAGATGTTTGTCAGAGAGAAAAGGGAAACGAAATAAAACAACATTTTCCAGTGAATCCACATAGTTGTACAACTATTTAATTACAAAATATAATTTCTAAAAGAGAATTATCACAAAATACCTTAACATAATATTTACATTTGTTTGACTCGAATTTTTTTACTTGGCACCTTACATACTATGCGAAGCAATTTCAACTAATGCTAGGGACACATTACATAATATTGCATCAGCTAATTTTACCTAAATATTTAATATAATCTATAATAAGTACTTATGGCTAAATTGTTTAAGGCACTTGATTTTGAATGGCAAATTTTTTTAAGGCACTTGATTTTGAAAAGTCACATTCGTTGGAGCTGCAGTCCAGTAAAATACAAACCTACATGTAATAGAACAGAGACAACGCCATCTATCGGAAGACAAGGTTAATGCTAGGTTTTATAACATACATAATTGTAGTTGGGAAAAAGCTAGGTTTCCAAAATATGTAATGGTCTGCTATCAGTCCAACCAGATACAGTCTTCTAGTATTTTACATGAAGCAAATACCTATCTGACTAAAAAGCATAGCTGATTGACACCGGTACCGTAGTAGCCTACATGTGCCTGCAACATTCCACTTTTGCTCTAAGTATATCAATCATTGACTGCACCCGAACATTAAAAAGTAGTCTGATGCTTAAAATAACTTAATTAAACAATAATTATATTCCTAAAAATATTTGACTGATTTCTATCACCAAAATCATTAACAATAACTTTACTTACTTATCAACACATATTTAGAGATGCTACAATTCGACCAATTATGGATAATAGCTGCTATTCTTTTCCAAGGAAAGGATAAGTCATTAAACAAATTAGTGGGCCTGGGATGTGAACCTGAATACAGGTGAATCAGGCACATCGAACGTGGTTTACGTAGATTTAATTAATTTCTATAAAAGTGAAGAAAGCCGCTCTTCTGAAGAAACTCTGAAGAAGTCGTCATTGAAATGATTCGTACTTTAGTTATTTATGAGTTGCTTCAGTTCATTACGAGATTGGCATAAAAAAAATACCTTTAAATGAAATCTATCGACTATCAGTCAATTTCAAACGAATTTTGAACTAGAATTTACAAAATCACTCTTTAATAACATAGCCTAGTTGCTTCATCTCTTTATCAAACTGTTCATCTCTGTATTTCTTTATCTTCTTCAGCCAGACTCCAAAATTCGCACCAGCTCTGCAGGTGCCTCCAAACCTTGGAGATAACACCTCCAGGTCTAGGTGTTTATGGAGGGATTTGAGGTCACTGCCATGGAAATGGATGTACTGCCACGCCTTTTGAGGGATGAACTTCTTGAATACGTAGAAGAAACTGTTCAGCACCCAGGAGTAGTTGATGATGTGGACTGCTTTGATACGGACCGGCATTGCTAGCTGGAAAGTAAAGATACTCTTAAGAACGTTATCTCTAGAGCATAAAGCTGTAAATCTATTGATATCAAACAGTAGGCGGCTTCAGCGTTGCCGCGGCGCTGGTTCTTACTGAGAATAGCAGTGCGGAGGCTGATCTGAAGTGGCGCTCGATAAGAGAAATTACTGAATCAGTATGTCAAAATGCTTATTATTTAGGGTAGTGGTTTATTAGAGAAACCTATACTAAAAGGGTGAAGTAAATATTTATACTATCAAATGAATTCCTCATACAAAAGCCTTCGACGGCTTGTTTACTAAAAGCGTATGAAACTCGACAACATCCCAGAGGCCATGGTGTGAGTCCACAAGGAAAATCATTGAACACTTATATTGACACTATACAATGATACAGCAATTTACTTTATCGCAAGGCAAAGGTTATTTAGCATTTTTAACATATTTTTTCCTTGTCATATATCTAAAATAGTCATTATTACATACTTTACAAAGTATTTAATAATTCGCACTTGTAAGGTTATGAACTCTCAGTCAACTGATACAATCTAAAACTAGCGAAAAGAGTAATACTGCGTCCAATACTAAAGAATACTTTACATTGTATTTGTTACCGGAAATTTATGATATTTAAGAATTCTATACACAACTCCTAGGAAATGTATATAATTCCGAAGGTATTTAGGAAAATACAACAGTGTTTTAGGTGTTCAGGCAGAAGGAGCCCCGCTGCGCGATTCTCCTATTTCTGCGTGCAAGGTTTAACCAAACCGAACCTCGGGGTGCCCAAGAGTTGGTGATGCCTTTCCCCGAGGCTTTCTGGGCAATTTTAGGAATGTAAGTCCTAACATTTCCTAGGAATTCTAAACAATGACGGAATACATACATTTCCGTTAACGTAAATATAAAACAAAGTCGGTTTAGTCTATTTGTACGCGCATAAGTTCCGAACGACTGCACCAAATCGACAATTCTTCTTTTATTCTACTCTTTTTTCCTATATTATAGGGAAATCCTCCAGCAAAGCAGTTCGAAAACTTGAACATGTCTAAACTAATATAATTTTTCCATGAGCATTTTGCTCATGCTATTTAATCATGGAGGAAGTTGCTAAACATTCTCATGAAATGACGTCATGCCCTTGCAGAATAACAGATAAAAAACACAAAGACTAGATATAATACTAGATATAATAAATTCTCAGAGAATTTCATTGTGTAGAGTAACCTTTGATCTTGACATCAGGAACACCATGTTTATAGCAACCAGAATACAATGCACCGATGAGCGATAATAATGAATGATGGTAACTCACAAATAACTCTAAAAACTTGACAATAAACTAAAAATGTCGTCAGAGAATTCCTCCTCAACGCTGTCCACTCACTCACTGTTCACTAGTGGACAGCGTTGAGGAGGAATTCGCTGACGGCATTTTTAGTTGTATGTATTTACATACTTTGCCACGTTGTTTGGCAACGTTTTGCCTCTGGCCAAAGTAGAAGCCAGCCCATGGTTACTTGTACCCCATGGCTGACAAAGTTCCAACGCCAGATGATTTGGTAAGCCAGTGTCGACGATAATAATAATAATAATAATAACCCCACCGCTGTATCTCTACGTTGACGTCGTGGTGGGGCTTGCGTGCTCCAAGCCTTGGACCTGTACCAGTAGAGTTTACTTTGCTGAGATAGGTTTAGGGTGAGGGGCCAGACTAAAAGAGATACAATCCAAGCCAAGGTCGCACACGCCGAGGGCTGCATGGCTAGAGGAGAGACTAGTCGCTAGTGTGCCAACTCTGGATAATAGGGGACCTCCAGTTTTATTCACCCTTACCACAGTGAACGCAGGGCTCTGCTGTGGTCGACATTATAAGTCCCTAGCTACTCGTGGGAATCACATGAATACTAGATCCAAAACAAAAAAACTACTTCAGGCTAATGTGCCTCAGATAGATGACGAAATATCACAACTCTCATCGTCATCTCACTCATCTCTTTTTCCATCAATTCTGTCATCATCACAATCTTTCCGCATCACTCCGACGCCATCATCTTCATCAGCCAGCATACAGTCAGTGGATGTTGTACAGGAGACAAACTTTGTCGACGACACTGTACCCGCCACCATGACTGCAACAAATCGTAGGAAATGGAGCATTGAAATGAATAAATTCATCCTACGCACATATCTTCATCTTACTCATTTGGATACTGACACAAAAGCATATCTTCCTTCTCTTCACACTAAATTTTTAGAAAAATATCCGTTTATGCAGGTAGGACGCCAAAGAATAGGTGACCAACGAAGAGCCATAGTCCGAAAGAAATTACTGCCACAAGAAACCATAGATCAGATTTATGAGGAAGTCAGAAACGAACTACAAACAGTACATTCTCAAATACAGCAACACACCACACAATCCAGAACACCAATTAACACATTATCCGGACAGCGAATGAAATGGACCAACGAATGTAATGAAACAATCATGAAAATATACTTTAGAGTCACAGAACTTGAAGCTAACAAAACAGCCTATAGGAAAAAACTACATGACGAATTTACAAATACCTACCCAGAATTAACACATATAACAGAACAAAGATTGTCTGATCAGGTCAGGGCTATTATAAACAACAGTTATATACACGAAGACAGACTAAAAGAAATAAAAGATCAAATAGCTGAAGAGTTAAGAAATTCTAACACTCACACTCAAAACAATGATTATATCAGTAACGTCAATTTGACCACACAATCACAAAATCAATTAGAACAGTCTGACGAATACATTCATACACTAAATGCGCCATATACAAATACTGATAGCTCTGACATACCTGTAAATTCTTTTACAGAGAATATGCTATTAAATGAAAGTTCTTTATCCAGCTCACTACAAAATACAGCTGAAGACAATTTCTTGAACCACATAGAAATAGGCCTGACGGGATTCACCCAAACTAACACTGATACTCCACCAGAAACAAACCCAGATATAGAAGCCACGTTTCAACAAGCTCAAGAACTTTTTTCTGAAACCCACCCCACAAACAGACCATATATTCCTAAACAAAAGACGTCTAGAAAGTTCTCAAGCATAGTTTCTTATATTAATAATGTTATTCTCCCTAAGTTTGTAACTAAAGACACCGAATTTATTCAACTGCAAACCATAATTTACTGTGCAGCATGGACTGCAGCTAAGTGCAACGGAGCTAAAATATTAGACCCATCACAAAATGAACGCCGCATATTTAAACATAGAAAACCAAAATGGCAAATAAGATTAGAAAAAAAGATAGAAAACCTAAGAGCCAATATAGGTAGACTAACACATTTTATCAATGGTAGCAGAAGTCAAAAATTGATAGCTGCAGTAGAACAAATAAAGATTAAATACCAAATACATTCACAACACGAGAACTCAAATACACAATTAGAACACTTTCTGGACACTTTAAAACAAAAATTAAATGCAGCATCCAGTCGACTAAAAAGGTATATCACGTGCACAAACCGCAAATCCCAAAACACAAAATTTATAAACAACGAAAAAATTTTTTATAGGAACCTTACATCTAATAATAGTAATAAATCTTTAGAAACACCTCCTCCCGAAGTATTGCGAGATTTTTGGGCCAATATTTGGGAAAACCCAATAACACACAATAAAGACGCAGGCTGGATTAATGAAGCATCACCAGAGATTCCTGGAATGGAGTTTGAATTCATACCTATAAACACACTTATAGACGTCATAAAACGCACACACAATTGGAAGTGCCCAGGTACAGACAATATTCACAATTACTGGTACAAGAAATTCACTAGCATTTACCCATTCATACACAACCATCTAAACACATTCATACAATCACCACATTTACTGCCATCATACATAACTCATGGAGTAACATACATGATACCTAAAGACATAAATGACACTACAAACCCAGCCAAATATCGACCAATCACTTGCTTACAGACTATTTATAAAATCCTCACAGCTTGTATAAGTGAAATGGTATACGAACACTTAACTAAACACGACATTCTTGCGGAACAACAAAAGGGATGCCGTAAAAATAGCCAAGGTTGCAAAGAGCAACTAACTATTGACGCGGTTGCTATGAATAGTGCAGTTAAAAAGAAAAAAGATATTCATACCATGTTTATCGATTACCAAAAGGCCTTTGATTCAGTCCCACACAGTTGGCTGTTACATGTTTTAAAAATATATAATATTCACCCAACGATAAGAACATTCATTGAATCTGCCATGCAAAACTGGCAAACTGTCCTCAAAATAAACCAAGCTTCCGTAACTTTAGCCACTGGACCAATCCATATTAAACGTGGAATTTTTCAAGGCGATGCATTAAGCCCCTTGTGGTTTTGCATGGCCCTCAATCCTCTTTCACAATTACTAGACAAAACGAATTCAGGATTCACATTGATTAGCGATAACACACAATTCACCTTAACACACCTCATGTATATGGACGACATAAAATTATACTCAGGAGACAAAAACTCCCTTTTTAATTTAGCGGATACCATACAAGAATTTTCGACAGATATTAGAATGCAATTTGGGGTAGATAAATGCAAAATTTTATCAATTGTTAAAGGTAAAATTCAACATAATAGCTATACACTTGAATCGGGAGAATCTATTGAGCCAATGGATGAACACAGCACATACAAATATCTTGGTTTCAAACAATCCAGACAGATAGAACAAAAGATGACTAAAACAGAATTGCTCAAAAAATTTACACATCGCCTTAATCTAATCCTTAAAACTAATCTTAACTCGAGAAATACTATTAAAGCCATCAACACGTTTGCTATTCCCATACTCACATATTCTTTCGGCATTATACGATGGTCAAAAACTGATATCAAAAAACTTCAGCGCAGTATCAATACACTCTTTACCAAATATAGGAAACACCACCCTAAGTCATGCGTACAACGCCTCACACTGCCACGCCAAGAAGGGGGACGAGGACTGATAGACGTTAGTAATTTGCACAATAAACAGATACATTCACTCAGATCTTACTTTCACAACAAATCAGCACATTCATCACTACACAAACATGTAACAGAAGCAGATAAAAAACTTACACCACTAAACTTACAAAATAGAACAACTCAAATTAACGAAAATCTTATAAGTACACCGCAAAAAATTGCAGCATGGGCTGGAAAAGCGTTACATGGAAGACACCGAGCCTGTTTGAGCCAGCCACACGTCGACAAAGCTAAGTCGAACGAATGGCTCAAACGAGGTGATTTGTTTCCTGAAACTGAAGGCTTCATGCTCGCGATCCAGGATCAAGTAATAGCAACTCGTAATTATAGAAAATACATAATAAAAGACCCCAATCAGCCGACTGACTTATGCAGACATTGTAACAGTGCCTCTGAGACAATTCAGCACATAACAGGGGCCTGTAAATCACTCGCACAAACGGATTATAAACACCGCCATGATCAAGTTGCAGCAATCATACACCAGCACTTAGCACACAAATTCAATTTTGTTAGGGAGATGGTCCCATATTACAAATACAAACCAGAAATCACTTTGGAAAACCCGAATCACAAAATTTATTGGGATCGAACAATCATTACAGACAAAACCATACATTATAATAGACCTGATATCACCGTTCATGATAAAACAAATAATACAGTTTACTTAATAGATATAGCCATACCTAACACACATAACATTCAAACAACAATATCCGAAAAACTCAGTAAGTACCAAGACCTCGCAATAGAACTAAAAACTCAATGGAAAGCACAAACTGTCCATATCGTCCCAATAGTTATCTCATCTACCGGCGTAATACCAAAATCTCTAACACAAAGTCTAAACACACTACACATGCCTTCACACACACTATACATGCTTCAAAAAGCCACAATACTCAACACCTGTCGTATCACCCGCAAGTTCCTGGCTTCTTCTACATTGTCATCCACTTTCTCAATTTAAATGACCCCTTATATCCTTGGCTCCGGCCCGCGTGTAAGGTTAAATTCTCTCGAAAGAGAAGAAAAACAAAGAACTCAATATAATAATAATAATAATAATAATCCACAACTATCACACAACGCCATCTAGTCCCAAGCTAAGCAGAGCTTGTGTTATGGGTACTAGACAACTGATAAACATACTTATATATTTCTAAAGACATACATATTATACAATAAGGCAGGTACTTCCCGTCTCCTCCAGATCTGCAGTTTAATGCCAATAGACTTTAACTCTTATGATATAGTCATAACACTGCAAATCCAACTCACCCCTAAAATACAGACGATCTGATAGGCCACAGTAGGAGTGAAGGCAGCCACATGCCGGTATGAGATTCCCTCTAGGTCCACAATGATAGTACCGCCCAGGACCTGGATCTTGGGCGATCGGATACCTATCTCCAAGGTAGCAACGGCAGCTCGTATCAAGTCTTCGATCGGATACTCGTTGGGATCCCAACAACCTGGAAAAAAATATTGGAAGTCTTACAACAAGTTTTATCTAAATGATATTTATTATGCAAGTTGGTTGTTAAAAACACTTTTTACACATCAAACAATATTTTAAAGATCTCAATATTTTTATCTACTCTGAGAAGAAACATCCGAAGCAAACTCAGAGGTCAGCGTCTCCTTTAAAATCCAGAAATTATACTATTCAAGTCATACGAGAACCATGCAGCTGTGTCCGAAATGGTATTTTAAGGAAAGAACCACACAGATTTCATTGGAGTGGAGTGGAGCTAGCACGTTAGTCCCGCGGGTCATCTGAAGATCTAATCTCACGGCCAGCCTTATCAAGTAGTTTAATAGTATCACCCACTTCACCCAGTTACGATAGATATCTATCTATCTATCTAGGGATTTACTAAGAGGTTACTGGATTGTGAAGGTCAGCATACGCAGTCGATTCATGTAAAATACAGTGGTTTTTTTTCTTTTTTGTAGGAATTAAAATCATCAAATGATATGCCCTTTACGGTTTCCAATTTGGATAGTCCAGCGGCCCCGGCAGGCTTTGACCTTCTATACCCTGTCAGAGAATACTTACTGATATTCAGCTGCACTAGGTTCGACTGGAAGCCGACCCCAACATCATCTGCCTAGCCTTTTTTTTTTTTTTTTTTTGCGTGGTAAAATCATCAAATGAGTCCTCCCACCCCGGGCAGGGCGGGAGGGACTGTCAGACTTGTACTGACTAAAATCCACAGTGTCCTTCAATAGCCCTTTATGTTCCGGGGTCACGGTAATGGTATAAGTACCGCGACCCCGGCAGGCTTTGGCCCTCTAGAGAGGGGGCCCCGTCATTATGCTGACGCTCTTTGAGGCGCGCGTGGAACACAACGCGCCGTCGACCCGGGCATGGTCCATGGTCGGGCAGCGAGTTGCCCTTTACTCGCCGCCCGCATGCCCGCGCCTACGGTGGCCGGAGATCGTCTGGCGACGTCCGTCGCCGTGGGCGTCCACCACTGCGGTTGGGGCGGAGGGAGGACACTGTCCTCTCTCTCACGCGGCCCGCCTCCTCCTTCGCGAGCATGACTGCTTCGCAGAAGGAGGCGACCGCTTCCCACTCCGTCTCGCCCCGCAGCATGGCCGCGACCAATGCCGGGCGCGCGAGGTCTCCGCCTATCGCCGCCGTGAGGACACGTCGGTGCTCTGCCCAAGCGGGGCAGTCTTGCACCGTATGCTCTACTGTGTCCTCCGGGCGATCTTCGCAGTGGTGACACCCAGGCGTTTCCTCCTTTCTCCTTAGACACAGGTACCTCCCGAAACTTCCGTGTCCGGTGAGGACCTGCGTCATGCGGTAGGTTAGGACGCCGTGACTCCTATCCAGCCACTCCTCAAAGAGGGGTCTTACCGCCGCGATTGCGGCGTGCCCGGCCGTCGGTTGCGACAGTCGTCCCCTCCATACTGCCCTGAGATCGCGCCGGACCTCCTCTCGCCGCGCCTCGACTTCTCGAGGCAGCGGGGAAGCACCCCGGCTCTGCGCCTCCACGCGCCACTCATAGACGCGCTGGAGGGCAGTCGCCTCCAGATCCCAGGGCAGTAATCCGGCAAGCAGGTTGGCCGATTCGCCGGCGATCGTGCGGTATCCCCGGATCATCCGGATAGCCATGACCCTCTGGCATGCGACCAACTTTAGTGGTCGCGTCCGGATGCTCAGGGCCCACACGGGGGCCCCGTAGAGGGCCATGGACCGCACGACACCGGCGTACAGCCTACGGCAGGAGGCGTTTAGCCCGCTGAGATTAGGCAGCAGTCGCCTGAGGGCGGCTGCTGCCCGGTTCAGCTTTGGGGCCAAACTCAGGAAATGCTCCCTGAAGTTCCACCGGCTGTCGAGGACGAGTCCCAGGTACTTCATCGTCCTCCCGACGCCGATGCGAACCCCCTCCACCGTTATGTGGGACTCGGACCGTGGCGCGTTAACGCGGCCATGAAAACACATGGCCTCCGTTTTGTGCAGCGCCACTTCGAGTCCCAGCTGCCGGATCCTCTCGACGACTGTCGCAACCGCTTGCGTAGCCAGGTCGGCCGCCGCCTGGTGCGACTCTCCCTCCGCCAGGACGAGCGTGTCGTCAGCGTAACATATTACGCTGACGCCGTCAGGGAGGTCGCCGCGCAGCACCCAATCGTATCCGATGTTCCACAGGGGCGGCCCCAAGACCGATCCCTGTGGAACACCGCACGATATCTCTCGCCGGTTCCACTCTCCCCGGTGACCGGGGTAGATGACGGCTCTGTCCGTCAGGTAGTCCTCGACTATGCGACGGAGGTAGGTCGGCACCCGGTGATACCGGAGTGCCTCCCTGATGCAACTCCAGGGCAGGGTGTTAAAGGCGTTGGTGATGTCCAAAGACACCGCCAAGACGACCCTGCCCCGGGCTACTGCATCCCCCGTCGTGAGGGCTCTCACGCGCATGATGGCGTCCACCGTCGATCTGCCTAGCCTTTTCCCAACTATATTGGGGTCGGCTTCCTGTCGAACCAGATGCAGCTGAATATCAGTATTTTATATGGAGCGACTGCCAATCGGACCTCCACAACCCGGTAACTAGGCAATACGATAACGGAAGCCGACTCCAATATAGTTGGAAAAAAGTTAGGCAGATGATGCCAACGCATGATTCTCTTACCAAATCTGAAAGCTGACATCCTTCCAGTATCAGGCCTGTCCAGCATGGTGCCTTCGTACACGTCATTGACCTTCACGAGGCCCCAGAGGTCGACGCCTTCGTATAGATGCTTATTCTGTTCTCTGAAGGTGCAGTACCGGACCAGCTGCGGAAGAAATTAATTTTAACTTTAGAACTCTATTGCAATGACTTGTGGCTAAGCGTGAAAAAATGTTTTGTCATAACTTGCTGTTATACCGTAGATAACTAAAACATCATTATCGAATCATATTATGTAGAATAGTTGACTTGTAACATACATTATCTGCAAATAGGTATATAACACGACTGAGCAGCTTAGGGTGAATCTTGAGAGGCTAATTTTACGCTGTCCGAAGAAAAAAACTACCCGTAGTATTTAAATTTGAAACCAAAATATTTTTTTTATGTCACTATATTGTATGATCTTACTGTAGCACGATAGTTTTTGTGTCTAATTTGTTACTAAACAGTCGAAAAAAAATCCAAAAGGCCTAAATATTGATAACCCTGGCGCGTCCGCTGCACATTTCGCAAACAAAATACCAATAAAACTCTTACTTATGAACGTAAACAAAATAAACAGTGCGGTCTCATCGCAACCAGGATTGTTGTAGATATATTTAAAAAAAATACACCATGTATATTTATGATAGTTTTATTAAGAATTACATTATAAAGTTTGTCCGAGACTAAACAGTGATTCCCGTGGCGCGACACAAATCTTCGTATATCTTAGAAGAATTTTCTAGAAGACTGTCTCCGTGCCGTCGCATGTGCGCTGCTGGTAGAGCTTCGAACGTCTTTGCGGAAGATTGTGCCGCTCGTTGGTCCAGGACGAAATTACGAACGTAATTATTTGATTCCCCTGGTTTTGTTTTCACTACCTCGTTGATTACCCTGACCACATTTTCAAATGCAATTTGAGTTTTAACGATTTGTGGTCGGGTATTGAAAGTGATAAATTGTTAACGAGACTGTTTAGTATTGTATAGAGGCTACTTTAAAATAGTAATAAAACTTGGTTTTCTACTACCTTTTTTTGATTCCCCTGGCCAAAAAAAATTAAAACGCAATATGTTGGGAACCATCCGGCCAAAAGTGATGCCAATTCGTTAAATGTGTTTATAATGAAGTTAAATTTTATATTACATTGTTACTTATAGAAAATCTGTTTAAATAAATTTCGCCAAGGGAATCACCTGAATACGCCGAATCTCAGGATTCACCCCTTACAGGTAACCGTTAGAACATAATAAGTACATATTTAATATGTTTATAATTCATACTACTGCGAGTATTATTGATCGAAGATACAAAGTACCTTATTTATCATCTGCAAGCCTTTCCCAATATCAATATGCTAAATATTTTATAAATATTCGCATTCATGTGCCGCGAATTTCAAAGCGAAAATTGACGAAGATATGACACTTTAAAATCACAACACGTCACTCTACTAAAGTTTGATTATTAATTCCAGTCAGTAAAATAACAAGTGTAACTGTCACTGATACAAACAAAATGCAACACTGGAAATGTCATTTTACTGACTGGAATTAATAATCGTATTTTAGTTATAATTTTTCTTAGTTCTGACATCACGAGCCCCATTTCCGTGTTTTTATGCATTCTATCTTTATTTAAATTTTCAGAGATTAAATACAATGATAATTCGTGTTTATTATTTTTAAAAACTCTGACTAACGGACCATTTACATTTACAATTGTAATGCTGTCATCAAGCCGATTAAAATTTTTTGACAAAGAATCAATTAGCTAGCGCGAGCAAAGAGCTGCGAGCAAGAGCTAATCACTTAATAAAGTAAAACAAACATGTATCACATAAACATTAACCCCCTTATTAATAAACGTGGACTAAAGTTACGCCAGTTACGCCAAGGTTAATCCTTAAAAAAAACGGGCTAAGTGCGAGTTGGACTCGCTCATAAAGGGTTCCGTAGTAGCAAGCATAGATTAGGAAACTGCTAACTATATCTCATCCAAACCAATTTTCGTTGGAAGTTTTTGTTAAGGTTTACATTATATATTTTTTTTTAATTTTGTCATTCTCTAATTTTAGAAGTTACAGGGGCCCGACACACATTTTACCACTTTGGAAGTGTCTCTCGCGCAACTCTTCAGTTTAGAAAAAAAATATATTAGTAATCTCAATATCATTTTTAAAGACCTATCCAATAGAACGTATGGGGGGTAAAATTTTTTTGAGTTTCAATTCTAAGTATGGGGGGTACCCCCAAAATTTGTTTTGTTTTTATTTTTGTGTGAAAATCCCAATGCGGTTCACATAATACATCTACTTACCAAGTTTCACCAGGATAGCTCCCATACTTTCGAAGAAAAGTGGCTGTGACATACGGACGGACAGACAGACAGACATGACGAATCTATAAGGGTTCCGTTTTTGCCATTTGGCTCCGGAACCCTAAAAATGTATGGTTAATCCGAAGATTGTCCTGGTAGTAACTTTAGTTCACGTTTATTAATAAGGGGGTAACAGTTTAGAGAAGTTTTAAAACGTGTTTGTTTGGACAAGGTTGATAATTACATAAAATTAAATATTGTAATTTTATGTAACACACATTAAAATGACAACTGTGTATATTTTGAACTTAAACGAAACCTGTTTTAAATGTTTCACGGACATTTGCCAAAAATACCCTTGAACTTTAAAGTAAGTATGTCACGATGAACAGAGGCCCTATCATGAATTCAACGTATTTTATTAAGGACTAGCTTCCGCCCGCGACTCCGTCCGCGCGGATGTCGGTCTTCGCGTGGATGGTTTATTTCTCCATTTTGAGTAACTCTGACAATGACATCTTATAAATATCTATTGGACCCAAATACGGCTAAGCCTATAATAATTAAGGAGATCTATTGAGCTACTGCTGTTGAGCTCGCGTTCTGTAGTAAGTATTTTTTTCATAGTAATTCCGACCTTGTATTTACAAATAAATAACTGATCGGAACAGTAATCAAAAAGGTCGCGCTGAAAAGCACGGGTTTTTGGTCCTCTAAACCATAAATAACATAATTGAATTACTGTTTAACTTTATGATAAAACTTAGTAGCCTAATCTTGTGTAGCTATTCCAATTAGGACGTAGCCCGCAAGTACACTGCTAGTTAAGTCACACGGAAAAATAATAAAGTCGCGGTAGTCATTAACTCTCGGAGAATCTTAACACCGCGATTCAGAAATGCGCGTCATAGGCACAACGCCATCTAGTGGTGAGTGGTGGAACCTTTTTAGAAATCAATGGAGGCAGGCGTGTCGTAATGTTCTACTTTATAATAGGTGTCGCCAGTGGTTCCATAATAGGGTTTGTTAGAGATTTTTTTCTACGTATTTTTCCAGGATAAAAAATATCCTATTTTATGCCCAGGATAATAAGGTATAATTATACCAAGTTTCATCGAAATCGAACCGTTGGTTTTCACGTGATGCCTGCATATACAGACAGACAGACAGACAGACAAAATTTTTTTAATCACATATTTGGGTTTGGTATCGATCCAGCAACACCCCCCGCTATTTATTTTTTCAATATTTTCAATGTACAGAATTGACCCTTCTACAGATTTATTATATGTATAGATATTTGGAAGCTTTAAATGCCAATTAATGGAATTATAACTAAAGTTGATTAAACCACCTCTGGCAATGGGAACCCCACTTGCCTCGAACATTGCTTTAGACTTTATCTATTGTAATAGTAAAATTATTAAGAGATAAAGTTTTGTGAGTTTGTTTGTAGCACGTAATCTCTGGAATTAGTAAACTGATTTTGAAAATTCTTTTGCCAGTAGAAAGTCAAATTATTCAGGAGTGTCATAGGCTATATTTTATTTTAAAATTGCACGTAGATTTTTAGAACTAGCTTTTCTCATTACTTTTTTTTTCTTCTCCAATATAATTGATGTTAAACTTAGCAAGTACCTACTTATTTATTTGTAAAGAAAAAGATACATCAATGGTACTTGCTCAGGCTTGAACTCACGACCTCGTACATGAGAGGCGATTTGTTAACCTCTGGGCCATCACGACTGAGAAACCGGTTATTAGGTATAATTGAGATTTTCCGGAACCGGTTATCATAAAGCTAGCAACGTATAGCCGGAAGAGATGTTAGTAGAATAACTTAATTCTAATGAATTTGTTATTTAATATTACTGGTATTAGTAGTTTCCGACGGCTTTGCCCGCTCCAATAGGGTATTTTACTGCATAAATAAATTATAAATCTGTACCCTTAGCACGAGTTTTCACTCTTTTACTTTACAGCGTCTTTCCAGTATTTACAGCGTTTCTTGTATGAAAAAATGGAACAGCGCCTCTGGTATGCGAAGTAGGAACTAATTTTTTCCTTGAAAATTGTCAATTTGAAGTTGTCAAAGTTCCAGTTTACTTTACGTCTCAAATACTGAAAATTCGTGCTAAGGGTACAGTACCCTGAGCATGAGTTTTCAGTATTGAAAAAATTAGTTCCTTCTTCGCATATCAGAGGCGCTGTTCTAGTTTTTCATACAAGAAACGCTGTAAATACTGAAAAGACGCTGTAAAGTAAAAGAGTGAAAACTCGTGCTCAGGGTACTGTTTATAGTCTGTCAGTTACAATATACATATAAAAATAATGCACACGTATGTTTTGTTTATATCAATGAATTTTCACAAAGATAAAACGCTTCGAAATTCGGGAATTTGGGCTTGTGACGTCATAACGCCTGTAAAATTATACCCACAGAGTGACGTTATGTGATTTTTAGAAGCGTTGTGTCTTCGTCAATTTTGGATAACGTAACAATAGGAAAAATGCGAGTCTAATATTTTTTTTAATCTATATTTTGGACTATACACCGTGACTTTTTAGTCGTCTTACAAAAGCAGCCCAGTTCATGTATCCAATGACTAGAACACGTTTATAATAAAAAAATATGTATTTAAGAGATTTGAAAAATTTAATAATAAAACTTTAATTGGTTATTATGACACAAAGCGTAGTTAGAAACGCCCTTGTCTCATAGAAAATGGAAATGGAATGATCTACCCGACTATTGCGTTGGGTAGGTATACTCTACAGATTGATACGTAAACATTTTAACAGGGTGTTTCATATTTATAATGTATCTATTTATTAAAAATAAAAATTATTACTAACGATTTAAAAAAAATTAAACATGCCTAGAGGTATTTTAGGTCGGATACATTAAGTGGACGGCTTTTGTAAGACGACTAAAAAGTCACGGTGTATAATATTTTGAGTTAAATATAGCCTATTTGAACACAACAAGAACACCCGCTACCACGGGAACATTAAACCCTGCAAACAGAAATAGGAGCCCCGCCAAGCGGGGCTCCGTCGAGCTACCTTGATAGGTAGTAATCGGCAATTTGACAAGAGCGAGCGTATGTTACTGATTACCACCCACAAGGTAAAAACTATCCTATATGTATTAATGTAGGTAATGTACAAAACAAGAAAGTGTTTAGTTACTTGAGCTAACTTAAGTAAACAATTCCATCATATTCTATACCTGCAAAGCGTTCATTTAGATTTATACTTCAGGTTTTTAAATTTGTTACTACGATATACGCGGCTGTATGGCGCGCAAAAGTTGCCTTGTATACAGAATCTAGAGGAGGTTATCTGTGGGGAGTTGGGGTCTCATTCTGGACTGGGCTTTTTTAACGTGGTAAAATCATCAAATGACCAACCCAGGGGCGGAGCGGGAGGGACTGTCAGACTTGTACTGACTAAAATCCACGGTGATCCTTCAAAATATCCAAAGTCACGGTTTCCTGTAGCGGGCCAAAGCCTGCCGGGGTCGCGGGACTTATCTCATTACCGTGACCCCGGAACATAAAGGGCTATTGAAGGACACCGTGGATTTTAGTCAGTACAAGTGTGACAGTCCCTCCCGCCCTGCCCGGGGTGGCAGGACTCATTTGATGATTTTACCACGCAAAAAAAAAGTCACGTTTTCCTGATGAGACAGTGACTCCCGAGACCCCGAACTGTTCCGCGTTCCCGTGGAGTTGCGTGGGATAATCACTAGGTTTGAATACTATTTGAGATCAGCCTGTCTGCAATAAATTATGAAAATTCTATTATATTCTATTCTCACAATAGACAGAAATATTTCTATAATTCTCACCAATTTATGTGCTCTTGGTACAATGAAATTTCTGGCTCGCAAAAACCTCAGCATGTAGTCGTCATCTGTCCGTACTGGATGACATTCCCCTCTGTCTGAAAATTTAATAACATTGTTTTAGTTAATTAGACTACCTGTTGTCAGCGGTTCCGTCTGTTTCGACTTTATTATCCAGTATATCTCTTGGCCTCACCTGGATGATCTTTAAATACTTACAATGATTGGTTAGCTTGTATTGGATATTCATAGCTTATTCACCCACATTTAAGTAGTTACGTATGTGAAGGGGGTAAGTCAAATTGATAACTATCGGACACAATCAAGACTGCTGAGAAATTCCCTATCAAAAACCGTAAAAAATAGTTTGATCGACCTGGGATTGAAAGCCAAGCAAAGTTCTGTAGAATTACTTGCGAGTTCGACTATTTTTTATTTATTGTAAAAAAAAAAACAAAGGTTCTTTGCTTCGTTTTGGAGTTTCCAATAGTTTTTAAGTCATAATCATCGTTATAACAAATGTCAGTAACCCCGGTTAGATAGTTCAATGACCCAAGCAGTCATTGACTGCGAAGGTTGAAGACCATCTGAGATACAAGACAACACTAGGTGCAAAAAATGCCTGTTGCTGTTAGTTTTGTACCAGGGTCACATAATTTAAAAGTACTACTCAAATGGCATTTGTAAAAACAATGTTTTTTTAGACAACATCAAAATAAAAACGTACAATTATGTATACATTTACTAGCCGACCCGTTCTCTCATTGTTGAGCGTCAAACATAACCAAATAAACTATGAATTTTGTAGCAAAAATCAAGAAAAGACGATAAACTCACCAAATATCATTTTCCTAAGCTCCGTGATTGCTGTCGCCCTGGTAGATAGATTCTCTTTGCATTGTTCGTAAGCTATCTCCATCAACTCGGGGTCTTCCTTCGTGCTGACTTCGGCTTCGTAGCCGATTTCTAGGAAGCACTCAAACATTATGGGAGCCTAGTAGTTGGGATCTGAAACAAAAAAAAAACTTTCTTAAAAAAACGTCAAACCATGACTGTGTTTACAGTTTTTTTTTAATTTACATGGAGCATTCTCTATGGCCTTTTTTATCCCACGGCTGGGCAAAGGCCTCCCCTTTCTCCTTCCATACCTCTCTGTTTTGTTTCTAATAAGGATCTCTCGTTACAATCTATACTAATATGTATTACAATCTATACTCTATACTAATACATATAAATCTGAAGAGTTAGTTATATATGATACGATAGTCTATTTATCGAGGAAGGCTATAGGCTATAGGTATAATATTTTTTTAGCGTGGTAAAATCGTCAAAAATGAGTCCTCATAAACATAACATAAATAATCATCATCACCATAGCAAAACGGCATTGACCGAGAAATCTGGGAGGTAGGTTTAAATCTCAGTATCAATTATGTAAAATAGTCTGTATTTAATATCTTTTTTTTTTTTTGATGTCTGCAACAAAACACTTCCGAAACATGATGATTTTGCAGTTTTTAGCTAGACGATTGTATTATATTCAAAACAGTTTTTTGCAAACTATATTAGTAATAGATGTCTTACTAATTTTAAATGCGAATTACTAAATTATAAGGATGGATAGATTTTTGTAACTCTTTCATACAAAAAAATATAAAATGGATTTGAATGACGTTTGAGTCTAAAACAGCCACTTTTTAGGGTTCCGTAGCCAAATGGCAAAAACGGAACCCTTATAGATTCGTCATGTCTGTCTGTCTGTCTGTCCGTCCGTATGTCACAGCCACTTTTTGTCGAAAGTATAAGAGCTATCCTGTTGAAACTTGGTAAGTAGATGTATCATGTGAACCGCATTAGGATTTTCATACAAAAGTAAAAACAAAACAAATTTTGGGGGTGCCCCCCATACTTAGAATTGAAACTCAAAATTTTTTTTTCACCCAACCCATACGTGTGGGGTATCTATGGATAAGTCTT
This sequence comes from Agrotis exclamationis, assembly GCA_950005045.1. Taxonomy (NCBI): domain Eukaryota; kingdom Metazoa; phylum Arthropoda; class Insecta; order Lepidoptera; family Noctuidae; genus Agrotis; species Agrotis exclamationis. Next base: position 3,061,292 of record OX465434.1, on the reverse strand, counting down.
TAAAACTGATATTGAGGTTACTAATATCATTGTTTTCTAAACTGAACAGTTTGCACGAGAGACACTTCCAAAGTGGTAAAAAGTGTGTGTCCCCCCCCTGTAACTTCTAAAATAAGAGAATGATAAATCTAAAAAAAATATATCCTAAATATACCTCAACAAAAACTTCCAACGACAATTGGTTTGGATGAGATACAGTAAGCAGTTTTTGAGTTATAGTGCATTTTTAAAAACCGCAAATATAACTTTGCCATTCATACAAACACTATGAAAAACAAAGTTATTTTTATTGTTTGTTACTTACTAATCTCAATATAATTATAGCCCTAATCTATGCTTGCTACTACGGAACCCTTCATGGGCGAGTCCAACTCGCACTTGGCCGGTTTTTTTTTATTGGTAAAATCATCAAATGACTCCTCCCACCCAGGGCAGGACAAGAGGGACTGTCAGACTTGTACTTACTAAAATCCACGGTGTCCTTCAATAGCCCTTTACGTTCTGGGGCCACGGTTATCCGATAGTCCCACCCCCTCCCGGCAGGAAAACGGCTACTTAGCAATATTCTTAATGATTTACTTTGTGAATAAATAATAGAAGAATATTCAATAGGTGAGTCTCCACAGAGCGCGCAGCCTCGCGAGGTATTTTCCGCGCGAAGCAGCTCGGTTGGTGTGGACGTGTCTCGGGCGAGGCAAGTGACAGCGCTGCCGCGGTCGAGCGACCGAGCGCCCGAGCCATCCAGAGTCGGCTTTTGTTTTGCTCGCGTATATTGTTTTGTGTTTCGGTCGAAAAACAATAGACGCGTCCACACAGAGAGAGCAGCCTCGCTTGTCAGTTTCCTCGCGCAGCAAATGCCTCGCGAGGCTGCGCGCTCTATGTGGACGCACCTATTGACGTTGCTGGAATTTGACCAAGTGAATCATTAATGCTTAAAAAGGCCGTTTTAGTCCCTCAGATGTTTATAACCCAGATTAGTATTTAGGATTATTTTTATCCCTATAAGACGTTCTCGTAAGATAATTGTATTGTATTTATATTTACTCGTAGTTCTAGATGAGGGCCTGGGGATCCGTAACACAGGCTATCCTAGTATGGACGCCAGTCTCTCACAAAGGAACATAATTATGCATATTTCATACTGTAATTTTGATTGTATTCATTGTAATGTGATCCTTTGTGCAGAGAAAAAATAAAGAATTTATTTATTATTCATCATCATCATCAGCCTATAAATGTTCCCACGGCTGGGACACAGGCCTCCTCTCCGAGAGAGGGAGTGGGCCATAATCCACCACGCGGGCCCAGTGCGGGTTGGTGGATGTCACATGTTTTCGAATTTGTTCTAGGACATGCCGGTTTCCTCACAATGTTTTCCTTCACCGTTTTGAGAGCAGTGGTGATGAAATAAATTACACAAAGTAATGCGCCGGGCTGGATTCGAACCCACGACCTACAACTCGTAAGTCGGGGCCGATACCACTGGGCCACCACTGCTCTATTTATTATTATTATTATTTAATTAGCCAACTTACGTCGTCGTAGACAAGGCCGCGACCACACACTAGTGTTATGATTAAACACGTGCATAACTTACAAACTGGTTCCAATTCACGTGCGTTTTTTTTACTGACCACATAGTCATGACGTTATTATCAATAAATCATGGTGGTAGCTATAAATCTGTTTAATTTTTATTATTTAAACGTCATCACATCAATACTGAATAGGTTATTTCTAGGTAAGAGCGTGGTTCACCGTCGACCACATCAGCCAAACGCGAGCCTATGGCTAAATAAAAAAAAAATAACCTCTTCGAAGAGATGGCAAAACGGATTGTCGACGGTTTCCGTGACCTAAGGGTTTTTTAACAGACTTCAAAAAAAGGAGGAGGTTCTCAATTCGTCGGAATCTTTTTTTTTATGTACTATCGCCCAATGTATATACTTACCACCGTAAAGACTATTTCTGCTTGCAGAGTTATAACTTTCACTTCCTAGGCCCTTTGTTTGGACCATTCATCCTATTCATAAAAAAGGGTCATCCAGTTCATAAAAAAGGTGGCCAGTTCACAGATGTGGGATACTGCGCACGCGATTTTGTTTTAAAAGTGAGCAGAGATTACATTGTTCGATAGTACCTATGTTCCCCGATTTCTCGAAGACGCCTGGACCGATTTGAAAATTTTTTCTTTTGTTTGAAAGGGTATACTTACTTCCCAAGTGGTCCCATGAGCATCAGGTCAGGATTTGATGATTGGATCCCAGGGAAATCGAGGGCAACCTTCAAATTTTATAGGCACATAGTACCATTTTCATATATTTTCTGAAGCTGTTCAAGTATTTGCATCTGATAATCATCATCTCAGGTGGATGAGCTGATGATGGAAGGTACAACTCCTCAACGGCTTGGAGTAGGCATCGACTGATTTAGTTTGTGTTCGCATATCGCCAGAACTACAAGTCCGATTTAAATAATTCTTTTTTTGTTGTTCTAAGTATTGTTTAACTTACGGAATACTGCAAGTTTCATCAAAATCGGTTCAGTAGTTTTTGAGATAGGGAATTCTATTAGCTTATTGTGCACTTGAGCGATGTTGTTACCGGTGCGTTATCTGTGCCGGTGCTACGGATTACAAAATTTTAGTTGTAAGAGAATGATTTATTTGACAAGAATTTGGGTTGAATATTTAAACTAAAAAGAGTAAATAAAAAACTTTTTCAAAAAAATGTAACCGCCTTCAAAAACAACCACAAAAAAGGGTAAAATAACCTCCAAATTATCTTTTCTTTCAGAAGTCGGTGCCTTTATTTTTTATCATTTCATTGTCTTTTTTGCCACCGACTTCTGACAATAGGCTTGTACGAGTACATTAACAAAATGTTACAAAACTAAATTAAACTATTACAATGCATCGAAAAATTCCTCCTCCACGTCAGCTGGGAATGTGCCCAAGAGACTGGTGGCGTTTCCTCGTTGTATAACAATGCGTCTCTGGCCAGGCTAAAAGCCAGCCCTTGTCATTCTGCCGGGGTCGAGGGACTAACGAGCTACCGTGACCCCGAAACGTAAAGGGCTATTGAAGGACACCGTGGATTTTAGTCAGTACGAGTCTGACAGTCGCTCCCGCCCTGCCCTGGGTTCAGGACACATTTGATGAATTTAAAAAAAAAGGAGCATATAAAGTTGAAAATCTATTAAAGCCTACTCAGCTTTTGCGTTTATCGTTTATTAGATACCCACGTATCTAACAAATGATAAACGACTATCTGTATCTATTTTATTTAACACCGCCGCCGTGTCACCGCTCAGCTCAGCCGTCTCCGCCTTCATTCAAAACATGTTTTTACAACTTGGAGAAATTAGCCATCATAAATTTTAATATTATTTTCATAATAATGGCGACCCACAAATAGGAACAAAGCTCTCAAGCCTACAGCAATAAATCAAATCTCAAAAATATTTTTCTTGTTAGATGTCACAAATATTTTCTGTGACGTGAAAGTAAAGTATGATTTATTACAATAAATACATTGAAATTTATATTTTAATTTCATTACATGTCGTTTTACCGAAAATATTATGTGCAATGATTGCTGCGTAAGTGCGTACAAATTACAATATAACTTTGTGTAAAGTTAAGTCATTTTATTAACCGACTTCAAAAAAAGGAGGTTCACAATTCGACTGTATTTTTTGTTTTGTTTTTTTTTTTATGTTTTTACCCCATAAGTCTCATAACTTTGGTACGACTACTGGGTAAACCCAATTTGATGTTTCTTTTTTGTTCGATGCATTATAGTAGAATGCGAAAGAGAAACAAGCAAATTCATTTTCAAAAACCGCAAATATAACTTTGCAATTCATACAAACACTATGAAAAACAAAGTTACTTTTATTGTTTATGTATATTACTTACTAATCTCAATATAATTATATCCTTAATCTATGCTTGCTACTACGGAACCCTTAATGGGCGAGTCCAACTCGCACATGGCCGGTTTTTTTAGCTTTTGGACATGCCGATTTTCCTTCACAGATTTTAGGGCAGTGAACTAAATTACGCAAAGTAAATCGCTAAAAATGTGTTAGGTACGTTTTCATAATAATTATCTTGCTTATTAAATACATCATTGACACTATTTAATATTATGAATGAAGTTCCGTATGTTTTTCTGTTTTATGATTTCCTTATTATTGTAAATTAATATACCTACATATAGTTATATTATGTGAATGTGTTTTTTAATTAATATTTTTCGAGAAAACACACAAACGAAACATTAATAAAAGTAATTAATGAATTTATTATTTAAGCAAGGGCGTTTTAAACTCTCAGTTTTATTAAAATTATTTCCGCAATTTTGCGTCTATTCGTATGTGACCGTCCGGGCTGATCTCAGAAAAGGCCGATTCATTCTTGAAAGTCCTTTTAAATAAAGGTCGTCTACTATTCATAACTTGTATTCTGTTTTAATGTCAAGGGAGACATGAAACTATACTATCGAATGAAGGGTTGTTATAATTATATTGACTGGTTTACCTGTTTATCGATATCGCAAATAATACCTTTATGTGTACCTATAAAATATTTATGCATTTACGAAATAAAGAAGGTGGCGAGATGTTTGGGACTCATATACCGTGAGGGCTGGTTAAAAGTGGCGCTGGACAAAAACGTGCTAATCTCACGAACTGCTGGTTCACAATCACTTTACGAACTAAAGGAGTGAAGTTGAAACAACAGCTTAACATGATAAAAATGTTGAATGTAATATTCGTCGTGACATTATAAATCCTGTGACATTGAAATCGAGAAATCCAAAATGTAAAAGGCAACACAACCGCTTTTTGCATCCGTCTGTGTCTGGTATTTATTTCTTCTAAATTGCACAATGAATTTTGATTCGATACAATCCAATTTTATTAATGTTCTCAAAAGATGCTGGCTGGAACATCAGAATCCAATGGTTTTGTGGCCAGGGGTGAAACAATTTATTTTGACCCACCAATCATAATAAGTTAGTTAATTTAATTGTTATGTAATTATTTATCGATTTTGACAATGTTGATCTTTAAATAAATCCAAGTTATTTAAAAATTTAGCTTATATTTGTTTGTGATTTTTTATTTACCAATTATTCTACCTATTCAAATAAATGCCAATGTTTAAGTAAAGCAAAATATATTTTAGATTATAATGCCAAGTTAAAGTTATTTGGGGTGCTAAGACAGGAAACCTCCACGTGCGCCCGTGGACTGGAGTTCCCTCTCGGATACGTCCGGGGGGAAGACCAGTTTTTCGGGCCGGTGCGCCCTGGGATGCGGGCAAAAACTCTCCTTAGGCACTGTGTGCCTAAGGGGTTTCTTTGCCCGTATGCAAATAGCCTGTCGGGTGGACGCTCCAACGCGTGTCCCTCTGAACAGCAGAGGGCACAGCGGCGGAGCGGGCTTGCGGACGGTGAGTAATGGGTATGCTCGCCGTCCGACCAAGGACCAAGCCCGGGTCGGTGGCGCGTCGTGTTTCACGCGTCACCGACGGGGCCCCTTATGGGGCCAAATGCCTGCCGGGGTCGCGGATTTTTCTTAATCCAGGATACCGTGGCCCCGGAACGTAAAGGGCATCCGACGGAACACGGGTGGATTTTAGTCAGTAAGAGTCTGACAGTCCCTCCCGCCCCACCCAGGGCGGGAGGACTCATTTGATGATTTTGCCACCCTAAAAAAAAAAAAAAAAAAAAAAAAAGTTAAAGTTATTTAATTACAATTGCAAAATAAAATACAATGCCAATTTTTATGAAAATTTTAAATCAAAGAGCCATGAAAAAACATTTCAATTTCTTGTTTGGTAACATTCTCAAGCTGCGGGTAATTTTAAACATTTTATTGACATGCAATCTTCGATGAACTATTAAGAGCGCATATAGTTGCAAATAGTTGTAAAATATTAACAAGTTTTAATTAATTTAGCAATGTTATGGAAATAAGAAATATGGCTCCGTAGTGCACTAAAAAATTGATAAGGGAATGCAATAATTAATACCGTAACACCGAATATAATTATATTGTTAGATGTAAAAAAAGTATTTGGAAACTTACAAATGCCTTTTTACACCTGAAACGATTACATCAAATTTAATATTTTAATTGCATTCCTATATCAATTTTTAGTGCACTACAGAGCCATATTTCTTATTTTCATACAGTTTTGCCAAATTATTAAAACTTGTAAATATTTGACAGCTATTTGCGATTGCGACGTTGCCAACTTTCAGAATACGCGTTCTTAAGCATGCAATACACATTTCTGCTATAGGTACATTAAAATAATTAAATTCAGAGATTATTAATACTGTGTTAAGGTCTTACGAGTATGTGTGTGGTTGCCAGAAAAAGATAATCATAAAATCTGTTAGTACTTTTATATGAAAATAGCATTATTTATAGATAATATTTGTATTCATTTGCCAGTCAGAAATGCTAAATAGGACGCACAATTTAATCTGTTATCAATAGTTCAAAGTTCCCTGATAACAGGCAAGGATGAATAACATTATCAACTGGACACACGTATTTATCGGAATGTTTGCTTTCGCAAGTATGTGGACACACGCTCATTGTTATGGCATGCAGAGACATGCATGCGACTCCGCATACATGCATGGCATTAACCCTGCAGCCTTGTGCAACGTCTAGTGGCCACTTAACACTCTTACGTGTCATGAATGCACAGCTCAATTAACATCCAACTCATAATCGTTAACTTGAGGACTGCTGAAAGTGACCTTAACGTAAAACTAAGCGAGTAAACGGTGTTTAGGCTCCTCGGGGAGGCTGCTTGCCTAGTACCTGACGGGTAATGATTTCGTCACTAAACTTTAATATATAATAAATTATACACATAAAAAATATAATAAACAGTTCATGGAATCAGACGCTAAATTAATTAAAATCCATGACATTTAAATGTTAAAAATATTAAGTTTTAATTTGGAATGCTGTCAAGATCAGTCCGAACTCCTTTCTTTTTCGTGTGAGGACGGTTACCGATCATTTATTATTAACACGTTCGGTGCGGTATCGGGTCGATTATATCCGATGCTCATCTTTCATTAAGATAAGTCCTTCTAAACAGCCTGAAGTCGAACAGGTCTTTTCGACCCAGCACCGCACCAGGGTCTAGTCGGGCTTCGGTTATAATCGACCCGATGCCGCACCAATTAAGGATCATCAAATTTGACTAACGTTATAACGCAGCGAACGTGTGTTAAAGAGTTCATTAAGCCACCTTGAATCCACAGGCGTTTATTTAACACGTCTCTAAAGTTTAAACTTGCCTAGGTATGTTGATTTCTCTAAGTTCATGTTTCCTTACGAGGTTTTTTCCTTCATCGATCTGATTCGTATGGAAAAATACATATTGGTACTTGCCCGAACTAAAACTCACAACCTCTTGTGTAAGAGGCGAAGTTTCACCCTCTTGACCATCACAACTTCAAACCAGTTAGGTGTGGGTGGACAAACTTCTGAAGATCTTGGGGAAGGCCGCGATGGTACTCGCAAATACCAGGAAAGCATGGCAAAGGAAGAAGTAAACAAAAACCAGTTCGCGTATTTGCATTTTGGCCAGTGGGTTCTATGGACACGCTGATTGATTGTTTGTTTAGTACGTTATTTTTTTATTTGCATAAATTTTTGCAAAAAAAAAACTACAAAAACAACTAACTTGATTAATAAGTCAAGTTTATTATGTTTTAATTTATATACGTAACCATATATCACAAGGCTGTAATCTTCGATCATTAATGATCGAAGGCTGTAATATACAGTATTCGCATAATTTTATTATGTCAAAACGACGGACCACGTTCGTTGAAAAGTATATTTGAATATTCCCACGTTGTAGTAGGTATATTTTAATATTATAAGTAGGTATTATATTATAATTGGAACTAAATTATTATGACATAAACAAGTGTAACGAAATAGATACCATTATCATAAAATTTATGCGGAAGTAAAAAACGGGTTTATTTTTAAAGGCTTTGCCGATTTTATTAGTGAGTGATAGATGAGTTTTGTACAAAGTTCACATAAATAATTATGCTAATTTTGTTGTTGTGTATATTTCTATTTTAAACCATAACGTTTATACCTACTGTGTATAATTTACAATGAGTCAATTTTTACGATTATGAGTCAATACATAGGGATAATAGCGAATAGTCTATTGAACAAAGAAAACCAGGTAGGTACAATCATTGGTAATGTATGTATGTATTTTATAAACGTTTAACTCTGCGTGAACGTTAATTTGAAACTATAAAGTAGTTTGTATTTAGAAGTAATGACTATAAGTGGTACTTGATACATTGTATACGTATTTTTCCAAACTAATTGCTGGTTAAGACGCATATTTGTACTAGATTCAGTACTACTCAGCATAAAATTATAGTTTTACGGAGAACTAAGCCTATTTAGTTCTTAATTGATACCCTGTGCAATAAACAAATAATTAGGTTAATTATGACCTCCTGAACGTTCTAGATCCCTAGTATTTTTAAGTCTCATTGCTACCACAAAGTAGGTATTTATTTTTGGGTTGTAACATCATCAAATGAGTCCTAATGCACTTGATGGAGCGGAAAGGACTGTTAGACTCTTACTGACTAAATGTCCTTTGCGTTCCAGGGCCACAGTATCCCGCATAGATAGTCCCAATAAGGAATAACACAGAAGTACGGGTTTAATGTATTATTAATATTGCTAGTGCCTACTAGGAATGCAAATAGGGAAGAAAGTAATTTCCGGTTGTAGAACTGGGAATTATTTTCTCAACAAAAATGCACATTTGTTTTCTTGTGTATTTGAAAACACAAGTTTTTTCTTAATTTAACTACTAACTAATGCAGAAAAAGTCCTACATGAACCCAAAAAAAATTGAACAAAAAATATAGGATCTTAAAAAAGGTAGGAATTCTCAAACCTTTTTTGCAACTGTTATTGCCTAATTAATATTATGAGACAAATAATAAACCCGAAGGAAAAAAAAACAACAACAAAGAAAAAAACATTACCTTATAATAGTAATGACAGCAAGTTCACAACTTAAAAAAAAAAACACAAAAATCACCAGTACACTTCACACTTCACTGCAAAATTTCCATAATCCTTTATTCAGTCACAACACAGTCACACGACACGACACGACAATGCGAGTAACAAAACGTGTATGTAACAACAATCGTATTATCAGTCGTGTTCGAACATCAACACTAATTCATTCGATCTTGATTCTCGCTCAAAGATCATAAGGTAACTGCGCGAGCGCCGGTATCGAGCGTGTTTTGTAGAACTTCAAGTCATAATAATGTTTTGCTGACGTCATAGTTTTGCAGAGCAAAGTAATTCCTGTTGTTTGTTTTTGTTGTGGTTATTAAATTGTTAACCGTTGTTATTGTTGTGGTGAATTACGTAATTGGTTACGGAGAAATGTGTTGTTTGGGTTAGTTTAAGGACGTTGTGCCATACTACCATACACACAACGCAGCAGGTATAGACCGAAGCGTGTATGGGAATAGACACTGTGCAGATTTTTATAGCTGCGCAGGCGACCGTCGCAAAATCGAAAATTACGCTGTCTGTAGGAGTACCTGAAAAGTATTGAAGACCGCTGGACCGGAACGTGTATAGCTTGTTTAAGCGCACAGTTCGGGGCTATATGCTAGACATGGTTGCGTCGCAAGCGCAACACATCGCCCACTTGATGGACATTAATTATATAAAGCATGACATGCTTGTAATTTATAGTCACCATTATGACTGTATGAAGTCGATGGTGAGGACTTGAGGACTATGAAATCGATCACAAGCGCTATGTGCGCCGCACCCTTTTTTTTATCGTGGTAAAACTTTACGTTTCGTGGTCACGGTAATTCGTAAGTCCCACGACCCCGGCAGGCTTTGGCCCTCTAAAGGAGAGTTCCGTCATTATGCTGACACTCTTTGAGGGGCGCGTGGAACACAACGCGCCGGCGCGCGCCGTGGGCGTCTACCACTGCGGCTGGGGTGAAGGGAGGACGCTGTCCTCTCCCTCATGCGGCTCACCTCCTCCTTACTGCGCCGTACCTCTAGAGTGAAGTCCGTGTCAAGTCTAATAATAATATGCAATGCACCACAACCTTCTCAAGTGTTTGTTTAATTTTTAATGTAACATCAGGCTGGATATGTGTATCTAAATATCTAGTTGGCAAGAATTGGTAGATCTTATGTCCACAAATAATGTGGTCTTTAGGCGCTGGCGCTGTCATTGACCATCGCTCGTGCACACAGCGTATAGTACAGAATAAGGTAGCGTCCTACCACAGATCCTACCAAAAGAACCCATACATACAAACTTCTTTCATTAGTATTTAAACGTAGATGTAGATTGCATGCACTCTTGTTTATCCAGCTCACACTAGTTATAAGTAGAATCATTGACATTACAACAACTTGGTTGCCATTTGCCACCAGTGGCGTAGCTAGGCCAGGAGGGGCCCCGTATCAAAACTTCTTTTTTCTTAGCTAAGTGTGTAGTTTTGCAGAATAAAGACAATAGCATCCTGACTCTTGCAACCAATGCTAAGACTGATGTCATTAAGAGAATTTTGAAGCGAGCTAGAAAATTGAGAATGCTGATCGACTGATCGCAGCTCATTTATAAAACTACATAATTATAGCCTTTTTGAAAATTAAGCTATGTTAGGAGTTCGATAATAATATAATAATAATATTCCACAACTATCACACAACGCCATCTAGTCCCAAGCTAAGCAGAGCTTGGGTTATGGGTACTAGACAACTGATAAACATACTTATATATTTCTAAATACATAAATATTATAGATAAATTACTTTACCTTTATGGCCGCGATAAGTTTTCATTTAAGAGCATCATTTTATGTTTTTATTTTTATTTCAATCCTCGGGGGCTTTTGACACTTGGGGGCCCCGTATAATTGATACGGCTGAGACGGCAGTAGCTACGTCTCTGTCATTTATCAAAAATAGAAAAGACTAGAATGCATCATGGCTACGTCAGTGTAACCTTGATGTTTTTTACAGTTTTCAAAAAGGATGAGGTTCTTATTTTGGCCGGTATTTTTATGTAGGTATGTACACCGATTACAATAAGGTTTTTAGTCCGATTTGTGTGTGTGTTTTTTATTTTGTTTTTGAAGTCGGTTTAATTTTTTGAGGATTTTTTTTGGAATGTTTTTTTTTTAAATCTTACTCGTATTTATAAAGAACAAAACGTTTGATTTAATTTAATTGAAACTGCAAACGAGTTTTTACATTCAATTGATAATTCTGCTTATCAACTGAATGCCGAATGCAACTGTGGTAAGTATCGTATTTACATAATTATGTATAATGTCTGTAATTATTATTCATCATTATTAACTATAATAATTATGCAAGTTACCATAATTCCATATTATGTCGATGTTGCTAAAGTGGCCTTTTTGGACCGTAGATCATAACTTCGAAAGTGTTTTTTAATAGTAATATATACAAAATGGCAAATTGCAACATTATAATTTAGAAACCCAATTTCGTGAAGATTAACATAATAAATTGAACTGACCGCAAAACTTTTAGATCCTTGATAGAATGATAATAAAAATATAATGGATGCAGTAATTAACTGTAATAGAGATGCATTTAAACACATTTCATAACACAACACTGCACACCAGAAAAGATTGGTAGCCCGGTGTGATCAGCCCCGACTTACAAGTAGGTCTTTTTTTTTTTCGTGGTAAAATCATCAAATGAGTCCTCCCAGCCCCGGGCAGGGCGGGAGGGACTGTCAGACTTGTACTGACTAAAATATATTTAAAGTCTTGGGTTCGAAACTTCGAACCCAATCAGGCGCATTACTTTGTATAATTAATTTCATCGCCACTGCATTCAAAATAAAAACTTTATAAGGAAACCGGTAAGTTCTAGAACCTAGAAAATTCGAAGGCAGAACATATGATTGAAAACTAACAACATATGGATTTAGTAATTTGATCCATTATATAAAACAAAAATAATTGTTTACAGCCATTGCCCATTTTGAAAGCGTCGATCTTCGTAAATTTGGGTGCGGGGCAGTGGTCCAACTGCTCTATCCAACTAGTTGGACCATGGGTCTTTACTAGGCAGTTGTCCAACTTTAAAAAAACTTTTTCAAAAAAAATGTAACCGCCTTCAAAAACAACCACAAAAAAGGGTAAAATAACCTACAAAATAACTTTTCTTTCAGAAGTCGGTGCCTTTATTTTTTTTTCATTTCATTGTTTTTTTTGCCACCGACTTCTGAAAGAAAAGTTATTTTGTAGGTTATTTTACCCTTTTTTGTGGTTGTTTTTGAAGGCGGTTACATTTTTTTTGAAAAAGTTTTTTATTTTACTCTTTTTAGTTTAAATATTCAATTCAAATTCTTGTCAAATAAATCATTCTCTTACATGTGCACTAAAATTTTTAATCCGTAGCACCGGTAACAACATCGCTCAAGTGCACAATATGCAAATAAAATTCCCTATCTCAAAAACTACTGAACCGATTTTGATGAAACTTGCAGTATTCCGTAAGTTAAACAATACTTAGTACAACAAAAAAAGAATTACTTAAATCGGACTTGTAGTTCCAGAGATATGCGAACACAAACTAAATCAGTCCATGCCTACTCCAAGCTGTTGAGGAGTTGTACCTTCCATCATCAGCTCATCCACCTGAGATGATGATTATCAGATGCAAATACTTGAACAGATTTAGAAAATATATGAAAATGGTACTATGTGCCTATAAAATTTGAAGGTTGCCCTCGATTTCCCTGGGATTCCATCATCAGATCCTGACCTGATGATCATGGGACCAATTGGAAAGTATACCCTTTCAAACAAAAGAAAAAAATTCCAAATCGGTCCAGGCGTCTTCGAGAAATCGGGGAACATACATAAAAAAAAAAAAAAAAAAAAAAAAAAAAAAAGATTCCGACGAATTGAGAACCTCCTCCTTTTTTTGAAGTCGGTTAAAAATAGTTGGACCACGGACACCTTTTGAGAGTTCCGTGGTCCAATTCATTTTAAAATAAGACGTAAGGTCCCTACAGGTAAGCATCCTAAGATGACGCAATAAATAAGAATATTCCACATCTGCCGGAAATTCGTGAAATCCCTAGGGATTTCGTGAAATACCTGATTTCCTCATTTCACTGCGACATATATACGACTCGGGCGGTTAAAGGATTAAATAAAAGGATAGCTACACTAACAAGCCTTTAAATTCGATCGCTGAGCGTTGCGCAATGCACATTATGGCATCGGCCGTGCTCGAGGCCAGCTGTCAGCTGCGCAGGCGCAGGCGAAGCGCCTTGACTCGCGTGACTTGAACCTGATCTCGGTACGACCCGCAAGTACTTGTGTTTATAATAAATAATATGGTATTCCTTATTGTTGCAATTATAAGATTTACCAGATAAAAATAGATGAAATTATTTTTTGTATAAGAGTGATGATATACCTAAATAGATATTTTTTTATTTCATCTAATCCTTTGACGGCACGGTCAGCGCAGTGGCTGAGCGATTGGACTGCTGCGCTGCGTGTCGCGGGTTCGATTCCCGCACGGAGCAAATATTGTATGATATACAATTAGTTGATTCAGGTCTGGGCGATCGTGTAGGTATGTGAGTTTCTATGTTTGTAAACGCACCCACGACACAGGAGAAATTCCTAGTGTGGGGCAACATTAAAAAATAACCTGTCTCGTCTCCTTGCTGACAATGCTGACAAAACTTCAGGGCTAAAAGAAAACTATGTTCCTTGATACTCCGATGAAAAATGAAGAGCCTCTGTCAAGAAACCTTAGGTTGACTTTTCGTAGTGAGACTCAGTCTCTTCAGGTAACCCTAGAACATAAAGGGCTATAAGGCTATTGAAGGATCACCGTGGATTTTAATCAGTACAAATCTGACAGTGCCCCCCCCCCCGAGATTGCCCAACAGCTGCTGTCGAGTTATTCTGTGTTTTTTTCATTCAGAAAACACTGATCGCAATGCAGGACTTCAGTTTTATTTTTGTGAACTTGATAATTTCCGCTATAAAATGATTATTTTTAACATGTCAAGCTTATTAGTTTGTTACTGTATTTGATACAAATTATACAGGAGATTGACATTGCTGAAGGCCGACGGAAACGTTTTTCGGACTGGAGATCGCGCCGTGACCTCCAAGTGCTGATTTGGATCAGATAAACGGGTGTAGACCTTGAGTAGACGGCTGGATGTGGTGTGACAGGATCCTGTGCTATTAACTTAGACAGCGTTTTCCATGTACCGGGTCGCGACCCGGTACGGGCCATCAAAATAAAAAAAAACCGGCCAAGTGCGAATTGGACTCGCCCATGAAGGGTTTCGTAGTAGCAAGCATAGATTAGAGATATAATTATATTGAGATTAGTAAGTAATATACACAAACAATAAAAATAACTTTGATTTTCATAGTGTTTGTATGAATGGTAAAGTTATATTTGCGGTTTTTGAAAATGTACTATATCTCAAAAACTGCAAACTGTATCTCATCCAAACCAATTTTCGTTGGAAGTTTTTGTTGAGGTCTTCATTATATATTTTTTTTAGTTTTATCATTCTCTTAATTTAGAAGTTACAGGGGGGGGACACACATTTTACCACTTTGGAAGTGTCTCTCGCGCAAACTGCTCAGTTTAGAAAAAAATGATATTAGTAACCTCAATATCATTTTTAAAGACCTATCCTTAGATACCTCACACATATGGGTTTGGCAAAAAAAATGAGTTTCAATTCTAAGTATGGGGGGCACCCCCAAAATTTGTTTTGTTTTTATTTTTGTGTGAAAGTCCTAATGCGGTTCACATGATACATCTACTTACCAAGTTTCAACAGGATACCTCTTATACTTTCGAGAAAAAGTGGCTGTGACATAGGGGAACAGTGTATAAGACGGGGACGCAAGGGATGATGGGAAATCACACACCTAAGACAAACTTAACACAATACTAACGTAGCACAAGCGCCAACAGGACGCCATTTGTTAATGGCCGCTTGCAAATGATGTCCTGATGGCGCTTGCGCTACGTTAGTGTTGTGTTAAGTATGCCTAAAGAGTGTAGGTATGTCCCCATTATACCTCGCGATTATTAACGTCCCCGTCTTATACACTGTTCCCCTACGGACGGACAGACAGACATGACGAATCTATAAGGGTTCCGTTTTTGCCATTTGGCTACGGAACCCTAAAAAGGTCGCGTCTTCAAAATGAGAAATTCTCTAAAAACTTAATTCTCAAAATGGCATATATGATCAAAATAGAAAACTGCAGTCACATGCTGGAAAAAACACGCTAAGAATTGCATTGTAATATTAATTAACGAGTAATTTGTGGAAAACCTATTCACAATTAGTTTTTATGGTGGCTTTGTTGCCTGGGAATAGATGACGAGACAGTTAACTGTAATACAAAGAGATATGAAGGAAAATATAATAAAAAATACAGCTTTGAATTATTTTTCTTTCATATTTATTTCTTACTCGAACATGACGTTTTACGAATCAGTCGTTTTAAACTATAAACAATGTGTTTATACATTTATTGTACCTAACTTAAAATAAAGTTATCGATAGAAATATAAAAAAAAAATTAAGCTAAACTAAACTATTATATGTAGGTAGAGCATCCTAAAATTCATCCTCAACGCTGTCAGCTCGTAATGTGCCAAAAGGCTTCAATGCTCTGTCACTTAAAATATGATTCCCTGTGATAGTGACAGTATTATTAATTGATTCTGCTAACGTGGCCTTGTTAGACCCCCAGTTATGGTCAAATAAGTAATGCTTCGTTTAATATTTTTGTTTTTTCCGGTGTTACAGGTTTAAGTAGATATAATATTAGTCATCGCAGTGGCATTGGTCTTGACCATGTTATTATAAATTAACATGTCATTTGAGGTGATTAGGTGCTATGAATAATTATTAAGGACGTACTGACTGAACAGTCATCAAAAAGCGTGGAATCGGATCGAATGATATAGGTACCAAACCAATACATTTATGTTAAGGCCCGTCCCCGAGCAAGACGCAGCGTCTGCCGTTTTTGTGCAGTTTTTTGGAGCTATCTACTCTTTAACCAAAAGAAATATCATATAATAAAAATACGTTAAAGTTCTACATAATCTTGGCTACAATGGTAAAGATGAAGATTTTTCCTAACATACATTATATTTTCATAAATAAATTGACATGGCACTGTCATTATATTAATCTTTTTGAATAGTTCCCTAAGAGATTCGCGACGACCTAGATTGTAAATTGCTCTGACGGCTCTCTTTTGCAAAATAAAAATGGATTCAATGTCAGCTGCCCGGCCCCACAGTAGAATGCCATAAGACATAATGCTGTGAAAGTAGCTGAAGTAAACCAAACGCGCAGTTTCGACGTCTGTTAACTGTCTTATCTTTCTAACAGCATAGGCGGCTGAGCTGAGTCGCCCCGATAGAGATGCTATATGGGGGCCCCATTGTAATTTATCGTCTAACGTGATTCCTAAGAAAACTGTCTGTTTAATAAAATCCAATTTTTCTCCGTTCAATAAAATTTCGCAATTGCTACTTCTAACATTTGGCAAAGTGAATCTAATACATTTTGTTTTCTTTTCATTAAGAACTAAATTGTTTAGTTAGAGTAAACCAATTTTGAACCTTAGAAATACAGTCATTAACAGTGTCTAGATTTTGTGCACGTCTATCTATTTTAAAAATTAACGATGTACCTATCATCCGCAAATAACACTATCTGTGGTTGATTTTTTAGTAAATGGGGTAAATCATTAATATAGACTAAGAAAAGGAATGGACCCAAAATAGAACTTTGAGGCACGCCCATAGTCATTTCAGCCCCTAATGAGTTTATACCGTTTATCTGAACTTTAACCGGTCTATCTCTTAGGTATGATTTGAGTAAATCAAGAGCTGTATTTTTAATTCCATAATGTTCCAGTTTCAGCAAAAGCGTTTCATGGTTTACGCAATCGAATGCCTTTGAGAGGTCGCAAAAGATTCCTATGGCATCTTGCGCTTCCTCCCAGGAGTTAAAAATGTTCTTCAATAGGGTAACACCGGCGTCAGTTGTACAGCGACCCTTGGTGAAACCGAACTGTTGATCATGAAAGATGGAGTTTCTATTGAAGTGACATAGCATTTGTTCAAGCATTAACTTTTCAAACACCTTACTGAAAACTGTCAAAATTGACACAGGCCTATAATTGTTAGCTTCCTTACAATCACCCGATTTGAAAAGTGGAGCTACCTTACTATGCTTCATAGGATCCGGTTCCTTTCAGGAACTCTAACTAGCGTTAATAAAAATTCTTCAATCCATTTCTTACGTCTTACGGTGACGTTTCGCGCCATCTATTGCAGAGTATTCCAAAACATGTTTTATTTAATGTACGATGGTTTTGCTCTTGACCTCAGTCTAGGTCAGGGGTAACAAAGACAAGGTCGACGATGGAGCGAGGTTACCCAGAAGAAGCCAGGTGGCCTGACGTCTTAGAGCGTGAGCACTTTCGCTCAGGAAACGAGATGGCGCTAGACGACTTGTATAACTCTGTCTCTTTCCCACAGCCTAAAGACGCACGCCACAGATTACCTCATGCCTTAAGACGTCATTGTAGGTGGCTCATAGTCATAGCCTCTACCATGAGTTGTCATTACGATACTCGATCATACGCATCTACCGAGTTTGGCGCTCTCATTGGCCCGCTCCAAGGTTGTATGAACTCTCAACCAATGAGAGCGCCAAACGCGGTCGATGCGTATTATCAAGTACCGTAATGACAACTCATGGTATAGGTACTGTTCACTCTAACTTTGAGGAGATAAGGGCTCAAAGGGCTGTATGCGTTCGGAAACACAGACGCAGGCAGAGAGTTCCACTCTTTGGCTGTTCGCATTTCAAAAGACGTTTGGAAACATTACAGTCATGAATGACACACAAACATTACAATGGTGACATTATACAACATTATTTTTTGTTTTTGTTATGCGAAACCCGATACACCTGTCTAATATTTTTGTGTAAAGCTCTTATCTATGCAAACAATTTTAAAACCGTATCATAAAAAATCACAAAGTTATAAGCTTGTATATTTACCTGGGCCACAAGTCTGCTAATTTAAGAATGGCTCACTCAGAATGGCTAATTGAATATCAATTGGATCTCGGTAGCAGTTTTAACTACATTTGGTATTCTGCTGCTAATTTAAGACCAATGGTTTTCCAGTGACATTCCATTGAACTGCTAGCAGAATATTTGCTAGTCTGCTCTTCAATCGTGTTACAATTGTAAATCGATTGTGGGCTTTATCGGTATTCTACTCTTATTTGACGTTTGTTTAACATTTATGTCAATGGACACTCGGTGTCAATTTCGCTATTGTTGTACGATTGAGCAACAATAGATAATCTTAGGATTTTACAAGTCACTCTACGAAAAATTATCAAAAAAATGACTGTTCAACTGAGAGTCAATTACACTTACAGTACGACTGCATTACGACTCTATTGAGCTTACATACAAGTTTTTGCAGGATCAAATTTGTTCTAATCGTAATGGAGTCGTGATTGACTCTCAATTGAATATCAATAGCATGTGAGTTAAATAAAATTAGCAGACTTGAGGCCCTGGGCCTCAAGTGTAATTGACTCTCAGTTGAGCAGTAATTTTTTAAATATTTTTTCGTAGAGTGACTTGCAAAATCCTAAGATTATCTATTGTTGCTCAATCGTACAACAATAGCGAAATTAACACCGAGTGTCCATTGACATAAATGTTAAACAAACGTCAAATAAGAGTAGAATACCGATAAAGTCCACAATCGATTTACAATTGTAACACGACTGAAGAGCAGACTAGCAAATATTCTGATAGCAGCTCAATGGAATGTCACTGGAAAACCATTGGTCTTAAATTAGTAGCAGAATACCAAATGTAGTTAAAACTGCTACTGAGATCCAATTGATATTCAATTGAGCCATTCTTAAATTAGCAGACTTGGGCCCCTGTTTGTCCGTTCAAAAACATGCTCATTTCGCGGTACACCCGCGTAAACCGCGTCTCCTGTGTTATACACTCGTGTTAATCGTTTGGCAATAAACCGTACGGTGATTGTATTGTAATTAACTGGTAATAAAATTTAATTAAAATATTTTTGTGGCTGACCGATTGTACCTACTGCTGCGCTGCGTGTCGCGGGTTCGATTCCCGCACGGAGCAAATATTTGTATGATCTACAGCTGTTGTTCTTGTGACAGATGACGTCTACCATACTAAACATTTTCTAATGTACTAAACATTTAATAATGCATTTGATGTGCAGAATACTATGATAATTGTACTTTATTACTCTGATAAATAGGGTAGTATTTATCTCCTACTTAGATTGCCCATCAAATAAACAGACCACCTGATTTCCCAACACAACACATAGACCCCTGTTTACCTGACGATTTGCTAAATGAGGGGCCATTTATTAGGTGTAATGTCAGCCATTTATTACTGCTTACCTCACCCTGGGGAATGTTTAGTAAATAAATACACACATATGTATTAGCGTCTATCAAATCCAGAAAGACAAGTATCCGTTTGAAGGATGTGCGTGGATCACGGGCATGTGGGTCATTATATTACTCGCCGTCCGATCATGGAACATGTCCGGGTCGAAGGCGCGTCGTATTATACGCGTGCGCCTCAAAGAGCTGTCAGCAATCTGACGGGATACCTATAGAGAGCCAAACGCCTGCCGGGGTCGCGGTAAGTGTCTGAACAACTATGATCCTGACAAAAATGTCAAGGAAATAAGTCATTAGTCACCGGCTTCCGAAACAAAAGTCATTTTCCACTTGTTTGTGTTTTTTTTTTTAATTTGTTTAATTTTTTTTCCAATTTTTTTTATCTGCTACCTATCTAAAATCTCTCAATCCGAGTCACAGTTAGAATGTAGGTACAGACGCCAGCACATCAAACTACCACAATCTGTAAAATTTCTGTAATAGATTTTCAACTTTATTCCAAAACAGGAAGGTTGACGTTCGATTGCCAAAATTTGACAGATTCAGGTTGGTTGATGTGCTGGCGTCTGTACATTATTTATTTCAATTTCAAGGTAGGGTTAGCAAAACTTTTGGCTAGGTTTTTATTAGTTACCTAATGTGTATTACTCACAGTAATTTCCTTATTTGTTATATACAGATAAAGGCCATTCTGCGGTATTAGTGGTTCCAACAACTGTTTGAAACGAGCAAAATTTTCCGCGATACACAGATACGAGTAATTTATATTTTTTGGAACCATGTCTATTGGGTTTTTCAACAACAACTTTGGAAGTATGTGCGTCAATGTTTCCTAGTAGTTATGAAGCGATTCAAGTTTACAGAAGGTACAGCAATAGGTACTTCGCTTTTATGTAAGAAAAAACGGATAAATGCGAGTCCAGAGTACTACTACAATAAGCACGAACCTACCGGGGTCGCGGGACTAGCAGGGTAATGTGACCCCGGAACGTAAAGGGCTAATGAAGGATACCGTGGATTTTATTCAGTACAAGTCTGACAGTCCCTCCCGCCCCACCCTGGGCGGGAGGGACTGTCATTTGATGATTTTACCACGCAAAAAAAAGCCAAGGGCGTCGCCAAGGGATAGGCGGCGTCGCCTAGAGATCAAATGTGGCTATCTGCAAAGCGACCAAACTGCGAGCAATTGACTTCCTTACCCATTAATAAATTCCGCATAGCATGACAAAACGTAAATAAATTCACAACGTTTAATCTACATTGTAGAAAGCATTGAAATATTCAGAATATTCTCAATAATCAGAATAATTCAGCCCCATTGCCCCCCCCCCCCCCTTAGTCATAAGCTGGCGACGCCCTTGCTTCTACTTCCAACAAACTCCGTCTATGGACTGGCTGGTACAGTATGCGCAAACCTTGCAACACATCCTTCTCAACACACATTCCTGGCAACACATCCCACTCACACCGTCGCACACATCCCTCGTACACATTTTCAAGCACATCCCTCGCTTGTTTTGTATGCGCAAAAATTGAGCTACGCTGAGCTATTTCCACCAGAGCTGTGTGAACCGAGGCGAGGTAAATGAAGCGATTCTATTGGTTCTTTAAAAACACATCCCTCGCTACACATCCTCACACATCTCTGGTGGAAACGCAGCCTAAGACAAATTGTAATGTATTTCATTTGTCTCGCACGCTTTTTCTGACATTTGGCTATAGCACGTAGTAGGCTGAGTCTATTCTATATGTCTACCTATAGGTGCAAACAGCCAGCCGACACGCGGCGACGAGTAGCGCCATCTGTTGTGTATAATACCAACTGTTCCTTAACTAAATATTACAAAAGCTTGCTTCCTTTTTTATGGTATTCTCGCGAGATTGAACGCGTGATTGAACTATTCTAATTAATGCTGGTACAGAGGTGGATGGGCCAAGCGAATTTACTGTCATCAATACTGACGAGAAAAGACATAAACACATTCCAACCAAAATTGCTTGTTTAGCCTTCCTCTACACTTATAGTCATCTACTTTCACAGTTATTCTATTATGTTTTTCAATAAAAGTCGGACTTACAATTTTTTATTTTTATGAGAACGTAAAAATGTAAAGTGTTTACCTCCTTACTCGATAGATGGCGCTGTGCGTTCAATGCTCGTTTCTGAATCGCGGGCGAACCGTCTTTCTAATGTATAATGAGAATTATTGTAAGTTTTAAAACTAGTTTGCTTTAGCTTAAAACTAGAACTTTGCCCTAATATACTTTATTTTTATTTATTTACTCATCTAAATACATAAGTCTCATTTTACACGCAGGTTGTCGCCGGTGGAGTTCGCTTACCTAGAATTAGAAATAACAATTAAAATATAACCAGAATTGAAACAAAATGTATATTTGATAGAGTAAAGAATACAATTAACTACCTACCGGCTACCTACCTAAAACCACGCATTCTTCTCTATTCTCCGAATACTGAATAATACGCCTGTTAATGAACGTAGAGCAAAATATGATAGCTAATGTTATGATTGCAATGTTATTTTTATCAGGCGCTTGTAAATTTTCACTGAAGCATAGAATCAAAATCTTATTAACTTTTGTATATTAAAGCCCTTTACTTTCAGTCTACAAACGAAAATTACTGTAAACTGAAATATGTGTGTTTTTCGTTGCAGTTTTTCAGCAAAAGAATGGTTTAATTTAGCTTGTGGGCTACGCTGCCACAGAGTGTACTAAAATTAGATTTTAATTCCTTCTACTAAGTGAAATGTTTCGAGTATTCATCATGTTTTATTTATTATCTGTAGAAAATATTATTATGTGGCATGCATGCATCGTTATCGATCCAATTGACTGTAACAAAGGTAAACATTAGGGAACTATAAAGTGATATGAATTTCGAGAGATAAGTATATGTATAATAATAATGCAATGCCAGTTGATAAGTAGTATGTCTGCTTTTGGATATAAGTAACAAAAAAAATCACTTTTGCGTCTTGGTAAAATTCTCAGTCGCTTTTTGGGCAGCTCGTAAGCTGCTGCAAGCTAATGAACAGAACCAAGCTTCTGGATCTTAAAAGTCCTTAAAATAGAATCTAATAGACATTTAATTTATATTATGAATGATACCCGTAGAAGTAATAAGGCTCTTTATTTAAATCTTACTTCTTCTTACTGATCTTACTTCTTACTCTAAATATTGTAAACGTGAAACTTTGTTTGGATGGATGGAGATGCTTTTTACTCTGATTTAAATTAAATTTGGTACACTACACATACAGTTCATAACCTGGATTAACACTTATGAAAGATTTTACACTGATTTTATGTACCCGTGGGACAAATTTCGTGTTGTAATGGGTGGAGCCGATGGTATTAAATATGTAAATTTATGATCTTAAAGAGGATTTTTGAGGAATGAAAACTTCAGTTGCAAGTGGGATTCGAACCTGCATCTTCTGGATAAGTACTCCAGACGCCTTAACCAACTAGGCTATTGCAACACCACACCTACAAGCTGAAATTCTCTATTCCTCGTTGAACGCTTTACGGTAGCGTGGCGTCATCTCTTGGATTAGTGTTTAACTACTTCCACCCAACACGTTGACATTACAGCCAAATCAATGTTGTATAATGAGATAGCGTCTACCATACTTATTAATTGAATTTTACCATTTTACCACACTTATTAATTATTAACTGAATTTTTCTTTCCTCAAAAATCATTTTTAAGATGCGCGTCGCATGCGTTAATGCGTTTAAAAATAATTAATATGTATATGACCTACCTATAGATAGCCTTTCGAAACATAAAACTCAACCACTTTTGATTAAGTTACGGACGCCTTTAAAAGAAATGTAAGTACACAACAAGTAACGTAAGACAAACTTAGCTCAATATTATTTAACAGGCGCTTAAAGTGGAAATAACTTTAATCTTTTTATTATTTTACTGCCTAATGAACCCCTTGATCTGCGAAGTGTTAATTTTAATAGTTTTTTTTCTTATTAGGTGCGTCCACACAGAGCGCGCAGCCTCGCGAGGCATTTGCTGCGCGAGGAAATTGTCAAGCGAGCCTGCTCACTCTGTTTGGACGCGTCTATTGTTTTTAGACCGAGCCACGAAACAATATACGCGAGCAAAACAAAAGCCGACACTGGATGGCTCGGGCGCCCGGTCGCTCAACCGCGGCAGCGTCCACATCAACCGAGCTGCTTCGCGCGGAAAATGCCTCGCGAGGCTGCTTACGCACCTATTGAACATTGAGCGCCTCGTTGGGTAAATAGTTCAACGTAGGAATTTGTTGTAAAGGCAGTATTTTAGCATATTTCTGGGCGAATTTCAAAGTACGAGGTTAACGAAATATCTAAACAACTTTCAAGGACTATCAGTTTTATCATTCATGCATTAGGATTGTTGATGTTCAGAAAAAAGATGATTTTCTCTATCTACTAGAAGATTTAATTCCATCAATGCCAGTTTTTTTTTTTAGAAAAACTTGCCCCACACTATGATTTTCTTTCTGTATCGTGGGTGCGTTTACAAACATATAACTCACATACACAAACACCCAGCTCTCACGAAAGCTGAGTGAGGGGCAATGTTTTTTCTTGAAAAATAAAGAAAGAAATGTCGACGGCGACATTATGAAGTATACTTAACAGATTAATTACCACCCTCGCTTTTCGCACACATAAACACGATACGACGTCGCGTCGTACAACGATGCGGCGTCGCTCTAGACGCATTCTGTTTTATAGTACGGGACGCTGCTCGACTAAGGTAATTAAATGATCGACTTCAATACCATCCGTCATCTTTGAATTTCGAATAACAACTGCGCAGGATTGCATCGTGAATCACAAGCACAACGTCGTATAGTGCTTCGACACGTTACGACGTCGTGTCGTAGATTTCCACGGCGCGACGTCGTATCGTGGTTATGTGTGGGAACCCTAACTCCTATGGAGTGATACACCATTTGCGGTAACACTATAGTCATAAAACAGTGTCGTCAAACGCATCAACCACAACACATCAAGATGTGAAAGCATTAGAAACGACTAGAAAGTCTCAAAACAACTAGTATTG
The DNA here is from genome assembly GCA_950005045.1 of Agrotis exclamationis. Classification (NCBI taxonomy): domain Eukaryota; kingdom Metazoa; phylum Arthropoda; class Insecta; order Lepidoptera; family Noctuidae; genus Agrotis; species Agrotis exclamationis. The sequence goes on along the minus strand of OX465434.1, from coordinate 3,036,559 downwards.
GATATCGCGGTGTCGAGTTGCACTTGAGTATTTTCTACGGTGTATGTTTGAAGCAAAAACTAACAGACACAGAGTACAGACATGATGCTGAACTAGGAAAGCTCAGTGAATTTTTGCGAAAGTGTGCTTGAGGCAAGCTGAAAATTCGCTCAATACTTCTGCAATTACCCCTAAACACAGAAATGTTGACCTGGCTGAGAGAAACTGGTTTTGAACGAAGCCAGACGAATTTAAAGATGCGAGGTGTAAAAACCAATTAAATTATCCGGCTCATTAATTTTACTTCTCTTTACATATTCAATTTTAAAGGTATCAAGGTTTCGAAATGTCTCAAACACTTTTTTTTTCGGATTAAAAAAATCGCATCTTTAAATATACGTCTGGCTCCGTTCTAAAACAATTTTTCTCAGCCAAGTCATCATTTCTGTGTTTGGGAATAATTGAAGGGGTATTTAGCAAGTTATCAGCGTGCCTCAAGCTCTTTTCCAATCAAATGAAATCCACATCTCATCTTCACTCAAGCCATGTGATTGGTGAATCGCTCTCCGCTCTGCTCCGCTCCTCCTCAGTCGAACCGCAGCCTAAGTGCGCTTTCACAATAGATAGACGATAACGGTAACTTCATGACACTGACATAGGTATGAAATCTAGATGAAATTGGAACTGGCGCAGGATTTTCAAATTAAGAGCCGGAAGCCACGCAACATTAAACCTTATAGCACAACATTGGAAAACCGTTTGAAAATCGCTGCCTGCATACCTAACTGTTTTACTGACTGTACGTACCTACACACTATGCAACAATCAATCCAATGTACACTCATTACCGCTGTTAATGTCATAATCATCAAATTGCAAAGCCTATTAGCGCTAACAAATTGTAATGATGTCATATTATTGAATCTCATAAACCTTGCAAAATTCAATGTGTTGCCCTTCATCGTTTAATTGGCAGATTTTCTCGAAACTTCGAATGGATTTTAAAATTTCGTTATCAAAACCATTTTTAAACCTTCATTAATAGCTGCGGCTTTTCAAACTTATATGTATAAAAATTACACCTTATTTTTTTATTTCCAGTAACGCATTCGGGCCGTACTTGAACCTGTGACCTTCTGATGTACTGACATCGGACGCTTTACCAACTAAGTAAACGCAGCCCTCCCCGGGCATCTTTGTACTTTTTAGACCTATTTATGTATCCTGCTTATGAGTATGAAGTTTCATAGTTATTTCGAAAAAAAAGCACTAGAAAGTTAGCTACGAGTATATGCGATTGTAAGGATTTTCAAATCGATCACAGCTTGATGTGAAAGAAATGGGACGCACCCGTGTAGTGAAGTAAGTACACACGGCTACATAATTATCAAGTAATATCAAGCTATGCAATAGTACATTGTTATCCAAGGCGTGAAAGTTACTTATTTACGTCCCGAGACGGGGTTTGGCGCCCGAACGTAGTGAGGGCGCTAATAGTTCGAGGGACTAAATAAGTAATTTACCCGAGGTAAACACTGTGCTTTTCATTACGAATACGAGGAAAGAAATTTAAATTAACAACATAAATTTTAGCTAAAGAAAAAATGAGTGTAGATCGGATTGTCACTTTGCCGCTTGTTTTTTTTTTTAATTTTTGTGCTGTGGTCGTCCAGCTATACAGCCAGGATTGTTCATGTTCATTATTTAAAAAATGGCAAAGATTTTGTCGAAATCTGTGATATTTTAGAGAAATAGTTGAAACTAAATTATTTTAAAGTCATTATTTATATTCTTAATACTTAACTTTGTTATTTTAATTTTAAATTGCTCTGTAATTTCATGGCTGTATAAAATTTTTGAACATGGTTCAATAGAAATGTCAAATAAGAACTAGTTTTTTTTTCTTAAATTTGGCAGCTGTCAGTTGAAAGCGATTTTCCCTAGGGCGGCAATGGATAACTTTCAAACGGCTAATCAGACATGTAATGACCTACTTTCAGAGTATGAGTAATGAAAAACCAATTACGGCTCATTCACACCGTGTTCGTCATAACGATTCGTGATTTAAAACTGAAGGTTTTTGAAAGACGAAACGTCTTTTAAAACGTGTCCGTCATGCCGTAATAGTGAGAACACGGGCAATTAAAATGTATAGCCGCCAAAGAGATTTAAAGTTTAAAGTCTTTGATAGCCATAAAAAACAAAATAACGATTCGTGAAAAAAGACGAATCGTCTTGTCGGATTAGTGTGAATGAGCACTTAAACTTGGCAATGAACGATCAGCTTATTGGCTTTGTATAGCTTGATGTGTAGCCGTATGTACATACGTGTCAAGTTTAGTATGCACCACACCATTTTTTAAACAATTTTTAGGTTTTATTTAATTTTTAATTAAAAACAAGACGAAATAGTAGATTATTAACCAAGGGGATAAAGCAGTGTCTTCTGTCGCGGGTGACGATTTAAATCGCGAGCGTAACGAAGGACTCGAGGTTTACTCCCGAGCGTAGCGTATGTTAAAAACATAAATCACGAGCGGAGCGAGGGATTTAAGACGAGTCCTGAGTGTAGCGAGGGATTTAAGTTCACCCAAGACTAAGACAGCTTTATCACCGAGGAAAATAATCTACTTTTCGTACCATTTGCGAAAAAAAAAACACAATAATAATAAGAGAAGCATTTATTATAAATAATGACATGACAATTAAAATAAACTTAATGTTTATGTATTTGAAGAAAACAAAATCGCGGCAAATTCCTAGACTAATATTTTTTGTCGGAAAAGCAAAGGCATCAAGCTCATACGGCCTCGTCGGTTTGCGTAATTTTATTTAATAATCATAACTGCATAATATAAGCGTAGGTATTCCTTTTTCAAAAAGATGTATAATGCTTTATATACAAACTCAATGGTGTAAACACAGATGTACTCGTAGTTCAGTATAAATTTCGGTAAGTATTCCAAATTTAAATCACATTCTTTCCCGAGAGGATGAATGAAATTCAGTACAATTTTCTTTCCCTGTTTTTAACAGATTAAAAATGACTATTGTTGTGTTCGCTTTTTGTGGCATAAAGTGTCACTTTTTTGAGCAAGTAGTACGAAAATGTTTATTAAAATATCTAGTTGGTAAGAATTGGCAGATCTTATGGCCCCCAATAATGTGGTCACTAGAGCGCATCATGATCGCGCACACAGCGTATATTTCGTTCGAAAGTACACGCTTTTAACGACTATAGAGAGCGCAGGTAAGTGCTCTACAGTACTATTACTAGATTGGATTGGCTCTCAAGCGCATTCGCATTATTACTTGCAATAAGGAATTGAGTAATATAAGTTGGTAAGTAGTTACGGTCTAAAGTGACCTTGCTGTTCAAACTATTAATAGCAGCACGAAAATAAAACTAGCTTATTCTCGCGGCGTTACCCGGGTGAAGTTTGGTAGGGTCATTTCGCCTGTTTGCGTCCATTTAGTGCAGTTGACAAGTTTGAAGGAGAAAATAAAAATGTCCCAACACCAGTTTCAATAAAAAAAATATGTAAATGCGTTCGTTATATAGTCTATTTTAATATCAGCTTTCAGTTTTTTTCGAAACTTCTCGTATTTTTTTATTAAACAGAAAAATGTCAAAATTAGGCGTTTTACCCAGTTTGCGTCCAAAAAATCCAAATTGCGTCCACCCATGGACCATTTCGCGTCCATCAGTTTAGAGAAGGAATATAGGGGGTGATCAGGGGTGATATTGTTAAGAAAATTTAAAGGAAGATTGGATTTTAACAATTTCTTTATTTAATAAAAAAATAACATAATTATCATTATAAAAATTAAATAAAAAAACTTGTTTATTCTTCTCAACATCGATAGAATTTAAAATAAAAAAAATAACCATACATTGGTTCTGGTCCCGGTTTCTTTACTCCAGGCACACCCAGGGCAGGGCGGGAGGGACTGTCAGCGTGGAAAACACCGCGCCGTCGACCCGGGCATGGTCCATGGTCGGACAGCGAGTTAACCATTACTTGCCGCCTGCATGCCCGCGCCTACGGTGGCCAGAGATCGTCTGCCGACGTCCGACGGTGTAGGCGCCTACCACCGCGGCTGGGGTGGAGGGAGGACGCTATCCTCTCCCTCACGCGACCCGCCTTTTCCTTCGCGAGCTTGACTGCTTCGCAGGAGGCGACCGCTTTCCACTCAAACTCGCCCCGCAGCATGGCCTCGACCAATACCGGGCGCGAGAGGTCTTCGCCTATCGCCGCCGAGAGGACACGGCGGTGCTTTGGCCAAGCGGGGCAGTCCTGCACCGTATGCTCCACCATTTCCTCCGGGCGATCCTCGCTGTGGTGACACCCAGGCGTTTCTTCCTTTCCCATCAGACACACCTCCCGAAACTTCCGTGTACGGTGAGGACCTGCGTCATGCGGTACGTCAGGACTCAGGACGCCGTGACGCCTATCCAGCCACTGCTCAAAGAGGGGTCTTACCCGCTGACGCGCTGGAGGGCAGTCACCTCCAGACTTCATTGCACTAGTAAAACTTGAATTTTAATCTCATAGTCCTAATCAAAACTGTACTACCTATTCATTTCAAATTATTAAAAAAATATGAATAAAATATGTTTATGCTATCATTTTTATTAGGGTTCCGTAGCCAAATGGCAAAAACGGAACCCTTATAGATTCGTCATGTCTGTCTGTCTGTCTGTCTGTCTGTCTGTCTGTCTGTCCGTGTATGTCACAGCCACTTTTTGTCGAAAGTATAAGAGCTATCCTGTTGATACTTGGTAGAAAGATGTATTATGTGAACCGCATTAGGATTTTCACACAAAAATCAAAACAAAACAAATTTTGGGGGTGCCCCCCATACTTAGAATTGAAACTCAAAAAAAATGTTTTCACCAAACCCATACGTGTGGGGTATCTATGAATAGGTCTTTAAAAATGATATTGAGGTTACTAACATCATTTTTTTCTAAACTGAACAGTTTGCGCGAGAGACACTTCCAAAGTGGTAAAAAGTGTGTCCCCCCCACCGTAACTTCTAAAATAAGAGAATGATAAAACTAAAAAAAATATATAATGTAGACCTCAACCAAAACTACCAACGAAAATTAGTTTGGATGAGATACAGTTAGCAGTTTTTGAGATATAGTACAATTTCAAAAACCGCAAATATAACTTTGCCATTCATACAAATACTATGAAAAACAAAGTTATTTTTATTGTTTGTGTATATTACTTACTAATCTCAATATAATTATATCTCTAATCTATGCTTGCTGCTACGGAACCCTTCATGGGCGAGTCCAACTCGCACTTGGCCGGTTTTCATTTTTTATTGAAAAAATGGACGCAATTTGCTATTAATATTATTCAATGCAGGTATAGTTTGCGTCCACGTGTAATCGATATTGTCTATCTTTTACTACAATCATAATAACGTGGACGCAAATTGGCAGTTACAATTACATACTATAAGTGTTAAAATAAACAAAAATCCAATTTCTCTTTGATATTTTAATCACATAAAAATAAACAATTAGAGAAATCATAAATAGACGAGTTCGCGTCCACTGTGGACGCAAAGTGCACATTTTATAAATTTGGTGTTGTAATTCGCGTCCACCTTATTTTAACTGTTAACTTTAAAAAAAACAAGCAAATTCATAATTCATATTATTAGTTTTTCCATTATTAATGTCTACAAATAGCTATGTTTCCTAAAATTCACATAAAACAATAAAATATTTACCGTTAAACGCGCCGCTGCACACTATTTTTTTTTTACATCCCGCGCGTTTTCACTCTGCTGTTGAACAACCCGAGACTAAATATTTTTTCTAAACGGATTAGCGGGGCGGACGGAACTTTTGTCTATGTTATCGTGTCTCTTATACGTTGAGGTATAGGCGGTCATGTCTTTCCATGTCATTATAGTAAGAATATACTTATTTTCGAGCATTTTAAAAGGGAGATCCGTAAAATGGACGCGAACCGGACGATGGACGCGAACAGGCGAACTTACCCTAATTACTAATTAGATATTTTCAGTCAAATGTGTTGGTTTCACAGGAAGTTCGTTATCATCAGAAAGTTTTGAGGATCTCGTGTCTAAATAATGACAGCCGCACAGACTGATCTTCCGGGCTAAGTCGCGCTTGCTGAGGTTGGTTTGTGGATGGGTGACCATCTGTCATAGCGAGTTTCTCCGTGCCTTGGAAAGCACGTAAAGCTCTTGGTTTCGCTCGGCTGTCATTTGTAGATCACTGACAGTCGTTACTATTAGTCAGAAACTCTAAAAGTCTGAAAACCAGTCATACCATGGGGTATCGTATTACCCAGTTACTGGGTTGTGGTTTCACGATGTTTTCCTCTCACCCGTTTGAGTGCAGTGGTGATGAAACAAATTACCTACAATAAGTAATGCGCCTGACGGGGTTTGAAAGTTCGAATTCGAACCCACGACCTACTACTCGTAACTCGGGGCTTTTACCACTTACCACTGGACGGCCACTGCTCCAACCTATTATGTAATTACTTAAAATAAGAATGTGTGTACTCGTTAATATATTTTCATAAATTAGAATGTAAATGTATTGCAATAGACTCGTCCATGTTTTTTTTTCACACCTCCATTCACTTCTGTCGCCCTGGTACCCGAAACGGTTAGTACAGCGAACAATGACCATTTTACAACGTAACTATTATTACAATCACAGTAGGAAACCAACAAAACGTTGCATTTTGCAACTGCACGCCTGAGTGAGCACCATAGTGAGGATTTATGGAGTCTTGATCAAAGACTTTCGATTTCATTGCAGTTTTTACTTTAAATAAGATTTTGACAGAGGACAGCGTCCACCTCACGAAGACGATTTCCGGCCACCGCTGCACCGTAGGCGCGGGCATGCGGACGGTGAGTAATGAGACTCGCCGTCCGATCATAATAGACCATGCCCGGGTCGAGGGAGCATCGTGTACCTCAAAGTGCTGTCAGCAATCTGACGGGGCCCCCTTAGAGGGTCAAAGCCTGCCGGGGTCGCGGGACTTTCTCATCAAGTAACCGTGACCCTGGAACGTAAAGGGCTATTGAAGAATTACCTTGGATTTTAGTCAGTACAAGTCTGACAGTAATGCTCATTTGATGATTTTAGTACGATAAAAAAAAAATTAATAACAGTAGAAAAGACACAATGCTTTAAAAAATATACAACGTAGTCAATTGATTGTGCTGTGTCCATGCTGTGTCATAAGAACTCGGCTTTGTCCGTGCAAATGACAAAAAAATATCAGTTCACGCAATGATTTTTTAAGATAAAGTGAGAGGTGTAGCACTGCTATTATTACTTGCGATGAAGAAAATGTCTTTATCGGTAGCATTAATAGTTGTGGTAAGGCTTGGTGCACGCTGTTGCTAATAGTACACCGAAAAAGAATAAGTACAAATTATTCACATCTTATTGCCTCAGGGATGACATTTTTGACTGTTTAAACAAACTGATGACAAAGCTAACAAACAAACAAACTGATGACTAAAGGGGTAAGAGCCAGTTTTCAAGGAAGTGTATATTTCAAAATTTCTTTTCACCCTTTAATTAAACTTCCTCCTCAGCGCTGTCTGCTGGCAATGTGCCAACAAGTCGTTTAGATATCACTTTGAAGAGGCTGTGAACACTCAGATCCCACGATAATGATAATATTCTTTAATTCCAGCAGTTGTCTTTTTTTAGCTTGGTAAATTCATCAAGTGAGTCCTCCCACCCAGGGCAGGGCAGGAGGGACTGTCGGTCTTGTACTGACTAAAATCCACGGTGTCCTTCAATAGCCACGTTCCGGGGTCACGGTTACTCGTTAGTCCCGCGACCCCGGCAGGCTTTGGCCCTCTGAGGGCGCTCCGTTATAATATTGTGAGCAGTTGTGCCTTAGCCTTTACAAAAGATTACAGCCCGGTAAAAACACACAGCTCTGACTAAATATGTATGCCAGCAGCAGCTGTTTATCTCGCTGCTGATGAGAGATGTCATTATCTGTACAACAACTTTAGCTATTATGAAAAAAACCTCTGAAGTTTTTTTAGACAGAATAAGACTTGTGTCGTGCACAATAGTAGATTACGCACCAAGGGAGTAAAGCATTGCCTTATGTCACAGGCATATTGAAGCCCAAAGCGACAATAAGGATTCTAGGGGTGAACCTGCGTAACGTAGCGAAGAGTTTCACACCAAGAATCCTTAGTATAGCGAGGGATTTAATTTAGCCCAAGACAAAGGTAGCTTTATTCACGAGGAGAGTACTCTGCTTGTCACACCTACTGTGAGGAAATAAATACGACTTTTGTTTGGCGTGGTACGACAACCTTCGAACGTGAAATGGGCACCACAGCAACCGATCAGCTGTTGCGGTCACCAGCCGCCATTTACTGCTAATGATTACAAACAATAAGGTTAACATGACACATATAACCTATAATTTGATTTTTTTTAGTTTACAGATGGAGACCATTGACATACTTGAACCGCATAGTACAGACATTTTACTAGATAATCAATGTCAAATGCTATTTCGTCGGCCTAATTCGTTAACCTGCTAAGTCCATTTTTGGCAAAATTGACTTTTTGATGCAGTTCGAAAATTCAGCCTAATATCTACCGTAGCATTTAAGGAATAACAGCGATATCAGCCTAAAAAGGTGACAAATGCTATGCCCGAAAAACTGCTTTCTTATCACTAGCCAATCTCCACAACGCAAACCTGCTAAATCCTCTTGAGGCCTCAGTTTTGCACTGACAACGTTCCCAAACTCACGTGCCGTTTGGGAAAATTGATTATTTTATTTTATTACTAGCTTTTGCCCGCGACTTCGTCCGCGTGGAATAGTTACTTTGGGCTAACGTTAAATTTAACCCGGATTTCGAAGCATTCTTCATTGGCGCTCCGCTCCTATTGGCCTTAGCGTGATGATATATAGCCTATAGCCTTTCTCTATAAATTGACTATTTTATACCTTCGGCCGCGAGACGCGTCGAGCGCGGCGACCGATTCTCAAAAAAAATCCTTATAGCATGATTCAGTATTCACGCGCAATGGCTTATTGGCGTATTTCATGTATAACTTTGGTGTTTCTGTACTGATTTATATGATTTTTTTTTATGGAGCAGTTAATTAATGTTAACTTTTTCAATTAGGGGTGACTGAGAGTGTTATAAACGTAAGAGTATTCAAATGTAATCAGAAAACTTCGAACTGCTAAGCTATCGGGAGTTACACGTGTTATTGTGAGTCAACCATAAAAGATAGACATATGCTGTCGTGGGGTATTTTTTATATAATTTTAAGGAGAAAATTTCCGTCATAAATGATTTCTGTGTAGCTTAACCATTAGGGTTGCACACGCGACGGAAGATTAAAAAACCCACGTTTTTAAATGTCCTAAAAATAAGAAAATAACCCTACGGGGCTGAGAGAGGGGCCACTCAAAACGTGGGGGCGTAAATTATTTAAGGAATTATTTATGAGATATTTACATGACGTGTATAGCTCGTGGGCGTAACTTGCAAAGATACGCCCCCACGTTTTGATTGGCCCATCTCTCAGCCCTGTAGGGTTATTTTCTTATTTTTAGGACATTTAAAAACGTGGGCTTTTAGATTTTTTAAATTTATTAATTATTTTATTATTTTTATCTTTGTTCATCGGGTTTGAAGGTACCCTGAAAATTTCAGCCTGCTAGCTTATCGGAAAGTGCCTCAAAATTGAGTTGCAAAAATCCAACCGGAACGACAAAACGTGGGAAAAACACGCTTTGAGCACCCACTAAATAATAGACTTTTTTTTAGTCTTCTTCATATTCAAACTTAATTTACTTCTTATCCGCCAACTTGGGACGGCTGCCATGTTGGATTTAGGTCACGTGATATTTTTTTTCGTATCCCATTCAGCAAACCGTTTCGTTTAATACCCATATCATGGGGATGCATTTCAAATAGCCGATCCGCCATCTTGGATGTCCGCCATGTTGGATTTAAGACACGTGACTATTTTTTTCATATTCCTGACAGCAAACCCTTTCATTTGATACCCATATCTTGGGGGTGCATTTCAAATAGCCTGTCCGCCATCTTGGACGTCAGCCATATTGGATTTAAGTCACATGACTATTTTTTTCGTATTCCTGACAGCAAACCCTTTCATTTGATACTCATATCATGGGGGTGGATTTTAAACAGCCAGTCTGCCATCTTGAACGTCCGCCATATTGGATTTAGGTCACGTGACTATTTTTTTCGTATTCCCGACAGCAAACCCTTTCATTTGATATCCATATCATAGGGGTGCATTTCAAATAGCCTGTCTGCCATCTTGGACGTCCGCCATATTGGATTTAAGTCACCTGACTAAATTTTCGTATTCCTGACAGCAAACCCTTTCATTTGATACCCATATCATGGGGGTGGATTTTAAACAGCCAGTCTGCCATCTTGAACGTCCGCCATATTGGATTTAAGTCACGTGACTATTTTGTTCGTATTCCCGACAGCAAACCCTTTCATTTGATATCCATATCATAGGGGTGCATTTCAAATAGCCTGTCTGCCATCTTGGACGTCCGCCATATTGGATTTAAATCACGTGACTATTTTTATTTCGTATTCCTGACAGCAAACCCTTTCATTTGATACTCATATCATGGGGGTGGATTTCAAACAGCCAGTCCGCCATCTTGGGTAGGCCGCCATATTGGATTTGTAATGACGTTTCTTAGCTAGTCATGTATTTTCATCAGAACTCAGAGCATGTGCAAAATTTCAGTCTGCTAGCTTATCGGAAAGTGCCTCAAAATTGAGTTGTAAAAATCCAATCGGAATCCCTTCACTGCTCTGCTCCTATTGATTGTAGCGTGATGAAAAGTATACTATAACCTGCTCAGGAGTATGAAAAATAATTGTACCAAGTTTCGTTAAAATCCGTCGAGTAGTTTTTGTTTCTATAGCGGTTATACAGACAGACAGACAGACAGACAGACAGACAGACAATAATTTTACTGATTGCATTTTTGGCATCAGTATCGATCCCTAAACAACCCCTGATAGTTATTTTGGAAATATATTTAATGTACAGAATTGACCTCTCTACAGATTTATTATAAGTATAGAAGAAGATAGATAGAAGATTGTAATAATTAATTGATTGTGATACAGTAGCAGTAGTAAAACAATATTTAATAGCTGTCATTAATAATAATAAAATACTTAGGAGTACAACACGTACTACAAGACAGACAACACATTATAATAACGTATATTAAAACTATTACTGATTGTTTATGAAGAGTTTAGCATTTTTTTTATCGTGGTTAAATCATCAAATGAGTCCTCCCACCCAAGGCAGGGCAGGAGGTACTGTCAGACTTGTACTGACTAAAATCCACCGTGTCCTTTAATAGCCTTTACATTCCGGGGTCACGGTATTCGTAAGTCCCACGACCCCGGCAGGCTTTGGCCCTCTAAGGGGGGGCCAAAGCCGTCATTGTGCTGACACTCTTTGAGGCGCGCGTGGAACACAACGCGCCGTCGTCTCGGACATGGTCCATGGTCGGACAGCGAGTCGTCCATTACTCGGCGCCCGGATGCCCGCACCTACGGTGACCGGAAATCGTCTTGCGACGTCCGACGCCGTGGGCGTCTACCACTACGGCTGGGCTGTGAGGTAGACGCTGTCCTCTCTCCTACGCGTCCCGCCTCCTCCTTCGCTAGCATGACTGCTTCGCAAAAGGAGCCGACTGCTTCCCATTCCGTTTCGCTCCGCAGCATTGCCTCGACCAATGCCGGGCGCGAGAGGTCGCCGCTTTCGCCGTCGTGAGGACACGGCGCGGCGGTGTTCTGCCCAAGCGGGGCAGTCCTGCACCGTATGCTCCACCGTGTCCTCCGGGCGATCCTCGCAGTGGTGACACCCAGGCCTTTCTTCCTTCCCTATCCGACACAGGTATACCTGCCGAAACTTCCGTGTCCGATGAGGACCTGCGTCAGGCAGTAGGTCAGGACGCCGTGACGCCTATCCAGCCACTCCTCAAGGAGGGGTCTTACCGCCGCGATTGCGGCGTACCCGGACCTCGGTTGCAACAGTCGCACCCTCCATACTGCCCTGAGATCGCGCCGGAGCTCTTCCCGCCGCGCTTCGAGAAGTCGAAGCAGCGGGGATTCGCCCCAGCGATGCGCCTCCAAGCGCCACTCATAGACGCGCTGGAGAGCCGTCGCCTCCAGATCCCAGGGCAGTAATCCGGCAAGGAGGTTGGCCGATTCGCCGGCGATCGTGCGGTATCCTCGGATCATCCGTATAGCCATGAACCTCTGGCAGGAGGCGTTTGGCCCGCTGAGACTGGGCAGGAGTCGGCCTGAGGGTCGCTGCTGCCAGGTTCAGCTTTGGGGCCAAATGCAGGAAGTGCTCCCTGAAGTTCCACCGGCTGTCGAGGACGAGTCCCAAGTACTTCATCGTTCTCCCGCCGCCGTTGCGAACCCCTCCCACCGATGAAGAGTTCAGCTTAGATATTTTAACCCTGTTTACTATTAAAGAAGACTGATTGTTAAATTTTTAATAATAAATATTTTGATTACTGATTGAATTCGTTTAACTGCACAATTAAAATAATTATCTATAGGTACACCATTATTACCATCAATTTACCATACTAAATTTAATTTAAAAAAACTGCTAAGTCCTCAACCAAATTGAAACTTCACTTCGAATAACTGCTTAATTATTGTTTTCCTCAATTTTGTAAAATGTGTTTAGGTTTTCTTAGATATTATGTTTTTAACCTTTAAGTACCGACGTGTGGTCTGACAGACACTTTGGGTATTCAATTTGTCTAGTTACCTGTGTTAGCGAAGATGTAAACCCCCGCGCTTTTCTCTACCCCTCGAGCTGTCGATCGGCAGCGTCTGTGGAGAGTGGTTGTGTTGGCGCGTGCAATTCCGGTGAGTTTTGGCTTTTATAAGATCGCGAGTGGTCTACCAGACCACTCGTCTGTACTTGTGTATTTTTTAATGAATGAGACTTGTTAGAGCATTTAGCTTTTTTTCTTATATTTTCAGTCAGATACGGAAATGGATCAAACAAGTACTTCAGGAGTAAAACGTAACATAAAAAATACCTTACAAGGCCTCAAAATAAAGACCATGCGGACATTATAGAGGAATGGGTAAATAATTGCTCGAAGTCCGACTGTGATGACATCGATCCAAATTTTGTTCTTATGGAGAGTGATCATCATTCATCAAGCGCAAGACTGCTTATAAATGTGACATTTGCATGAAACATGTGTGCTTACAATGCAGCAAAGACTGTTTGTAAAATTTTATTGTTTCGAATATTTTGTGCATTGCGATTTCCAAGAAATCACTTTATTTTTTGTTTCTTTTTATTTTTTATTATTTGCTTAGTTATTAAACTTTAAGAAAAAAAGTTGGGAAGAAAAAAATAATTGTTTACTTTATAAATATTAATTACTAAGTAAAAGATTGATTTTTCATACAAAAAAGTTGAGACTGGCAGATAAATGCTTATAATTAGTAATAAATGTGAAAACTTTTATATTCTACTTTACTCGTACGGTAACTAGATATGTCAAAAATATATTATAACATTTATTTTTCTAAATAAACCAGAAACATAAAATTTTTGGTCAGTTAAGCTAAGGTGGTCTGCCAGACGTCACGTCGGTACTTTTTTTTTTTTTTTTTTTTTTTTTTTTTTTTTTCGTGGTAAAATCATCAAATGAGTCCTCCCACCCCGGGCAGGGCGGGAGGGACTGTCAGACTTGTACTGACTAAAATCCACGGTGTCCTTCAATAGCCCGTTATGTCCCGGGGTCACGTCGGTACTTATGTAACTAAAGCCTCACGTCGGTACTTGAAGGTTAAAATATCAAGAAAAAATATATACGCCAACGGGATTTTCAAAATTTTGATTGCTAAACTAATACAGATATTATTCAGTTTTTTCTTCGTCCTGTAAACTTTGCAAAAACGTATTTAGCAGGTTAACGAATTAGGCCGACGATTTGCAGTTGACAGTTTTTTTAGACAAGTGTTCAACAGATTTTTAACTTCTTTGTAGTAAGACGGTTTGAGTTTTAATTTCGGTAGGTATGTGCAAAGTTTTATAAGACTCGATTCGGCTAAAACAGTTGAAAAAGCTTTCACAAGATTTGACACAAGCAAATGAACGAGGTCATGCAAAATTAAGTCATTAAAATAGTAACGCAGAATCAGGCATCTATACTTGTGAATTCAGATACATACATATTCATGCATGTCTATTTTTAGATGATAAAATTATATAACCTGCCAATTATTTTGAATTACTAACTAGAGGTGGGCCGATTGGCCGACTATGTCAGTTTTGACCAGTCGGAATATCGATAGTGTCATTTTTTTTTGGGACAATCCCACCACACTATTCCCAAACCACTGCGACTCCTGAGAGCCAGAATCAACAGTGGCAACCACCAGAAAAGCGCCAAGACAATGAAGCTCGACGTGTCCCGGAGAATGAATTTACCTGTCTTGGATCCTGCAACGAAATTAATCAGAAAAGAATATAGTGGAGGAGAAGGAAAAAAGACAGTGTCACTAGTGTCAGTAACCTTTCACGCACAGCTTAGTCGGTCGCCAATCCGTCACACTCACTGTATGACTGTACGGATCCTGGTCCGCCATATCTAATGTCAATGACCCGCGCGAGTGACCTTAGAAAAGATTGAATTGCTAGGGTCACACGTCGAGAGGACTTTTTTTTGGATTTTCTTTATGCTCCGTCATATTTTTTTCTTGTTGTTATTTTATGGGTTATGGGTTTGAATAGGCCATGCGGACGGCGAGTAATGGGCGACTTGCTGTCCAATCATGGAGCATGCCCGAGTCGACGGAGCGTCGTGTTCCACGCGCGCCTCAAAGAGCTATCAGAAATATAAAAACGTGGGAAAATGATGGCGCCCCCGTGGACCAAAGCCTGCCGGGGTCGCGGGACTATCTTATCAGGTAACCATGGCCCCAGAACGTAAAGGCCTATTGAAAATCACCGTGGAATTCAGTCATTAATTCTGACAGATCCTCCCGTCCTGCCCTGGGTGGGAGGACTCATTTTATAATGACCATTCTAGTTGCCCTGTAGTTGTACGCCAACAGTGGCCACACTCACGTGTGTTTTTGAGGAGCGCGTGGAATTCACGACGTGTCGAAGACCGCATAGTCCGTGAACGGACAGCGAGTCGCCCATTACTCGCCATCCGCATGCCCGCGACCAAGTTTTACCCAATCCTGTCTATTAGGACTAGTCGCACACCGTTAGCCGACTATATTATATCCGACTAGGTAGTTGGAACAACACTAGTATTATGTAAATGTAAACAATTTTCAACGCTAGAAACACTTCTTGTCACGTTAGGTTTCAATTCTCACAACATTTCCGATTTGTTCACTGAATTTTCAGTGTGGACAATGCTGAATTGATTAATTTCTAGTTCCAATCCATTCTTATCGCTGAAAAATGTTTAAAAATCCAGCCAGCCTTACAATTGCAATAAACACATTACCTCGCGCAGTCGGGTAAAAAAGAAACAAAATTAATAATGAACCTCAAAGTTTATTAATTTATTTACGAAATGGTTTTGAAGGCCTCAGGTCGCTTCCAACCGGTATATGTGGAGATCTAAAGGGGAGGCCTATGTTCAGCAGTGGACGTCCTATGGCTGAGATGATGATGATGAACCTAACGCCTACCGGGGTCGCGGAACTCTATAACCATGTCTTGATCTTAGAACGTAAAGGAGAAGGGTAGTTCTTCGAAATTCGATTCTTTGACTGATTCATATGGTCAAATTTTAATTTCACTTTCAGCTCATTAACACATGTTCATATGAAAATAGATATTCCAAATAACATATATTTGTATGAGGGACTCGTTTTTACAAAGTAGTTTTTAAGATATTTACGTTTAAAAATTTAGTGCCCAGATGAATCAGAATTTTATACAGATGAATCAGGAACAGAAATAAAAATGAAAAACTTTAAATAAAAATGGGCTCTGTATTAAGAAAATAATCAAAATATTATAACAACAATAATATTTTTTTATAAAAACAATTATCAGTGATCATATCAAGGAAAAAATCTGGTCAATTCAACAATAAAATTCTTGTTTTTCAGAATAATATTTATACAGAAATAAACTTACAGAAAAGCGGAAATTTTGTTATAAATAGGTACCAGATAGTCATTTTAATGCTACATTATAATATTCTCTCAGTTTACTTTGGCTTTTTCTCCCTTTCTTTTCAAATGTAATTATTTTAATTTCCACGCAGCATACTCGTCTGGATCTTTTCTTATTTTGCAATATCCATCCTAGAAGGATAAAAAATTCGTACGTTCTATGAGTCTCTTTTTCTCTTTCTTTTCTACTGTTGATAGTGGCATTGTTGTGAACTGCAATATCAAAATAAAAACAAACAGATAGAGTTTGAATTATGAATAAATACCGGAGAATAATGTCAAAATTGTCTCACACACACTCTACTGACTTGTAAAAGTAAAATAACGTAACAAAAGTGTTCCTTTCTTTCTGGAAAATGGGAAAACTAATTTATTTTCAGATTCATATGGGCTTTTGAACATATCAATCAGGCACAGATGAATCATGATTATGCCTAAAATTATGCTTAACTCATAATTCATACAGACTTCAGTATTGTCATTTTTCTACACGAATCTATAACCCAAAGGCATCACACGAAACTCAGATTAAAGTCTTAAAACAGCAAAATAAAATTAATAAATTAGGCATTGTAATCAGCAAGGTACCTAAACCAAGCACAGATGAATCAGATATTTACCTTTGTTTCACCGGGTTCTAAGCCAACCAGCCTCACGTCCGCTTTCTAGCATGTCCGTTGTACGACAGGCTTCCCCCAATGCGGGATCCCAGACTCTCATTATCATTCCTCGACCAAGTACGGTCAAGCAAAGCTTACTCCATATTAATCAGTATTTTACGCCGGACACTTCTTATTTACTTAATTATAAACATACTAACGTAGTTACAACTATTACATATTTTTTTTGTAAGAGGTCAATTCATTACCTTTCGATATAACTTAAATTTATATTGATGAATCAAAGGGAAAATGCGACATCGACCATTTTGTTCCGGAAAATGGGAAACGGACGCCCTATATGAATCAGGAGAACAGACTTCAAATTTTTTTATTTTGTATCTAGATAGCTACTATTAAAAAAATATAATTTGTCCTAGTTAGATCTAAAGCTAAAGTATACAGGAAAAAAATATTACATGCCGTTTTGTTAGTTGGTTACGGAAATATACCCACAGACATCGAAAATTTTGTCTCTGAAGAACTACCCAGAAGTGAAGGAACAGAAGCCTTATTACAAGATTTCAGTATTTTATTTACAGCTACTTGAAGTATTTACTGCGTTTACTTTGTTGTATGGACAAATAAAAAACGCCTCTAGTGTACGAATAGTCAATTTTTTTGCTTCAAATTAAGTTCCAGTTTACGGGTAAAAACGGGTGAATTTTTAGTCTGACAGCTCCTTTCACTCCACTCCACGCAGTTAAGAATCATTTCATGATTTTAATATCCCAAAAAATAAAGCTTCACAACTAGTAAGTAATTAGAAGCAAAATAATACCCCAATTACAAAGTACACAGATAAAATAATAAGAAATACCTAGCAGAGAGTAACATTTAATTTACAAAATTTATTCATTCATTTTAACGAGGTTGTATTCAACAAAAAAATAATTTACTAGCGTGAACGTCCGAGTGAACCGGTTTCATCAATTACTGTTGAATTATGATTATTATCATAACTTGTACAGTCAACAAAAGAGATATCTAATCTAAAAATACCTTTTAAAATATTAATGCTTGCAAACAGGTGCGGACCCGTGCTCCACCTAATTTCACGTATCATTGTTGGCTTTTTATTCAAATTAATATAAATACATTAAAAATAAACTGTCTTACCACAAACAAGTTAAACACCTGTTGAATACTTGTCTAAAAAACTGTCCACGTCAAAACCACACTTCACGTTGATATAAGGATCGTATACACTTTTTTTTAGACAAGCGTTCAACAGTTGTTTATCTTTTAGTGGTAAGGTGGTCTGCCTTTTGAAAATGTGTATGTCCAGATATTTCTTTTGTTGGCTGTACATGTTTATTATATAAAACATAAATAACTTTTTAAATTGCATTAGTTTTCTAATATAACCCCATATTTTAAATCGTAAACGTGTTTTTTAATTCTATAGAAGCTGTGAGCACTCAGACCTATAGTTTCAACCCCAAACGGCCCAAAAGTTACCACTAAGATTATTTACGCCGCTTGACCTTCTCAATTATTATTATTTTACGAAACAATGTTATATTTAACTACTGAAAATATGCAGAGTTTGATTTTTTTCCCGATTGATGACAGTTGAAAAGGACTTATTGGTGAAGTGCTACAGTAAGGCGTGTCTACTGCCTCGCCAGGAAAGCCGCGGGCAAACGCTAGTTATATCACAGTAAATGGTTCCAATTGGTTTGCCCCACAAAGAGTACCGTTTCGGCCCTGGGAAACTCTCATTTTCTGACTTAGTTTTAGGCGCAATTCAAAAACCGCAACGTGGTTAATTTTGATTATCCTTTAGAATCTACAGAACCAGACACGCAAATTCAATGATGATGATGCCATCTTTTTTTACCGACTTCAAAAAAAAGGAGGTTATCAATTCGACCCGTATGTATGTAATATTATCAGAACTGCCCAGTTTTCATATATGTTAGTCTATATCAGCGTCTGAACAAATGTGCCAAATTTCATAAGTGTATGTATGTATGTATGTTTTTATGTTTGTGCACGCATATCTCCGGAACTATAAGTTCGATTTAAGTAATTCTTTTTTTGTTGTACTAGGTATTGTTCAACTTAGGGTACACTGCAAGTTTCATCAAAATCGGTTCAGTAGTTTTAGAGATATGGATTTTTTTATGTTGTGACGGATTACAAGATTAGTGCATATGTAAGAAAATTTTGTATTTTATGTATTTTACAAGAATTTGGGTTGAATATTAAATAAATAAATAACCTAAAAAAAGGGTAAAATAAAAACTTTTTTTTAAAAAGTACCGACTTCAAAACAAATACAAAAAAGTTTAAAATAACTTTTCTTTCGGAAGTCGGTGGCTTTGTTTTGTTGTGTCATTGACTATTGCCACCGACTTCCGAAAGAAAAGTTATTTTAAACTTATTTGTATTTGTTTTGAAGTCGGTACTTTTTAAAAAAAAAGTTTTTTTTCTTTTTATTTACCGATAGTTTCGCGTTTGAATTTCTCATCTCGACTGATGGTAAGCGAAGATGTGGTCGACGATGAAGCTCGCTTGTCTAGAAGTAACCTGTTCACTCTTGACTTGAAGACCCCAAGGTTATAGCTATCTGGAAATACAGAACCCAGCAGGGAATTCCATTCCTTAGCTGTGCGCAAAAAATATTGGCAAAACGCTTTGTAAGTAAGTATTTACCGAAGAGATGCCCAACATGTAAAGATGGCGCATTGCCTTACGTCTTGTAATCCGAAGATGAAAAGGACCAGACGGAATCTAATCTATTTTGGCCACAGCGACTGCAATCGATGTCTTTCTATAATGGTAGAACTTATAGCATTCTGCCCTTTCATGTGCTCTCCATATCCAACTTTTGTCGAAAAACTCCGAGCATAAAACGGACATGATAAGAACACGATTGACGACACTATAAGTTATATTTGCAGGCGGTCTAGCTTTTAGCTCGTCACGCTCCTTGACTTACGACCTCCTTGTACTTTTAAAGGTCTTCTAAACCTGCTGCTGATGCTGATACACGCAAATGCAATAAGTCACAAGCAAACAGTCTCGGCTTGCGGGAATGTCCAAAAAATTGACCGTGCACTTGGGATTTTTATTTTATGTTTGCCCAGTGAAATTTCTCCTGTAACCAAGATGCGTTTACAAAACTTTAAGCTCACACAGACAAACAGCCCCATAAATACCAGTTACCTATAATAATATACTTTCGTGCGGCATCGAACACCAGTCTCGCAGTGCAACAGCCAATCGCTTAACAATTGCGCCAGCTGTGATGTAGTATCTATCCTGCTTACTCACTAGAACATTGAATAGTTTGATAGTTAATTCGGTGCTGTTACACCGCCGCTTGCGCACGCACTTTAACGGTTATCCGTCGCACCACATTCTGTATCTATCCGCCACAGTCGCGCACGCAACCATTCGATCTATCGGCCATTGATCGATTAAAACATCGATTTAAAATATTAATCGAATAACTAACAGTGGAATAAAATAGTTTAAGAAAAATCGTATAAAATTATAGTGAAGTGAAATAATGTGGATTTTTATGTATATGTGAAGTTGTGAAGTTTTGTCTTATTGTTGGATTGTTTCCAAAAATTCAAAATGGTAAGTTGTTCTTTTTTTACTGTCGAGTATTTAAATTAATTAACCACTAGTTGTGTTGACAGGTTAATTAATAAGTTAGGAATTAATAGCGCCAAATAATGTCGGGTTTACGGTTTCTGATTTAATTGTTTGGCAAGAACGTAATAAATAATGTCTACCCACTTATAATTTAAAATATTGGATGTTGTTGGAATAAAGGTTTACATTATGCAAGTAGAAAATGTATGAGTGAAAAGTCAAATTACCGAAAACCATTATGAACTTTGCAACTTGAATCTTAATCCCGTAATATTCCTAGTACTTTTTTTATTTTTTCTAATAGGTATGTAATACGATAACGCGACACTCCAACACAATAGATTTTTTTCTAATAAAAATAATGTTCCGAAATTAAAAAGGAAAATAAAATATAATACTTATACAATTTTTTCTGTAATACTTATAAAAGAATCTATCAATCTATAATATAAAAGAAAATTAACGATAGGAATATCTGGTTTATTTTAGTGTGCGTATTTAGGTTTTTTTTTTATAATTAAAAATTATGTAATAGTTATATTTAAAACCAAGAAATAAAGGAATAATGCGATAGGAATATACTCGTAAATGACTATAATATAATAAGACCAAACTATCCTACTAACAAAGCATGGAAAAAATAGGTAATATGTTTTTAAATAAACTAAAGTAAAGCTTGAAACATTTCATATTATGGACTAGGTAGGTATGCCTGAATCAAATAAATAAATTGAACTAAATTTTAAAAACTAATACAGCATCTTAAATCTTAGATTATAGAATTTTTAGATTCCTAGTAGGCCACTAAGAATTGAAGTTAAAAAAAAGAAGACACATTACCTCCTTCGTTCGATCCCTACGTCACGCACCAAGGAATTAGGTACATTAATTAAATGTGTCACACTCACACATCTACTGGGTGTAAGGGAAAGCCCTCCGTAAACTTTCAGGGCTTGCTCAGTAGACGAAACTGAAGAATCTTCCACAATTTTTTTTTCAGGAAATGAAAAAAAAATCAGCCTCACCATAGAAAAATTATACCGAAACATGATTGGACAGTTTGTATGGAGAGGCTGTTTTTTTTTTATTTTCGTCTACTGAGCAAGCCCTGAAAGTTTGCGGAGGGCTGTCCCTTACACCCAGTATACTAAATTAAAAGCTGAAGATTTTGTTTGGTTGAATGCGCTAATCTCAGGAACTATAATTGTTTCGGATTGAAGCCGAGCAGCGGCATGCGGCAGCGGGGTTGAAGCCACGGGGAAGCTATAGTTTATAAAAAGGTAGCTACACGAAAAGCGTTATCTTTTGTTTTGAGGACGGAATCTGGATTTTTTTTCTTTTTTTTTTCTCAGACGTAGGTATAATATCACAATAAAATAAAAATTAAAACAAAATTAAAATCAGAATTAAAATAAAATATACTTACGTCAAAATTAAAATAAAAATTAACATCAAAATTAAAGTCAAAAACAGTTTAAAATCCAAATCAAAATTAAAGTCAAACAAAATCAGAATCAAAATCTAATTCAAATATAAATTAAAATTAAAATAAAATTAAAAGATAACTCAAATAAAATTAAAATGAATGTCCTAATTTCAATTGTCAATTTTATAGAAAATCATGAAACAATTACCTCCCCGACGCGGACGCCTTTAATAATAATCTAATCCTCAAATATTCAAATCACCTTATATATTTGTGATTATTATTATTATAAGATTTAAATAAAACATAATAAATGGTAAAGTTTGAATAATGCAGAGGTTACGGCGTCGTACTACCTGCTGGTCGAATTCCGAAGAATAGCTATCTTAGCCTTCCACGTGGCAAAAGAAGACAATGAAATAAAAAACAAAAAGAGACCGGTTTTTCGTAATTTTTTGTCACGGGAACCTTCCCTCCCTCATTCATTCATTCATTCATTAACTTTTTTGGCGTAAAATTACGTTTTTACAAGAAATATTTTCGGCCTAACAACTAAAATCGTACCTATTTAAATAGGTACACGTGGAAATGTTTACACCGTGTCTAAAACATACGGAATTTCATATAGGTACAAGAAATTGTTCGGTTAAAATTAATTATTACACAGTAGAGCTGTGCCGTGGAACAAATTCGACGACTAGTCGGCGAATTTGGCTGGCGATTGGGTTGGATGATTGATGATAAATTATGAAAGCATAACCTTTTAATACGTTTTTTTACTCATAATCAAAATATAGTCTGTTTGTGATAAATCTTTCCAAGCAGCATCGTTAACATCTTCGGCACCTCGGCCTCTTTGGAAGACGTGCTTCTGAGAAGTTCTAATCTGAATTGTGGCAGGATGCAGCCTTTTTTTAAAACTCGTCGGAGTATAGATACCGGCATGGATCTTGAGCGCTGACCTTCACCTGCGCAGAAGTGAGTTATTAGGTCCCTTTGGTAGATGAAGTGAGGAAGGGGGCGGGGAAAGTGTAGTGATTGGCCCGCGTAGCGTGCCGTAGCGCATCGCGTCATAGCTGCCACTCCGGATTTGTTGTTTTGTGCGTTTTATTTGTTTTATTGTGCGTTTCATTTGTCGATAAGTGTACGATGCGCAAAGCGATCCCCACTCTTACGCCGAGTGCTCAAGAACCGTGCCGTTTCCGTTTTCGTTTTAGTCTATTATTTATTTTAGGTAACCGAGACCAATACATTCTATTTTACCTTAACGTGAATACCGTTTCATGTATAAGTACCAGGATCAAAGATTTGAAAGGAGATTGTTTGCAAAGGCGAAGGGCCAGTTTGATAGACTTCGCTTACTATAAACATCTACAACAAAGTGGAATAAAAACGAAACGACTTACCTTTGCGATAACTGTCCTCTAAAAAAGGTACCTAATATTTTTCAACTTCATTGGTCGCGGGACTTACGAATTAAGTACCGTGACCCCGGAACGTAAAGGGATTTTGAAGAACACCGTGGATAAAGTCAGTAGCTACGAGTCTGACAGTCCCTCCCGCTCTGCCCTGGGTGGGTGGACTCATTTGATGATTTTGCCACGATAAAAAAAAAGTTGCATTGGTATCAAGCAGTACCCAAATTACACAGTTTATTTATTTTGTAGTGCTGATTTTTTTCTGTGGTTCTATTTCTGTAAAAGAACCTATTTCCATAGATAATACGGTGCATTTTTAAGAGAGTCCAGAAACCTTGACCAGCATCAGTGATACTTCTTTGCGCATTCGGGGAAACAAGTAAGTACCACGTGTCAGAAGCACGTGGTAAAAACTGTTTCAAAATAAACATTTAAGTACCTATATAATAAAAAAGATTTAGCACGTATTTTTTAACAGGGTCGTTCCCAAGGCGGGTTTTTAACATAGGTACTAAAATATCTATACTACAAAAAATACCTTGTAGTAAAATAAAGATTTTTATAATAACTAAATTCACAGCCAGTCCAAAACCTTTGATTTCACAAATCGCACGCAAAGGCCTCGTAACGAAATTAGTTTATGTATGAAACCATGACAATAACTGCATACAGTTTTGATGAACAATATCCATCGGCAAAATAATGATGAGCTTTTAGCCAATGAGATCTCATACCCTGGAAGGAGCGGCAGTCCAGACAGTCCCTGTCAGATTCGTACTGATAAAATCCACGGTGTTCCTTCAGAGCCCCGTATGACCCTGATAAAACGGTCCTGCCACCCCGATGATTTTACCATGATATTAAAATACCACGGTTGCACATGTGAACATTCAGATGGCGCTTACAACAGTGTCGAAATATCTCTCTTTCGAAACAAGAAAAAATACCCCGTTTTAACATTATAAATGACAGGAATAGGATCTATAAAAATAGAAAAATACTTTATTTTAATTTTGTGTACAAGTAAAACAGTAGATACGGTTAAGTTTACACTTAGTTACAATAATTTATTGTGAAATAGTGATATCCCATACAAGTCATTAGGCATTTGCCGCGCGAACCGTGAAGCGTGTGGAACTGTGGAAGTGTCTCGGCCGAGGAAAGCGTGCGCGCTGCCGCGGGCGATCGACCACAAATAGTTCTACGCGGCTACTTTACGAAGTAGCCGTAGAATTATTTGTGTGGTACTGCACTATATCCAATTTCCGTCATCCGTGAGATTAAATGTGGTCGGGCTGGTCTTGTAATCTCGATGTTCCAGGCATCAGGTCGCTCTGACTTAAATAGAAAATATAGAACATGTTAAAATAATAAGAAAAATGAAACAACCTACATATTTTATTTTTGAAGTGACTCGGACACAAATCCTACTACGCTTATGTTGGTGGAATCCAAAACCAAGTGATTTGCAAAAAAAATATATTTCAATTTTATCGGTCAGAGCCGTCAAAGTTGCGAACGCTGGGTGGCGGTAAAGTCGTGGACGGTGCCAATATATCACACTGCATAATAATAATAATACGCGCGACCTACGTAGGATACCGACAACAGTCCTCAATTCAGGCTTCAAGGTGTGTCTTGGAAATACTACCGACCGAAGAAGTAATCAAATTTATATACCAATAAAAGTTATTGAGGCCCTTTTGTCACGTAGGAAATGAGATGATGATCATCAAATACATGAACAGATCTTCATAAATCGTAGCTAAGAACGGCTAAAATCTACTTTCAAACAAAGAAAATAACATAACAAAAGCGGTTCATTCGTTCATTAGGAATTTATTTACAGACAACCCCGTCAAACTTATAATACCCTCTCTTTTAGCATCGGGGGTTAAAAAGAAACCATATTTACGAGGATTACTGAAATCCACATAGCAGGAACGTATATTTGAGTCTGTATTTACTGATAGGTATAATCTTAGTGTCTTTACCTAAGTCAAGAGTGAATAGATTACTTCTAGCCACGCGTGCTTCACACGTTCGGTGACCATCAGGCGAGATAGTGGCAGTTATACCATCTGAAAGAAACAATGTATCACTTGTCGCTTACTTGTTTTATGAGGGCTCCTCGATTCGCGCCCGTTTCGAGGTGGGTTCCTCGGTTGCGCTGCCGGCGTCCGTACCTCCATGCGGAGGAGGCACTTTTACGTCACGGTTACGAAACAAAATTTTCAGTTCTCCGTTCAGCAGCCTATAATAAACACAACAACACACTGTCTTCACAATATTCTGAGGAAGCTCTTGCTTGGGTCAAACCTGATTCAAAAAGCAGTACTTCTGACATTTTATGGCGCAGCTATTTGTTGAGCAAACACCCCAGTTCAACCTCCAGTTCTCATTCAGGACTATCCCATTGGGATAGGACAACAAAAGATAGAATAAGACCAGAATGCTCTTGAAATAAAAAGACAGTACGCTCCGTTTACATACTTGTCAACATTAGGTCCCTCCTTGACGTAAATGTTAATCTTAATTCCGCTTATGATCACGCTATGAGCTAGACACCGGTCCAATAGTAGCTGGCGCAGAAGTCGCGACACGTTCGCTTGGGTCCAGGTTTTTAACCTGTGAAGAATAAGCGGAGATAAGGAAACGACAGATTTTCCAGTTCTTATCGTACTTAGTCATCTCTGGCACTGAGTGATCCTCTCGTGGATGTTACTCACCGGCCATGTAGGGGCGTGTTCTTGAGCTCTTGCAGCCGCGCCTGCATGGAGCCGCGCAGTGCGTCAACCATTTGCATCAGTGTAAATGACGAAGTATAGCTCTCACGAATGCAGCGCACTATCAACTTGCAGTGCTCCGTAACGTCCTCTACCTTTAAATCATAAATGAGCGTTTGTTAATAGAAAAACGTAAATTCACGCAATGGTGTCCACGCAGTGCCTCAATTAATAATAGTGAGCCCTCAGAAAAAGTTTTAAAAGCCCAGCTCAGCCAGCTCAGCCTTTTAAAGGGAAAGAAAATTAATATGTGTCATCTTACGCTGTAATGATTAAATATATCTCAATAGAAACCTGGATGTGTTGTCAAATGTCACATTAGCCGTCAAAGAACTGGTTATAAGATACAATATTAATTTGAAAAGATGGCTTGTATATTATGATAACCTCGTAGTGATTTTTGTCGAGGCAGTTGTCGCAGGCAGTAGCGTTGTTCCGGATGCACTCCTCCCGGTCGTACCGCTCGCCAAGGTAAGCCAGCACCTGCTCTCGCCGGCACTCTGTTAAGCTCTCGCATACTTTCATCATACTCATTACGTTCGCCATATGCATGCCGATGGTTTTTTCCGTGCCGTTAGGACTCCCTACAAAATAAAATGTGGTAAAAAATTTACTATAGGCAATTTAATTAAGAATATAAAGTTACCTTCATAAGATATATACGTACTTATAGTACCTTCGAGTATGAATACAGTTCAAAGCCACTCACTATGCAGTAGTTTTATTTGACGCAGAACGTCTGTGTAGGAGTAATAGAGCTGACATATGGCTTGGTCCCCGTCCCGCCAAGCAGGTCCCGTCTCCTGGTAGTACCCCTCAACTGACTTGGGCATGCTGAGGTGGATTACGAAGCGCACACCCGCCTTGTCTACGCCCATGCCGAACGCTACCGTTGCGCAGATCTGAATAAAGAAAATGTAATATGATCTGCACACACAAAACTTTTAGTTGCTGTTTACAAGAAATTAACTAGCTCTTTTTGAACTGATATAATAAAAATCAATTTTTCTTTTGTGTTACTTTAGTGGTACCTACCACATGGCACTTATCGGCGAGCCAGTCCGCCTGCACCTCGTTCCGCTCCCTATCCTTGTACCCCGCATGGTAACATTTGGCCAGGACTCCGGCCTTGCACAAGTCGGTCGATAAGGCATCACACTCTTTCTTTGTGATGCAATATACTATGCCTGATAACCTGAAGCATTCCAAAATTTTAAAACATAAATAATATAATCACGACAGCACGATTGGCAGAGATAGCAACCCAAGATTTTTGGGCACAATTCAAAGCATTTTAAGGAATGTTTTTAATGGTAACGCGAAACTCACCCACAGAAGTTTTTTTTGATGACCTCAACAACATTTTTGTTGAAATCAGTCGTAGTCTTCTCGAGTATCCTATAGGTGAGGTTGGGCCGGTTGAAACTACTGAGGAACCACTTGCAGGAGCGCAACTGCAGCTGGCGCACGATGTCTTTGCGCACGCGCGGCTTGGCCGTGGCCGTCAGCGCGATGATGGTGGTGTTGGGGAAGTGGTCGCGCAGCTCCCCCAGCCGCATGTAGTCGGGCCGGAAGTCGTTACCCCACTGAGATATGCAGTGCGCTTCATCGATCACAAACCTGAGTCCACACGTAGTCCAGTCAAAATAGACAGTTCAATTAAAAAAAATATACAGACGCCGCTGATTTTGGTAAATACCGTGGGGATATTTATTTTTGATGAAACTTACTATGTTCGACAAAAATCCAAAATTTTGACATTTGATTAAGATTTCTAAAAATATTGAGCTATGTCGTATGATTTGTTATTTGATCACTACCTATTCTTATGTCTAATTTGACAGAACTAACAGTTACGATTTTACCAACTTCTAGAACTTTTACAAACTTTAATAAATCGACGTAATACGAATAGTAGATAAATTCTGGCGTCGTGGATTAATCAATGGCTTACATTACCTAGCGAGTTGCCCGCGTGAGTACAGTTGTTTGAGACTGGATTTCAAGTCCAAGGAGCTGCTAATCTTCTCGGGGGTGACGTAAACCAGTTTGAAGTCCGGCTCTTGAGACAACTGGCGAAAGATTTCGGCACTCTCATTTTGTGATAAATCGCCCGACAGGTTCGCTACAGGAATCTAGACAATAAATGATTGCCTCATCAATACGAACCAGAAAATAAATATTTAGGGGAACAGTGTATAAGACGGGGACGATAATAATCGCGAGGTATAATGGGGACATACACTCTTTGGTCGCGGGACTGTCTCACCTGGTAACCGTGGCCCTGGTACGTAAAGGGCTATTGAAGGAACACCGTGGATTTTAGTCAGTATAAGTCTGACAGTCCCTCCCACCCTGGGCGGGAGGACTCATTTGATGATTTTACCAAAGAACCACCAACAGCTTCGACTGTGTTCTGTCAAGACACACGAGTTCGTTTTCCTTCTGGATGAGCTCACTTCCATCTTAGTTCTTCTGAGTTAAGATTGAGATCAAGAGCAAATAAGGAATCTACAACATTATTTTTTGTTTATGCGAAACCCGATACACAGAAATTACGAGTAAACAACGAATATTGAACTACATCGGTATCTTCTAGACTCTAGAATCTAGAGCTTTCACAGTTAAATATGCTTTGGTTTAAATCGAAAGATGAAATAGCAATACTTCGGTACTGCTATTTCATCTTTCGATTTATAAATACCTTGTAACAGTTTAATTACAAGATAACAAATTAAATTTTATTTTAGAATATAAAATACAAGAATGATATCAAAACACAGTTCAGCACTATACAGTTCACTGTCACGCACAGAAGGTTAGGCCTTGGTAATGACCTCCAGCAAGAGGCCTCCGCAGGTAGGACCGCAGCAGGTAGTGGCCCCAACAGGCAGGACCGCAGCAGGTAGAGAGAAGACTGAAGTAGACCGTCAACTGCCCTACCGGTTTCCTCACGATGTTTTCCTTTACCGTTTTGAGAGCAGTGGTGATGAAATAAATTACACAAAGTAATGCGCCAGCCTGGGTTTACCCACGACCTACAACTGGTAGGTAAGTCGGGGCCGATACCACTGGGCCACCACTGCTCGTAAGTATAATACATAGTAGTGACAAACTTACGCGAAGCGTCTTTAATTGATTGACTTGGTCCAGAATGAGTGACTTGAGCGGTGATATCACTATGGTGACGCCGGGCGTCAGTACCGCCGGTAGCTGGTAGCACAGAGATTTACCTAGGGACCACAACTGCCAATATGAAACACACAGGATTCAAGAAAATAGAAAACTGAAAATTTCTTTAAAATTAGATCAAAATAACACAGGTTGGGGTGCTAAGACAAGAAACCTCCACGTGCGTCCGTGGACTGGAGTTCCCTCTCGGATACGTCCGGGGGGAAGACCAGGTTTTCGGGCCGACGCGCGACGCACCCTGGGATGCGGGTAAAAACTCTTCCTTAGGCACCGTGTGCCTAAGGGGTCTCTTTGCCCGTATGCGAATAGCCTGTCTGGTTGAACGCTCCAACGCGTGTCCCAATGCAAATGGGTAGCTCGCCGTCCGAACAAGGACCAAGCCCGGGTCGGTGGCACGTCGTGTCGTGTTTCGCGCGTGCCTTCGGGCAGTTTTCAGCAAACTGACGGGGCCCCTTATAGGGCCAAATGCCTGCCTGCCTGATTTTAGTCAGTAACAGTCTGACAGTCCCTTCCGCCCCACCCAGGGCGGAAGGACTCATTTGATGATTTTACCACCTAAAAACACAGATTCATAACATAAGTAATTTGGTCCATGTCGTGACATGGTAGCCTATGTGGAATACCTCTTTTTTATCGACGGTAATTCAGTTTTCACCTTACACGCTCGCAAAGATTTTATTTGTCATTCGAAATCTGAGCGCAAAACCCCATTTCCCGCGCTAACGCGGAAAATGTTTTTTTTTTTTTTTTTAATTCGAACACGTCTTCTATTCAATTATTTTCTACACTGACAGGCGAGCCGGCCCCACTGCATTTCCTCGCTTAGTGAGGTGAAAAGTTGTGTGGCAGCAAAGTTATTCTGCGTCTCGTACCTTTGAAAACTTCGCTACGCTTAGGATTCTATATTAGAACCGCTCGCTTCGCTCGCGGTTCAATCCTAAGCTTTCTCGCTTGCTCAGTTTTCAATTCAAGTACTCGCGCCGAAAAACAACTTTGCAGCCTTGCATAACAAGTAAATATTTATCGATGCAAGTTTACAACCGCCATGGGACAAGATCATAAATTGATTATTTGTTGCCATGCACTTGGTGACTTACCGCCTCCGGTAGGCATGATCACGAAGCAGTCGTGCTTCAGCATCGTGGCGTTGATGACCTGCAGCTGGTTGGGGCGAAAATCCTGGAGCCTGAATCGTTCATTCAACTCCTTCATCATCTGCTCCGAGTGGGGGTAATGAAGGCCATCAAACTCATCTGCAAAACAAAAACTTTCCCAAATCTTAATCTAAAATTAATGTCTTTGACAATTCAAAAGTGCCTGTAACTGGGTTAATTCCCCATGAAAAAAGGATGTTTAGATTAGCCAAAGGTTTTTGTGTTTTTAATTTTTAATTATTGTAAATTCGCCTCATTTCTTTTTTCAGCACGGATAGCAGAACAATTAAATAATAAAATCCAGCACAAATTATCGAAAACGAGGACACAATTTGGAATCTGAAAAGAAAGTACTAGGAGAACAGGATCAGTTTTTTTCGTGGGGAATTAATTTTGTGGCGAATTTACAACAACCCATGATACTGGCTTTTTTAAAATTAGTAATTTTCGAACTTGAAAATAATTTAAAATTGACGTTATTAGTTATGAAAGGATTGAAGGATCATAAGGTTACCCGATAGTTCCGCCAATGTTACACTCGCAGCACAACGTTTGAACATGTGAGCTATAATGTTTGCTCTTATTGATAGCGCTCTAGCAGTCGCGTCCTTCTGCGAAGCAGTCATGCTAACGAAGGAGGAGGCGGGACGCGTGAGAGAGAGGACAGCGTCCACTTCACGACCCAGCCGCCAAGGGAGACGCCGATGGCAACGTCGCGAAGCGATTTCCGGCCACCGTAGGCGCGGGCATGCGGACGGTGACTAATGGGTGACGCGCGCCTCAAACAGCTGTCAGCAATCGGCGCTTAGAGGGCCAAAGCCTGCTGGGGTCGCGGTACTGACTCATTAGGTAACCGTGACCCTGAAACGTAAACGGCTATCGAAGGCTAAAATCCACGGTAATCGTGGATTTTAGTCAGTACAAGTCTGACAGTCCCTCCCATGCCTCGGGTGGGAGTAGGGTTGCCAGGCGTCCGGATAAAGCCGGACACAGTCAGGATTTTTGGTTGCGTGTCCGGCCACATTAGACCGTGTCCGGCCTGTCCGGCTTTTGATAGGCTTTTTAGTTTCATAATTTTTTACATAAGTCATGATTTGGTTTCCTCTCCGTCCATCTCACCTTATATGACTAGCGCAAGCGAGTGACTAGCACTAGCCGCGCTTGCTTTCGTCTTTCGGCTAGAGGAACCGTGTAGTTGAACAGAACCTTCCTTTTAGTTTCAAAATTTGGTCGTGTTATGTTAGGACAAAAAGTTGAAAGTTTCCGGTCTTTTCGCCTAAATGTCCGGCTTAATTGACTGGTATGTCCGGCTTTTCGGTTTTGGCAACCCTATAGGTGGGAGGACTCATTTGATGATTTTATCACGAAAAAAACATTGATAGCGCTCTACGCTCCCTATCCATGACCTCGTCATCACGTAACAGAAGGGACCTGTATTTCTACCATGAGTTGTCATTACGATACTCGATCATACGCATCGACCGCGTTTGGCGTTTTCATTGATTGAGAGTTCATACAACCTTGAAACGGGCCAATGAGAGCGCTAAATGCGGTCGATATCGATGATCGAGTATCGTAATGACAACTCATGGTATGGGTACTGGAGCCGGGGACTTTGTGCCTGCCAAAAAAATGAGATTCGAAAAATTGCTTTGTACTTCAACAGGCTATTGCTATCGTCAGCGTGGTACGATACTGTAGCTATGCGACAACAAAGATAATAATTATAATATTATCTTTCGTGGAATCAGTGGATTAATGATAATGTACAGGGCGTCTTACGGCTACGTCACATGGAGGGAAAGTACCTTGAATATTGCAGATAGAACATTTTACTGAAAGAAGACATTATTTTAATTTAAAAAACAATTTAAACTGCATTCATAGATTTTTAAATCATGGTTGAACCAGGAGTCGAACGCGCTCGAGAAAAAAGTTAACTTTTAGCTTTATCATACCAATCGAAAGGCTTCCTCACAAGGATTATTTTTTGCTAAATAACATAGTTCCGTTGTTGCGGCTGTAAAGCCCGTTAAGGAGGCATGAATTCTCGTATTGAACTGCTTTGCTCTACAGGCATGACACATTGTCACCTATCCGTCGAATCGCATCATAACTATATAATGTAATAAATAAATATTACATCCGTTATATACTTGCATCTTCTGAAAATAAAGCACTTACCAGTCGTGCCATCGTTCTTCATGTCTTCAAATATCTCAGGTTCACATTCTAGCCAGTCATCTTCATCAACAAGGTTAGCCTGAGGTCTGCCCAATGCATAACTGGTACTAGCGACAGAATGAAAGCCGTTGACCCCCGCTTCAGTGCCTTCAGTTGCTTCTGGCGAAATATCTGTTTCATCATCCAAATCAAGTGCCTCTTCATAGTCATCCCCTTGAGATATAATTTGAATTTCATTTTCATCATCCTCTGTAAACGTGTTAAGAATTTATGGTTAAATATGTTTTTGTTTATCATAATTTATAAATTAAACAGTGATAATTACTTACCTGAAACAATTATGATGTCGGTCAAGTCCGACGCATTGACCACTTTTTGTTTAAAGGCCCCAGGTATGGGACTGTTTACTACATTTGCCTTACTGGTACTGGCAACAGAATCATTTTTACAATGAACCATATCTGCTTCTGATGGCATGTTTGTATTTATATTGCCCCTGTTCACATCATTTTCAGCTCTTACGAGTAATTTTCCGTTTTCTTTATTTGCACTAAATGAGTCTGTACTAGGTCTATTTCTGTTACTAGGAATTTTGGTAGATTGTTGGATGTACCCTACAGAGCTCTGTGGGGCTGGTGCAAATTTTGTCGCTTGTGTCACAGCTAAAGGATTAGGATATCCTAGAGTATTCCGTATCCTCTCAAGAATCTGCACGTTTTTCACTACCCTTGAACCAGAAGACTCCACGTACAAACTTTTTCTGACTGTTTCAGCTACTTCTGGCCTGATATTTGTATCACTGCCCTTGTTCACTTGCACATTATTAATATTTCTTGGTGTATTATTGACTTCATTTCTGTTAACTGAGTCTGCGCTAGGTCTTTTGTTGACCTGTGGTAGTCGGACCTCTATAGATATCTGCGGTACTGAAGTACTTGTTATTGTTTTTTTCGGAGTTATAGGATCTTGTGTTTCGGGAGCATTCCTCTCACTTCTATTAGGCATGGAATTGTGATCTCTTGAAATTTCTGTATTGTGAACCTCATGCATAGCGCAATGACCGTGCGGTCTACTAGATTCCTGGCCAACGGTATTTACATTCAAACAACTACTACATCTGTTATGGATAACAGTATCAGATTTCGTTAACAGTTGCTTTAGCTTTAATTGTAAAATTTTTACTTTCTCAAAAACTGTTTTATCATGTCCAGGGATACTTTCTTTTAAATTACTTATGGTTTGATCGTAGCAGTCAAATACTTTTTCTAGTAGTTTTATGTACAGTTCATTGCACTGTTTCATGTCATCAGGTTCTATGGCATCCTAAAACATTATCAAACGTGAATTATTCATACATACTTCCTGGCATTCGCTAGCAACAATAAATAAAAAATTAAATTAAATTTTGACTTTGGCTAAAATAATTGAATTTTTTCTACCTTGTTTGATATCTTCGCAGTAAGCCACACCACACTGTTCAAGAACTCGGACATTGACTCATCCATCACAATAATCCATGAGACACTGTTTCCAGAAAGAACCAAAATCTTCTTGGTGTTTTATATTTAAGATTATCCAACTTAATGTTTATATATTATTTTAATATTGCGGATATTGTGCATCATAACCGCTTTGTTTGCTGACTACTATCGAACAACTAGGAAACGATAATTACGTACGTTGTTGGAGTCATCTGTTGATAAGGTATGTATCAGCGCAATCCTCACAAGTGTTGGTACTTGAGTGAACAAGGACAATTGTTTCAATAAATGCATTGAGGATATGCATGTAGGTAAATATAAATTTTAATTATTGCATCACAGAAACAATGTAGTCCACTTGTTTGAATTTGTCTGACAAAAAAAGAAGGGGTTTTCAATTCCTCTGTAATCTTTTTCTCACGAATGTTTCCCGATTTCTCAAAGACGGACCAATGTTTTTGTTTTTTTTTTTTGTTTTAAAGGGTACCTATATAGTTTCCAGATGGACACATCAAGTCAGGATCTGATGGTGGATTCCTAGCTAAATCGAGAGAACTTTTAAATAAATTACAACAAATCAACCATCACTGCTGCTGTCGCATATTCAATACATTGTTTAGCAATCAGACAACATTATATCATGCCCGCACCAATTAAACAGGGTAACCGGCCTATACACTACTACCGGACTCGCACACGAAGTGTTCCATTAAAATTTCAACTGTCTATCACAATTTGTGAGATATATCCTGGTGACAGACGGACAGTGAAGTCTTAATAATACCAGGCCTGTCTCACTCCGCGGTGTAGGCATAAAACTGCAAGTAGTTGCGGGGCCATTATGTCGTGGCCCATTCACTACGGCTGCCACGCGCCACCCGTTACGCACGCGCTCCGTCTCCTTAATATTTTTGTTACGTTACGTGTAGTTACGCACAAGTTTCTTGCTTTAGGTGCTTTTGGTAAATTAATAACACAATATTATTATGAAGAAAAAAAAATATAGTACATATTTAGTAATGATCAACAAAATTATCTCCCTGCTTGTGAAGTATGGGCTTAAATGATCATGATACCTAATCATGAGGTTACAAGTTTGGAAATGAGGCGAGATACTAATTGGGGGGGGGGGTGACCCTACTGGACGACCAAGATAAAAAGACGACACTCTCACTCACCTTAAGCTGAGTACTAAGAATTAAGATCGGTAGAAAGTAGAAAGATGTTTGCGTTGTTGTTTAAAAGTTCTAACTCAGAAAATGGCCACACTACGCATTCAAGGTCAGCGGTCGTGATTCGCTGCGCCACTTTTTTACCTACCTACAAAGACACGCAACGCGGGGCTTGTGACAGTATGCGATAGTAATTGGTCGGTTACTAGGTTGAGTGCAAAATATTAAGGACTGGCTATTTTGCCATAGACGATAAAAATCTTTTAAATATTATTCTTTTTTTTGTAAGATAAATGTTCAAAAATATAACAATAATAGGTAGAAAAGATAATATTATTATAAATATTATTCCTCACGTAAGGTGCCGAAGGTACCTACTATTATCATTCTGTGCTTACAATCAATAATGTATGTAGTAATCGATGACGAAACCAAAAAGATATAGGCTGATGATAAAAACAAAATTCCTTGAGGAACATAGGTATTTATGGTAATAATGTAATTTAGAAAATGCATAAAATACGCATAGGTATCTACCTATTTGTGCCTAAACTCGCAAGTCGCAACCCTATTGAGCTTGACCCATTTTTAATGTCGTTGGCGTCAGATAAACCAAAATAAACTCTCGGGCGTAACCATTCAGTACATTTTTGCTTGTGCACGGGAAGTTTAGGCTATTATAAAAGTAGGTGGGCGGTACGGCTGCCAGTTAAAATGTACTTTATTCTCTCGTATATAGATTTTACATTTGTTTGATTTTTTTTGGAGTAGTCCTTCTGTACGTATAGTACTATTAATTATTCTGTGATAATACATAGCTGGGTTTGGGTAAGTTACCCTACAAACAATAACATTTTTGTGGTAAGACCGAATCAAAGTGAGAAAAGAGGATTTTAAGCTTTGGATCAATGATATTATATATAATCTGAGGTAGATACGTTTTACCGACATCTGCGCGGCGCGCGGCGATACAAAAATAGGCTGTTCAGCATATTTGAACTCAGTCCGTACTGCGTCTGGCCGCGATGCGAACATACGTTTAAGCGGGAGTTTGGTGTTGAAAATAAACAAAAATGCCTAGCTGTGTGTTCAAAAAGTGCAATACTTATACTGGGCCGGCTGTAAAAAGCAAGAAGGATGTGTCTTTTCATTTCTAAGTACCGTATAATCTATTTAAAACGGAAAATCATAAATTTTATTTTACTCAAAAATCACTGTCGCGCTGTTGCCGCTTTGCCACCTACACGAACGAGACAAATAGTGCGTTGCATGTATGAGTGACAGAGAGAACGAGAAAATGGCACGCGTGTTGTCAGTTCGAACGATGGCGATGCTAGAGGATGTTGGGGTCGTACGGCCATATGGGGCTACAATATTATTTTTCATCACTGGTATTTAATTATTATCATTAATTATATAAAGTTATAAAATAAAATAACTTTATTGAAATAAAAAGTAAGTAGCACTTTAACAATAACCTTTCTTTATTTTAATATTTAAAATATAATTTTGTACTTAGACATATTTGACCAGAAACCATTTCTTGTGAACGCAATCTTATTTTTAATTTTAACATTTATGTTGAAAAAAAAGCATTTGAATCAGAATTGACTTTTGGATTGTTTATTAAGGATATATCTGTAAATATAATAGTCTATAGTAGACAAATTAAGATAATTTCACAGAACGTGATTTATTGATGAAATTAAAAAATATATATAACTAAATTGCTTAAGAATTTGAATTACAAAAAAAAACATTTAAATCTGACAACACAAACTGCTGCAAGTTTGCGCATGCGCCGAATGGCGAATCAGTGACTATTCTTTGAGTTAAATATTTTATAAATAAGAAATTTTATCGTTAGTTGGTAATATATTTACGTAAACGTGCAATAAACCTACCTGTTCTTTTAGATCTACTAATATTAAAAGTAAATAAACATTTTTATTAAAAAAACTGTTTATTTTCTTCATTCTGCCTTCTATGGTACCTATTTTTCCCCAGTTCACCCTAGCTGGTAGCCGATGCAACGTGATTGGCTGTCGTTGACAATTGCCACGTGAATGTGTTTATCTCTTTTTGACATTGGGGTCCTATATATCTCTGTCATCTTCTAACGTACTCAATGATATGCTTAGGTTCTTGTAGGTAGTTACTAAAATATCGCCATGTTTTTATTTCTTTACAATGAGTATGACGTCTCTATTGGTAAAACCTCATTGCTTTGGATATGCTGGAGGAGAAGCTTGACATATCATGGAATCAATTCCGAACGAACGTTTTGTCATTAATCGAACTCGGCGTCAAACAGCGTCTATCTTCCATCGTTCAGAGACGTATCCTCACTTACTTCGGACATGTTTCGCGGTGAGGAGACTCGTCTGTGGAACGCCTTGTGGTGCAGGGCAAAGTTAATCGTACCAGAGCTCCAATACGCTGGACAGACCAGATCAAGGCTGCATTGAATGGTGCCTTACACGAATGTACCAGGAAGGCAGCGGTGCGAAAGAGATGGTGGCTCATTGTGAAGCGAGCCACACTCCTGATGTGACGTCCACGACACTCGGTCAAAAGTGTAGCGACTGAGAAGAAGAAAGACCGAATGAGGGCGTTTCACAGTATTTGAGACAGTATTTTTCTAAGCTACCACTTCTGGGTGTAAGCCCCCCAAGAACGTATCCAAACCAGTGCCAGCCACCTTCTTCAGATCATCGTGTCGCAGGGTGTCCCACACTATGTTTGTTAATGGGTAGTTCTTCAGAGACAAAATTTTCGATGTCTGTGGGTATATTTCCGTAACCAACTAACAAAACGGCATGTAATATTTTTTCCTGTATACTTTAGCTTTAGATCTAACTAGGACAAATTATATTTTTTTAATAGTAGCTATCTAGATACAAAATAAAAAAAATTGAAGTCTGTTCTCCTGATTCATATAGGGCGTCCGTTTCCCATTTTCCGGAACAAAATGGTCGATGTCGCATTTTCCCTTTGATTCATCAATATAAATTAAAGTTATATCGAAAGGTAATGAATTGACCTCTTACAAAAAAAATATGTAATAGTTGTAACTACGTTAGTGTGTTTATAATTAAGTAAATAAGAAGTGTCCAGCGTAAAATACTGATTAACATGGAGTAAGCTTTGCTTGACCGTACTTGGTCGAGGAATGATAATGAGAGTCTGGGATCCCGCATGGGGGGAAGCCTGTCGTACAACGGACATGCTAGAAAGCGGACGTGAGGCTGGTTGGCTTAGAACCCGGTGAAACAAAGGTAAATATCTGATTCATCTGTGCTTGGTTTAGGTACCTTGCTGATTACAATGCCTAATTTATTAATTTTATTTTGCTGTTTTAAGACTTTAATCTGAGTTTCGTGTGATGCCTTTGGGTTATAGATTCGTGTAGAAAAATGACAATACTGAAGTCTGTATGAATTATGAGTAAAGCATAATTTTAGGCATAATCATGATTCATCTGTGCCTGATTGATATGTTCAAAAGCCCATATGAATCTGAAAATAAATTAGTTTTCCCATTTTCCAGCAAGAAAGGAACACTTTTGTTACGTTATTTTACTTTTACAAGTCAATAGAGTGTGTGTGAGACAATTTTGACATTATTCTCCGGTATTTATTCATAATTCAAACTCTATCTGTTTGTTTTTATTTTGATATTGCAGTTCACAACAATGCCACTATCAACAGTAGAAAAGAAAGAGAAAAAGAGACTCGTAGAACGTACGAATTTTTTATCCTTCTAGGATGGAAATTGGAAAATAAGAAAAGATCCAGACGAGTATGCTGCGTGGAAATTAAAATAATTATATTTGAAAAGAAAGGGAGAAACAGCCAAAGTAAACTGAGAGAATATTATAATGTAGCATTAAAATGACTATCTGGTACCTATTTATAACAAAATTCTCGCTTTTCTGTAAGTTTATTTCTGTATAAATATTATTCTGAAAAACAAGAATTTTATTGTTGAATTGACCAGATTTTTTCCTTGATATGATCACTGATAATTGTTTTTATAAAAAAATATTATTGTTGTTATAATATTTTGATTATTTTCTTAATACAGAGCCCATTTTTATTTAAAGTTTTTCATTTTTATTTCTGTTCCTGATTCATCTGTATAAAATTCTGATTCATCTGGGCACTAAATTTTTAAACGTAAATATCTTAAAAACTACTTTGTAAAAACGAGTCCCTCATACAAATATATGTTATTTGGAATATCTATTTTCATATGAACATGTGTTACTGAGCTGAAAGTGAAATTAAAATTTGACCATATGAATCAGTCAAAGAATCGAATTTCGAAGAACTACCCTAATACGTGGTCTCCACTGCACATGTCTGCTCTATGGCCTGCCCACTTCTACTTCAGCATTGCAATATGGGCATGCGTGCGGCGAATAATGGGCGACTCGTTGTACGATCATGGACCAAGCCCGGGTCGACGGCGCGTTGTGTTCCACGCGCGCCTCAAAGAGTGTCAGGTGTGTCCTTAGAAGATCAAAGCCTGCCGGGTTCGCAGGAATAGCGAATTACCGTGACCCCGACACGACACCGTGGATTGTAGTCCGTACAAGTCTGACAGTCTCTCCTGCCCTGCAGTGGGTGGGAAGACTTATTTAGACTTTACATATTTGATGATTTCACCAAGCAATTAGTTGAATTCTGTAGCGAATGACTTCTTTTCTATCCACCAGAGAATGGAATAATGATACGTAAGTAGGCACTAATGACGAATGCTGTCGTATGTGAATGAGAACAAAATAACACATTTAGACAGTAGGGTCAGCTCACACCAAGACGCGACGCGACGCTACGTGACGCGACGATACTGGAAATGTGTATCTTTTCGTGTAGTAGGCAAAGTTTTTGAGTGGCTATTGAAATGTGCACGCGGCGTCACGCTGCATCGCGTCCTCGGTGAAATGTGTAGGATATTTTCGTATAGTTAATAAAATTAGATTTTGAGTCGCTTCGAAATGTGCGCGCAGCGTCGCGTCTCTGTGTGTGTTGACCCTTATGTAAGTACACTGCAGCTTGACACCTTGGTATACAGTGTCTAGACAGCCTTAGAAAGCTACTGTTATTCTTATAAATAATAACTGTTAAGTTATTTTTAATTCAAACTGGTCATGTTCCACTTTTTTAAAAAAAAATAATTTAAAGATAAACAAAAAACCCGACTGCGTAGAAACTAATTTTAAAAGAAACGTGAAAAATTAACTTAAATAAAAACTAAAAAGAAAGAAACAAGCCCAACAGAACAGCAGGAAGAAGCAGAACAGAACGACTCACAGTCGGGGCCCCTTGGCAAGATTTGATTGGTAAAATTTGAATGGGCCCCGACTGTGAGTCGTTCTGTTCTGATTCTTCCTGCTGTTCTGTTGGGCTTGTTTCTTTCTTTTTAGTTTTTATTTAAGTTAATTTTTCACGTTTCTTTTAAAATTAGTTTCTACGCAGTCGGGTTTTTTGTTTATCTTTAAATTATTTTTTTATTTTATACTTTTTAGTTACGATTTATTGTTCACTGTTTTTTTTTGTTTGTATATCATTTATATTTGATATAAAAACTTAAATCAATAAGTAAGAAAATTAGCGAGAATGATTTTTTTGTTAAACAACTTTAAATCGTTATATATCCTAAACTATTACTTAAAATGAAAAATGATAAAAGAAACCTAAAGATGATTTTAAAATACCTATTCAACGACACCCCACTTGACATAGTTCATCGACTTTTATTTTTTTCATTTTGACAATATGGCGTCTGGTTGTCGCTGTGGTGAATTTTGATTACTGTCATGTCTTTAGTGACACTCGCAAGGTTAAGACGAATCGATTGACGTAAGAATGATCAAAATCGGCCTACGCATTTGGTCTCTAGAACGCCACATAGAAACAAACATACATACATACATACATACTTACATACATACATACATACATAGACTGATAAACACATTACCCTCCTTTGCGTCGCGCAGTCGGGTAAAAACTAGCTAACTATTTCGACCCTCGCACACGTCACGTGGAGGTTTTTCAATACATTAGTTTTTTATGAAACACCTGATTTTTAGGGTTCCGTATCCGAATGGCAAAACGGAACCCTTATAGATTCGTCATGTCTGTCTGTCCGTCCGTATGTCACAGCCACTTTTTGTCGAAAGTATAAGAGCTATCCTGTTGAAACTTGGTAGGTAGATGTATTATGTGAACCGCATTAGGATTTTTACACAAATATAAAAACAAAACAAAAGTTGGGGTGCCCCCCATACTTAGAATTGAAACTCATTTTTTTTTTTCCACCAAACCCATACATGTGGGGTATCTATGGATAGGTCTTTAAAAATTATATTGAGGTTACTGATATCATTTTTTTCTAAACTGAACATTTTGCACGAGAGACAATTCCAAAGTGGTAAAATGTGTGTCCCCCCCCTCATCATCATCATCATCATCTCAGCCATAGGACGTCCACTGCTGAACATAGGCCTCCCCTTTAGATCTCCACATATACCGGTTGGAAGCGACCTGCATCCAGCGTCTACCGGCGACCTTTACAAGGTGTCCCCCCCTTGTAACTTCTAAATTAAGAGAATGATAAAACTAAAAAAAATATATAATGTAGACCTCAACAAAAACTTCCAACGAAAATTGGTTTGGATGAGATACAGTTAGCAGTTTTTGA
Organism: Agrotis exclamationis; assembly: GCA_950005045.1. Classification (NCBI taxonomy): domain Eukaryota; kingdom Metazoa; phylum Arthropoda; class Insecta; order Lepidoptera; family Noctuidae; genus Agrotis; species Agrotis exclamationis. The sequence goes on along the minus strand of OX465434.1, from coordinate 2,994,515 downwards.
GATATAGTACATTTTCAAAAACCGCAAATATAACTTTGCCATTCATACAAACACTATGAAAAACAAAGTTATTTTTATTGTTTGTGTATATTACTTACTAATCTCAATATAATTATATCCCTAATCTATGTTTGCTACTACGGAACCCTTCATGGGCGAGTCCAACTCGCACTTGGCCGGTTTTTTTTTTACCTTATAGGATTGGTTTCATAGTAAAAGTTGCTTACGTGTATATTGACGTAGGAGACTAATTTGAAAGGAGGAAGTGTTATTAATAAAATTGCATTATTAATTTATTTAATTACAACATTATGGTTGACTCTAATCTTGCAAAAACTATAAATAGCACTCTAATAAGGTTAAGTTATTCATCTGCCTAGCCTTTCTCAACAGTATTGGGGTCGGCTTTTAGTCGAACCAGATGTAGCTAAATATCTGAATTTTACTTGGAACGACTGCCTAACTGACATCTGGAACCCAGGAACAAACAAACTTAACCCAACACTAAGGGTCAGCGCAGACCGAACTGCAAAATGCTCGCGCATGGTCGACCAAAATTTTTACTGCTCGAGCATGCAGGCGGCATGCTCGACCATGCGCGAGGCATCTCTGTTAAATTAATTTGGTCTGGGTTGCCCAGCGGGCGTGCTTGATAGGTTGATAGTCATACGTCCGAACGGATTTCTCGCTGCGGCAACACTGACTGAGAGGCGCGAGCGGCGCGCCGCTGCTCGAGCGCGCTCGCGCATGTAGAGGTGGATCCAGACATGGCGAGGCATGCGCTCCGCACGGCGCACAACGCATGCCTCGCAAGGTGTGTACCTTTATATTCGTGGCGAGGCATGCGCTACGCACGTGCGAGGGCGAGCGGACGTATGTCGGCAAATGCTTCAAGATCAAAGTGCCTCAGTGCGAGCATTACATTAGTTGTGGACGTAGCCGCACATGCACGTTCGAGGCGTGCGCCGCGTACAATATCAACGCACGCCTCGACTGCGAAAATGAAACTGCGTTTGTTCGGGCCAAACAGCGCGCAGCGCATGCTCGGGCCGATCCAACCCACACAGCAGCAGTCAAGATGGCGCCTTTGCATGGCGTGCGCTTATCCGCTGCTGCTTTTATAATTATTAATTCAATTATTGAAAAAAAAAAGGAAAGAAAAAAGTCGTCGTCGCTGGTGGGTTAAAAAGTTCTTCCGCCTGCGTTATGAACACGGAAATAAGCTTTTCGACGATCTCTCATTTGAAGAAAATAACTCGAATTTTATACACTCAATTATATCAACATTGATCCAATCTTAATCATTTAAATCAAAGGCGGACACAACCATCTATGGACACAACCGTCCAAACGCAACGCACTGCTCGCAATGAGCCGGCCGCCGCACACGCGCTGTGCGCCGTGCGGAGCGCATGCCTCGCCAAGTCTGCGCGCCTACATGCCTTGCAACAAACATGATTGAGGCGTTTGCTTCGCACGCGATGGCTCGACCCGAGCATTGTTGGTATATTTGTCAACACGCACGCCTCAAGCAGAGGCATGCGTTGTGCGCCGTGCGCAGCGCATGCCTCGCCATGTCTGGATCCACCTTAGAATGCATACTCGAACACGCAGTCGGCTTGCTCGAGCATGGTCGAGCATCAAATTTGGGCGTGTGCCGTGTATTCAATTTTGCGAAGTATGATAATAATCATAAGATATTTTTCAGAAAATGCTCTGCTCTGCTCTGCTATGCTCTGCTCTGCTCTGCTCTTGGTGTGCGCTGACCCTAACGTAGCGCAAGCGCTAACAACAGGATTTCATTTACAAATGGCGTCCCATTGGCGCTTGCGCTACTTTGTGTGTGTGTCCCCATTATACCCCGCGTCCCCGTCTTATACACTGTTCCCCTAACTGGGTAATACGATACCCCTTGGTGAGACTGACTGTCAGACTTTCGAGCTTCTGACTAACAGGTAACAACTGTCAAAGATTTACAAATGATAGCCATCAGGACAAACCTGCGAAATATCTGCTAAACAAATTGCTGGCCCGCATCCTGCGTACTAGGGATACGCATCTCTTACGCATTACATTACTGTATAAAGTAATCTACGTATATATTATTCTTGTTGTATACGAGTATATTATTACTAGCTAACCCGGCAAACTTCGTACCGCCTAAGAATCTTTTTAGGGTTCCGTAGCCAAATGGCAAAAACGGAACCTTTATAGATTCGTCATGTCTGTCTGTCTGTCTGTCCGTCCGTATGTCACAGCCACTTTTTACCGACTTCAAAAAAAAGGAGGTTATCAATTCGACCCGTATGTATGTAATATTATCAGAACTGCCCAGTTTTCATATATGTTAGTCTATATCAGCGTCTGAAAAAATGTGCCAAATTTCATAAGTGTATGTATGTGTATGTATGTATGTATGTATGTATGTATGTATGTATGTATGTATGTATGTTTTTATGTTTGTGCACGCATATCTCCGGAACTATAAGTTCGATTTAAGTAATTCTTTTTTTGTTGTACTAGGTATTGTTCAACTTAGGGTACATTGCAAGTTTCATCAAAATCGGTTCAGTAGTTTTAGAGATATGGATTTTTTTATGTTGTGACGGATTACAAGATTAGTGCATATGTAAGAAAATTTTGTGTTTTACAAGAATTTGGGTTGAATATTTAATAAATAAACTAAAAAGGGTAAAATAAAAACTTTTAAAAAAAAAAGTACCGACTTCAAAACAAATACAAAAAAGTTTAAAATAACACTTCTTTCGGAAGTCGGTGGCTTTGTTTTGTTGTGTCATTGACTATTGCCACCAACTTCCGAAAGAAGTGTTATTTTAAACTTTTTTGTATTTGTTTTGAAGTCGGTACTTTTTTTTTAAAAAGTTTTTTTGTCGAAAGTATAAGAGCTATCCTGTTGAAACTTGGTAGTAGATGTATTATGTGAACCGCATTAGGATTTTCACAGAAAAATAAAAACAAAACAAATTTTGGGGGTGCCCCCCATACTTAGAATTGAAACTCATTTTTTTTTTTTTCACCAAACCCATACGTGTGGGGTATCTATGGATAGGTCTTTAAAAAATATATTGAGGTTACTAATATCATTTTTTTCTAAACTGAACAGCACGAGAGACAATTCCAAAGTGGTAAAATGTGTGTGTGTGTGTCCCCTGTAACTTCTAAAATAAAAGAATGATAAAACTAAAAAAATATATGATGTAGACCTCAACAAAAACTTCCAACGAAAATTGGTTTGGATGAGATAGAGTAAGCAGTTTTTGAGATATAGTACATTTTCAAAAACCGCAAATATAACTTTGCCATTCATACAAACACTATGAAAAACAAAGTTATTTTTATTGTTTGTGATTATTACTTACTAATTTCAATATAATTATATCCCTAATCTATGCTTGCTACTACGGAACCCTTCATGGGCGAGTCCAACTCGCACTTGGCCGGTTTTTTTTTTATCATATTTACTCACCTTTTAAATCTTCCCGAGTGCCTTACCATGGTGCTGCTGTGGCCTGTGTTCCTCTAACAGATCCTTCACATAAAGGTTGAAGAGCGTGGACGAAGTTAAACCTCCTTGTCTCACCTCGCACTCCAACCAATACGCGTCATATCTGACCCCTATCCATCTGACACTGTTGACCTGGTTTCCATACCAGAACTTGATGACATTAATAAGTTCTCTTGGTAGTTTAGCATCATCTAACTTTTTCCATCGTATTTAATTAAATCCTAAAAAACCAGGTCAAAAGCTTTCGAAAGGTAAAAACCGGACAAGTGTGAGTTACTACGCTTTACCACGCAACCCTAAAGGTTTCGTAGATGCCCACCACCAAATTGCGGACTAAGATTAGAACAATTTTCCTCACGGAGGCGATAGGCGGCGACCTCTCGCTCCCGGCATCGGTCGAGGCCATGCTGCGGGGCGAGACGGAATGAAAAGCGGTCACCTCCTTCTGCGAAGCAGTCATGCTAGCGAAGGAGGAGTCACGTGAGGGAGAGGACAGCGTCCACCTCACGACCCAGACGCCGCGGGAGACGCTCACAGCCACGGACGTCGCGGGGCAAATTCCGACCACTGTAGGCGCGATGCGGACGTCGAGTAATGGGCGACTCGCTGTCTGATCATGGACCATGCCCGGATCGACGGCGCGTCGTGTTCCACGCAAGCCTCAAAGAGCTGTCAGCAATATGACGGGCCCCCCTTAGAGGGCCAAATCCTGCCGGGTTCGCGGGACTAACGGGTAACTGTGGCACGGAACGTAAAGGACACCGTGGATTCATTTGTAGACTCATTTGATAATTTTACTACGTAAGAATAGAAAGATTACGACAATTTCAATTTTGAGGATAATAATGTTCGTCAAGGCGAGGTACTGTTCTTCGTGCAGTGACCATCATTATGATAATAACTCGTTGTAGGTATTACCCAAATACATTTCCGTGTATTTGTCTGAAACACGCAAATTGAGACGTTTGCACTCCGTTTCTTAAAAATAGTAATGAATGCCAAAATTATGAAGTGAGAATAATTAGTCATTCTGCAGCAAAAAATTATTCCTTTGTAACACTTATGGCCAATGAGAATTGATTGACGGTAATTTAGCACCAGTGGTATCGGCCGCGACTTACGAGTTGTAGTTCGTGGGTTCGAACCCAGCCAGGCGCATTACTTTGTGTAATTATTTCATCACCACTGCTCTCAAAACGGTGAAGGAAAACATCGTGAGGAAACCGGCATGTCCTAGAACCAAAAATTCGAAGACATGTGACATCTACCAACCCGCACTGGGCCCGCGTGGTGGATTATGGCCCACTCCCTCTCTCGGAGAGGAGGCCGGTGTCCCAACAGTGGGAACATTTATAGGCTGATGATGATGAATTTAGCATAAAGTGTAAACTTATACTGCCACTTACGGGATATATTCCGAGATTATGACTAACTTTACAATCATGGAAGTTATTTTTAAAACTGGTTAGGTACGTCCAAAAATGATGTTTTTGCGTATTTCTGTGTAGCATCGCTAAAACTCGAGAACGGCTGTACCGATAAGCCTAATTTTGGTTTAAGAATTATATATCGAAGTCCAGGAAAGGTTTAAATGTGAGTTAATATGATAAAAAAGATTCTGAGGCTGGTAAAATTATAAAAGCCATCATCACATGCACATCGTTTCTGAACGGACGACTATCAAATAATATTAATACCTACAAATCAAGATCTTAAGAGTAATTTGGCCCAATTACATTCTACTATTACATAATTATGGTTTGCAAATATGTCATGATATTATTAACATTAAATTTATTAACAGCTAATTACCATTCAATTTAAATTATTTAGTTTCATTATACACGCATTAATTAACGTCAAATTGTAATCGGGTGAAACCGCGAGAAACAGATGGGTAAATGGTTTTAGAACTGGTAAAATTAAAACTATAGTGCTGTTAAGCCTCTCTGTCCAGCTCATGTCGAGTCTGTGTAGCTCAGTGTGGTCACACCCATATACATATAGAATCTTTATGTAAGGGTTTCTTTTTAGCATTGTTTTAATGCCAGGAGGAATAATATGACACTCTGACAACTGTTTTTTTTTTTTTGTGAAAAATTATAGGAAATATAGGCAGCTATTGATTGCTTCTTTTTTTTAAAATTTCTGCCAATTTTTTTTTTATAATTTTATTTACAACCACATTATTTACAATTAATTTTATTAAGACACGGTTAATTTACAACCACACACGCATAATTTTAAAGAGCAGTGGTGGCCGTGGTATCGGCACCAACTTTTAAGAGTTATAGGTCGTGGTTTTACTTTGTGTAATTTATTTTTATCACCACTGCTCTCAAAACGGTGAAGGAAAACATCGTGAGGCATGTCCTAGAACCAAAAATTCGAAAACATGCGACATCTACCTACCAACCCGCACTGGACTTGCGTGTTGGTTTATGGCCCACTCCCTCACACAGAGAGGAGGCCTGTGTCCCAGCAGTGGGAACATAGGCTGATGATGATGATGAGAGAGAACACAAAGAGACTTTTATTCTGATATCACGATCTCTTGAGACAAATAAGTATTGTAGGCGAAGCCGCATAAGTTAGCTAATTTAACGCCTAATCCTACTAATTGCACTTCACACTTGTATCATAAAACTTGTAAAATAAACAAAGAGCTTTCTCTATGACAGAGTTCGAAGATTACTGTTACTTTCTCTATGGAAGGGCACTGCCATGGACAACGGTAATCTTAAGTAGGACAGTAGGTCTCAGAACAATAACTAAAGCATAGAAGGCGCTCTACGACATTTGAAGCGTACGCTGTCATAGACAAAAGAGTATTAGTTAGTGATGTGACTATGCATTAAATAAATACCGATATCGACTTCTTAGTTTATGGTATCGCTCCATTGGTCGCGGGACATCTCATTACCTTGACCCCGGAACACAAAGGGCTATTGAAGGACACCGTGGATTTTAGTCAGTACGAGTCTGACAGTCCCTCCCGCCCTGTCCGGGGTGGGAGGACTCATTTGATGATTTTACCAGGCTAAAAAAAAAAGGTATCGCTCCATGGCAATAAATCTAAATATGCTAAGGTGAAATAAAGAACTCGCTTCTGTCTGACCAACATATTAATTTATAAACAGCATAAATTATAAAAAAATTGAAATTACAAAGAAAACGCTTAAATAATATTAAAAGAGCGATTGGCCCTGAACGATTCCCAGTTGTTACGTGCAATAGCGTTGATCCATTTTTGCCTCATATCAACATCGGACGGAAATCTGAAAGTGACAAAAAAAATATAGCCACACATGAATTTAAATTATTACACCATGAGCCACACGGATTTTTGACACTATCATTTCATTACTCAAACGTACGATTCGCTGACAAGACCGTAGGTTTTTATTTAACTCGCTAGTTTATCGATATCGTATCGATAGTTTGTTTTTGCAAGCACTATTGCAAAAATTTATATGCCGATTTAAAATTTATAATTTCCATATAATCGAACTATTTAATTGCATAAAATATTGATTTCAAAACACTACCGTGTACACTTAGGTCAAATAATTTGAAATAATGCCAAAATAACATAAAATGAGAATGAAAAACTGACAAAATGACCATATTTGATTACTTACCGATGGGAGCTTATGATTTCCGCATCATTTTCTTTGCGGGATGAATGAGATTTACATCCCACTATAATGCAGGACATTATTTAATCTTTAAGCTTTGCGATTTACACTAAATCACTGTTATTTTTGTACTATTTTTACAAAAATACGTAAAACCAACGAATCACTTCAACTGGCATGCGCCCATAAGCATTATACGAAAAAATGCGATGAACAAAATCATAGATAAAAACCTGAGACGTTAAGTAGCTTTTAAACTTAGTACTATAAAGGTAGCCAAGGTATCCAAATTGACGTTTACCTTTGTGACGATTTGCATTTTGAGCAACCTACATCTGTCTCTCTCTAATGCTGTTATGAGTGTATAAGAAAACAAAGACGACTATATTAGTTAAATTTAGCTTCCTTCTATGCTTTAGTTATTGTTCTGAGCAGTAGGTACGTTTTATGGTTAACGCCATGGCTTTTTTTGCTGTGTGTACTTGGCAAGAAGATGATGGAAGGCTTCTATTATACGAAAACTTTCGAATTTGACAAAAGCGTTTGCTGATTTTTCATTCGTTATGGGAGAACTACACTCGCGAGAAAAATATGGAATCACTTACTTACAGTTGATCCTCGATAGCTCCTTAAGTTATGGCGTGGTTTTAACTCATTTGGTATCAATATAAATTTAACAGTTCAACGTTTAAAATGGTACCATTTTTGTTATTCTAAACACGAGATTTCAAGATCACGGTGAATCGGAGTAAGTGATTCCATACCTACTTTTGCTTGGTTATAATTTTAAAAACACATCAGTTGTCATGCTAAAATAAATTCATTATTTTTGTGTTTATGTATGGCCACCCATAAGGTGGGCAGACGATCTTGTGAAGACCACAGGATCACGCTGGATGCTTGGAGGTATAAAGGGGAGGCCTATGTTCAGCAGTGGACGTCTTACGGCTGATATGATGATGTATGGCCATACAGGATAATAGAACTAGTGCAGAGTAGAAGCGCCTTGCTCCTATTAGTATGTATAAAAAAGTAACATACCTAACTGGATGTTTTCTGACTAAATTTTTCAATACCGTAACTAGAGAGTAAACTGCTAACGTTGTCGACCTTTTAAAAGGCGTATGTAAGAACTCACATTATACATTTTTTATTACATCACTTTTTTTTTACTTTTTCATATATTGCATGGTAAGGTGGCTAGGTAGGTTAGGAACTAAACAAGCTTGTATTTATCACAGATTGAGATACCTCATCCAACAGTAACCACGCACAGTGGCGTAGATAGGCAGGGGCGAAGCGTACCCTAGCCCCCGGGCTCGCACCTGAAGGGCCTAGTGCTCAGAGACAAAAACCTCCACTGCTCGCTCAAGGCCCCATCACCCCATGTTGCAAGATAACTTGAGTACGTTTTATTTGTAACTGGGAACTGAAAGAGTCAAAAAGGGCTCGCAAAGCTGATATCGCTGGCAATCACATTTGGTATCGATGACTTAGGAGGAACAGGGTCATCTTACAACTAGCCTCGGGCGAGCAGCGCAGCGGGGACAATTGTTTTTTTTTTTACGTGGCCCTCGCAGCGCAACAACTCTTGAAGGTTGATGCTGCTTAACCGGACAATCCTGTGGTGGCCAGAGCCAGAGCCAGAGCTTAAAAACTAAAGTTCAATGAATATCACTAAGGTCACCCCCTGTGGGGTTCGGGCCTAGGCTTAGTGAGTCATTGAGGAGGGGGGGCAGCAAGGGTCAGGCTGGGTCATATTATTATTTGGGGAGTTTAAAGCTACTTGATCAACTTCGCGGGCTGGCTCGTCGAGCAAGGGTCGGGCGGTATCAGCGGGGGCAAGTCATATTTTTCGTCCTAAAAGAAAAGAAAGGGCCTCGCAGATGCGTCTTGACCCCTCATAGATTCGGTCATGCTACGCCACTGACCATGCACGCACCTACTTATAGATAACTACTTAACATTCTAGCGGCATAGTAGGTTGGTAATTGGAGCCTAGTTCGGTGTAACCCTGTTGAATACGAACTGATCGCCTTGACATATTGCTCTGCTCAACCCGTTAGCTAGTCCCTTTACAAGGCTGCACTAGAAATACAATGTTTCTGTGTGCTACCAAAGGGATTTGAGCAGAGGGCTTAGTGTGGGTTTATTTGCAGCTCTTCATTTGTACTAAGCCCTGCCACAGTTCTGCGTCTGTAAATTTTTGCCGTATTTGTGTTTCAACAAAACCAAACTTTAACCGACTTTAAAAACTACAACAAAAAAGTGTCAAATAACTTTTCTTTCGGAAGCCGGCGGTTTTGTTTTTTTTTTGTTCACCGGTAACAACATCGTCCAAGTAGGTACATAGGTAATAGGCGAAAAATGCTCATGAATGATATAAAACTGCTGGACCAAACCGAATGAATTTCTTATGGGACCAAATGACAAATATACTGCATCCACAAAAAAAGAATCACAAATATTGGACTAGAAACCTCGGAGTAATCGGTGAAAATAATTATTAAATTTGCTTGACTCGAAAATTCGTAAAATTCTTAAGTACCTACCTACCTAAAAACAGAGACCGGCAAAGTCTATGTTTTTTTTCGCTTTACCTTGAAGTGCAGTATGTATTTTTAACCATCTGCCAATGCCGACAGTTTACATAACAATAGTACAATCATTATATATTTTTAGGTGCCATTATACGAGGATATAAGGGTGCTTTTCCACCTAAGATGTGCTATGCTACGTTGGATGGATGGATGCGTTTGATATCCAGCAATCATAATTCTCCACATAGCATAGGGCTATTTAAGGATTACCGTGATGTTAGTCAGTACAAGTCTGACAGACTGATTTGATGATTTTACCACATAAAAAAAATACCCGTAATGACTTCAGACGTGAAGACACCAGCCTGGCCTACAAATTCAATGGAGAGAGAATGCTCGGGGTTTCTCTTGTGGATAGAATTTGCAACGAAGAAGATGAAGTGGAAGTGGGTCGCCCATGTCTTCAGACGGACAGATGGTCGACGGAACAGACATTATGCTACAGTGGAGACCGCGTGTGGGCAAATGGGCCGCAGGGCGACACTATCGCTATTTTGATCGCTAATTTGAAGACGATTGCTAGCTGCCGATAAATGCGCCCCGATAGCCCAAGACCGGATTGTTGGCGATCTGGGATGCTCATGCAAAGCAATGGACACTAATTGATTGATATGAAGTCGCCCATTTTTCTCCCTCTTCAATTTGCAACGAAATGATGTAGCCTAAAACCGTCTCCCGGACCCCATATTCTGTTCGAATATTCATCAATCATCATCATCATCATCATCAGCCGGAAAACGTCCACTGCTGAACATAGGCCTCCCCCTTAGACCGCCACGCCGAACGACAATTCGCCACTTGCATCCATCGGTTGCCCGCGACCCTCACGATGTCGTCGGTCCACCTAGTGGGAGGCCTACCTATGCTGCGTCTTCCGGTGCGTGGTCGCCACTCGAGAACTTTTCTTCCCCATCGGTTGTCAGTTCTACGAGCGATGTGGCCTGCCCATTGCCACTTCAACTTGCAAATTTTATGAGCTATGTCGGTGACTTTGGTTCTTCGCCGAATATCCATGTTCCGGATTTTATCCCGCAAAGAAACTCCGAGCATAGCTCTTTCCATCGCTCGTTGAGTGACTCTTAGTCTCTCTAAAAGGCCAACAGTTAGAGACCACGTTTCAGAGCCATATGTCATCACTGGCAACACACACTGGTTAAACACCCTTGTCTTGAGACACTGTGGGATTCTCGATGAGAAGATATCACGTAGCTTCCCAAACGCTGCCCATCCGAGTTGGATTCTTCGGGCGACCTCTTTCTCGAAGTTGGACCTACCTAACTGAACAATCTGTCCAAGGTAAGTGTAATGGTCTACAACTTCGAGAGTATCATTCCCAACAACAACCGGTACGGGTGCCACATGGACATTCGACATGACTTTCGTCTTGTCCATGCTCATTTTCAGGCCGACCCGTTGGGAAACGATACTGAGGTCGCTGAGCATAGCATTGAGGTGCTCCAACGATTCTGCCATGATAACTATATCATCGGCAAAACGAAGGTGAGTGATGTATTCGCCATTGATGTTGATGCCGAATCCGTTCCATTATATCATCAAAATCCAGCGTAAAAACGATGCCAACAAAATTAAACAAAAAATCTATGAATCTAGCTTCCGCATATTTTATAATATTAGTTCTAGGATTTAAAGTTTTTACAAATTGTACCTACGTCATATACGTTAATGTCAAAATAATATTTTTTGTGGTCATTAAGTCAGATGTTATATTTAAATAACTGTTAAATAACGACCTTGCAAGATGCGGTAATTGCTCTCATTACGAGTTCGCTGCTCGGTGGCTGCGCTTACCTGGCCCCGATACCTATTTACCGGATGCGGTTTTGGTCGGCTGGTAAAACTGCCGGAAGGTTGCTAGGCTGTACAATGTATATAAAGCTGTTCGCATTTAGCCGGATCCGGTAAAAAACTCGAGGCTTAAATATTTTTTCATTTTGGAGTTTCAAATCGGCCGACGTAATTTGAACTACCTCACACGCCTCACGCCTATCTATATCGACGTCCCATGCTCACTCCGCGCTTGCCCCGTGGTCTTTCCGGGTGTCATTTAAGCCGCTTCGTATGCAACGCGACGCAAGTCTCCGATACGAGACTTTGGTATCCATTGACGCATGCCTGTGCTGTGTACAATCTTCTATGCGTTTGCATAGCGATAGTCGCCTGCATACCAAAGTAGTAAGGTATCGGAGACTTGACTCGCGTTGTGTACGAAGGCGGTAAGCGAGACTTGGGTATCCGATTTTCTTGTTGAATCCGGTCTAATGTGAACATTGTGTCCGGGCGCCGGTTTCCGGCAAAACTACCGGATTATGAGAACGGGGCCTTAATCGCTCGTCGCGGTGTCTGCGTCCTTCCAGTGCCAATGTCTGTGTTACCACATCTTTGTTCATGTCCGTCAAGATTGTTGTTAATGGTCTGAATTGCAGCACTTTTTGAAAGTTTGATTTCTTAGTGGTGGTTGCGTTTCTGCTATTTAGTTTCTAATGTTTGGGTATGAAAAGTGATACAAGTTCTTTATGAACTCCTAGTACTTCACTCAATGTTGTTGAATAACCAAGGTGATACTATTATGTTCTTTCATTCATTGTTATTGAGTAAATGATATAATTTTCATCATTTTGCTTGAAAAATTTAGGCAGATGTGTAGATACAAGTTTACCGACTTTATTTTTTTATATGAAACATCAATTGACTTCTCCTTGCCCCGGGTTCCTTCAATATTATTGCTCGGTACGGTCCCGAAGCCCAAGTGGGGTATCCTTGAAAGAACTATTTTTGAGAAAGAAGTCACGAAACATTGGTTATACCGTTTTCGCAATGTGACGACACATCCAGGGGCGTAGCTACCGCCGTATAAGCCGTATCAATTATACGGGGCCCCCGGGCCACAGGGGGACGTGTGTAAAAAAATTAATAAAAACTTAATGATTTATTCAATAAAAAAGTTATTTACTTTTACACAATTTATTTGTCTAATCTATCTCTGGTGTTTTTATTATTATATGTAATACTGTTTTAAGCACGAGATTGTCTATTTGAAATCCCCGGAAGATCACTATTAATATCAACATTTTGATACAAGTATTAAAATAACTCTACCTAATTCCGACCTCTGGACTGATCAGTCGTCAATTTTTTTGATGACGTTTGTCCAATTTTTTGTTTAAATTTCGGCGTAACTAGATACAGAGAAATGCATTTTTTTTTCTTGAGTGATAAGTCTTTACCCTACCTAAGGGGGCCCCCAAACAAATTTTTATACGGGGCCCCGCCAAGGCACGCTACGCCACTGGACACATCACAAGCATTGAATACTGTAAGGTTTCCATAAGAATATAAAAACTTATGACTAAGTATGCTTCTGTTTGCTACCGTTTGTGAGAATCTAATTGGTTATTAATTGACACTACTGACCGAAACACTATTCCTCTAAAAACACACTTTTTAAGGCCCGAAAACTCTATTAACTTTCAAAGAACTATTTAATTGGTTTTTTTATGGTTCTGAAATGAACAAGCGTTTGTAAAATCGTTAACTAATTAGTAAAGTCACAACTTACTTTTCCCATACAACATTATGGATGAATCACGTTTTCACAAGTCATAAAAAAGTATGTCAATTGATTGGTGGTTCAAAACGTATTCTCAAAAGATTGTCACGATCTCACAATGAATTCCGTTTACTAATGAGTTTTGAGTGGAACCAAGTGGAACTGTCTTGTTCGTGACGGTGCTGCAAGTTCCTTGCGTGTCAAACTGTCAATGTTGCGCGTGCACAGGGGGCCTAAAAATGTCACAAGCAGAATTGTAATAATTATCTTTGAATTGCGATAAAACAGTCTATTATATTGCTTGCCGTATTATGAAATAGAATACAATAGACTTTTTTACGAATTTAAATCCGTGTGGGAAATAGCATTGACTGATATTGCCATGCTTAAAATAAATCCATAGTTTGAAAGAACAATCGACACAAAACTTTTCATTATAACTGTAATTGAATAATTTTACTTCTCTTGTAGAAGTAAAATTATTAGGTAAGACATATTTCATACCTTAAGATGTTATCTTACTATAAATTCTCATATCGCTCTCTATCTTAACCCATTTCCTGTCCCATGAATCACATGTGGTTCAGCAGGACTATTGTTTAGGTATTGTGTCTGCCGCGCGAACAGTGAAACTGTTAAGATACGAAAATATGAAATATATATTATATTATCTTCGTCGTGTGTGATGGTCCATTTAATTGTATGGCGAGAGATGTGGTATCTTAAGATAAAATATAGTATCTTAGCCGTGTGTAGCGCGCTTTATTCGAAAAGGATGCAGCCAACGACCATTTATATCTGGACTCCTAATCACAGGCGACCGATGTCTGTCAACACATTAGGTAAAAAAGTCTTAAAACCGTCGTGACTCGACCACTACCACAGAGTACTACTGTGAGTCCCCTCGTCGCACTGACCTTGAGTTAGCCAATCAGAACGCAGTATTAGCCAATCAGAACGCAGTACCCCGTCCCCCTCGCTTACGTCGTACCTCAGCGACTTGACAGAATAATTTTCGTTAGTCAGATCGTGCATGAGGCGTCTAGATATAAATGGTCGTTGGATGCAGCCATAGATACGAGTATTATAACAGCACGGCCGCGGCACCAGAAATTACAGTACGACAGTCTTATCGTAGCGCATAGCTACAGCCTAGAAAGTGTCTTTTAAAGAATAGCGTAGCTGCCCGTTTTATTGTAGAAAGCTCAGTTAGAAACTACAATTACTTTGTATTCTGACACAAATCAACTAATTTACACCTTTTTACTACTTTGCTAATTGCACAAATGGTTTCTTTTGGAGACAGGTTCTTAGCTGGAAAAGGTCGATGACATTCAAGATATAAACTTTTAAAGCACTCGTTCTCACAGAAAAAAAGTAATTTATTCAATGACCTGCGGAGTTTATGGAATGACATCGACACTAGCGCCATCAAAAACTCAAAATAACTAAAACCCGACTACGAAAAAATCGCGCACTAAAAAGTATAAAACAAGAACAATCCGTGTTACAGAAATTTTTAATTAATAGCCGTGGTCGTATGCCACCGTGGCATACGACCACGGCTATTAATTAAAAATTTCTGTAACACGGATTGTTCTTGTTTTATACTTTTTAGTGCGCGATTTTTTCGTGGTCGGGTTTTAGTTATTTTAACTTATTTTTTATTTACACTATTTTGGGGTTATTTGATATAATAAGCAAAGCAGCGAGTGAATTTAAAATGTACTCATTAAGCCTTTTCATTTGATACCCATGTTGACACTGTTAGAAACAGGCAAAGTAGCTAGTAAAAGCTGTATAATGTATATATATTTCAAATATGCTCATCAAGCCCTTTAATTTGATACCCATGTCGATACTGTGCGAAAATATTTATTTTTTCGGTTACGACTTTTCATCCCCTAGAGGGCGCCATATTGGATTTGGTGACACGTCACCTACCCTTTAACCAGCGGACAACTGAGACGCTTCTAACGACACCTTATTTGTCAAGTAGTGATAAGTAGTTCAGAAGTTATGAGGGAACAGACGAACATACATACATACAAACACACATACATACATACATACATACCGGTCAAAAATCATAACCCTCCTTTTTGCTCCGCCGTAGTCCGGTAAAAAGGACTTCAACAGTTCAATCGTGGCGCAGAATCTTATTTATAGTCAGCACCGCAGATTGAGCACCCATGGTCAGCAGTGGACGTCTTCCGGCTGATGATGATGATGACCACACATAACTTAAAAGTAACACTTTTGGTCTCCAAACAACAGCAGGCACCAGAAATTGGGTCGGTAATGGATGATCCACAGACCGATCTCGGCATGTGCGGCTTAACCTTGAAGAGTGACCCGTTCGGCTGTTATGCTATCCTGATTCTTAACAAAATTAATTAGGTCTGAAATAATACTACCAGAATGTGTAAAATATCTTAATTGCAATGTTTTTGACTATATCACACACGTCATTAGTCATAAATATCTTTTAAAATTCACTATCGCACATTGACTTGGCCTTATCTGTAGAGGTTATCACTGTTATCCGAAAATTGCACGTGTTGATAAAATTTAATTTGAATATAAATCAATAAATCATTAAAGATTATGTAAGTACATACATAGTTATTTATGTTTAGCTTTAGATGAAGAAAAGATAGCCTACTTACACAAATGGGTGAAGATTACGTATCATGTAATCATGAAAGACGTATTAAATTATTATGCACTATCACATCATAATCATCTTTCACAACAATTCTATCCATCCATCTCTTTTATTTAAGAAAAAAAGGAAACTATTAGCACACCCAGTCCCGCTTCGTTCCTAATGTGACGGTTTTGCACGATCAATTTCAAAGTGAACTTTAATACTACTAGGGCTGCAGAACATTTGAGGAGCACGGCAGTTGTGTGTTTTGTTTGGGATGATGACAATGTGGTGTCTCTGTCTGGCTAGCCGGGAACGTAAGCACTAGATGGCACCACTGAGCGACATAATTATTATGGCGGCAGTTTACAAGTGACAAGTTCCTACACAGTTCTGATACCCTGGTACATTGTAAAAAGCAAATCTAAATTTCCGTGGTAAAACCGCGTATCTGCTGAGCGACCGATGTGATGGGACTAATTTGGTCGGTTGGGGCTGTGGTTGGGGGGTTTAGCACTTTATCCTATTGTGTACTATTTTTGAGGATTGACTAATTATTATTATTTATAAGTATTATACATAGAATAATGGAAGCAATTACATAATTTAATTAGCATTTAAAATAAAAAGGAGATAGTGTCTGTTACCCATTCAATTTTCCTGCAATTTCATTCAGCCTGCAGTATTGGTTTTCACTTTGTTCTTTGACGTTCTAGATTTTTTACTGTTTAGTAGTTTACTGTTCACATAAGAAACAATTTCCTCAGATAAACTCAAAGACATTAATTAAACTATTTATAATTTATAGTTCTTTTAAATCTCTTTAGATAAACTTATTGAAAAACCTCGAGCCGATCAATTTTTTTTTATTTGTTAATATTTTTTATAAATTAAAACACTGTACCACCTACTAACATAACTTACTATGACTATGACACAGTATAAAAATATAAATCTGACTTTGTATTCACTATGTGCACTTACGAGGTTCTACCTCGGAAATTTTCATTTGCCTTTTATCAAGTACTAAGATTTCAGGTATGCACAGTAGTCAGTAGAGCGCCCAAATCAAAAACAGACGCGCCGCCGCCGCGCGCCCGCCGCGCGCCGAATCCCTCCGTTGATTTTGAGATTGTGATAGTTTTGCAGGAAAGATTTAAAGTAAACTTCAATATTATTAGGACTGAATAACATTGAGGAGTACCAAACCAATTCTATGACGCGTTTTTGTGTCTAGCACAGAATATGGTCGTTGAGCACAGACCTGTCTAGGACGTTCCCTTGTAAAAACGTATCAGGCGCCACTCGGTGAAAAAAGCGACATTTTACAAGTAAATAATTTATTCTCCTGCACATTTCTGATATCCTAGTACATTGTAAAGGGCAAATCAAAGTTTCTGTATCAAAACCAGCTAACTCCGGCGCAGTGACGACAAGTTGGAGTAAATTAATTTTTATTCTAAGAGTACCTAATAAAGGTTTGTTTGCAGAAAGGTTTGCAGGCGACGGAGGAAGAGCTCGGCATTTCGATTTCTCTAGTTTCCACCACCGTTTTCACATGAGGAAGGGGGTTCTATGAGAAATAATCGAGAAGTTTCCGACCAATATTTATGTAACCATAATCTTTGATCTGAGATGTTACCAGTGATTACGTACGGCACAGTGGGCCTCATTTGCAAGCTCAAGATAGCCCAACGAGCTAATGGAGAGGGCTATGCCCGGACTCTCTCCGCGTTATCGAGTCAGAAAAAGGAGATTCGAAGTAGATCGGACGAGGACGAAGTGGCAATGAGCAGGCTACCTTGCACGCAGAACTGACGATGGCCGCACTCGGCCGCAGGCCGATGGGGCCGTAAGGTTCTCGAATGGACACCAGCGCAGCGAAGGACGTCCACCTACAAGGTGGATTGACGTTCTGATGAAGACCACAGGATCACGTTGGATGCAAGTCGCTTCCAAGCGGTCTTATTGAGAATCTATGGGGAGGCCTATATTCAGCAGTGGATGTCCTACGTCTGATATGATGATAATGAATAGGCTGGGTGTCTCCCGCAACTCCACGTCTGGAGTTCAGAAACGATGAGAAATGCGCTTCTTCAGTTCAGATCAGAATCTAAATTGAAGGCATTTCTCATCGCACCACAGAACGAAATGACTCACTCAAGTCAAGCTCATCCACCAACCGTTGAAGTTTTGTCCGTCACCGATTTCGAGATGTGCCAGTCTTGCACGAAAAATTCAAAGTAAACTTGAATAATACTAGGACAGCAGAAAATCAGTGGAGCACGCGCTATAACAATGTGTGTAGCGTGGTGTGACGTGCATGTTGAACGAAAATGTGTGGCCGCATGGCGCGCGGTCAACAAGTAAATAATTTATTCTCCTTTACGATTCTGATGTCTTGGTACATCGTAAAAGGCAAATCGAAGTTTCCGTGGTAAAACCGCGTAACTGTGGCGTGCGGATGAAGGATGAAGCGACGATGTAAAATTAAACTAAATTAAATTGTAGTTGTTGTAATGATGAATGAATTATGAAGATTGTAGTAGCAAGACGTGTAGTTACCTACTAATTAGAGTAGAACGTAGAACCGTGAAATATGCTTATTTACGTATGCTTAAGTTAGACATTCACCCAAGAATAAATGATAAGACCAGACAGAATTAATAGTAGGTGCCTAACACTTACCTAACGTAACATTTATTTGATTTTTTCCAGGGCGCCACAGACCTATGGACTTTTCAAGAGATAGCTTTCAAGGCGGAGATGGATCGCCACGTCGATCCCGAGTCAGAAGAAGAGGCGTTCATCCTGTGCGCAGAGGACCCCGCAACTAGAACCAGAAATATTGTAGAACTTAGGAATATGATATACGGTAAGAATGTACTCCTACTCACTTGTATTATGTATAAAACTTTGAAATAAACATGAGTAGGAGAAAATGACAGACAGGCACTTCTGACCAAACACTGTCCCAAGATCTAGGTAAAAAACTGGATTATTGAATACACTTGTCATTACAGCCTGAATTGGAAATCAAATGACGTTTCATATTAAATATGAATTATGAAAATGATTAATGATGATGAACTGTATTATCTCGAGTAGGTACGATGTAATGAGTTTCCTAGTTTACGCAAACTGTTATGCGATCGATAATTCGATACCATATTAGTGCGACGTTTACGGTACGTATTGACTTGTACGGTAAGTATTGACTTGAAAGGAGGAAATAAGGTGATGACAGGCTCGTAAAAGGCGACACGTACCAGGACAACATAAGCATAAAGAGCTACTTAGTATTTAGGAGGGTAATTGATTGCAGATAAAATTTTATTTTATTATTGAACTAAGTAACAAAATAACTAATACGTAATGATGACTAAATATCGCTAAAAAACAAGGCATAACTGACAAGACCGCATAAAGGTTTAATAAATATTTACCTAGAAGTTCGAAATCATCTCGGATTGTTTATCATAATGAAAGAATATTCGGGAAATAAAACACGAAACAGCGAAACAGAACAAATGTAAACAAAAGAGTTACAAGTTAGGTTAACAACCTTCTTAGGTGTGATATTCAACGTTTGCCTGTCTATTTCAACTTACTTTAGGTGACTGTAAATTAACCAAGAGTGCCAAGAGCGAAGGTTAATTTATTTATAAACCATAGTTATGTATGTACAAACATTGTGCATTATGTTTTACCTACCTAGTAAATTACCAAACAAAACTAGTTACGCTTACGGGTCTTCTAATTACCATTTTGCTGCTAAAACTAATTTTTATAGCTACATAATTACGTTTCAAAACACGTTGCAGATATATTTTGTTAAGGTACTAGAAATCCTCCAAGTTTAGAAAGGTTTATTTTACGGGTCGAAATAATAGCAGATATTAAAGAAAAAGTAGTTGAGACTAGAGGTTTTACTTCCTTAAACCCTAGTTAGGTAGCTTTACCAATACTCGTAGTATAATAAATTGTACTAATCCTAATCTAGTAAATTAGAGATATCATTATATTGAGATTAGTAAGTAATATACACAAACAATAAAAATAACTTTGTTTTTCATAGTGTTTGTATGAATGGCAAAGTTATATTTGCGGTTTTGGAAAATGTACTATATCTCAAAAACTGCTAACTGTATCTCATCCAAACCAATTTTCGTTGGAACTTTTTGTTGAGGTCTACATTATGTATTTTTTTTAGTTTTATCATTCTCTTATTTTAGAGGGGGGGGGGTACACACATTTTACCACTTTGGAAGTGTCTCTCGCGCAAACTGTTCAGTTTAGAAAAAAATGATAGTGGTAACCTCAATATCATTTTTAAAGACCTATTCATAGATACCATACACGTATGAGTTTTGTGAAAAAAAAAATTGAGTTTCAATTGTAAGTAGGTGTGGTGGCATACTTACAATTATTGAAACTCAATTTTTTTTTTGTTTTTATTTTTGTTGGAAAATCCTAATGCGGTTCACATAATACATCTACCTACCAAGTTTCAACAGGATAGCTCTTATACTTTCGACAAAAAGTGGCTGTGACATACGGACGGACAGACAGATAGACAGACAGACAGACAGACATGACGAATCTATAAGGGTTCCGCCTTTGCCATTTGGCTACGGAACCCTAAAAACTAGTTGAGACTAGAGGTTTTACTTCCTTAAAACCCTAGTTAGCCTTACCAATACTCGTAGTACTCACTTGGGGATGGCCGATGGGATCTGGTAAAAATAACACTGTTATTTTTGGTTTCAAAATAACAGTGCTATTTTACCAGACCCTTACCAGACCCTATTATTTTAAAAGCCAAAAATAACAATTGAACCCAAACAATTAACTGTTTCTATAACATGATTTCAAGCAGCGCCAGTTTAATCTCTTAGCTTTGGAAGAGCACAAGTTCCGTAATAAATTAAAAACTTTATGATTCCGTTATATTGTACAGTGAATTTGTTTTACTCAACATTGTTTCGATTTTTTTTTTAATTATTCTTCTTCAATCTACACTAATATTATAAAGCTTTAGCTCAGGAACTACTGGTTAATTATTTATACTGGTTCCGTGGTTAGCATAGGTCGGAAATCGGAATTAGGTAGAGTTATTCATGTTGTTTATTACACTGATTTCATACAGCGAAAGAATAAAGGGGATATGCCCCAAATCCCGGAATAACTTTTTTTTTTTTAGCGTGGTGAAATCATCAAATGAGTCCCCCCACCCCGGGCAGGACTGTCAGACTTGTACTGACTAAAATCCACGGTGTCCTTCAATAGCCCTTTATGTTCCGGGGTCACGGTAATGAGATGAGTCCCGCGACCCCGGCAGGCTTCGGCCCTCTACAGAGGGGGCCCCGTCATTATGCTGACGCTCTTTGAGGCGCGCGTGGAACACAACGCGCCGTCGTCCCGAAATCCCGGAATAACTTTGAAAAAGCAGAAAAATCCCGTGATTTATTAAATAAAAAAGGTATTTCGTTTTACACAATTTATTTGTCTCTCTATCTCACGTTTTCATTACCATTATTTATTTGTAATACTGTTTTGCACACGAGATTGTTTATTAGAAATCCCGGGTAGATCAATATTAATACATATCAACATTTCGATGCAAGTACTACAATAACTCTTCGTAATTCCGACCTCTTATTAGTTCATTCATCGATGAAGGCTATATAACATCACCCTAAGACCAATAGGAGCCGTACAGCGGGGAACAGCTAGTTTTATAATAATTTCCGTTTCAATCACAACCCAAGGAATCATTCGTGCGCGAGCTGCGAGTAATGGGCGACTCGCTGTCCGACCATGGACCATACCCGGGTCGACGGCGCGTTGTGTTCCACGCGCTCCTCAAGGAGTGTCAGCATAATGACGGGGCCCCCCTCTAGAGGGCCAAAGCCTGCCGGGGTCGCGGGACTTATTTCACTATCGTGATCCCGGCACATAAAGGGCTATTGAAAGATACCGTGGATTTTAGTCAGTACGAGTCTGACAGTCCCTCCCGCCCTGCCCTGTGTGGGAGGACTCATTTGATGATTTTACCATGAAAAAAAAGGAATCATTCGTGACCGGTGACGGGTCAATGTTTAACCCCTCAAACGTCATTATCTTATGGACGTTTGAGGAGTTAAAAGAAATAACTAACTATTGTTACACCTCCTTTGGTTTCTGTGTCCCTCTTTCACATACAACCCAGTTTGCAATACAGAAAAAGCAATCACTGTCGGAATTCGGCCGTTGGTCTATCTCTCGTTCGACTCCCAGATATGACAGTGTTATGGATTTTTTCCATTATAAATTTCTCAGTAGGTAGCAAGCATCACGGAGTCTGGATTTGTGCCTTGTTCATGGAAATAGGCTCGTCCTACATCAGACTTTAACCTCACTTGCTTGCTAATTTTGGATATACGTGATGGTTATGTAGTTTGAGTTCGTTCTTTAGGAATTACAGGTGTTGTGTAAGTAGGTACTGTGATATCAAATATTTTAGGATAATAATAATTGAAATAACGCATTTCAGAACGAGGAGAGTGTCACCCTCATCGGATGGATGACGCATTTCTACTGCGGTTTCTGAGAGCCCGGAGATCTATACCGGCGCGGGCGCATCGACTAGTAAGTATTCATTCAGTTAACCTTCTTAGGGAAAAGAAACTTGTTACTGTAGACTTGTAGAGCAACATGCGAGCTGACGGCACAGTAGACGCTAGGCGCAGTGGCTGAGCAATCGACTGCTGCGAAGCGTGTCGCGGGTTCGATCCCCACATTGAACAAAAATATTTGTATGATCTGCAGGTAGTTGTTCCAGGTTAAATTTCTAGTTTTTAAACGATCCCACGAGGCCACGACTCAGGAGAAATTCTTAAGTGAGGCAACGTTTTATAAAGGAAAAAAGTTTTTTTAAAAGAAACATTATCCTTCCTTCCAGTTAGTCCGCTACTGCAACTTCCGGGAACAGAACCCGCACCTGTGGCGCGATGTGGACTGGTTCGGCCTCACCAAACTAGGGCACGTGTTCGAAGGCGTACTCTTCGATAGGCCTGATGTTGGCAGACTCATCATGTGTAGGCTAGGTAAGTCAAAGTCATCAATCACCCCTTTTCATTATCCTTGAGAAAGTCTACCGCAGATAGAGGAGCTCGTGACTAAATAATTACAGCCGTACAGGCCGGTCTTCCAGTTTAAGCCACGCTTGCCGAGGTTGGTCTGTGGATAGGTGACCATCTGTTATAGCGAGTTTCCTCCGTGCCTCGGAAAGCACGTAAAGTCGTTGGTCCCGGCTGTCATTTGTAGATCTTTGACAGTCGTTACTGTTAGTCAGAAGCTCTAAAGTCTGACAACCAGTCTTACCATAGGGTATCGTATTACCCAGTTACTAGGTTGTGGAGGTCCGATAGGCAGTCGCTCTATTTAAAATATTGATATTCAGCTGCATTCGGTTTGACTAGAAGCCGACCCCAATTTAGTTGGAAAAAGGCTATGCAGATGATGAATCTACATTCTACCGTAAGACTCTCGCTGACTAAAATTTCAACCTGGTCCTTCAGCAGCCCTGTGCTTTCCAGGGTCACGGTTGTCTTTAGTTTATGTGCCTAGGTTACATTATAGGTGACGGAAACAGGAGTTCAGAATTTAGTGGCGGTAAGTAGGAAAGCCCATTTTTTTTGCCGAACAGTGGACTGCGATTAACTGAGTTGATCCATAATTGATTTAACTGCGTGTCCCAAAGAAGCTAAAAATGTTCTCAAAATAATATTTTTCACTATGTCTGGAGGATCAGCTTACGTTTGACGAAAATAAGTGACCGTAGTATTATGTAATCAGCTTAGAAACCATAGAACAGACCTCCTTTATAATGTTCTGTGTTAGTAACCATCTTTCTTAATTTGTAAACGTTTTAAAACCCAGGTAACGACGCCGATGGCACTAGTCTTTCCTTTACCTGTAAAAGTATTTTTGTGTAGTTAATGGCTACACAAAAATCCTTTTTTTTTCCCTCTCTTTATTTTGAATACCGTACCTCATTACCGACACTTGGGTCGCGAGACCTTCTGTGAAAGTAACCGTGACCCTCGAACGCAAAGGGCAACTAAAGAACTAGGGTGGTTTCTTGGTCAGTAGAAATCTGACTGCCCCATCCACTCCACCAAGGGCGAAAGGACCCATTTGATGGTTTCGAACAAAAGGGATTGTCAAAACTTTTATGTCAGTTCTTGTAATTTGAGAATTTAGTCCACCTTTTATTACTATCATTAACCTCTGGCCCCCTAGTTCGTCATAAGATAAAAGATAGGTGAACAATAAAATTAACGACGACTTTATAAATTAACTATCAGTTATAACTTCTAAGAGGTACCATTAGAATTGCTAATTTTTACAATCGTTGTCGAACATCTCATAAAAATGCGATTTGCTGTGTTTACAGTTACAATCACATCGTTAAAGTAATCTGAAAACTTTAGAGAAACGAATAAATTAAATGTAAATGAATGCTCGTTTCTTTACAACAGGATTCAAGACATACTTATTAATAGATGAAGGGACAGTAAAAAGAAAAGTTGAATAGATTGTGAGAGAAAATAGAAATTGGATTGAGAGAGGAAACAAAGTGAAAGTGTTGCTGTTTCATCTACCCCGTACAAGCTATGGGAATGGAATCAGACTTCAAAAATAATTTCTTAGCTAATCCTAAAGCTACCATAGCCTGGTGTTATTGAGATTGATTTTATGTACTTACTTGTACTGTCGACTTGTGTACTTACTGTACACGAACTGTCATATAGAAATCATAACATGGATAAGCCATTTTCCCGCGATTTCATTTCAGTACTTACTTACGGAATTGCAAGTGCTAATAGCAAGTGCTTATTTATTTATTTATTGAGGTTTTCCAAGAGCATCTGTGTACAGTAAAGTTAAGGTATATAATTATAATAAGACTAGAACTTACACAATCGCCAATTATAGGTTAACCAGCCTTCACAAAAAATAAGTGAACACTTCACAAAAATAAAAAAGTGAAAAAAAAATGAAATAAACAAAAGAAATTAGCAACTAAAACTCCCGAAATTGGGGAGTTATCGATATTTTAGCTGAAAAATATGACTTAAATGTTACGAAAACTAAACTAACTTAACGTTACGTTAAACAATAATTTAACTACAAACTTAAAATACTAAAGGAACATTATGAATGAGATCAAAACTGATATCAGAACTTATCATTACAATATCTACTTAACATTTAATAAAACATTGTGTTGTGTGTTCATACTACATGTTCCTAACAATTTTAAAATTCCGGAAAAACCTATTTAAAATCCCGGATTCCCGGAGGCATGTCCATATTATTATTATAAGAGTTTCAGGTCATTGACCCCAAATCAATCTACCTACTCCGGGCTATTTATTTATTTATTTATTTATTTAAATAGAACGGCCGAAGCCAATTACACTATTTAATAATACAAAAGCCAATTAAACTATAACATTTACACCTTAAAATTAATTTACCACAGTCATGCATTCATGCTATGCTAATCACCTAATGAACATCACCATCTCATCATCACCCACCTATGAACAATTAAACCACTTATTCCAGGTGAATGGGATCCAGACGCCTACCCAGTAGATGACCTCATCCGCGGCAGCCTTCTTCTTCTGGAGATCGGCATCATGCAGCCCAAGCTCCAGATCTTGGGCGGCACAGCCCTCCTGGACTGCTCAGGTCTTACCATGAAGCATATGAGGCAGTTCTCACCAGCTATTGCTTTACAAGCCATGAATGTTATGGGGGTAAGAAATAATTATAAGTTTTCTGACAAAATAGAGGACATAAAATATGTCAGCTCATCAAGCTACCTCAATCTGTCAAATCGTCTAGATTACGATATCCTACGTCATAATTGCAATAACTCAAAGTGCAAAACTGCACTTTTGACGTTCTCCACTGACTTCAACTCGATACAGCCACACAGAGAGAACAAAATTTATTGAGATTGGTTATAGAGCCATCTACAATCCTTTAAGTAAATTAAAGACCATAGAAGTGCCATAGTTCCTTACTAAGATGGCACCACTGAGCGACATATTTATAGCCATTTACAAGTAGTATGCTCCTACACTTTTCTCATACCCTGGTACATTGCAAAAGACAAATCTAAATTTCCGTGGTAAAACCGCGTATCTGCTGAGCGACCTGCGATTGGACTAGCTTGTTGGTCGGTTTATTTATTGTCCTTTTTATTACAAATGGAGTTATTCAAGGGGTGTAGCGATTGGAAGCATTTAATTTAATTAGCATTTAAAATAAAAACAAAAAAGGAGAGATGATAATTTTCATGTCTGTCATCCAATCTATTTTCCTGCAATTTCATTCAGCCACAGAATACTTAATATTCAGCCTACAGTTTTCCACGTTTTCTTTTTCTTCGTGGATGTTCCAAATAGTGTTTTTCTTTTTTTTATTGTTTCTTCGTTCACTGCTTACGAGGTTTTACCTCGGAAATTTTGTTTTGCCTTTTATCAAGTAAAGATATCAGGAATGCACGGTAGATCGACAAAGCCGCCGACGTAACCCGTCGCTGATTTTGAGATACGACAGTTTTGCAGGAAAGATTCACCGGTCAACGGTTCTAGAACATCGAAATTCCCCGACGCCCAACGGCGCACGTCATCGCGGGCGATGACGTAACGCCACGCGCCAC
Source organism: Agrotis exclamationis (assembly GCA_950005045.1). Lineage (NCBI taxonomy): Eukaryota > Metazoa > Arthropoda > Insecta > Lepidoptera > Noctuidae > Agrotis > Agrotis exclamationis. The sequence continues at coordinate 2,967,810 of OX465434.1, read as the reverse complement.
ATTTTTTTGTTTACTCGTTGGCGACGGTCGTAATCTCAAGTTATGTTTTTGTTAGAGCTTATGAATGTCCCTTTCGGGTCGTGTCAAGTGTTCGTTGACATTTCGTCTCTAATTTATTATATTAATTGGTAAATACTCCCCGTCACCGTCGGAGTTCACCAGGGCTCTGTCCTCAGTCCGTTTTTGTTCAGCGTGGTGTTAGATGTGCTGTCCACTCACATCAGGGACTTTCATGAGCAGCCGCCATGGCTGCTCATGTATGCCGATGACATCGCGCTGGCGGACTCGGACGGGGGGCGCCTGGTACAACGTGTGACAGCATGGAAGGAGTCGCTGGAAAACGGTGGTTTGAAAATTAATGCGGCGAAGACCGAGTACCTGGCCTGCAATACCACAAATGCTGCTCCTGTTCGCATTGGCGAAGACACAGTCGAGCGCACGGAACAGGTCAGATACTTGGGATCGGTGCTCCACGAGTCCGGGGACGTCGATAGCGACGTCAAGTCACGTATCTCGGCCGCCTGGGCAAAATGGCGCGAGGTGGCGGGGGTTATCTGTGACCCAAAAATGCCGGTTAAGCTCAAAGGACAGGTCTATAAGACCATCATTAGACCTTTCCTTTTGTATGGCAGTGAAGCGTGGCCTATACCTGAGCGACATAAGCAGAACCTGCGTGTCACGGAAATGAATATGCTGCGCTGGATGTGCGGAGTCTCGCGGAAGGACCGCATTAAAAACTCCCGCATCCGCGGCAGCCTTCATGTCCGTGACATAGCAGATAAACTGCAAGAAAGTCGCCTACGCTGGTATGGCCACGTTCTGCGAAAACCGGCAGATTACGTGGGAAACAAATGCCTTGCCATGCCGCCCCCGCCGGGGCCAGGGAAACGAGGAAGGCCTAAGAAACGTTGGCTTGACGTCGTAAGGGACGATATGCGTGCTAATGGGCTCACGACAGGAGATGCACAAGACCGTGCGAAGTGGAGGCGTCTAGGTAGGAAGGCGGACCCCGGGCACCGAGGTGGAAGCCAAGGTAGCAACCGGGATTAACGCCCTGAGGATGATGATGATGATGGTAAATACTGACTATGGTAGAAAAAAAAACATTATGTGAACTTTAAACATTATTATTTCAAAAAGTAAATCGATACCATATATATTTTATGGCTTTTATTGGTGGAAGGGTTCTATCTTCATACGAAAAAAAAATAAAAACACACCTCATAGTGAAAAAATATTTATTTACAGACATAAAACTGGCACAACACATTTGCCGACGGTGAAAAATTTTTCAACAAAATTAAATAAATTATTACGACTAAACAGTTTCACGAAACTTAAAAATATAGTTACTATCTGAAAGCTACTTTCATAGAGGAACTTATGCGTAAATATTAAGTGTATAGGTCTATTCAATACATATACATGGGATTAGATTATATACATGGGATTGATTGAAAGAATTCCCACTCACGTAAAATCGTACTTAACATTTCTTGTCTTTTTTGTTCAGTGAAGTTTTAGTAAAGAAAATACAATAAATCTAACTATATTCTACAAGAAATGCCCTTTCCAATGAGGTATCACACATGTTATTCAATAGCCATCGAAAAAAAATACAAGTAAAGAACTATCACAAATCGGGAGTATTGACAAATCACAGTGTCACGTGACACCTATAAAGCCCGGCTTACACTGGATACACATCACAGGTTAAAAGCTATTGTGTGCAAAAACATGTGTGATACAAATATTATTGAAGAGTCACAGGTCCCAATCCCGGTTTCAATGGGAGGATGAATGCAAATGATTTTTTATTACCCGACTGCAAAAAAAAAGAGGGTAATGTTTTTCCAATATATGTAAGTAATATTCGTTGGTACCGTCTACACAGATGGACCGATTTTGATAAATTATATGTCGTTAAAATAAAATAAAAAACAAAATGGCGGCACCACATAGCGCGTTTACAAAAAAACTCCCAAACATATCGAGTTTGGTATCAAAATAAAGGGTTTTGAACGAATTTCAAAAAAAATATTCTCCCTCGGCAGTCGGGTAAAAAATGAAAAAAACCCACATAATTAAATTTCAAATAAACGATGAATGAGAATTTCCGAGGGAGGAGAAAAGGAGGAGGAGAAGCGTGCTGGGATGATAATTCCGACTCGCTGTAAAAGATAACATTTTGGTAAGGATCTAAAATAGGTAACCAAATATAATAAATAAATAAAAAACAGAAAAAAGCACAAACATTTCGTTGAAGTCCAAGGAGCGTCGGCTCCCGCATGCGCGCCCAGAAGAACCACGCGTGCCGCGTGGACGCCCACGACCTCCACCACCACGCTTCACGTGCTTAGCATCCATTTCTAAATAGAAAGCAAAGTAAACAAACATTTAGAAAAAACAAAAAAAAATCTTCAAAAAACATTCCAACAACATTTTCAAAACAAACAGTTCAAAATAAAAAAAATTATGAAAACAACAAAACAAAAAAAAAGTCGACCGATGACCGTTGCGAAATTTCTCCGGTGTGATCACGGTGTGATCCTAGCTTTACGGTGGCGACCATCTTGACAGTTCATTGAATTTAGGTTTTTCGCCGAACGGTGAACAAAAACTATAATCTTATCATAATTTTTGTCGATTGCGTATATGTTTTGCTTGAAAACTATTATCGAGTAACTATTCAATGCGATAGTTGTTACTTTTTACACAAAATTGGTCAAAATTATCAAAAACACTACGAAAGCATTCCGACAAAAGTTTGTTGCGACATACACGGAACCGAAAATCACTCAGAAATTGAAATATACTCACCTCTGGGTAAAACCCCGTTGCACACACATTATCTATATTATAATTGGGTAAAGTCTAGTATTCGGTAGCAGGCGGAGAGGGGTGAGCGGGGGGTGAGGGGGAGGGGGGGGAGTCCCCTACCCCCCAGTACCACTCCCATGTTAAGGTCATGCACCGTTCTTGAGAAAATCCAATTTTTGTAACCTAACCTGTCCGTGTCGGGGTGCCCCAAAGTCCCGAGCTCGCTTCGCTCGCTCTTGCATCCTAGGTCAAAAAACTGATTACTACCTACCAAGGTGGCTCGACGGAGCCCCGCTTCGCGGGGCTCCTACTTCTGGGTGGTTTAAAAAAAAATAACCACGAAGGGGATGTCGGGGTCTTTCAGACCCCGCCATCCCCTTCTAACCTAACCTATCCGTGTCGGGGTGCCCCAAAGTCCCAAGCTCGCATCGCTCGCTCTTGCATCCTAGGTCGTAAAACTGCATTGATTTTTTTTCAACTGATTTTGCACCATAGACAATACGTGGTGTATATATGGTTGTCAATCGCCTGTTTTTAAGTTCCGTTTTCGATTTTATCTGATTTGAGGTTAGAAAAATTGGTTTTCATTAATTTCTCGAAAAATACATTATCTTGTGAAAAATGTGGTAGCATTACAATCGGGGACTTATACCTTACCAATTGCAAGCCTTTGTTAGAGCTCGGGACTTGGAGCACCCCGACACGGACAGGTTAGATTCGAAGAGATGGCGGGGTCTGGGCGCTGCCTTTACAGGAGAGTGGTGCCAGGACACAGGGGGCACCTCCCTCCTTATGCTAAACTATACCAAGTTTTTGGAATACGCCCTTATGTGACTACAACAAGTTTTAAGGTTAGGTTACAAAAATTGGTTTTTCTCAAGAACGGTGCATGACCTTAACATGGGAGTGGTACTGGGGGGTAGGGGACTCCCCCTCCTTCCCCCTCACCCGCCTCACCCCCCCCTCCGCCTGCTACCGAATACTAGACCCAACCCTTATAATTAACCAATAAATCAGTAATTTAACCAATAATACTCACCCGTTAGCAAAAATATTATTTATTTATGTAGCGCGTCGCGTCTGTCGTTTTACGCGTGACGTCGATGACATAGACATTGACAATTAATTTCTTAACCATAGACATTTTTTTGACCGCCAGTGTTGCATGTTTTTAAGGCAGGTATTCTCGATAGTTCGAATAGAAAAGAGAAAACCGATACACAGACACAGAGGAATAAAGGATTATGCAATAATGTGACGACGTGGCACTATGACCAATATAGTGGTCGTGCGCCGCCAACGCGTGAAAATTGTAAACCAATATATTGGAATGAGCCGCGGACAGGTTCAAAGTAAACTTCAATATTATTAGGACTGTATAACATTTGAGGAGTACCAAAGCAACTCTTTGACGTGTTTTTGTAATTAATTACGTGTCATAAAGACATAGAGGTTACTTCAAACGTTTGAGGCTCACGCCATCGCCACTCGGCGAAAAGCGACATTTTACAAGTAATTAATTTATTCTCCTGCACATTTCTGATATCCTGGTACATTGTAAAAGGCAAATCAAAGTTTCCGTAGCAAAACCGGCTAACTCCAGCGCATTGATAAGTAGAGCGACGACAGAGGAAGAGGATCGGTATTTCGATTTCTCTAGTTTCCACCACCGTATGTTACTTGTTACTTACCACAGTCAAAGCTATTTAGCGCCCTATTTTGATGGTGGGTGGTAAAAGATGCTCGCGAGCTATGAGGCCCTGGTGAGGCCTACCAATGCCGTGGTGCCGTTACCCGGGCGGGTTAAAAGGCAATCTTGCAGTGAAGGTACCTTACTTAATCTCATACACTTTCAGTTCTCATTCCCGCTCCACATGCGAGGGGTCCACGTCATCAACTGCTCCCGAGTCTTCGAGACTCTTTTCCACTTCTTCAAACGTCTGGCGCCCGTGGATGATTTGTGGAAAAAGGTGCATTTCCACGGGAGTGATCTTGGGGCTTTACATAAGTAAGTGATAAAATGATTCTGTATACATGTATTAACTATTCTATTGAATGAGTAATAGAATCGAATATTAAGAATTTTATTGCGATTGGGGCGTATTCCAGTGGTGTATTCAGTGCCGTAACAGAGCGAGGTTCTTTGTGCCGCCCTGCACTGGTATTCTCTATTAAAACAGCCTCACGACACGCTGCGTCTCTGGGCTAAAGTTTGCTATGCTCTTAGCTACTGACAGCGACACTAATCAATCGTGCGGCGCGAACGGTGAGCGCTCGCGCTTCGCCATTGGACGATCTCAAAGGCATCGTAGAGCCAGCGTCGAAGAGCACCTCGTAGAGTTCCTCGTAGAATGGAATATAAAAACAAAAAAAAAACCAGGCTTGTTCCGGCGTGTGAAAGTGACAGAGCTATACAAGTCGTCTAGCGCCATCTCGTTCACTCACTGAAACAAGACTGTTTTAAGACGTTGTAATACCCCCCTAGCCTGGCCATTTCTACGCTCCTCCAGGGTCTAGCCCTGTGCCAGCACCGTTTACACACCCCTTTGAACGACACCGGGTGTATTTACAGTAAATCATAACTTGATCTCTATTTCACAGATACATCCCCCCAGAGTGCCTACCAAAGAGGTACGGCGGCCATCGCGAGTCAGTCTCCCTGGAGAGGTGGTTGACCAAGATCAAGCAGTACAAGAACAAAGACTTTGACAACGATATGAGAAACTTAGGTTATGCTGTAGATTAAGTTACCGTTAAGTTTGCAAGCTCGTTAGTCGTAGATTTATGGAACGAAATTTAGCTTAGCCGCGCTGTATCCGAAAATAGACCTTATCAATATTTGGCCGGGGTCGCGGTACTGTCTAAGCAGGTTATCGTGACTCTGGAACGTAAAGGGTAATTAAAGGAAAATGGTAGATTTTAATCAGTACGAGTCTGACAGTCCATTCCGCTCCACACAGGGCGGAAGAAATCTATTTGATGATTGTTTCTAAATACATACTTAGTACTTACAAAAAAAAGCAATAGCATCAATGATATTATAAATAAACAATATAGAGAGCAAAGTTAGACTTAGCCTAGTGTCATCCGAAATTCCGAATAACAATATTAAGACGAAAATGGTAAGGTTCATTTTCGGATGCAATGCTGCAGAATTAACTTGAGACAAGACTAAATGCATATAAGATCTGATAATTAAATAAGGTGGCCTAATGTCGTAAGGAATTTCGATAAAATGCGAGTTTACTAACGTACTGTTTCCTTAGTGGCATTTTTTTGATTTGTCAAACTATGTACCTATTTGTTAAGTCCTTTACATTTTTTAAGCATTTTTGGCAAATAAATGTATGGGAGATTAATTACCTTTAGTCAGTTTAACATTGGTCAACCAATTAGCCATTAATGAACGATGCTCAATTTTTTTGTAAACTATAATTTAAGTAAGGAAATTATGGCATTTTGCTATTGTGTAGTGACCACATGAACCTATTAAGTACCTACCAGGCCTGTCTCACTCCGCGGTGTAGGCATAAAACTGCAAGTAGTTGCGGGGCCATTTTGTCGTGGACCATTCACTACGGCTGCCACGCGCTCCGTCTACTTTTTTTTTTTTTTTTTTTTTCGTAATATTTTTGTTACGTTACGTGTAGTTACGCACAAGTTTCTTGCTTTTGGTGCTTTTGGGAAATTAATAACACAATATTATTATGAAGAAAAAAATAGTACATACTTAATAATGATCAACAAAATTATCTACCTGTGAAGTTATGGGCTTAACTGATCTTGATTACGTAGGTTACAAGTTTGGAAATGAGGTGAGATACTAGGGGGGGGGGCGGGTGAGCTTACTAGACGACCAAGATAAAAATACGAATATCAAACATGACATCACTCTCACTCACCTTAAGCTGAGTACTAAGAATTAAGATCGGTAGAAAGTAGAAAGATGTTTGCGTTGTTGTTTAAGCACGTTCAAACAGTATGCGATAGTAATTGGTCTTTTGAGTTTAATTGGTCTATTGAGTGCAAAATGATAAGGACTGGCTATTTTGCCATAGACGATAACAATCTTTTAAATATTATTCATTTTTTTTGTAAGATGTAATGTTCAAAAATATAACAATAATAGGTAGAAAAGATAATATTATACATATTATTCCTCACGTAAGGTACCGTAGGTACCTACTATTAACATTCTGTGCTAACAATCGATAATGTATGTAGTAATCGATGACGAAACCAAAATGATATAGGCTGATGATAAAAACAAAATTCCTTGAGGAACATTATAGGTATTTATGGTAATAATGTAATTTAACAAATGCATAAAATACGCATAGGTACCTACCTATTTGTGCCTAAACTCGCAAGTCGCAACCCTATTGAGCTTGACCCATAGTAACCTTTTAATGTCGTTGGCGTCAGATAAACCAAAATAAACTCTCGCGCGTAACCATTCAGTACATTTTTGCTTGCGCACGGGAAGTTTAGGCTATTATAAAAGTAGGTGGGCGGTAAGGCTGCCAGTTAAAATGTACTTTATTCTCTTGTACATAGATTTTACATTAGTTTGATTTTCTTTGGGAGTAGTATTTCTGTACCTATAGTTCTATTAAGTATTCTGTGGTTAAGCGTAATAAATACGAAAATCTACTATTTTCTTAATTATATGTACAAAAACGGGAATATTTGGATAAAAAAATAAGGGTGGTGTTTAACTCGATATACATTCACGTAAAGATCTTAAAATTCACATATAGAGATTTACAGACATTAATTATAAGTTAAGTGAAAATTATAATAAAATGAAAAAAAAAACCAGTTTCTGATTTTTTCCTTTGTATTCACCTAATTACCCATCTGCATGCCAAATTTGAACTTTCTAGGTCATCTGGAACTGGGTTATAGTTTTGATCTATACGTCAGTCATAAAAATGACGATTTTTGGTCGTTAATATCTAAATAACCGTTTGAGATAATATGTTTATAAAATTGTAACACGTGTGTATCTCGCCAGCCTCAATATACATGCCAAATTTGACAAGTCTAGGTAAAATAATTTTTGAGTTATGAGGAGCTAAAAAGTGGCTCCAAATGGTTCGTGTAATATTACACACTGTGAGCGCGCCTGACTCGGCTGGCCACGCTCCCGCGTGTCTAGATTTGGTAGGTTATTTTACCCTTTTTCGTGGTTGTTTTTTTAAAGTCGATTACATATATTTCCTTTAAAATTATTTATTTTACCTTTTTAGTTTAAATATTCAACCCAAATTCTTGTCAAATACATAATTTTCTTACATATGCACTAAAATTTCATTATCCGTAGCACCAGTTATAACATCGCCCATGTACACAATAAGCAAGAACCCATACCCAGCCATGAACCAAAATAAATATTTTTTATGGGACCAAGGTACTGCATACTGCGTCGAACAATAAATGAATTTAGTCCAAATACAAGATAGCTGCTATAAACAGAATTTCCCAAAAGCACCAAAAGCAAGAAACTTGTGCGTAACTACACGTAACGTAACAAAAATATTAAGGAGACGGAGCGCGTGCGGAACGGGTGGCGCGTGGCAGCCGTAGTGATTGGGCCACGACAAAATGGCCCCGCAACTACTTGCAGTATGCCTACACCGCAGAGTGTGCCAGGCCTGGTATAGATTCCAAATACGCTGCGCCCCGCCCGCGGGTAGCAAAACCGGCTAACTCCAGCGCAGTGACAACAAGCAAAGTAATAAAGGTTTGTTGTTAGGCGAACGCGACAGAGGAAGAGGATCGGCATTTCGATTTCTCTAGTTTCCTTTCCACCACCCTTTTCACATGAGGATGAGAAATGCGCTTCTTCAGTTCAGTCAGATCAGAGTCTAAATTGAAGGCATTAATATCTTATCGCACCACAGAACGAAATGACTCACTCAAGCTTAGTATTGAGTTTTATTAAATAAAACTATATTTTCTTTACAATATCAACTACCTTTATTCAGTACTTTTTATAAACTGACAATCACTCCCAGTGTTGCCCACACATCCACACCACTTTATACTACAAAGCTCATCCACCACCGTTGAAGTTTTGTCCATCACCGATTTCGAGATGTGCCAGTCTTGCACGAAAAATTCAAAGTAAACTTGGATAATACTAGGACAGCAGAAAATCAGTGGAGCACGCGCTTTAACAATGTGTGTAGCGTCACAGCATGGCGCGCGGTCAACAAGTAAATTATTTTATTCTCCTGTACGATTCTGATGTCTTGGTACATTGTTAAAAGGCAAATCGGAGTTTCCGTGGTAAATCCGCGTAACTGCGGCGTGCGATGCCGCAAAAAACATTAAATGCGATAGTAACACAGACAGTTATACTAATTACTTTTTAACCGACTTCCAAAAGGAGGAGGTTCTCAATCCGGATGTTTAAATATATATATATATATATATATATATATCAAAGACATTAAACTTCTCTTTGATATATATATATACTACTCAAAACAAAATAAGGGCCACCTGGTTTTTATCGATTTATTAAATAATGTTTAAATATTACTAGTTACAATGACTGAATCTGATTAATATTAATGGTTTTAGATGGAAATACACAAAAATTAAATATTATTCCAATAAATCGTTAAAATAAACCAAATTGAATGAAAAGTGAGGAATTGCAGGAATGTATCAAGTTACATAAAACATAAAAAATCGATAAAATTACATCTTTAATGTTCCCAAGTGTTCTTTTAAGCTTCTCTTTTAACTCTGTTCTCTCTGTTCTGCTCATTTTATGGGAGGTGGAATGGTCTGGATTAAATACCGAACATTTTCTTTTTGGATACTCTACCAGCAAGTTTTCAGACAATTTATGAGATCCAGCTGCGTGTTGATGGGAATTTTACTTTCTTTTTCACTCTTCTTTAACTCATCTCTTAAATGCTCAATAGAACTCAGGTTAAAATCCTGACTGTCCACTGTAACATCGTAATTCGAGCGTAAGGGAATGTGTGCACTGTTAGTCGCGTCGTGTTCGCTCGAGCATTATCCTGCTTCAAGAAGAACTCAGGTATTCCTCGCTGTGCGAATGGGATAATGTGCAGTTGCACCACATTCTCTACTAAATTTTGAGGAGTTACAGCACCCTCGTTAAGAAGTGCGAGCTCAGTTTTGCGTGATAGAGATAACCACCCCAGAGCATAACTCAGAACTCGCCAGAACAGTCTGTTTTAAGAGTGCAAGGATCTGAAACCTGTTGTTTAGATCTTCTCTACACTCGTATGAATCAGTTTTTATTGAAAAAGAATAACCCACCAGTCATCAATAAAAAGCAATGAAGCCCAGTCAAAACAGTTCAATAAATTTCTCTTTCGCAAATGTTTCACGATTTGCACCATACGCTGCTGTTAACTGGAGGCGAACCAAGTATCTTCTTGAGTATTGTTAGTCTTTATGGAGTCGATTCGGAATAGTGTAGGCAATTATAGGGGTGCCTGTAGCTCGACGCAATGGAGTTTGTACGGTCCGCGCAGTAGATTTTCGCTCTATTTGCGCGGTTAAACAAACTTAATAGTCTTTTTGGGCTTTACTTACTTACTTTCTTCCTTGATCACGGCGTCTGGTGATTTTACCCGTCTTTTAAGACCAGTTTCAAGCATTTTGAACCACTCGTTGGGAATATAACACCATTAAACCTACCTCTTCTGGCTATGGCCCCCCTGGCTTAAGGTGACACCCCAAGTGGCTGTTTTTGCGTCCATATGTCTCCGAATACATGACTTTATGAGATTGAAAGATCATTATAGCCTGCTTGCTGTATTAGTCGAAGAAAACTCCGTTAGAAGTTTGAAAATTTAAAAACACCATACCGTAAATTCTAAGTAATCTCAAATATCTAATTAAAAAAAAGTTATGAATTTCCAATTATGCAGTAGAAACAATATTAATACTTGAAAGAAACCATAACAAGATATTTAGTATTTAATATGTACCCAGAATAAGAGCAATACTTGATTTAAGTGCAATTTAAAAAGTGGCCCTTATTTTGTTTTGACGAGTATATATACACGTATATTTTTTTATGTTTGTTCGGGCATAACTCCGTCGTTTACCAACCGATTTGAAAAATTCTTTTCTTTTTGTTGGAAACTTCCCGAATGGTCCCGTTAAAATTTTATTGAAATCGGACTAGCACTTTTTGAAAAATCAACAAAAACCTAAAAGGTTTTCAACACTGTCTACACCGATTACTTGTTCCGTAGCCAAATGGCAAAAACGGAACCCTTATAGATTCGTCATGTCTGTCTGTCTGTCCGTCCGTATGTCACAGCCACTTTTTGTCGATGTTGAAACTTGGTAGGTAGATGTATTATGTGAACCGCATTAGGATTTTCACACAAAAATAAAAACAAAACAAATTTTGGGGGTGCCCCCCGTACCCGTACGTAGAATTGAAACTCCAAATTTTTTTTTCACCAAACCCGTACGCGTGGGGTATCTATGGATAGGTCTTTAAAAATTATATTGAGGTTACTAGTATCATTTTTTTCTAAACTGAACAGTTTGCACGAGAGACACTTCCAAAGTGGTAAAATGTGTCCCCCCCCCCCTGTAACTTCTAAAATAAGAGAATGATAAAACTAAAAAAAAAATGTAATGTAGACCTCAACAAAAACTTCCAACGAAAATTGGTTTGAATGAGATACAGTTAGGAGTTTTTGAGATATAGTACATTTTCAAAAACCGCAAATATAACTTTGCCATTCATACAAAAACTATGAAAAACAAAGTTATTTTTATTGTTTGTGTATATTACTTACTAATCTCAACATAATTATATCCCTAATCCATGCATGCTACTACGGAACCCTTCATGGGCGAGTCTAACTCGCACTTGGCCGGTTTTTTGCTTGTCCCTCGAGCTAGACTTGATTTTATTCATTGTATTGTATTGTATAACGGGCTGGTATCCGCAACTCCACGTCATATGCGCGTATTTTGCGTGATTTTATTCATAAACCCATAAACTATTCGGGTTTTTATACATATTGGATCAAACAGAATACATTCAATTTTAATTTAAGTATATAATTTTCTGTTTAATTAGTAACAATTTTGTTTAAACAGCATTTAAACAAACAGGAGTTGTCTATTTTTACCTGTCCCCCCTCCTGAATTTGTATTATTGTATCACGAATATTTAGAGATTTTTCCAAGGACGATGTACTTTTTTATCGGATTTAGTTTCTGAATATCATCAGTAACTAATATACATCAATTTATTTGCAATAATCTGGCTTATTTACATAAAAATCATATAAAAGTACGACGTTGAATTTTGGATCCACCCGGACAACACCCGGAACATTCAATATTGTGACCGCATTTTATATTTATTTATATTTTAGTACTTTTATTATATTTATTTATATTTTACTATTATATTTTTTTATATTTTAGTACTTTTAGCCATTTTTTTTGGGTAATAATAATTAAAACAGGCCTTACTTTAACATATTCCTGGTCAGAAAGCTTATTATCAAAACGACTGAGGAAATTAGACGTCTTGTTGCTGGCTCGGTACAAGGACAGAATTTATGTTCAGGTATGTGTTTGAATTTTACGACAGCTTAACCAAATATTAGAATTGTTGTTTATTTCTAGAAACTGCCATTTCTTTTAAGTTACTGTTGAAAATGACATCAAATGGAAAAGAACCACGTATAATTATTTAATTAATTTTTAAAATCATTAAGTACGAAAATGTGACTTCCGTTTTGTGCCCATATCTGTGGTCACATACGGGCTGAACTAGAAGTCACAACATGACTGAACCTATAAAGTTAAGTTCACATTGATTCAATGATGTAGTGACAGAAACTCAAAATAATAGTTTTCTGTGGGAATCGATTTGCAAGAAATAAAATATTGTGAGCATCAGGTAAGGCATAATTTTTCAAACAGTCTATTCGTGTTTCGAAAATTTGAGACTGTTTAGTATTACGATTACTATTTTAAATACTAAATTGTTATCTTACTAGTTTATTCATGTTCACAGTAATTAGGTAAACGAGTTACAATATTTTTGTTATTATTACTTCCACTATTGTAAAGATATAGTATTTTTGTAATTATTATTAAATGTTCATCTGGAATAGCGTCCATATAGACAAAGCTTTACCCTATTAAGACGTTCAGTTGTGTGACTGACCCCTTTTTCTATTTTAAACAAACACATAATTATTTAATATTCTATATAACGTACAGTTTTGTTCTGTTTTAGCTCGGTTGACAGGAATTGAATTATGATTCATATTAGGGGTCCCTGTGGAAATATATCTTTATTACAACTAAATATTTAAAAAAATAATATCCGATGTGCATCAAAAGTCACATAATTGAAATTGAAACACGATTTTTGTAATAGCACGCTCAAAGAATTGTCGTGTTTTGTGTTTTTTCCTTTTGACAATGTTGTTTTAATTAATTACTAATAAAAATAATAGGCTTTTTTTGTGTAGTTTTTTATTAATATCATACTTAATATAGTCACATTCTGGAAGTGGTCACACCGCTTCTTCCAGTATGTATTGGGATATTTTTTATTCTAGCTATAATTTCAATACATGCACTCTATAAAAATAAACCTTAAATGCCATAAATTAACATTCTTTAAAACAAAACGCTGGTTGTCACAAAAAAATAAAAATGCTCTGATTCTTTTTTTTGTTCGATACAGTATATCTGCCATTTGGTCCCATAACATTTTCATTTAGTTTGGTGCAGTAGTTTTTATTTTTTTAGCTCATAGTGTACATGGGCGATGTTATTATGTACCTACCGGTGCTACGGACTACAAAATTTTAGTGCACATATGAGAAAATTATGTATTTGACAATAATTTGGGTTGAATATTGAAACTAAAAAGGATAAAATAAAAAAGTCAATGAAATAAAAAAAGATAGTCACCGACTTTCGAAAGATAAGTTTTTTGTAGGTTATTTTGAACTTTTTTGTGGTAAGTCGGTTACATTTTTTTTTAAGTTTTATTTACTCAGAACTGGTCTCACAATCTGACTGACATTTTTTTTATTACGTATTTATTTCTAGCATGTAGTTTATGAAAATTCGAGTGGAAAAGAGAAATGATTAAAATATCGTGTGTTATAAAGAAAATCGCTCTTGTTCCAGTTCCAGAACGGTACAAAAACGTAGGTACCGTAGTTGCAGTCTACGGCAAAATCGCAACGGTAGAAAACTACCGTTGTTGCAGCCAAGCGTTTGATTTTCTTTTACAATGTACCAGGATATCAGTAATGTGAAGGAGAATAAATTCACAGGCCTGCAAAATGGGGGTCATAACTTCCTCTCGGGAATTTGATAGCTGATTCTAGGGTATTTTGATGCGTTGATTACGAATATGTACTTAGTTTTTCTCCTTCACCTCCAGATTTTTCAAAAAAGGTACTGGTAGAAAATAGCAAAAAAACACAAGTTGTCACATAAAAAAATAAATACCTATTTAAAAAAGTACATTACTTTTAACTTAAAAAACTACTAATATATAATAAAAACTTATTACTAGTCTAAATTACATGTAAGTTTTATTTGTAGAACCTGGTCCTTTTTTTCTAGAAGCTATGGTTGTGCCATTTTCGCTTAAATTTCTGGTTTGCATCTTCGCGCTTCAAATAACCAACAATAGTCCATCATCATTTTATCTTCCTTGATACCGGACTTCAAGCTCTTTCAAATATTTGTGAAATCTTTCGCCTTGTTCTTCGCTAACGACTCATAGATTTTCTGGGAAGTAATCAATGTGCGAATTTAAGAAAAATGCGAATTACTTATACTCATTAATGTAGTAATTAACAAACTCCTGATTTCTATTAATTTCTATGTCCCCTTACACTAATTAAATGCAATAAAAATTAAGCTGCTGATATTTTACAAATTTTAAAATGTATGCGCTCCGACATTTTTCAACAAAATCAAATATTCAATATCAAAAAATCCTGATGTCATGGAATTTTTTTATTATTTTTCTCGTAATCAGCACATCTGAAACTATAGAAAACGTTACTCAGATTTCAAAGAGGAAAACCATTGCAGGCCTGTGTTATTTACCTGTAAAATGTCGCTTTTCGCCGAGCGGCGCTGTTTGATGCATGCACTTATTGTATCAATCTGGACTGAGTAGTCATGCCGAAAAACGTGCCACCTGAGAGAGCAACTTTGGAGGGTACCGTCTCTTTCTAGTAGGGTGACCATAAGATTCTGGAACAAGATTTTTCCCGCTATAACTTGCCTGAATTTTTTCGTTATTTTTGCGACAGGACACACTGTTTTGGAAATTTTGTTTTTATGTGTAAATTGTGTAATGGGTTTGCTCTTGACCTTAGTCTAGGTCAGGAGTGACTTAGACAAGGTCGACGATGGAGCGAGTTTACACAGAAGAAGCCTGTTCACTCTAACTTTGAAGAGATTAGGGTTGTACGTGTTCGGAAACACAAACGCAGGCAGAGAGTTCCACTCCTTCGCTGTCCGCATTATAAAAGACGTTTGGAAACGCTTAGTGCGAATTTAAACAAAAGAAAATTATTGCAATTGAAGTCAAGACAACTGGAGTTCCAGTACCTTGACTGTGACACTGTGAGTCTCAAGGTCATGAACCTGATCTCCAAAGTCACTTGATTTTGACCATAAATTCCACTCGACCTTGACCTTCGAGGTACGAGTATATATACCTCAATAATAATAATAGCGAGTACCTACTTGACTACTTGCACAGGCACAACCTAATAGAATCATCCACCAGCAACTTGCTCTGAAATACAAACTTGTGGATTCTGAGGTACCGTATTACAAGTATGTGCCCGACCCAGTTTTCGAGAAAGACCATGTCACGCTGTACTGGGATCTGCCTACCATTACTGACAGGACTATTGTCGCCAATAAGCAGGGTTGGAAAAAAAAACAGTTTCTTTTTTTTTAATTTTATAAAACAAACTGTTCAAATTGTTTTAAACAACTGTTTTTTTTTTGTTTTTTTTTTTTAGTTTCGGTCATTTTTTCAAATTAATTCGGCTATGGGTCGACGAAATCGAATCTAAATAAAAAATATCGAATCTAAATAAAATCGACGAACTTATAAATAAATTATGTTTCATTTCTAGACTAGATCTTTTCAATTTCGCTGTTTGTAATGATGAAATATTTACAAAAATTAAGTATCAATGGAAAAAAACATTACTGTTTTTTTAAGTATTATTCTAATGTTTTGAAGTATTATTTCATTACAATGCCAATAAAAGTTAAAAAAATGTGACATAGCAAGGGCATTCACTCAAATGATTTAATGTCAACCTATTAAGACTCCTGAATATCAATTTATTTTCATTTTACATGCATTCATCCGCCATGAAAAGTACTTAGAACATGTAATAAAAAACACTGTTAAATTTCAAACTATTTTAAACACTGTTTAAAACAAGTGTTTTAAAACAAATTGATTTAAACATGCCATCCCTGCCAATTAGCCTGATATAGTAGTGATAGACAGATCAGCGCGCCGCGCAATGATAATCGATGTTACTATCCCACATGACGAGAACCTCGTGAAAGCTGAGAAAGATAAACAAATCAAATATATCGACCTAGCGCGCGAGGTTGTCGACATGTGGAATGTGAGCTCGGCTATCATTGTGCCGATTGTCGTTACTGCCAATGGCCTGATGGCAAAGAGCCTCGACGAACACCTTTCGAGGCTCTCCTTAGGGGGTTGGATCAAGGGCCTGATTCAGAAGGTAGTATAGTACTCCTCTATACGGCTCGCATTGTGAGGAGGTTCCTGTCTCTGAAGCCCTAACCACTAGTAGCTTGGACCCTGCTTCCACACCGGCGGACCTCTATTTTTGTATTTTTCCCACGTTTTTATACACTCACTTTTCTTGTTTGTTTGTTTATTTGTTTGTTTGTTTGTTTGTTTGTTTGTCGTTCCGGTTGGACTTTTGCAACTCAATTTTGAGGCACTTTCCGATAAGCTAGCAGGCTGAAATTTTGTACACGCTTTGAGTTCTGATGACAATACATGACTAGCTAAGAAACGTCATAACAAATCCAATATGGCGGCCTCCCCAAGATGGCGGACTGGCTGTTTGAAACCCACCCCCATGATATGGGTAACAAATGAAAGGGTTTGCTGTCAGGAATACGAAAAAAATAGTCACGGGACTTAAATCCAATATGGCAGACGTCCAAGATGGCAGACAGGCTATTTGAAATGCACCCCTTTTTTTTTTTAGGGTAGCAAAATCATCAAATGAGTCCTCCCGCCCTGGGTGGGGCGGGAGGGACTGTCAGACTCTTACTGACTAAAATCCACCCGTGTTCCGTCGGATGCCCTTTACGTTCCGGGGCCACGGTATCCTGGATTAAGAAAAATCCGCGACCCCGGCAGGCATTTGGCCCCATAAGGGGCCCCGTCGGTGACGCGTGAAACACGACGCGCCACCGACCCGGGCTTGGTCCTTGGTCGGACGGCGAGCATACCCATTAGTCACCGTCCGCAAGCCCGCTCCGCCGCTGTGCCCTCTGCTATTCAGAGGGACACGCGTTGGAGCGTCCACCCGACAGGCTATTTGCATACGGGCAAAGAAACCCCTTAGGCACACAGTGCCTAAGGAGAGTTTTTGCCCGCATCCCAGGGCGCACCGGCCCGAAAAACTGGTCTTCCCCCCGGACGTATCCGAGAGGGAACTCCAGTCCACGGGCGCACGTGGAGGTTTCCTGTCTTAGCACCCCGAAATGCACCCCTGTGATATGGATATCAAATGAAAGGGTTTGCTATCAGGAGTACGAAAAAAATAGTCACGTGACTTAAATCCAATATGGCGGACGTCCAAGATGGTAGACTGGCTGTTTGAAATCCACCCCCGTGATATGGGTATCAAATGAAAGGGTTTGCTGTCAGGAATACGAAAAAAATAGTCATGTGGCTTATGCTAGGCTAGGCTATCAATCCAATATGGCGGACGTCCAAGATGGCGGACAGGCTTTGAGGCACTTCCCGATAAGCTAGCAGGCTGAAATTTTCAGGGTAGCTTCAAACCCGATGAACAATGATAAAAATAATAAAATAATTAATAGATTTAAAAAATCTAAAAACCCACGTTTTTAAATGTCCTAAAAAGAAGAAAATAACCCTACGGGGCTGAGAGAGGGGCCACTCAAAACGTGGGGGCGTATCTTTGCAAGTTACACCACGATCTCACGTCATGTAAATATATCCCATAAATAATCCCTTATATAATATACGCCCCCACGTTTTGAGTGGCCCGTCTCTCAGCCCCGTAGGGTTATTTTCTTCTTTTTAGGACATTTAAAAACGTGGGTTTTTAGATTTTTTAAATCTATTAATTTTAAATATTTTATATGGTTTTGTTTTTTTTTTATTTAAAATATTTAAAAATGTAATTATATGTAAATTAGATGAATAAACGGAATAATAATAATATTCCGCAACTATCACACAACGCCATCTAGTCCCAAGCTAAGCAGAGCTTGTGTTATGGGTACTAGACAACTGATAAACATACTTATAAAAAAATATTTCTAAATACATAAATATTATTGGCACGATCATAACGCGATCATAAAAAACCGGCCAAGTGCGAGTTGGACTCGCGTGAAGAGGGTTCCGTACGATGTTACCTATCACGTTTTTTTTTAAATCTGACCCAAATTGGTACGCACAATATTGAGTGATTTACCAAGTTATTTTAATATCATGTACTTCTTATAGGTTTTCCTATAATCTATAAGTAGAAAACTAATTTCTGTATTTTTTTCAAAATTTTAGGTTCAGTAGTTTCGGAGATAAGGGTCAAGGGAGATAAGGGTAAATGGTCAAATTTCGTCTATTTTCTTGAATAACTTGGAAACCATTTATTTTAAAATTACAAAAAAATACGTTTAAGTTTGTCTCAACAATACCTTTCATTTGATATGTCACACGATGCAGTTTTCAAAAATTTTATTTCTTTAATTTTCCCCTTCCCCCCAAAAAATTACCTCCCATATACAAATATGGACTTCTTATAGGTTATCCTATAATCTATAAGTAGAAAACTAATTCCTGTATTTTTTTCAAAATTTTAGGTTCAGTAGTTTCGGAGATAAGGGGGGGGGAATGGTCAAACTTCGTCTATTTTTTTTGAATAACTTGGAAACTATTTATTTTAAAATTACAAAAAAAATACATTTAAGATTGTCTCAACTAGACCTTTCATTTGATATGTCATACGATGCAGTTTTCAATGATTTTTTTTAATTTTCCCGATACGATTATCCCGATTTTGCAACATTTTTCATTGCTGCTCTGCTCCTATTGATAATAGCGTGATGGTATATAGCCTATAGCCTTCTTCGATAAGTGGACTATCCAACATAAAAATAATTATTCAATTCGAACCAGAAGTTCCTGAGATTAGCGCGTTTTTATCAGTTGGCAAAGCTGAATGTATTCTGAGATAATCCCACATTTTCTACTTTTCACCACCATGAGCGCTGCAATCGAATAGTATTTCGAATAATACACCTAGTAGGTACTTCGCACCCAGCGAATAGACAAATTACACCCAGACACAGAACAAAAAATGATCGTGCTCATCACACAAACATTTGTCCTTTGTGGGAACTGAACGCACGACCTCCGGCATAGCAGTCACGGTCACTAACCACTAGACCAACAGGCCTGGATAATGCCCTCTCGGGATCACTTGATTTTAATTTCAAAGTCTTTTTACCTTAACTCTAAGGACACTTGACCTTGACCTTGACGTCACTAACTCCACGAGAACCGCGAATCATGAGTTCATGACTTTCGGATTTGACTTTTACCTCAAGATCAATGACCCCATGGTGTTCCACCACCCTACTATTGGCACATCCCACATAATCCCGAAGGTTTGATTAGGCGATTATACATAGATTAAAGTAGAATTTATTTTATCAAAGTATTTTCATTGTACCCCGTTTAGTACCCACAGGCCTCAAAAACACGTTTTTTGTATTTGAGCCTCCCATCAATATTTGCTTTACTGTAATTTAATTATTTATTTTTACAGAGAATATGTAACTCAATAATCTGTGAATAAGTATTTGAAGCGTCTACTTATTGCCGTTAGCGAGTAGCAAAAAACTCTGAGCCCTCTTTTTTATCGTGGTGAAAGCAACAAGTGGGTCCTCCCATCCCAAGCGGGACTTGAAGGGGCTCTCAGGCTTGTACTGACTAAAATCCACGGTGTTCCTTCAATAGCCCTTTACGTTCTTGGTCACCTGATAAGACAGTCCCGCAACCCCGGCAGGCATTGGTCCTGTAAGAGGGGCGCCGTCAGGTTGCTGACAGCTGTTTGAGGTGCACATGGACCACGCCGCGCTGTCGACCCAGGCATGGTCCATGCGGACGGGCGCGGGAGACCCCTTAAATATTTTTCTTTTCTATTGTTTTAGTTTGTTATAACGGCAACAGAAACACAACATCTGTGAAAATTTTTTAACCGACTTCAAATCAAACACAAAAAAGTTTAAAATAACTTTTCTTACGGAAGTCGGTGGCAATTATTATAGTCAATGAAATAAAAAACAAAGCCACCGACTTCGAAAGAAAAGTTATTTTAAACTATTTTGTGTTTGATTTGTAGTCGGTTCTTTTTTTAAAAAAAGGTTAAAAAAGAACAACATCACATGTTGTGGTTTTTGCTTCTTAATTTGCGAAAAAACAATTCGATCCAAGTAAGTATCGATACTTTTCATCCGATACCTAGTAAGTATCGATACTTGACGATCGATACAGTATCGAGTAAAAGTATCGATACCTCAATGGTATAGGCGAGCTGGCCAGCTCGCACCGCCCAGCTCGCTCCGCCAGCTCGCACCGCTAGCACGCGCCGCTTCCAAAAATGTATGAATTTAAAAAAAAAACCGGCCAAGTGCGAGTTGGACTCGCCCATGAAGGGTTCCGTAGTAGCAAGCATAGATTAGGTATAATTATAATTATATTGAGATTGGTCAGTAATATACACAAACAATAAAAATAACTTAGTTTTTCATAATCTTTGTATGAATGGCAAAGTTATATTTGCAGTTTTTGAAAATGTACTATATCTCAAAAACTGCTAACTGTATCTCATTCAAACCAATTTTCGTTGGAAATTTTTGTTGAGGTCTACATTATATTTTTTTTTTAGTTTTATCATTCTCTTATTTTAGAAGTTACAGGGTGTGTTCCCCACACACATTTTACCACTTTGGAGGTGTCTCATCGTGCAAACTGTTCAATTTAGAAATAAATGATATTAGTAACCTCAATATAATTTTTAAAGTCCTATCCATAGATACCCCGCACGTAAGGGTTTGGTGAAAAAAAAATGTTAAGTTTCAATTCTAAGTATGGGCACAGAATACTTAATAGTACTACAGAAGTCCCACTCCAAAAAAAAATTAAACAAATGTAAAATCTATGTACGAGAGAATAAAGTACATTTTAACTGGCAGCCGTACCGCCCACCTACTTTTATAATAGCCTAAACTTCCCGTGCGCAAGCAAAAATGTACTGAATGATTACGCGCGAGAGTTTATTTTGGGTTATCTGACGCCAACGACATTAAAAGGTTACTATGGGTCAAGCCCAATAGGGTTGCGACTTGCGAGTTTAGGCAGAAATAGGTAGGAACCTATGCGTATTTTATGCATTTGTTAAATTACTTTTTGTCATCGATTACTACATACCTACATTATTGATTGTTAGCACAGAATGTTAATAGTAGGTACCTGCGGCACCTTACGTGAGGAATGATATTTTTAATAATATTATCTTTTCTACCTATTATTGTTATATTTTTGAACATTACGTCTTACAAAAAAAAAAGAATAATATTTAAAAGATTTTTATCGTTTATGGCAAAATAGCCAGTCCTTATTATTTTGCACTCAACCTAGTAACCGACCAATTACTATCGCATACTGTCACAGGCCCCGCGTTGCGTGTCTTTGTAGGTAGGTAAAAAAGTCGCGCAGCGAATTACGATAGCTGACCTTGAATGCGTAGTGTGGCCATTTTCTGAGTTAGAACTTTTAAACAGCAACGCAAACATCTTTCTACTTCTACCGATCTTAATTCTTAGTACTCAGCTTAAGGTGAGTGAGAGTGTCGTCTTTTTATCTTTGTCGTCTAGTAGGCTCACCCCCCCCCCTCCACTTAGTATCTCGCCTCATTTCCAAACTTGTAACCTACCTAATCATGATCAATTAAACCCATACTTCACAAGCAGGGAGATAATTTTGTTCATCATTACTAAATATGTAAGTACTTTATTTTTTTTCCTCATAATAATATTGTTTTATTAATTTCCCAAAAGCACCTAAAGCAAGAAACTTGTGCGTAACTACACGTAACGTAACAAAAATATTAAGGAGACGGAGCGCGTGCACAACGGGTGGCGCGTGGCAGCCGTAGTGAATGGGCCACGACATAATGGCCCCGCAACTACTTGCAGTTTTATGCCTACACCGCGGAGTGAGACAGGCCTGGTATGGGGGGCACCCCCAAAATTTGTTTTGTTTTTATTTTTGTGAGGAAATCCTAATGCGGTTCACATAATACATCTACCTACCAAGTTTCAACAGGATAGCTCTTATACTTTCGACAAAAAGTGGCTGTGACCAGGGACCGGATTACCGTTATTTTTTGTATAACGTTACGAATTATCGTTATGGTAACGATAAAAATGTACCGAAATTAATAACGATACCCGTAAGTCCGTTAACGTTACCTAATAACTAAAATTAGTATCGGTAAAAGTAACAATACATATACCGGTAATTTATATGCCTATCTCTTTCTAACGACGCGATGTCGGTTGCGCTAAATTGCGATGTAATTTATTTACAAAATTTTTGTCGCACGCATCAAGTCGCGTGTGATGTAAGTTCGCAACGTCGGACGCCGCCACCCCCATCGTCTTTCTTCACCAAAATTGGCAACTTCGTGTACCTAATAAAGTTGTTAATCTATCAAAGAAATTTGACAGATTGTGGTAACATGATGACCTTGACGTGCTGAGCTGTGCTGTGCCGTACCTACCTATCATTATCACAGTCGATTACACGTAGCTGCATACAATTTGACCTATGCAATTTGTCTTTAAAATCTTTTCGTAGTGAAAGAGTAGGTATTTAGGGACATGTGGCCGACTGTAATAATGATTTTAGAAAATTATAAAAGTCCCATTGAGTGTTTTTGAGTAGGTATAGTTCTGTACAACAAGGTGGGTCATCATTATCTAACATAAACTGCGCAGAACTCACTTAGGTGGAGCGCTCGCGGCGCCCGCGCGCCCCGCTGATAGGCTACGTATCAGCGGGGCGCGCGGGCGCCGCGAGCGCAGCTAATGCACCGTCTTGCTTGACTGTCACTCACAGGCCGCAGCGCACTTCCGAACCTCTAAAAATACTTACTCAATGGGACTTATATAGTCGAAATAGATATTTGAATTTAGTTAGAATGACATAGTTTAAGTAGAAAGCTGGGTAGGTAGGAACTTACGTTTAATGTCTTATTGCACAACTAGTGTTTGCCCGCGGCTTCGCTTGCGTTAATTTAGAATTTGAGAAACAATACGGATCGTGTAAGTGGCGCCATCTGGAAATTGTAATTGTTTTTTTTTTTTCTCGGCAACAGCTCTTTTCTGTATTTCGGGATGAAAGATACCCTATATACGTGTCTATACTCCTAACAACGTATATGTATATGCAAAATTTTGGGACGATCGATTGAGTAGGTAGTTTGCGTGAAAAGGTAAAAAACAAACATAATTACTCACTTGCATTTATAATATTAGTTTAGATCAATAATGTTATAGGTATTTACATACATAGTTTGCATAGGAAACGTCCTTGTTTGAGCGACATTAATTTCAAAGATCCGTGTTTAACATAAGACTATCATTTTTTGGTCGATTTACAGTATCGCTGCAATTTGTTAACGCAATTGAACGTACAATAGCATTGCTCTTCCCTCTTTATTATTTATTTTATTTTACATTTATTAACATGTAACTTATGACTCAAAGTGTTAGTAACAATATTTCTTAATCACTATGTTAGTAATCCTAATCTACACATTTTACGAGTACAGTAGTCTTTAGCAAACCGCATGATACCTTAAAAATAGCTTATTATTTGACTCGATGTTCGAAATCTTGTTGTCACTTAAAACAGAATCTATGCACTGGTTTGAGCACTAATTCAAAACACAAATAAATCTATATCTATACTTATAATAAATCTGTAGAAGGGTCAATTCTGTACATTGAAAATATTGAAAAAATAAATAGCGGGGGGTGTTGCTGGATCGATAACAAACCCAAAAATGTGATTAAAAAAATTTTTGTCTGTCTGTCTGTCTGTCTGTCTGTATGTGCAGGCATCACGTGAAAACTAGCGGTTCGATTTCGATGAAACTTGGTATAATTATACCTTATTATCCTGGGCATAAAATAGGATACTTTTTATCCTGGAAAAATTCGTAGAAAAAAAATCTTATTTTTCAGTTTTATTCATGGACGTTGTTCTGTAGAACCGCGAACACACGTTGCATTACCCGCAGTGGATTCAGCGCCGTAACCTGTAGCGCCGAAAGTCGGATTTGGCTTGAACCGTTTGCGGCACACGCGGGCCACGCCTCCCCGACTCCTATATAAGGAGCCGCGTTCCGCGCCGCACGATGCATTTAAATTCTGAATTTTGATGCGAGCGGACGTGTCCAGTGTGGCGAGCGGTCGTCCGTGGAATTAATATTGTATGCGTGTCATTTTAAACCGTGCTTTTCAGCGCGACCTTTTTGATTACTGTTCCGATCAGTTATTTGTAAATACAAGGTCGGAATTACTATTAAAAAAATACTTACTACAGAACGCGAGCTCAACAGCAGTAGCTCAATAGATGGATCTCCTTAATTATTATAGGCTTAGCCGTATTTGGGTCCAATAGATATTTATAAGATGTCATTGTCAGAGTTACTCAAAATGGAGAAATAAACCATCCACGCGAAGACCGACATCCGCGCGGACGGAGTCGCGGGCGGAAGCTAGTATAAAATAATACAAAAGATTTGGTCGCGGGTGCGTCCTTTTAAACTACGTCCAGCTACCGAAGGACGGGCAGCAGCGTCCTTTGCAAACTTTCGGTGATCTTATTGCGATCCCCAAGCCGCCTGCCAAGCGTGGGGATTATGGCAACCCCCCCCCCTCCCCCCATTATGATTGACAACAATAGCACACGGCCCCCAGTCCCCAGCAGCTCCGCTATTCCTGGTCTGGGTAGCGGATCGGGTAACGGCGGAGCAGGGGGTGCTAAGAATCCCCGGCAGATGCCCCGCTACCACCCCCAACGGACTTTGGCCCTGGCAACACACAACATCCGCACACTGAGGACCGATGAGAAGATTATCGAGCTGGAGGAAGAATTGAGCAAAATGCGCTGGGATATCTTGGGATTATCTGAAATCCAAAGAGAGGGTCAGGATACGATAGTTTTAGATTCCGGCAACATGCTCTTCTACCGGGAAGGAGACCGTAAATCCCAGGGTGGTGTTGGATTTCTCGTCCGCAGGTCCCTCATCAACAACGTTGTGAAAGTCGACAGTGTGTCGAGTAGGGTAGCATACATTATACTCAGAATAACCAACCGGTATTCGTTGAAGGTCATACAGGTATATGCGCCGACCTCGACACATTCTGATGATGAAGTAGAGGCATTGTATGAGGAGATATCCGAGGCCATACATACCTCCGAAACATACTTCACCGTTGTTATGGGGGACTTCAACGCGAAGGTGGACGCACGGAATTGCGATGAGTTGAGAGTGGGGCCATTAAGGTATGGGCAGCGAAACCATAGGGGCCAGCGACTGGTCGACTTCATGGAAAAGGAAGAACTTCATTTAATGAACTCCTACTTCCAAGAGCGGCCATCCAGGAGGTGGACGTGGATGAGCCCCGATGGTACTACCAGAAATGAGATCGACTTCATCATGACGACCAAGAAGCGAATATTCAGTGATGTCTCTGTGATCGCCAAGGTAAAAACCGGCAGCGATCACCGAATCGTCAGAGGCACATTGAATATCAATGTGAAGCTTGAAAGGTCTCGTCCGGTGATGTCCACGCTCCGACCTGGTCCTGCCCACATCCAGAACCCCGAAGACTTTCAACTTGAACCGCACAATCGCTTCCAGTGCCTAACCGAATGCGAAACTGTGGACGAGATTAACAATGGGTAGGTGGAAACTGTCCAAGATGTGTGGTCCAAGTTCTTTAAGACCCCGCGCCGCAATAATCCTCAAAAGTTCTAGAACGGAACCATCAAGTTGATGCAAGACCGGGCCGAGATGAGGCTGCAATCTTCAGCTGATATGTTGGAATATGGCAAACTCAATAGACGAATCTCTAAATCAATGCGACGTGACCTGCGTGCCTATAGTGCGGCACGGATCAAAGAGGCAATCGAGCGGAACCAGCCCCTGAAGTCTCGACATTAGACAGCGACAAAAATCGGTCGCTAAGTCGTATCGTTATCAAATTCCTTTAATAGATTTTCAACTTTATTTCGAAAGCATAAGGTCGAAAATCTATTAAAGAAATTTGACATCGTTTAGACTTAACGACTGATTTTTGTCGTTATATTTGTCGAGACTGCAGGGCCAGGGCTCAAAAGTCTTCGCAAAGAATTCGTCTATTGGGCAAAGCCAAATGACAAAGCTCAAGATTAACGACGGCAGCATCATTTCGACGAAACCGGAGATCCTGAGAGAGCTTGACAGGTTTTACGGACTGTTATACACATCAACACGACAAACCAGTGTCGGTAAAGTTCGAGACGCAAGAGCTAAACCAACGACCATTTATATCTAGACTCCTAATCACAGGCGACCGATGTCTGTCAACACAACACATTAGGTAAAAAAGTCTTATAACCGTCGTGACTCGACCACTCTTGTGAGTCCCTCGTCGCACTGACCTTGAGTTAGCCAATCAGAACGCAGTATTAGCCAATCAGAACGCAGTACCCCGTCCCCCTCGCTTACGTCGTACCTCAGCGACTTGGCAGAATAATTTTCGTTAGTCAGATCGTGCATGAGGCGTCTAGATATAAATGGTCGTTGAGCTAAACTGACTCGACACTACACTGAGGATAACCCGGACATCAGCCTGTACGAGATTAGAATGGCTCTTAAACAGCTAAAGAATAACAAGGCGCCGAGTGAAGACGGAATCACAACTGAACTTCTGAGAGCGGGTGGAAAACCGGTACTTGTGGTCCTCCAGAAGTTATTTAATTCCGTCATACTCGAAGGTACTACGCCAGAAGCATGGCACAGGAGTGAATCTTCAAAAAGGGTGACAACACCTTGTTGAAGAACTACAGGCCAATCTCACTTCTGAGCCATGTATACAAGCTGTTCTCAAGAGTCATTACGAACCGTCTCGAACGCAGGTTTGATGACTTCCAGCCTCCCGAACAAGCCGGTTTCCGAAAAGGTTTTAATACTATAGACCACATACACACGCTCCGCCAGATTATACAGAAGACAGAGGAGTATAATCGGCCATTATGTTTAGCGTTTGTGGACTATGAAAAAGCCTTCGATTCAATCGAAACCTGGGCAGTATTGCAGTCCCTCCAACGATGTCATATCGACTATAGGTATATCGAAGTGTTGAAGTATTTGTATAGAAACGCCACCATGTCCATCCGACTTCAGGAAGAGAGCACGAAACCAATCCAATTGCAGAAAGGCGTGAGACAGGGAGACGTTATTTCTCCGAAACTGTTCACGAACGCGTTGGAGGACGTTTTCAAGCTCTTGGAATGGAACGGATTCGGCATCAACATCAATGGCGAATACATCACTCACCTTCGTTTTGCCGATGATATAGTCATCATGGCAGGATCGTTGGAGCACCTCAATGCTATGCTCAGCGACCTCAGTATCGTTTCCCAACGGGTCGGCCTTAAAATGAACATGGACAAGACGAAAGTCATGTCGAATGTCCATGTGACACCCGTACCGGTTGTTGTTGGGAATGATACTCTCGAAGTTGTAGACCATTACACTTACCTTGGACAGATTGTTGAGTTAGGTAGGTCCAACTTTCGGAGGGGTTCAGATTGCTGTCGAGTCCACCATGAAATATCTAGGATTGGTGCTCGACAGCCGTTGGGATTTTGGCCCCCACTTTCGGCGGCTGGTGCCCATGTTGATGGGCGCAGCGGGTGCGCTCCCAACGCTGCTACCCAACCTGGGGGGCCCGAGCATCGCCTGTAGGCGGTTACGTACATACGTGGAGATCGTGCGATCTATGGCCCTATATGGGGCCCCTGTGTGGGCGGCTGACTTGACGGCCCGACATATTGCAGTTCTGCGAAAACCGCAGAGGGCGATGGCCGTCAGAGTCATCCGAGGATATCGCACGATCTACGAGGCGGCTTGCCTGCTGGCTGGATCCCCGCCCTGGGACCTAGAGTCGAAAGTCCTCGCGACCTTCTACAAGTGGCGTGAGGAGGCAAAGGCGCGAGGTGAGAGACTGGTGCAGCAGCAAATTACGCTGCGCCGGTCGGCGCTTCGTGAGGACCTGGTGGCGGCATGGCGGGAGAGGCTTTTACGCCCTTCCACTGGTCTCAGTACTATCGAGGCGATCCAGCCAGTACTCGACGATTGGCTCGGAAGGAGGCACGGCTCCCTGACGTTTCGAGCGACACGGGTGCTCTCGGGGCACGGCTGCTTCGGGAAATACCTGTGTCGAATAAGCAGGGAGCCGGACGCTCGGTGTCATCACTGCGTCCAATGTCTGGAGGATACGGCGCGTCATATGCTGGCCGAGTGTGTCACGTGGGACGAGCCGCGCCGTGCTCTCACTGCAAAAGTGGGGAGCGACCTGTCACTGCCGGCCATTGTTAAGTCAATGGTCGGAGAGGCAGAGTCCTGGGACGCAGTGATTTCCTGCGAGATGACATCCTCCCTAGGAAGCGGCGGAAAGGGAGAGGGAGATCTCCAGTGCTCTCCCATACCGCAGCAGACGCACCGGGCGTCGAAGGAGAGCGGACAACGCTCTCTTTCGGCCTCCATAAGTGGGTCTAGGGGTGGCAGATTTGGGGACGTCTGCCATCCCCCACTCAAGTGGACCCGAGAAGAAGGCAGCGCGCAGTGTTCCGCGCGCGCCTATCTAAGTGGTAACGGGGGAGAACACCTCACCCCAACCGGAAGGGGCCTGCAAGAGGCGGGCCGGCACTAATCCGAGGCAGCGGAAGTAACATTCGCACCCGCAGCTCCGGACGCAAGTGTGCGAGGGAACACCGGGGTGGTTTTAGTCAGTCAAGTCTGACATGCCCCTCCGCTTTTCCCCAGGCGGAGGAAGTCCTATGAGGATTTCCACCTCGAATAAAAAAAAAGGTAGGTCCAACTTCAAGAAAGAGGTCGCCCGAAGAATCAAACTCGGATGGGCAGCGTTTGGGAAGCTACGTGATATCTTCTCATCGAGAATCCCACAGTGTCTCAAGACAAGGGTGTTTAACCAGTGTGTGTTGCCAGTGATGACATATGGCTCTGAAACGTGGTCTCTGACTGCTGGCCTTTTAGAGAGACTAAGAGTCACTCAACGAGCGATGGAAAGAGCTATGCTCGGAGTTTCTTTGCGGGATAAAATCCGGAACATGGATATTCGGCGAAAAACCAGAGTCACTGACATAGCTCGTAAAATTTGCAAGTTGAAGTGGCAATGGGCAGGCCACATCGCTCGTCGAACTGACAACCGATGGGGAAGAAAAGTTCTCGAGTGGCGACCACGGACCGGAAGACGCAGCGTAGGCAGGCCTCCCACTAGGTGGACCGACGACATCGTGAGGGTCGCGGGCAACCGATGGATGCAAATGGCGAACTGTCGTTCGGCGTGGCGGTCTAAGGGGGAGGCTTATGTTCAGCAGTGGACGTCTTCCGGCTGATGATGATGATGATGATCACCGGGTGCCGACCTACCTCCGTCGTCCTCGACGGACTACCTGACGGACAGAGCCGTCATCTACCCCTGTCACCGGGGAGAGTGGAACCGGCTAGAGATATCGTGCGGTGTTCCACAGGGGTCGGTCTTGGGGCCGGCCCTGTGGAACATCGGATATGACTGGGAGCTGCGCGGCGACCTCCCCGGCGACGTCAGCGTAATATGTTACGCTGATGACACGCTCGTCCTGGCGGAGGGAGAGTCGCATCAGGCGGCGGCCGACAAGGCGACGCAAGTGGTTGCGACAGTCGTTGAAAGGACCCGGCAGCTGGGACTCGAAGTGGCGCTGCACAAAACGGAGGCCATGTGTTTTCATGGCCGCGTTAACGCGCCATGGTCTGAGTCCCACATAACGGTGGAGGGGGTTCGCATTGGCGTTGGGAGAACGATGTACCTGGGACTCGTCCTCGACAGCCGGTGGAACTTCAAGGAGCATTTCCTTAGTTTGGCCCCAAGGCTGAACCGGGCAGCAGCCGCCCTCAGGCGACTCCTGCCCAATCTCGGCGGGCCAAATGCATCCTGCCGAAGGCTGTACGCCGGTGTCGTGCGGTCCATGGCCCTCTACGGGGCCCCCGTGTGGGCCCTGAGCATCCGGACGCGACCACTAAAGTTGGTCGCTTGCCAGAGGTTCATGGCTATCCGGATGATCCGGGGATACCGCCGGCGAATCAGCCAACCTCCTTGCCAGATTGCTGCCCTGGGATCTGGAGACGACTGCTCTCCAGCGCATTTATGAGAGGCGCGTGGAGGCGCAGCGCCGGGGAGAATTCCCGCTGCCCCGACAAGTCGAGGCGCGGCGGGAAGAGGTCCGACGCGAGCTCAGGGCGGTATGGAGGGAACGACTGTCGCATCCGAGGTCCGGGCACGCCGCAATCGCGGCGGTAAAACCCCTCTTTGAGGAGTGGCTGGAAGGCGTCACGGCGTCCTGACCTACCGCGTGACGCAGGTCCTCACTGGACACGGAAGTTTCGGGAGGTTCCTGTGTCTGATAGGGAGGGAAGCAACGCCTGGGTGTCACCACTGCGAAGATCGCCCGGAGAACACTGTGGAGCATACGGTGCAGGACTGCGCCGCTTGGGCATAGCACCGCCGTGTCCTCTCAGCGGCGATAGGCGGAGACCTCTCGCGCCCGGCATTGGTCGAGGCCATGCTGCGGGGCGAGACGGAGTGGGAAGCGGTCGCCTCCTTCTGCGAAGCAGTCATGCTCGTGAAGGAGGAGGCGGGCCGCGTGAGGGAGAGGATAGCGTCCTCCCTCCACCCCAGCCGCACTGGAAGACGCCCACGGCGTCGGACGTCGGCAGACGATCTCCAGGCACCGTAGGCGCGGGCATGCGGGTGGCGAGTAATGGACGACTCGCTGTCCGACCATGGACCATGCCCGGGTCGATGGCGCGTTGTGTTCCACGCGCGCCCCAAAGAGTATCAGCATGATGACGGGGCCCCCCTCTAGAGGGCCAAAGCCTGCCGGGGTCACGGGACTTATCTCATTACCGTGACCCCGGAACACAAAGGGCTATTGAAGGACACCGTGGATTTTAGTTAGTACGAGTCTGACAGTCCCTCCCGCCCTGCCCTGGGTGGGAGGTCTCATTTGATGATTTTACCACGAAAAAAAAGGAGTCGAAAGTTTTCATCAATATAAATGAATGAAGTCCAAATACAAGATAGCTACTATAAACCGTTGACGAGTTCCCTGAATTGTTCTTCGTCTTTATCATCAGACCCTTAATGACAATTACAACCCACCTAGGTGTAAAGTTCTTATCAATATAAATGAATTAAGTCCAAACACAAGGTAGCTTTTGTGAATCGTTGAGGAGTTCCCTCGACTGTCTCTCGGCTCCATCATCAGATCTACTCCAGATCTTTATTTAATTGTATTGCTTTAAAATAATGAAAAACTTACAAACGCACTAGTCGCCCCTACAATTTTAGAAAGCTCCACTCGATTTCTCTGGTCTTTCGTCATCAAACCCTAATTTCCTTATCATAGGATTTTACCTTTGAAATATATTTTTTCCAACGAAAAGAGAATCATCAAAATCGGTTCTTAAACGACGAGTTAACCGTCAGACAAACTTAAAAAAAAAACTTTACCTATCTGCATGCCAAATTTGAACTTTCTAGGTCATCTAGAACTGGGTTATAGTTTTGATCCATAAAAATGACTATTTTTTGACGTTAATATCTAAATAACCGTTTGAGATATATTTATAAAATTTGCAAAATATATGCCTAATTGCCTAGATTAAATAATTTTTGAGTTGTGAGGGGCTAAAAAGTGGCTCCAAATGGTTCGTGTAATATTACACACTGTAAGCGCGCCTGAACTCGGCTGGCGACGGACGCTCTCGCGTGTCTAGACCCTATTAATTGAAGAGCAGTTTAAGGAATATTTGAGGAAAAATTGAATAAATATTATCCAGTGGTTAATCCGCCAACTCAAAACATACATTTAAAAACAACATAATTCAAAATTGCTCATCTCTCAGTGACAATAGTGTAATAATACATAGCCTATTGACAGAAGCATATTAGGTATTAGGAATATTTGAGGAAAATTTGATCGGAAAGTTTTCAGTATCTAGTTTAGGAATTAACGCAAAAGAAAAAACCCTAAAAAAATCCGGAACAGAAAAGTTGATTTATCATCAGAATCGATCCTTTATCTCGAAAAAAATACAAAAAGAAAAAAAAATCCAATGTACAGGAATGACAGCTCTACGATTTTATTAAATGTATAGATATAGATGTGCAAGTAGATTTATTGTTTTCTTTAAACATTTTGAAATACTGATAAGCTCTGTTGCCCTTCTTTCGGCCCATAGTAGTATTTTTTAAACAAACAACTAATTATAATAACAGAACAACAGAATTAATCTAATAGAGATATACCTACTAATTTGGCGTACGCAATGTTTGTGTGACATCTGACTATGAAATGCGATGCGCGTAAGCGGCGCGCGTTACTAGCTGTTGCCGCTCCGCTCTGATTTGTAGAGCCGAACGAAAAGACGCGCGGCGCGGTTCGGCAACGTCGCACAGTGAATTAACGTTATTAGTAACGATAATTAAATAGCGGTAAATCCTATAAATTAACGTTATGTTTAACGTTAATATTTAACGTAACATAACGTTAATGTTTTGGTAATTTTACCGGTATTTGTTTGGTAACGGTAACCGTCCCTGGCTGTGACATACGGACGGACAGACAGACAGACAGACATGACGAATCTATAAGAGTTCCGTTTTTGCCATTTGGCTACGGAACCCTAACTAGCTCGCAAACCCATGTCCACTGGAGCTGAGCGGAGATTTTATGCAATCCTATTGGTTAATATTTCATCTTCGTTTCTCCGCTCCGCCCGCTCGCTCCGTATCAATGGACAGGCAGCCTAAGGGTGCTTGTACACGGTGCATGTAGCTGGTGCAAGTAAAGAAAAAGTACGGGTTACAGGTGCGAGTAACATGCGCAAGCTACTTGTTCAAGTTACTCGTTTATACTTTTATACAATATGGTGCAATGATATTGTCTGGAGCAAGTAAAGACACGGGCTACTTGCGCAAGCCGTATGTACAAGTTATTTGTTCGTGGTCAAGAGCTACATGTGCATGCTATTCGCGCGGTAACTTTATTGACTATCGCGTAAAAATGTCTTGACAAACGAAAATTCTTTTGAAATCATTGTTAAAAATGTTATTTTGCCGGAATTATTAAAGTTACGCACATCTGAACCTGTTCAAGTAAAATGCGTGAGTGACCCGCGCGCGCCGCAGAGCACGCAAATTAGTTGCACGGATGGCTCGCTTTGGAGTACATGCTGTACATGCTCGAGTCGCTGGACCCTCACATTTTTTAAACGATAAGTTTACGGTGCATATAACCCGCGCACGTGCCTCAACATGCTCAAGCTACATGCACCATGCAACAAGCACCCTAAGTGGCCGGCGGTAACTTATCTACCGAATAAATTATCAGGAAGTTTGACGGTGAAACAGTAACTATCAGATAACTATAATGACACTTTATCCGAAGTTTATCCGTAACCGGTGAAACTGCCGGTTCGTAGATGTGTCGTTATTGCACGAAAATGTTGAACCATCTTTTTCGTAGTACCAGGCAATCAGAAATAAAGAGGAGCATTCATAATAAGCTGGTGACGTAAACCAATGAATGTCTTTCGCAGTTGAGCGTTATTGCACGGAAATTTTGAACCATCGTTTTCGTAGTACCAGGCGATCAGATATGAAGAGGAGCTTTAGTAATAAATAAGCTGGTGACGTAAGCCGTTGAATGAATCTTGTTTGTCGAGTTCGCAGTTGAGTCGTCTGATGATAGTGATGATTACAATCATTCCTTCTACCCATTCCTGATTTCCTGGTAATACGTAAGAAGCAGTTCCAATTTTCCGTGCAACAACGACTTAACTGCGAATCCAACGGTTAACTACGTCACCACTGCTGTCAACCAGTTTATAACAAACATTCCTTCTAGTATTTCTGATATCCTGGTACAAAGTAAAAAGCAGTTCCAGTTTTCCGTGCAACAACGACTCAACTGCGAATCCAAACCAAGCAAGGACTTCACCCACCACTGCTGTCACAGTGTCAGCACAGTATAATGTGTCAGTTTAAAAAATTCGCATCACCCTCCATCGCCGTCACAGTCATTGTGGTCAGTCCTATTACTAATATTACATCCCTCAATAATAAATAATTCTGACTTTGTATTCACTTCGTGCACTTACGAGGTTTTACCTCGGAAATTTTCATTTGCCTTTTATCAAGTACTAAGACATCAGGTATGCACAGTCAGTAGATTTATCTTACACAGCGGCGTCGCCCGCCGAATCTATCCGTTGATTTTGAGATAATTATGTGACAATTTTGCAGGAAAGATTCAAAGTAAACTTCAATATTATTAGGACTGAATAACATTTGAGGAGTGCCAAACCAATTCTATGACGCGTTTTTGTGTCTAGCAAAGACTAGTAGTAGTAGTAGTAGTCTAGGTTCCTTTGTAAAAACGTATCAGGCGCCAGTTCTAACTTAATACGAGTTGTTTTTAACCGACTTCCAAACGGAGGAGGTTCTCAATTTGGATGTTTATACAGGCTGTAGTGTAAGAGACATCGATGCACAAACGGATACCATGGGTCCAGGGCATGATTCTGGACCCCCCCGTGTTGGAATTTTTCGTCGAATTTTTCCTATTTTTTTTTATTTTTATATGTTTGTTTTTTTTTTTTTTATTAATAGTGAGCCGCGCTTGAAGTAGGTACTAGAGGTACTGTGGTACTGGACAATGTATTCTACATCTAAGAAGACACCATTTCTAGTTTCATTTACATTGCTACTTTTAGTGAAAGTAGTTAATTAATTACTCTTTTATTAAAAATCTCATTGGGTTAGGTAAGAATAACGATTATGAACAGTCTTAAAAATTCCAATTTTTTTTTTTAATTTGGAAAATTAGGAAAAATCCGACGAAAAATTCCAACACAGGGGGTCCAGAATAATGTCCTGGACCCATGGTATCCGTTTGTGCGTCGATGTCTCTTACACCCTGTATAAACATCCAAATTGAGGACCTCCTCCTTTTGGAAGGCGGTTAAAAACAACTTGTATGAAGTTAGAACTGGCGCCTGATACGTTTTAACAAAGGAACCTAGACTACTACTACAACTACTAGCAAGGGCGTCGCCAGATTATAACTAAGGGGGGGCAACGGGGCAAAATTATGGAGGATAAAAAATATGAACGCCGAGGGCGTGAAGCGTTACACTTTTTTTTATCGTGGTAAAATCGTGCAGAGCGGGAGGGACTGTCAGACTCTTACTGACTAAAATCCACGGTGTCCTTCAATTGTTCCGGGGTCTCGGTAATTTGTAGGTCCCGCGACCTCGTCAGGCTTTGGTCCTCTAAAGGGGGGCCCCGTCATTATGCTGACACTCTGAGGCGCGCGTGGAGCACAACGCGCCGTCGACCCGGGCAGAATCCACGGTCGGACAGCAAGTCGCCCATTACTCGCCGCCCGCATGCCCGCATGCCTATGGTGGCCGGAGATCATCTAGCGACGTCAGTCGCCGTGGGCGTCTACCACTGCGGCTCGGGTGAAGGGAGGACGCTGTCCTCTCCCTAACGCGATCCGCCTCCTCCTTCGCTAGCATGAGTGCTTCTCAAAAGGAGGTGACCGCTTCCCATTCCCCCCGCATCATGGTCTCGACCAATGCCGGGCACGAGAGGTCGCCGCCTATCGCCGTCGTGAGGACACGGCGGTGCTCTGCCCAAGCGGGGCAGTCCTGCACCGTATGCTCCACCGTGTCCTCCGGGCGATCCTCACAGTGGTGACACCCAGGCATTTCTTCCCTCCCTATCCGACACGGGTACCTCCCGAAACTTCCGTGTCCGGTGAGGAACTTCGTCAGGCGGTAGGTCAGAGTCAGGACGCCGTGACGCCCATCCAGCCGCTCAAAGAGGGGTCTTACCGCCGCGATTGTGGCGTGTACGGACCTAGGTTGATTGCAACAGTCGCTTCCTCCATAATGCCCTGAGATCGCGCCGGAGCTCTTCCCGCCGCTCCTCGACTTGTCGAGGCAGCGGGGATACGCCCCGGCGATGTGCCTCCACGTGCCATTTATAGACGCGCTGGTGGGTCCGTCGCTCGCCTCCAGGTCCCAGGGCAGCAATCCGGCAAGGAGGTTGGCCGATTCGCCGGCGATCGTGCGGTATCCTCGGATCATCCGGATAGCCATGACCCTCTGGTATGCGACCATCTTTGCTGATCGCGTCCGCATACTCAGGGCCTACACGGGGGCCCCGTAGAGAGCCATGGACCGCACTACACCGGCGTACAGCCTCCGGCAGGAATGAAACGTTACACAACGTTACATTTTGATTTTTGATTTTGATGACGATTGTAATAAGAACGGTTCTAATATCAATGAATAAAACTTCGCAAGCCCTCATCAGCACAATAACTAAATGAAACTTTTAAATAAATGTGTTTAAAACTTTGATTTAGTTATTGTGTGTGAAATATTACTGAATAATTATTTATTTTAACTAAAATAATATTTAATTAAAACATTTGATCTCTAGGGGGGGGGGCAGCCCCCCCCCCCCCCTTGGCGACGCCCTTGACTACTAATCTTTGCTAGACACAAAAACACGTCATACAATAACGTATTATGTATAGACACGCCATGAACGAACATCGCGGCGCGGCGCTTAAAAACGGCGACAATCCGATAATACTAGAACTACTTATACGCGTGAAGAAAGAGAAAGAAAATATAACACCGTACGGCGGGAGGGAGACGCAACTATGCGCAATGTGGCCAATTGGCTTCATTTTTTGTTGCCATTTTAGAGTGCGGACAACGTATCTATAGATCATATATCATTGACGTCATAGAATTGGTTTAGTACTCCTCAAATGTCATTCAGTCCACAGAATAATTAATAGTACTATACGTACAGAAGGACTACTCCAAAAAAAAATCAAACAAATGTAAAATCTATATACGAGAGAATAAAGTACATTTTAACTGGCAGCCGTACCGCCCACCTACTTTTATAATAGCCTAAACTTCCCGTGCGCAAGCAAAAATGTACTGAATGGTTACGCCCGAGAGTTTATTTTGGTTTATCTGACGCCAACGACATTAAAAGGTTACTATGGGTCAAGCTCAATAGGGTTGCGACTTGCGAGTTTAGGCACAAATAGGTAGGTACCTATGCGTATTTTATGCATTTGCTAAATTACATTATTACCATAAATACCTATGTTCCTCAAGGAATTTTGTTTTTATCATCAGCCTATTTTTTTTTGGTTTCGTCATCGATTACTACATACATTATTGATTGTTAGCACAGAATGATAGTAGTAGGTACCTACGGCACCTTACGTGAGGAATAATATTTATAATAATATTATCTTTTCTACCTATTATTGTTATATTTTTGAACATTTATCTTACAAAAAAAAATAATAATATTTAAAAGATTTTTATCGTCTATGGCAAAATAGCCAGTCCTTATTATTTTGCACTCAACCTAGTAACCGACCAATTACTATCGCATACTGTCACAGGCCCCGCGTTGCGTGTCTTTGTAGGTAGGTAAAAAAGTGGCGCAGCGAATTACGACCGCTGACCTTGAATGCGTAGTGTGGCCATTTTCTGAGTTAGAACTTTTAAACAACAACGCAAACATCTTTCTACTTTCTACCGATCTTAATTCTTAGTACTCAGCTTAAGGTGAGTGAGAGTGTCGTCTTTTTATCTTGGTCGTCCAGTAGGCTCACCCCCCCCTCCCCCCAATTAGTATCTCGCCTCATTTCCAAACTTGTAACCTCATGATTATGTATCATGATCAGTTAAGCCCATACTTCACAAGCAGGGAGATAATTTTGTTGATCATTACTAAATATGTACTATATATATTTTTTTTCTTCATAATAATATTGTGTTATTAATTTACCAAAAGCACCTAAAGCAAGAAACTTGTGCGTAACTACACGTAACGTAACAAAAATATTAAGGAGACGGAGCGCGTGCGTAACGGGTGGCGCGTGGCAGCCGTAGTGAATGGGCCACGACATAATGGCCCCGCAACTACTTGCAGTTTTATGCCTACACCGCGGAGTGAGACAGGCCTGTTCAGTCCTAATAATATTGAAGTTTACTTTGAATCTTTCATCCAAAATTGTCACATAATCACAACAACAATCAATGGATAGATTCGGCGGCGCGCGGCCAGCGCGGCGGGTGACGCCGCTCGCGCTGTGTAAATCTACTGTGCATACTTGATGCCTTAGTACTTGATAAAAGGCAAATGAAAATTTCCGAGGTAAAACCTCGTAAGTGCACATAGTGAATACAAAGTCAGAATTATTTATTTTTATACTGAGGCATAGTCATAGCTATGTTAGTAATATTAGTAGTATGACTATATAAATGTACTCTGTGACAAAGACTGTGACGGGCGGCGATGGAGGGTGATGCGAATTTTTTAAACTGACACTGTGACAGCAGTGGTGGGTGACGTCCTTGCTTGGTTTGGATTCGCAGTTGAGTCGTTGTTGCACGGAAAACTGGAACTGCTTTTTACGTTGTACCAGGATATCAGGAATGGTTAGAAGGAATGTTTGTAATCATTAGCTGTATAAGTACAGCTTGGCCACGGCCAGAACGTCTTGAAACGGAACTAATATTTTTATTTGCTGACAACGTTTTAAAATATTTGATATTTGATGTAAACAAAGACGCAGGTTTGTAAGATTTATTATTGTGCCATAAAACTAACGTAATAAGTGAAAATAAATAAAATAAAATCATTCAAAGTGCTGGTAGCGAGAGGACAGTGGCGACTTCCGGTTTTCTACTGTTTTTTGCCAAGCTGTATAACTGTATGTAGACACGGAGGTCACCCACATTGGGTAGGATTAGAAAAAAATAATTTGGCACGAGTACGAATAAATTAATTTTGCAAGTGTTTAAGTTGACGACATTGACATGTCTTGTGGTCCAGTGCCGAAATCAGAAACTGAAAACAAATATGAATAAACATTAAACATGATAAATAATTACATAGGTAATAATATCGCGTTTTCATTTTAATATAGAAGTGATGTTATTTATCTGATGACCTTATTAAAAAAAAAACTTATGAATATCAAAATCAAATCATTTATTTACTGATGAATACATAGGGCTGATTAGATTATAACAGGTTAGGTATTTTTTTTTATTTTTTTGCCGGAAGACGCTGGATGCAGGTCGCTTCCAACCGGTATATGTGGAGATCTAAAGGGGAGGCCTATGTTCAGCAGTGGACGTCCTATGGCTGAGATGATGATGATGAGGTATTTTAGCCATATTTATAACAGGTGTGAAAATACCAGTAGTAAATTATCTATAAAAAATATGTTACCCAACAATTACCTAAGGTCTAAATTTAAAATGTCACTTACGGGATACCTTCCGTGATTAACTACCTAAAATCACCTCTGCTAATTCTGAACGGTTAGGCAGATGTTTTTATAACACTAAGAACAGGCGCCAGCAGGTCAACCTACCCCAATCTGTCCGATTTTACCAATCGAACATTAACCTTCCACTATTGTGATAAGGTTGACAATCTATTAAAGATATTTGACAGATTGAGGTAGGTTGATGTGCTGGCGTCTGTACCTACACCCACAGTGTCACAGTCAAGGTACTGGAACTCCAGTTGTCTTGACTTCAATTGCAATAATTTTCTTTTGTTTAAATTCGCACTAAGCAATGTTTCCAAACGTCTTTTATAATGCGGACAACGAAGGAGTGGAACTCTCCGTTTAGTCTCATAACGTTCAAGTTGCAAAATAACCACATGGAAAAAAAAGTTCAAATCTCATAAGATACAAGTCTCGAAACCTCCAAGTTGCAAAATAGTCAAGTCTCAAAACATCCATGTCTCATAATATACATTTTTTATTTAAGTGGATTTGTAAGCGGTGTTTTTTATATTTTTGACATCGACCTTGATCCAGCAATTTAAAAAAAAATGGAAAGTATAACGCTATACTTTAACAGCGGAAGTCAGCACAAGAAGAAGTTATTAGTGGCCTGCAGGCCACTGACATTGTAAATAAATCAGAATCAAAATAAAACATTTATGTTGGTATTAAATTGTTGGAGCTTGTAAATGTAGGTAAAACACAACAGGTGTTATTTAATGTTAATATAAAATAGTCTGTTGTCTGTCTGTCTGTTGGTAGTGTTATTATTAGGATATAGTCTTAGATGAAAAATGTCCAGATTGATAGTAGGCCACGAGAATTGAATGTGATGTGTAGCCGTGTGTACCTAAATAAATATATTAAATATATTTTCTGCTGAAATCATTACATTGATTTCGAAAGAAAATATTAATATCTTTACCTACCTTTAAGAACAACGGAACGAATTATTTTAATTTTTACATGAAACTCCATTGTTATGTGTAATAATATGTGTTAATAAAAAAATAAAATATCAAACATTTGATTTGGATTAATTTAAATAAATAAATAAATAATAAATATTCCACAACTGTCACTCATTTTTGTTTACAATTACATATTTACAATACTTATGTAAATAATTGTAAACAAAAATTTAGTTTAGGTTAGGTTCTGATTTATTGGTGTGTGTTTTATTAATGTTTTGTTTCATAAAACAATATTATACTACTAAATTGTTTTTTATTATTATTAAACTGTGACCTTGGTAATGTGCTTTTCCTCGCCTGAGTTAATTGCACATAAACTTTTTCATTATTTACCTATATTAAAAACACATCTTAGCAAGCCTTATAGGTAGTTTCCACCAATTATTTATTGAAAATTCAAGATCGATGTCAAAAATATAAAAAACACCACTTATAAACCACTTAACTAAAAAATGTATATTATGAGACATGGATGTTTTGAGACTTGACTATTTCGCAACTTGGAGGTTTCGAGACTTGTATCTTATGAGATTTGAACTTTTTTTTCCATGTGGTTATTTTGCAACTTGTACGTTTTGAGACTAAACCGAACTCTCTGCCTACGTCTGTGTTTCCGAACACGTACAACCCTAATCTCTTCAAAGTTAGAGTGAACAGGCTTCTTCTGTGTAAGCTCGCTCCATCGTCGACCTTGTCTTAGTCACTCCTGACCTAGACTAAGGTCAAGAGCAAAACCGTTACACAAAAAAAATCTCTAAAACAGTGTGTCCTGTCGCAAAAATAACGAAAAAATTCAGCCAAATTATAGCGGGAAAAATCTTGTTCCAGAATCTTATGGTCACCCTACTAGAAAGAGACGGTACCCCCCTAAGCTGCTCTCTCAGGTTGCACGTTTTTCTCTCTACGACGTCTTTTGCATTCCGCCCGTCTTCTTAGAGAAAGAAGACGGGCGGAATGCAAAAGACGTCGTAGAGAGCATCCACTGCGCTGGCTAGCTCGAGAATAATTTTGGTCGTAGTGAATACATTTCTCCATTCAATATTTCACAAAGTACAATACAAACACGATAGATAACAAACTCTTTTCGACAACCGAGCTATTATAAGCAATGACTGCACAATGACGATCTAATGGTAGGTCAATGATAAAAGGAACTGTCAAAATTATAGCAGATTACCCCGTGTCAGTCATTCATTTGTCATTTTATAAGAAAATAATTTATTCTCCTAAACATTACTGATATCCTGGTACATTGTAAAAGAAAATCAAACCGCTTGGCTGCAACAACGGTAGTTTTCTACCGTTGCGATTTTGCCGTAGACTGCAACTACGGTACTTTTACCGTTCTGGAACTGGAACAAGTAGTGTAGTCAAATTAGCAAAAAGATTGGACGGAACTCGTGTAGTTGTAATTTTTTGTGGAATCATTAGAAGACATGAATATAAGTTTTCTCTTAGTTTGCACTATTCCTGTTATGTACGGAACATCGTTTAATATTAGGTATTATCATAAAAGTCCCAAATTTTGAAATTTCATTAATAATTATTTTGGTATGTTTGGTAGCTTGGCCAGAACGTCTTGAAACGGAACTAATCTTTTTATATTCTGACAACGTTTTAAAATATTTGATATTTGATGTAAACAAAGACGCAGGTTTGTTAGATTTATTATTGTGCCATAAAACTAACGTAATATGTGAAAATAAATAAAATAAAATCATTCAAAGTGCTGGTAGCGAGAAGACAGTGGCGACTTCCGGTTTTCTACTGTTTTTTGCCAAGCTGTATGTAGCTACCCCGTTGGTGGATAATTACTTTTCACTAAATAAGTGTGAGGTGTAAGAAACGCTAATAAATTATTATTTTTAATTTGCGCCTCAAGGGAAATTTAGCCTGATGGTGCAAACTCATAATAAGCACCCTTTTTTTAGCACCCACCTAGTTACTTTAGCACCCTTTTGCACCCCTAGGAAACCGGCATTTTACAATATTTGTAAATTGTACTTCGGGGTAAATTATTGTAGTCATGTTTTTTTTAATATACAATGTATTCTAAATATACTACATTCGCACCTAATAAAAATAAGAAATATATAACTGGAAGTTTATGTAGAGTTAACGTGGATACATACTGCGCTTCGTGGCGTTCGTAAGGCCTACGCGGGGTCGAAGCGGGAGGCGGCGCGGTGGGACGGGGGCAAGTGCATGCATGTTATTATTGTTGTGGCAAGAATCGATCCGTGCTCTACGCAAATTCATTACCTACCTATCATCTCCTCTTTTTTATTTTATTAAGTAGAAAAATGGATTATGAAGGATATGTCAAAATATCTCCAGGATATGTCAAAATTGAAAGAAATGATGACAGAGGAAGAATATGTGAAATTCACTAATATTCGGCCGTTCAGAGAATGCGTTCCTGACACCTATCAGTTAGTCACTTATTTGACACTCAGTTTGGCACAAAATTATAACATTAATTGATTATTGATATAATAATGTTGTTTTAATGCTCATCAATTGTTAAAACGGTAAACAACCAGCAAAAATATTTTTATCGTAACTGCAACGCCATTAAAAAGTTACGTCGTCAGTTCAATCGCGACGTGTCAGGAACGCATTCTCTGAACGGCCGAATATTAAAGAAGAATATTTTACAATCAGGCGATCAGATCGTTTTTGGTCTGGATTATGGAGTGATTTAACTATTGAACAAATTTTGATGAGAAACATTAAATCGCCAGGAGGGCTAACAATTGGCAGAGGAATGACCGAGAATGTCATGGCTAAATGGATTTCAGCAATGAATGCCTGTGGCAAATAGGGTTATGGAAAATTTTTCTAATTTCATAAAAGACGACGCCGAAGGCCAATTAGAATTTAGTGTCGTGAATGCTGACTCTACCAAATTCAGAATAATTAGGGACGCCAATGATTTGAAAAAGCTTGTAGCCTGGTTAAATGAACACCCTCCTTATCAAGTTTCAACAGGAAAGCTCTCATACTTTCGAAGAAAAGTGGCTGTGACATACGGACGGACAGACAGACATGACGAATCTATAAGGGTTCCGTTTTTGCCATTTGGACGAATACAAAAACGGAACCCTTATAGGATCACTCGTGTGTCCGTCTGTCTGTCGCTTACAGTCAATTATACTAGATCGATTGTATCAATTCCTGTGACCCAAGCACAGAGGTGTGACGTGAATAGATGAAATCTGTATGTGGGAGGTATTTTTTTGGGTAGAAGGGGAAACTTAAAAAAAAATTGAAAACTGTGTCGTGTGACATATCAAATGAAAGGTCTTGTTGAGAAAATCTCAAATGTATGTTTTTGTAATTTTAAAATAAATAGTTTCCAAGTTATTCAAGAAAAAAGGGAACCGACTTCAAAACCAAACACAAAAAAGTGTAAAATAACTTTTCTTTCGGAAGTCGGTGGCTTTGTTTTTTATTTCACTGACTATGCAGGCCACCGACTTCCGAAAGAAAAGTTATTTTACACTTTTTTGTGTTTGGTTTTGAAGTCGGTTCCCTTTTTTTCAAAAAGTTTTTTTATTTTACCCTTTTTAGTTTAGATATTCAACAAAAACCTTCATAATAATCGGCTTTTTTGAAAATCTACAATCCTAGTAAGCAACAAAAACGGATCTATGCGGGCAACTTCACAAGATATCTATTATTGTTATATACTAAAACCTTCCCCAGAATGTTACAAATACTTTTCTGAAAACCGCATCAAAATCGGTTCAGCCGAACGCGAGATAATCGCGGACAAACATGCAATGGTCACTGAAAATCTACAATTCAAGTAAGCAAAACGGATCCACGCGGGCAACGTCACGGGATATCCATTAGTGTTATAT
This sequence comes from Agrotis exclamationis, assembly GCA_950005045.1. NCBI lineage: Eukaryota > Metazoa > Arthropoda > Insecta > Lepidoptera > Noctuidae > Agrotis > Agrotis exclamationis. The sequence goes on along the minus strand of OX465434.1, from coordinate 2,923,039 downwards.
ACTAAAACCTTCTCCAGAATGCAATGAACACTTTCCTGAAAACCGCATCAAAATCGGTTCAGCCAAACGCGAGATAATCGCGGACAAACATACATACATACATACAGGTCGAACTGAGAACCTACTTTTTTTTTGAAGTCGGTTAAAAATAGACGACAATTGACCATTCTCCCCCCCCCCCTTATCTCCGAAACTACTGAACCTAAAATTTTGAAAAAAATACAGAAATTAGTTTTCTACTTATAGACTAGATATAGGAAAGCCTATAAGAAGTCCATGATATTAAAATAACATGGTAAATCACTCAATATTGTGCGTACCAATTTGGGTCAGGTTTAAAAAAACGTGATCCGGAACGGAACCCTCTTCACGCGAGTCCAACTCGCACTTGGCCGGTTTTTAAAAGAAACATTATCCTTCCTTCCAGTTAGTCCGCTACTGCAACTTCCGGGAACAGAATCCGCACCTGTGGCGCGATGTGGACTGGTTCGGCCTCACCAAACTAGGGCACGTGTTCGAAGGAGTACTCTTCGATAGGCCTGATGTTGGCAGACTCATCATGTGTAGGCTAGGTAAGTCAAAGTCATCAATATCAATATTGGGGCATTTCAATTAAACTTTTAAGTAATATAATTGACATCGTCGCCCCCTATCTTGCAATTACTTTTAATAAATGTGTAGACCTGGGTACTTTTCCTGACCTCATGAAGAGTAGTAAAGTCATCCCATTATTTAAATCGGGCAATAAAAATGATATTGGTAATTTCAGACCAATTTCTATCTTACCTGCTTTTAGTAAAATAGTGTGTGCTTTTAGTGTGTGGTGTTTTCTGTGATCTATCTAAAGCCTTTGATTGCATACACCATGATACACTTTTGCGAAAATTACATCATTACGGAGTCCAAAACGAAGCTCTTAATGTTATAGAATCGTACTTACGTAATAGATTTCAATGCGTAGATGTTAATGGCTCGAAATCTTCTGGTCAACCTGTTCAGCTAGGTGTGCCTCAAGGATCAATTCTGGGTCCGTTTTTATTTTTGGTCTACATCAATGACTTGCCTTATCTTTTAAAGGGCATTTGTGACATTGTACTGTTTGCAGATGATACCTCTCTTATATTTAAAGTTGATAGAAATAGACAAGATTTTGACGAAGTTAACGCCGCATTATCATTGGTAACGGATTGGTTTACTGCTAACAACCTAGTCCTAAATGCCAAAAAAACGAAATGTATAAAGTTCGCCTTGCCAAATGTTACAAATCTTGGTCCTAACATTGTTCTAAGTAATGAAGAACTTGAAACTGTTGACTCAGCTGTGTTTCTGGGTATTAAAGTAGATTCTAGAATCCAATGGGGTCCACATATAACAAGTTTAGCGGGAAGATTAAGCTCGGCAGCCTACGCTGTCAGAAAAGTAAGACAGTACACGGACGTTGATACAGCTCGCCTATTTTTTTTAGTTATTTTCACAGCGTAATGTCCTACGGCATTTTATTGTGGGGCAAAGCGGCTGATATTCAAAATATATTTGTCTTACAAAAACGAGCTGTTCGGGCAATTTACCAGCTGGGTACTAGAGTTTCTCTGAGGGATTTGTTTAAGGAGATTGGCATTCTGACGGTGGCATCTCAATTCATCTTTGCCAACATTACATATATTAGGCAGAATTTACATCTGTATACCAAAAACAGTGACTTTCACTCTATTAACACAAGAAGTAAGCACCACCTACGTGTTCCTTTTCATCGACTTCATAAGGTTCATAACTCATTTGTAGGCCTTGGTATAAAATTCTATAATAAATTGCCTTCGTCATTGCTAGACTTACCGTTTAATGAGTTTAAAGCTAAGATTAAATCCATACTTTGTTCTAAGGCATATTATTACATAAATGATTACTTAGTAGACGGCCTTCATGCTCTTTCCCAGATGTTTTTTATTTTTTTTCCGACTAGTTATATGATTTCATATAATTGTTTATATATATATTTCTTTTTTGACTTAATTAAGTCATCTTGCTTTATTTTATGTGTTTGTATTTGTTTTATTATTTTATTTGATCTACGGGCATTGTTGTCCTATTTTACATTTTATTGTTTGTTTTTTTTTGTGTGTATTTTATTTTTTAGTACGACAGTCGTAGGTTTCCTTCTTTTTTTAAAAAACATTGTCGGAGCGGATGAAGAATGTATAACTATCTCTTGCATTGTATAGAGTATATTTATCTAGTATTATACAGTGTGTCCGGACACGAGTTAGCGATACTTGAAGGGAATATTATAGACTCATTTTCATCGACAAAACTGCTTTTAAAAAAAATCTTACTCCAACACCTCGCGAATGGCGGCCATTTTAGTTTTTTGATTTGTCGAACTGGGGTACGTACAATAAAATGCAAATATCTTTGAATCCAAGAGACCTACATACATGCAAATGACTTTATTGCAAAGCTAAATGTTAAGGCTTTTCAAAAACTTGCAAAAGTTTTCTAAATAATATGTAGAAAGAACCAAAAAACGTGGGCAAAAATGAAATTGTACACAAAAATTACTGAATATTTTCACTTTTTATACTTTTGCTCGAAAAGTACCCCTGAATTTTGCTTAGGTTTTTGCATTAAATTAAAAGTATTTGAGTCAGGCTATAAAATAATATCAAAATTATCACTCTACGTTAAGTATTTTAGGAGTTATTCTCACTTGAACATAACCCTTCCTTAGCGCATGTACCATCAATGTTACAGAAGCTGCATTCTTTGGGCGAGCTAAACCGTTTCAACGTGAATTTATAAGCTGGCATTATTAACCACCATGTAAATGATCCCAACGAATCACCATTAAACTGAAATAATAAATTTTTTGTTTACTCTATGAAAAAAAAATCTTTGAATAAATTCAAAAAATGGGCCATTTCAGTTTATGGGTGATTCGTTGGGATCATTTACATGGTGGTTAATAATGACAGGTCATAAATTAACACTGAAACGATTTAGCTCGCCCGAATAATGCGACACCTGTATTATTGGGGTACATTCGCTAAGGACGGGTTATGTTCAAGTAAGAATAACTCCTAAAGTACTTGACGTAGAGAAATAATATTGATACCATTTTATAGCCTAACTCAAATACTTTTAACTTGATGCAAACACCTAAGCAAAATACAGGGGTACTTTTCGTGCTAGAGTATAAAATGTGAAAATATTCAGTAATTTTTGTGTACAATTTCGTGTTTGCCCACGTTTTTTGGTTCTTTTTACATATTATTCAGAAAACTTTCGCAAGTTTTTGAAAAGCCTTAACATTTAACTTTGCAATAAAGTCATTTGCATGTATGTAGGTCTCTTGGATTTAATGTTATTTGCATTTTATTGTACATACCCCAGTTTGACAAATCAAAAAACTAAAATGGCCGCCATTCGCGAGGTGTTGGAGTAAGAATTTTTTTAAAAGCAGTTTTGTCGATGAAAATGAATCTATAATATCCCCTTCAAGTATCGCTAACTCGTGTCCGAACACACTGTATAGCGTCATAGCCAGCATTGTGTGAGTACCATGTACTTCAGAACTATCTATGACTAGAAACCTACGTCTTTCATTGACTTGAATGACTCTGGCGGTTGAGAGTAGGTATGTCATGCTCACTCAAAAGTCTCGCTGATGGTGGCGTGTATGTCGGATCATTTAGTTCCCTTCAAAATGGTTGAGCTGAATGGTGCTGATATATGTGTCATGTTCGTGAACGGGCGCTGTCAGTTGGGACTGGTCATCTCTCAGCTGCCACGGTCTATTTTAATTATTAATACTTAACTTTATTTTTGAATTGTCTTTTTTATGTTTACTATGGACACAATTAACTTGCCACATCGTTCTCACATAATGTACCATCTGATGATGAATGATATAACAAAAGTTCTGTAATAATTTTGGCGATTGAAAAAGAGTGTCCATGGAGTTTCTTGCTCATTCTTCTCCATAGAGATCTACGCTTTGGAATGAGCACCTACGGTACTTCCACAGTTTTTATGTCTTGTGACTGGGACTGTAGCACCATAATTATTTTTGTACTTGTTTTATTTTATGTCTTTTGACAATTCAAAAGTGCCTGTAATTGGCCTAGTTGAAATAAACGATTTGATTTGATTGATTTGATTTGAATCACCCCTTTTCATTTTTCTTGAGAAAGTCAATTGCAGACAGAGGAGCTTGTGACTAAATAATTACAGCCGCACAGGCCGGTCTCAGCCCTTTGTGGAGTCGGATTCTATCGCAGTCTGTTGAGCAGTAAACACTCTACGTGCAGTGAAGACTCTATCTTAGTCTTTGTGCAGACGTCAGTCTACCTTAGCCTTCTTGGCAGAACACTGTAACTTGCTTGAGTCTATCTCGCCTTTTGTTGTGTTTACTACAGTTCACAAGGCACGTACTTCTGGACAGACTACTCGTACTTCTGACTTCTCCCTACCTGCTGCGGTCCTGCCTGTTGGGGCCACTGCCTGCTGCGGACCTACCTGTTGAGGCCACTACCTGTGGGAGCCCCTGCCTGCTGAAGCCGCTGCCTGCAGAGGCCACTACCTGACAAGTGCTGAACTGTGTTTTTTTATATTTTGAGTTTTATGTGTTTTTTTATTTTAAAATTAAGTTTTTATTTATCTTGTAAATAAACTGTTACAACGGTTGTCTTGTTTCTGTGCTTGAGTTTATAAGTGACGTAAACTGGAGCTCAGAATTTAGTGGCGGAAAGTAGGAAAGCCCATTTTTTGCCGAACAGTGAACTGCGATCAACTGAGTTGATCCATATTGATTGAACTGCGTGTCCCAAAGATAAGCTAAAAGTGTCCATAATTATGTTCTCAAAATAATGTTTTTCACTAAGTATGTCTGGAGGACAAGCTTGCGTTTGACGAAAATAAGTGACCGCAGTATTATGTAATCAGCTTAGTAACCATAGAACAGACCTCCTTTATATGTAATAATAATATACCACAACTATCACACAACGCCATCTAATCCCAAGCTAAGCAGAGCTTGTGTTATGGGTACTAGACAACTGATAAACATACTTATATATTTCTAAATACATACATATTATAGATAAATTACACCCAGACACAGAACAAATGATCGTGCTCATCACACAAACATTTGTCCTGGGTGGGAATCGAACCCACGACCTCCGGCATAGCAGTCAGGGTCACTAACCACTAGACCAACAGGCCTGTGTTAGTAACCATCTTTCCTTTTTAAAAACGTTTTAAAACCCAGGTAACGACGAAATATTAGTCTTTTCTTTACCTATGCCTAAAAGTATTTTTGTGTGGCTACACGAAAATCCTTTTTTCCCTCTTTTTATTTTGTTTTAATACTGTAAGTACCTCATTACCAACACTTGGGTCGCGAGACCTTCTGTGAAAGTAACCGTGACCCTCGAACGCAAAGGGCAACTAAAGAACTAGGGTGGTTTCTTGGTCAGTAAAAAATAAATAATAATAAAGAACTAGGGTTGTTTCTTGGTCAGTAGAAATCTGACTGCCCCATCCGCTCCACCAAGGGCGAAAGGACACATTTGATGGTTTCGAACAAAAGCGATTATCAAAACTTTTATGTCAGTTCTTGTAATTTGAGAATTTAGTCCACCTTTTATTACTATCATTAACATCTGGACCCCTAGTTCGTCATAAGATAAAACCGGCCAAGTGCGAGTTGGACTCGCCCATGAAGGGTTCCGTAGTAGCAAGCATAGATTAGGGATATAATAATATTGAGATTAGTAAGTAATATACACAAACAATAAAAATAACTTTTTCATAGTGTTTATATGAATGGCAAAGTTATATTTGCGGGTTTTGAAAATGTACTATATCTCAAAAACTGCTAACTGTAACTCATCCAAACCAATTTTCGTTGGAAGTTTTTGTAGAGGTCTACATTATATATTTTTTCTAGTTTTATCATTCTCTTATTTTAGAAGTTACAGGGGGGGACACACATTTTACCACTTTGGAAGTGTCTCTCGTGCAAACTGTTCAGTTTAGAAAAAAAAAAATGATTTAGTAACCTCAATATCATTTTTAAAGACCTATCCATAGATACCCCTCACGTATGGGTTTGATGAAAAACAAAATTTGAGTTTCAATTCTAAGTATGGGGGGCACCCCCAAAATTTGTTTGGTTTTTATTTTTGGGTGACAATCCTAATGCGGTTCACATAATACATCTACCTACCAAGTTTCAACAGGATAGCTCTTATACTTTCGACAAAAAGTGGCTGTGACATACGGACGGACAGACAGACATGACGAATCTATAAGGGTTCCGTTTTTGCCATTTGGCTACGGAACCCTGAAAAGATAGATGAACAATGAAATTAGCGACGACATTATAAAAATGAGATTTGCTGTGTTTACAGTTACAATCAATGATATTATATATAATCTGGTTACAATCACATCGTTAAAGTTTTCTGAAAATTTTAGAGAAACGAATAAATTAAATGTAAATGAATGCTCGTTTCTTTACAACGGGACATATTAGTAGATGAAGGGACAGTAAAAAGAAAAGTTGAATAGATTGTGAGAGAAAATAGAAATTGAATGGGAATTGGGAGAGGCCTTTGTTCAGGAATAGGACGGAATAGTCTAACAACAAAAAAGAGAGGAAACGAAGTGAAGGTTTTACTTAATTTTATAGCTAATCCTAAAAACTAGATAGTCAGTAGATGACCTCATCCGCGGCAGCCTTCTTCTTCTGGAGATCGGCATCATGCAGCCCAAGCTCCAGATCTTGGGGGGCACGGCCCTCCTGGATTGCTCAGGTCTTACCATGAAGCATATGAGGCAGTTCTCACCAGCTATTGCTTTACAAGCCATGAATGTTATGGGGGTAAGAAATAATTATACCAGTTTTCTGACAAAATAGAGGACATAAGATAATATGTTCAGCTCATCAACCTACCTCAATCTGTCAAATTTCTTTAATACTTATATTTTCAACCTTATCACAATAGTGGAAGATCAATGTTCCATTGGTAAAATTGACAGATTCGGGTAAGTTGAACTGCTGGCATCTGGTATGTGTACAATTATAGACCTTTGGTCTGCCTTTGGTAAATAGTCTAATACCTACTTAAATATATTACGATATCCTAATACATGACACTGACTTCAACTTGATACAGCCACACAGAAAGAACAAAATTTATTGCGCTTGGTTATAGAGCCATCTATAATCCATTCAGTAAATTAAAGACCATAGACTGAAGTGCCATAGTTCCTCATTAAGATGGCACCACTGAGCGACAAACAAGGTAGTATTCCTACACTTTTCTGATACCCTGGTACATTGTAAAAGGCAAATCTAAATTTCCGTGGTAAAACCGCGTATCTGCTGAGCGACCTACGATTGGACTAGCTGTTGGTCGGTTTATTTTTTGTCCTTTTTAGGGTTCATCATGTCTGTCTGTCTGTTTGTCTGTCCGTCCGTATGTCACAGCCACTTTTTGTCGAAAGTATAAGAGCTATCCTGTTGAAACTTGGTAGGTAGATGAATCATGTGAACCGCATTAGGATTTTCACACAAAAATAAAAACCAAACAAATTTTGGGGGTGCCCCCCATACTTAGAATTGAAACTCAATATTTTTTTTTCACTAAACCCATACGTGTGTATCTATAGATAGGTCTTTAAAAATTATATTGAGGTTACTAATATCATTTTTTCTAAGCTGAACAGGTTTGCACGACAGACACTTCCAAAGTGGTAAAATGTGTCCCCCCCCTTTAACTTCTAAAATAAGAGAATGATAAAACTAAAAAAAATAAGTAATGTAGACCTCAACAAAAACTTCCAACGAAAATTTATTTGGATGAGATACAGTTAGCAGTTTTTGAGATATAGTACATTTTCAAAAACCGCAAATATAACTTTGCCATTCATACAAACACTATGAAAAACAAAGTTATTTTTATTGTTTGTGTATATTACTTACTAATCTCAATATAATTATATCCCTAATCTATGCTTGCTACTACAGAACCCTTCATGGGCGAGTCCAACTCGCACTTGGCCGGTTTTATTACAATTATGTAGTTATTACATTTCTGAGGAATTACTAGACTATTATTCATTATTAATTATAAACAGGGGGTGTAGCGATTGGAAACATTTAATTTATTTATTTATTTATTTATTTGGTTCACAAACGACTGTTTACACCAATAACTGTACTTAAAATTAGCATTTAAAAAAACTTTTTCAAAAAAGTAACCGACTTCAAAAACAACAACAAAACAAAAAAGGGTGAAATAAATAATTAATAACTTCTTTCGGATGTCGGTGGCTTTATTTTTTATTTCATTGATTGTTAGCCACCGACTTCCGAAAGAAGTTCTTTCGGAAGTCGTGTAGTCGTGTGTTTGTATATACTAACATATATGAAAACTGGGCAGTTCTGATACATACGGGTCGAATTGATAACCTCCTTTTTTTTGAAGTCGGTATAAACAAAAAAGGAGATGATAATTTTCATGTCTGTAATCCAATCTATTTTCCTGCAATTTCATTCATTCAGCCTACAGTTTTCCACGTTTTCTTTTTCTTCTTGTACGTTGCAAATAGTATTTTTTTTAACCGACTTCAAAAAAAGGAGGAGGTTCTCAATTCGTCGGAATCTGTTGCCTATGCCACAGTATAAAAAAATATTATTCTGACTATGTAATGTGTATCCATTATGTCATATTGTGCACTTACGAGGTTTTACCTCGGAAATTTTGATTTGCCTTTTATCAAGTACTAAGACATCAGGAATGCGCAGTAGATTGACAAAGCCGCCAACGTAACCTGTCGTTGATTTTGAGATACGACAGTTTTGCAGGAAAGATTCAAAGTAAACTTCAATATTATTAGGACTGTATAACATTTGAGGAGTACCAAACCAACTCTTTGACGTGTTTTTGTAAAAATAAAATTAATTGTGTCATAGAGACAAGGTTTCTTCAAACGTTTGAGGCGCCACCTTCTTCTACTTCCTGTCCTTATCCCATTCTACTTGGGGTCGGCGCAACACGTTTTCTTCTTCCATTCTCCCCTATCAGACGTCACAGTATCATTTACTCCTCGTTTGAGGCGCCACCACAACGCCATCCATCGCCACTCGGCGAAAAGCGACATTTTACAAGTAACTACTTTAATCTCCTGCACATTTCTGATATCCTGGTACATTGTAAAAGGCAAATCAAAGTTTCCGTAGCAAAACCGGCTAACTCCAGCGCATTGATAAGTAGAGCGACGGCTAAATCTTTATTATCTAGTAATCTTTGTATGAGACCAGTTAACAAGCACAGTGACTATCTAAAAAAATCAAGTTAATGCCCTAGGTTTCGCGTATAATAAAGTTATCTATTAAATCTTTCTAAGTTACGCGTAAAAAATGAAAATGTTCCAAATTGTGGATCTAGCGATAAAATGGCATGAGAGATAGGCTGCTTTTCCACCAGAGATGCGCTATGTAGCTGTGCTGCGAGGATGTAAAAGCTGAGCTACGAAACTGTGTGACCGTTTCCACTGATGCTACGCTATGTAGCTGTGCGGTAAGATGTGCTATGAAGATGCGTAGCTGCGCTACGAAGATGTGCTGTCACAAGGTAGCTGTGCTATGAAGATGCGTAGCTGCGCTACGAAGATGTGCTCGTGGTGTTCAAAGTTGCTTTAAGGCAATCACTTGCTTAATGCTTAATGAGAATAATGCAAGAATGTGAGAAAAAACAAACCAAATTTTAAATGTCAATAAGGTCGAAAATGGCTTGAATCTGTTTCTTTAACTTGCTATCGTTAAGCAATAAAAAAAACAGGTTCAAGCGATTTTCGACCTTATTGTCATTTATGCAAACACCGGATTTAATGAAGGAGCAATGTTAGCGAACGAGAATGTGAGAAAAAACAAACCAAATTTTAAATGTCAATAAGGTCGAAAATCGTTTGAACCTGTTTTTTTAATTGCTGAACGATAGCAAGTCAAAAAAACAGCTTCAAGCGATTTTCGATCTTATTGACATTTATGCAAACACCTGATTTTAATGAAGGAGCAATGTTAGCGAACGAGAATGTGAGAAAAAACAAACCAAATTTTAAATGTCAATAAGGTCGAAAATCGCTTGAACCTGTTTTTTCAATTGCTTAACGATAGCAAGTTAAAAAAAACAACTTCAAGCGATTTTCGACCTTATTGACATTTATTCAACCACCTGACTTTAATGAAGGAGCAATGTTAGCGAACGAGAATGTGAGAAAAAACAAACCAAATTAAAAATGTCAATAAGGTCGAAAATTATAGATAGTCAATATACATATATTGCGTGTCCTATCACTGTCTGTGCTATGAAGATGCGCAGCTCGAGCTATGCGATGTATCGATACTAGGGAAAACGACCCATAGCACGCATCCACAGCACGCAGCCATAGCACGCAGCCACAGCACGCAGCCGTAGCACGCATCCTTACATATAAAAAACACATCTTAGTTGAATCCGTTTCCACCAGTGCTGTGCTATGTAAACCAGTGAATATGATTGGTGGATATCAAACGCATCCGCAGCAACGTAGCATAGCGCATCTCTGGTGGAAAAGCAGCCATAATCATCCATTCACCTTAAAACAGCTTCACGACACGCTGCGTCTCTGGGCTAAAGTTTGCTATGCTCTTAGCTACTGACAGCGACACTAATCAATCGTGCGGCGCGAATGGTGAGCGCTCGCGCTTCGCCATTGGACGATCTCAAAGGCATCGTAGAGCCAGCGTCGAAGAGCACATCGTAGATGAGAAACTTAGGTTAAGCTGTAAATTAAGTTACCGTTAAGTTTACAAGCTCGTTAGTCGTAGATTTATGGAACGAAATTTAGCTTAGCCGCGCTGTATACGAAAATAGACCTTATCAATATTCCGCCGCCCGGGGTCGCGGTACTGTCTAAGCAGGTTATCGTGACTCTGGAACGTAAAGGGTAATTGAAGAAAAATTGTAGATTGCTGCTGCTGAATTAAACTTGAGATAAGACTAAATGCATAAGATCTGATAAATAAGGTGGCCTAATGTCGTAAGGAATTTTGATAAAATGCGAGTTTACTAACGTACTGTTTCCTATTTAAACATACTTAAACATAGATTATCGCTTAGTTACGACATAATAGGCATTTTTTTATCATTTGTCAAACTATGTATTTGTTCTTATCCTTTACATTTTTTAAGCATTTTTTGCAAAATAATGTATGGGAGATTAATTACCTTTAGTCAGTTTAACTATTGGTCAAAGAATTAGCCATTAACGAACGATGCTCAATTTTTTTGTAAACTCTTAAATTATTGCATTTGTTGTGTAGTGACCACATGAACCTATTAAGTACTATAAAGGCCATCACAGACGACGAAGATACGATACTATAATATTTTATCTTAAGATGTTATCTTGTGATATCTTAAGATATTATCTTGCGATATATTTTATATCTTAAGATGTCATCTTACGATATATTTTATATCTGATGTTATCTTACGATATATTTTACATCTTAAGACGAAAATATCGCTCTCTATCTTACGATACGAAAATATGAAAGATATATTATCTTCGTCGTGTGTGACGATCCATTGAATAGTATGCTAGTACAGTCGAGTTCAATAATATGTTGGCAATGTCAATGATTCAAAATATTGTGAGAGTTGGTAAGCTCAATAAATTCTACAGAATCTGTAGATCAAAAATATATTCTTATGTGAACGGTTCAATAATATATAATTTGCATTCGGCAATAATATGTGATCACCTTTTAAAAAAATATATCTATACTGTATTAGCTTTAATAATATCTAAGAAGGGTAAGCTTCATAATTATCTCTACATGCAAAGGAAAGTATATTATTTACTAGAGTAAACAAGATCCAGTTTACATTGTTATAGAAATGACAGTATTTCAATTGTTTTCGGCGCGAATGCTTTTAGGTCATTTAAAATGAGTTATTTCAATGCCACATGTTTTCGTAGAATTTTAAATGAATGACATGTGCGTCAGTTTATTATTATTTTTTTTATAAAAAATCAACGTTATTTGAAGGAAAACTAGCCAGTGATACCTCAATAATGTTGCAAACTAAGGAGTTTGCAACATTACCATGTTGACCACGCAATTTTAAGATTGCTAGTAAAATTATCTTTATGACGTAGTAATAAGGTTGAATTTGAATTACATTTACTTGTTTGAATATTATTGTATTCATGTGTGCTTACATAATTGTGAATCTTACACTGTTCAGATAATTATGATCTTAAAGTTGTTCATATAATAATGTCCGTTTGGCTGTATACATGTTATTGAAAAAAGCAGTCACATATTAATGAATAAGAATCTTGATCACAATTTAATGATGCTTGCAGTTGTCACAATATTCTGAATTATTATGATGTTCATATATTTTTGAAGTCTAGACGTGCCAACATGTTAATGAACGCGACTGTACCACTGCAGCACTGTGGGTAAGAGACAGAACAAGTGGGCCAGTGTCATCTCGCTCCCACATCAGTGGAACTACTCTCGCTTTAAGACATGGTAGGCCAAGTGATAGGTAACGATAAGAAAGAATAAGTCAACGACCTCCTTCTATCAACTGTCGCTTGAAAATTACGTTTCCTATTTTTATTACGTACCTTTTTCATTTTATTTTGACATGTTAATTATAGTAGGTATCCCGAGTTCGATTCCCGGCTCGTGCAAAATATTATTGGGTGTAGGTACTATTAGTGTTAAAACACATCTGCCTAACCGTTCAGAATTAGCGGGGGGCGAGGTTATGTGGACCTCAAAACTTTCTAATTTTTGACGAAATTAAATGACTGGAAACGATTGTGATAATGACTGGTAAAATTAATACTTAGAAAGTATTTAAAGGTTACCTTAGGTAGGTAATTGTTGGGTAACATACTATTTTTATAGACATTTATTTACTACTGGTATTTTCACACCTGTTATTAATATGGCTATAATATCTAACTTGTAACAATGAGCCCTATGTATTCATTATGTAAATAGGTACATGATTTGATATTGATATAAAATATTTTTTTTTTAATCAGGCCATAAGATAAATGACATCATTTTTACATTAAAATGAAAATGAGATAATATTATGTATTTATTCATCAATGTTTATTAATATTTGTTTTCAGTTTCTGATTTCGGCACTGTACTGCACCCCAAGACAAGTCAGAGTCGTCAACTTAAAAACTTGCAAAACAAAATTAATTTACTCGTACTAAATTAAATTTTCTACTCGTTTCTAATTTCCTGGTACTGAGTAAAAGATCGTTCAAAATTTCCGTGCAACAACGACACAACTGCGAACCCGACAAGATTCATTCATATTTATTTTACGTCACTAGCTCATCATTACTAACGCTCCTCTTCATTTCTGAATGCCTGGTACTACGAAAAAGATGGTTCAAAATTTCCGTGCAATAACGACTCAACTGCGAATCACCCGACAAGATTCATTCATCGGCTTACGTCACCAGCTTATTTATTACTAAAGCTTCTTTTCATATCTGATCGCCTGGTACTACGAAAACGATGGTTCAAAATTTCCGTGCAATAACGACCCAACTGCGAAAGACATTCATTGGTTTACGTCACCAGCTTATTATGAATGCTCCTCTTTATTTCTGATTGCCTGGTACTACGAAAAAGATGGTTCAACATTTTCGTGCAATAACGACACATCTACGAACCGGCAGTTTCACCGGTCGGATAGTGTCATTTAGTTATCTCATAGTTAATACTATCTACCACTTAAAAGCTGGTTATAACTTTTTTCTGTTTCACCGTCAAACTTCCTGATAATTTATTCGGTAGATAAGTTACCGGCGCCTCTTAGCTTAGGGTGCTTGTAGTACATGGTGCATGTAACTTGAGCATGTTGAGGCACGTGCGCGGGTTCGTAAACTTATCGTGCGGGTCCAGCGACTGGAGCATGTACCAAAGCGAGCCATCCCATATTCCCATCCGTGCAACTAATTCGCGTGCTCTGCGGCGCGCGGGTCACTCACGCATGTTACTTGAACAGGTTCAGATGTGCGTAAGTTTAATAATTTCAAAAGAATTTTCGTTTATCGAGACATTTTTACGCGATAGTCATAAAGTTACCGTGCGAATAGCATGCACATGTAGCTCTTGACCACGAACAATAATTAACTTGTACATACGGCTTGCGCAAGTAGCTCTTGTCTTTACTTGCGAGTAACTTTAATAAGTAGCTTGCGCATGTTACTCGCACCTGTAACCCGTACTTTTCCTTTACTTGCTCCAGCTACATGCACCGTGTACACCCTTAGGCTGCCTGTCCATTGATGCGGAGCGAGCTGGTGGAGCGGAGAAACGACGAGGAAATATTAACCAATATTATATTTGCATAAAATCTCCGCTCCGCTCCAGTGGACATGGGTTTGCGAGCTAGTTTTTAAAATTCATACATTATTGGAAGTGGGGCGTGCTAGCGGTGCGAGCTCGCGGAGCGAGCTGGTGGAGCGAGCTGGGCGGTGCGAGCTTGCGGAGCGAGGTGACAGTGAGGCGGCGGGGATGGGTATAGGCTTTCTCATAGAGTTATTAATATAGTATATCATAAGTAATTCGGTTTCTTCCGAGTTCAGTTCTTCTTCAAGCCATGCAAGGTAATGCAATGCAATGCATTTCAAGTTTTGTGTCGACAACATGTCTGCTTCCATAATATTTCGCGTACAAGTGATCGCCCGTTGCCGCGCCTTTCGCTCAAATGACTCGTTGCGTGAACTCGGTCTAGCTCCGCACAGTCCGCTCGCTCCCCTCCGGACAGTCTGCTCGCTCCGCTCCGCAATACTCGCTCGCTCCGCTTCGCAATACTTGCTCGCTCCGCTCCGCATCAATGAACAGATACAGTCCGCAACTCCGCTCCGCAATACTCGCTCGCTCCAGTCGCTCCGCTCCGCCCAGCTCGCTCCGCGTCAATGGGCAGGCAGCCTTAATAAGAAACGGAACGGCAACGTGCGTCGCTTCGTTGCGTTTCGATACTACTAGGTACTTTTATAATATACATAATTATAATAGGTAGGTATGGTAATTTATTGTTCAAAATAATCCAAGTCAACTTACTTTTGGTCGTGGGACTTATCTCATTACCGTGACCTCGGAACATAAAGGGCTATTGAAGGACACCGTGGATTTTAGTCAGTACAAGTCTGACAGTCACTCCCGCCCTGCCCGGGGTTGGACTCATTTGATAATTTTACCATGCAAAAAAACAAAAAGTCAACATACTTTTACATTAATTTGGAAGTAAGTAAATGTAATTTTATCATCGAAATTAGTTAGACATTTGGAATAGAAACAAAACGTAACCCGACAAGATATACGTCACCAGCTTATTACTAATGTTCCTCTTCATTTCTGAGTGCGTGGTACTTTGTAAAAGAACGTTCAACATTTTCGTGCAATAACGACACATCCTGCGAACCCGACGAGATTCATTAAAATTTATTTCACCAGTTTATTCATACTAATGCTCCTCTTCATTTCTGAATACCTGGTACTATGTAAAAGAACATTCAAAATTTTCGTGCAATAACGACACATCTACGAAGTGAGTGCGAACTCGACCACTAATTACGACCAGCGTATTACTAATGCTCCTCCTAATATTTGTCATTGCCTGATATAATATAAAGTCAGTTTAATACACTCAGCGCTTTTTTTTTAGCGTGGTATGATCATCAATTGAGTCCTACCACCCAGGGCAGGGCGGGAGGGACTGTCAGACTTGTACTGACTAAATCTACTAATCTACTACTAAATCCACGGTGGTCTTCATTAGCCCTTTACGTTCCAGGGTCACGGTAATGGTATAAGTCCCGCTACCCCGGCAGGCTTTGGCCCTCTAGAGGGGGGCCACGTCATCTTGCTGACGCTCTTTGAGGCGCACGTGGAACACAACGCGCCATCGACCCGGGCATGGTCCATAGTCGGGTGGCGAGTTGCCCATTACTTGCCGCCCGCATGCCCGCGCCTACGGTGGCCGGAGATCGTCTTGCGACGTCCGACGCCGTGGGCGTCTACCACTAGGGTTGCCAACCGTACTCTAAAATAGAGTATTGTACTCTATATCACGAAGGCGTACTCTATAATCTATAAGACTAATAGAGTACGCTAAAATACTCTTTTTTACACAATGTTTACTATACTAGGCCAGTCATGTAATATTATGCAAAACCATGACCATAAACAAAAAAGTCGACCATTTACTGTTAAAATGTTGGTATCCTCAATTCCACAAACCACATTCGGACGTTTCTGAATGCAGTCAAGCAATTAATGTTATTATGCCAATTTCATGTCACTGCCACTGTTTGATTTATTAACAAAAATGGTTATTATATTCAGGAGTTATAATTTTAGAAGAACTCCAAGGTGAATTGAATTTTTGGCAATGTTACCGTTTGACGGGTTTATTATATATGTTAAAAATGTACTTTGTGTTAAACCATTGTTATTTGCCCTTGTCTGTTGTCATTTGTTTTAATATTTTACTGATTATTATTTGTTTTGTATTTGTCTGGCTGCAGCATGTCCTCCCTAAAGGGTGCATTGTTTTGGTTGGTATTTTCTGTGGTGACACACGTTGGACAATGCCTACATCTATCTATATTAAGTATTTGTTATATTTTCACCTTAGTAAGTTTATTTATTTATTACAAGCGTCTCTGCCTGCTTTCAAATTTATGACTACTAATAATGTAACTTTATTTAAACACACTTTATTATTTATATATTATTTTCACACTTACTTCACATGTGTGCCTTTCTTAACATTTTTTTACTTTGTTTATAACGAACAACCGATTACTACTTGTGACCGCTTATTATTATGGAAGTGTTCTTTTTGTAGAATTGTGTTGCTTTATGATACAGAGTCAATGTAATGAGTGCAAAATATCTCAAATTTGGATTTCTTAATCCTGGCTCACTAGGCACTAATCATGATGAGTTTATAGCCGCATTAGAGCATCATGAAGTAGACATAATGGCAATAAACGAGACCTGGCTTAGAACGGGTGAAGAGGGACGCGCGCCTGCCGTGCCTGGTTACCGGCTGCGACATGTTCCGCGGCCCGTGAGCGTACGCGGCGGCCGCGGCGGTGGTGTTGGGTTTTACATCAAGCGCGGAATAAAAGTGCGTACCCACACCCACTCGGTTGATTCCCTCCACGTTTCAGTCGAACAAATGTGGCTTACTCTCAGCACAAACGGTCTTAAAATCGCTATAGGCACTGCTTATAGACCGCCATGGATGGATGTTGATTTATTTTTGGATGCGCTCACTTTGTCAGTAAATTCCTTAACGTCTTGCAAACACATTATTCTTTTGGGCGACTTTAACATTAATTGTTTTAATCAAACAGACTCAAAAATGGTCAAATTAAATATATTCCTACATACTCTTAATCTAAGTCAATTGGTGACATCTGCTACTCATTTCACTTCCACTAGCGAGACTCTTATAGACCTTATTTGTACTGATTTGAGGGCTCGTAACGTTGAGGTGCACTGGATAAGTGCACTAAGCGCACATGCTTTTGTTACTGCCGTTTTTAATTTTAAAAAAGAGAAGATACCGCCAATTACTATAACTAGTAGGAATTTAAAAAATATGCCGTTGGAGAAGTTTAAGGAGGACTTGGCCTCAATAGATTGGCAAGCCGCAGCTGTGTCAGGTGACGTAAATGCTATGGTGACTCATCTCAACACTAATATCATTGCACTATTCGACAAGTATGCTCCCCTTAGAACTCAGGTTATTAAAGAAAGGTCATATCCGTGGATAACTGATAATATCAGGCTCATGATGTGCTTACGCAATCAGGCACACGTGCGTTGTCGAAACTTGGATTCGGAAGGTAAAATATTATACTATAAAGTTATAAAGAATTAAAACGTTTAGTGAACAAGTCCATATATCACGAGAAGGTAGCTTATTTCAAACAAAATATCAATAGTAAAATTCATAACACAAAAATATTATGGAACAATCTAAAGTCTACTTTATTACATTTCAAAAGTGTGACTGAGTTACCCTCTCATTTCAATGACCCAAATAAAATAAACTCCCATTTCCTAAATATTCCAGGTGATAATGTGGCACCAGTGTCATGTATGGCTTATTTTGAGACTCATAGATTTAATGAAGGTACTTTCTCGCTTAGAACTGTGAACCAATCTGACATTATTAAAATCTTATCTAAATTAAAATCTAATGCAGAGGGTTTTGACCATATAACGCTTGACATGTTTTTCCTGACACTTCCTCAAACCTTAGATATCCTTACTTCTATTATTAACAATTCCATTTCTACGTCTACTTTTCCTGACATATGGAAAATAGCCGTTGTGCGTCCTACTCCTAAACTCGCCAATCCAAGCACTATTAAAGACTTACGGCCGATCAGTATTTTACCCTTTTTGTCAAAAGTGCTGGAAAAAGTTGTGAATTCCCAACTGACTACATACCTTGAGCAAAACAACATCTTACCAGATGCACAATCGGGTTTCAGGAAAGGACGTAGTACTACCTCGGCTCTGTTAGATGTTACAGACAACATATTGGCAGCTCAGGATGAGGGCTCTTGTACCCTGTTAGTGTTGTTGGACTTCTCCCGAGCATTTGATGCCATTAATTTGTCTCTTTTGCTTTCAAAGATGACGTACTATGGTTTTGACAAATCTACGATTGCTTGGTTTAAGAGTTATCTAAGCAATCGTAAACAGCTTGTTAAAATTCGAGATGTAAATGGATCTAGCATCTTGTCTAGTATGGCAGAAGTGGTTAAGGGAGTACCGCAGGGATCGATATTGGGCCCTCCTTTGTTTATTTTATATAGTGCTGATATCACTAATATTTTGAAAAATACTCAATTTCATATTTACGCTGATGACATTCAATTATATATTTCTTTTAAACCAGAACAGTATGACGATGCAGTGAAACTGGTAAATGAGGATCTGGAGAGGATCGTGGATTGGTCAAAACAGAACTCTCTATTACTTAACCCAGCCAAAACTAAATTTATGCTTTTTGGTTCTAAAGGTCAACTAGACAGAATCAATAGTACTCTAAGCGTTACCGTAATGGGTCAATGCGTTGATCGTGTTTATGAGGCGAGAAACCTGGGTTTGATTATGGACCAAGAACTACGTTTTGAAGCTCATATTGCAAATTGTGTACAGAATTGCTTCTATCGCTTAAAAATATTATATAAGATGCGTCCATTTTTAAGTGAAGAACTCCGTGTACAACTCGTTGAAAGTCTGGTTCTATCCAAACTAAACTATGCTGATACTGTTGTAGGACCTCGACTCCTAGATCGTACCGTAAGACTTATCCAAAGAGTTCAAAATGCCTGCGCACGATTTTGCTTTAACGTACCACCAAGGAGCCATATTACACCGTATTTGAACAAACATGGTATTTTAAAAATGAAGTCACGTCGTAAACTGCACTTAGCTTGTCTCCTATTCGGCGTCATTAAGTATAAATGTCCGTCATACCTGTACTCTAAATTGGCGTGGGTAAATAATCACCGGCAGCGCAAGGCCAGGCGTTGCGCCCAACAGCTGGCTACCCCACATCATCGTACTGCAGCTTTCCGAGGTAGTTTTCGTTATGCGGCCTCTAAATGTTGGAATAATATTCCTCCTCCGATTAGGGACCTAAACAATTTAAATACTTTTAAAATCAGACTAAAGCATTTTATTCTCAGTTCGCAAATTAATTTTGAAAATGTTAACATTGACAAATCATTTATTTAGATAAATAAAATATATGAACGGTATATTTTATTATTAATCACAATTTAAATATTACTTCATGTATATTTTATTAATAATTTATTTAATTTAATCTTCATATTCAAATAGCAATGCTGCCCTAGCTCTCGTACTAGAACAGCTATTGCATTAAAATATAATCACCAATTTAATGTATTTAGAAATTACAACTTTTAATTAAGTAGATATCAATTAATTTTGATTGAAAATAAAATTGATTTTTTATGTGTCACTCTTCATATATTTATTTGAATTATTAAACTTTGAAACTCACCTTAGTTGTGTAGGCACCTATTGCTAGGTAATGAAAGGGTACGAGCTGGGCTGTATGTGGTGAGCTTGTTTGGTCTTGCGTCTGTGTCGCCGCGAACCAATCCATGTGATTGCACTTTCACACATATTATACTCCTTCCATAACTGTGTCCTAATTTGAATTTGTTAAGAACTAGTTTTCTCAAAAAGCGGGGTTTTAAGTTTTAGTCCAACTACTGCAGCAAATTTGTTGTTTCTGTTCGCCTGTCTGGCGCCATAGCGCGGGCGGCGGTCCCTATTGGTCGGTTGCCGCGCCATCGGTGGCGTCATTCGTGGCGTGTTTTATTTAAATACTTTTTACTACAGCGCACACTTTTTATACTATAATAAATTTGAATATAATTTTATTTAATTATTTAACACTACACTTTTCCCTACACACATTTCTCATTATTTATTTTGCCATTTTTATATTTTCTTTGCCTACCCTCGTCCGTGTGTCACTGCGTGGTGCCAACTGAAAACCAGCGCTGGGTGTCTTTCGCCCAGCAAATGCTGAGTTGGTAACCCTTTTGGTGTGGACATGCTCAAACAGAACTCCTAATTGTGTATTTTTAATTCTATTATTATTATTTTTTTTTTCTGTGTGTGTGTGTCCAATATCAAATAAATGTTTTCTATTCTATTCTATTCTATTCTAATTGTAAAATAACACAGATTTTACGCAAAAGTCGGCTGAAAAATGGCATTTTTTTTTTAATATCCCGACGAATTTGTTTGATAAAAAAAATTAAGCTATTTATTATTAGGTATATTCTCTGTTCCCGCCACTTCAGAATTTACTGGGAGAGCCTTTTCGATCATGCTTTCATGAATGTGAAGTGGCGGGAAGAGATAAACAGAGCTTCATTGAAGTGGATTAAAAATGAGCTTTTGATCTATAAATATAAAAAGAGTTAAAATGTTTGGAGTACAATTCTTTTAAAAACAATGCAAAATTGTTATGTGCTGCGTAAAAAGTACAAAAATACCTTTTAAACTCAACATACTTTTACTCTTTTTTGGAAGACCGTACTCTTTATTTACCTCCTTGAAATCGGAAATACTTTATTTCTTCTAATAAAAGTTGGCAACCCTATCTACCACTGCTGCTGGGGTGGAGGGAGGACGCTATCCTCTCTCTCTCACGGCCCGCCTCCTCCTTCGCGAGCATAACTGCTTCGCAGAAGGAGGCGACCGCTTCCCACTCCGTCTCGCCCCGCAGCATGGCCTCGACCAATGCCGGGTGCGAGAGGTCTCCGCCTATCGCTGCCGTGAGGACACGGCGGTGCTCTGCCCAAGCGGGGCAATCCTGCACCGTATGCTCCACTGTGTCCTCCGGGCGATCTTCGCAATGGTGACACCCGGGCGTTTCTTACCTCCCTATCCGACACAGGTGCCTCCCGAAATTTCCGTGTCCGGTGAGGACCTGCGTCATGCGATAGATCAGGACGCCGGCCGTGACGCTTTTCCAGCCACTCCTCAACCTCTTTGGTCTTGCCACAACGATTGCGGCGTTCCCGAACCTCGGTTGCGACAGTCGTTCCCTCCATACTGCCCTGAGATCGCGCCGGACCTCTTCCCGCCGCGCCTCGACTTGTCGGGGCAGCGGGAATTCTCCCCGGCGCTGCGCCTCCATGCGCCACTCATAGACGCGCTGGGGGGCAGTGGCCTCCAGATCCCAGGGCAATACACTCAGCCAGCGCTACGGAATTTTGTCCAGATCTCAAAGTCTCAACCACGCAACATTTTTAACGAATGGAAAACTAACTATTGCTTATCAAACATTTATCATTATTTTTAACCGACTTCTAAAAAAGAAGGTTACTCAATTCGACCGTATTTATGCTTGTTTTTTTTATGTTTGTTCGCGCAGAACTTCGTCGTTTATGAACCGATTTAGATGATTCTGTTTTGTTGGAAAGAAGATATTTCAGAGGTGGTTCCATGATAAGAATATCAAGGTTTGATGATGGAAAACCAGAGAAATCGAGGGGAACTTTCAAAAATCGTAGGGGCGACTAGTGCGTTTGTAAGTTTTTTCATTAAGAATTTTAAAGCACTACAAATTAATAAAGGTCTGGAGTTGATCTGATGATGGAGCCGGGATACAGTCGAGGGAACTCCTCAACGATTCGCAGCAGCTATCTTGTGTTTGAGCTTGATTAATTTGTATTGATAAGAACTTTATACCTAGATGGATTGTAACTGTCATTAAAGGTCTGATGATGAAGACGAAGGACAGTTCAGGGAACTCCTAAACGGTTTACAGCAGCTACCATGTATTTGGACTTCATTTATTTAAATTGATGAGAACTTTGCACCCTCTAAACTTAGCTTTGCGCCCCTTAGGCTCTTTCAGTTCCCTCATAGGACACCACAAGTATACTGTATACATTATTATTATGTAGGTCATTTAGGTCATACAACTAACAACTTACGAACGCCGTTGTTATAATAAGAATGTTTTTATTTTCCTTGGGCGCGAGGCCCCTTCATGTGCGAGGCTGGGGGCTAGGGTCCGCTTCGCCCCCGCCTAGCTACGCCACTGGTTGAACTGGATAAACAAATAACAAAATAAACTATAGAAATATAAAATACTATAACAAATAAAACGTACCATTATTTTATACATTTTTATCGCCAGTAGGTAGGCGCAAGAAAATAATGTAAACAAAATGGCAATTCTGCCCTTTTATACCGACTTCAGAAAACGTCGGAATCTTTCTTGAGTAAAGTGATTTAGACTAGACGGACATTGAAGTATTCTGATTCTGAGTTTCTGGCTAACTAAAATCATTAATAACCGAAAAATCATTAATTTTCCGTGCAACAACGACTCAAAATCGAAACCCATACAACAAAATAGACATACAGGATGGATTGAACAATAGCTGCCTAAAAGTAATCGCAGTGTCTAAAAAGAGAGATAAACACAAAGACATTAAACTATATACGAGCAATAGACGGGACATCACGAAGAAAGTTGTGATCCACAAATTTTTACCACTCGGTAAAAACTCGACCAGTCTAGTTTGAGACGTCCGCCTGACAGGTCGTGTGACCGTGCGTCAAAATTCAAACTTCGTTGGACGATTATAGGAAAATATGCCTAGTTGCGCTTTGCGTAACTGGGTAGATTTTCATTTTATGATTTATTTTAACGAATTTTGTGAGAAATATTATTTTCCTTCAAAAATTGAAAATGAGCTACTAAATAATGATCTTCTTTAAAAAACAAAGGTTTTTGTATATGTATACTGTTATTTTAATAACCCATTTACGAGAAAAATCGATAAATAGAAATATTTTGATGAAGTGAATGATATTGTGTAGCAGTAAATGACATAACACGTTGAATTTAATGACAAGGTGTTGAAGTTAATGATGCAAATAAAACATAATAAGTAAAATCAGTTTTTATTTATGATTACAAGATTACAATCCCAAAAAAGATTTTAGAACAAATAAAAATAACAGTCTCTACAAAATAATCAGTCTTGGTCTCAGATTTTTGAATTGCTTAACTCAAAGTGTAAGTCACGAAAAACTTCGGTGTTTATTAACAAACTATACAATATTATAGGAACGAACTTCTAAGTACGATGTACTTTTTGAACTTAAAGTAAATACTTAAAAATGTTTGATTATTGAAACAAAAAGCCTTTTCACAATAATTCACTTAAAAATATCGGTATAATATAATATTATTAAAATAATTTTCCTTTTTTAATTTAACAACAAAAATAAACTTAAATCAATCTTTTTTTTAACTTATATCAATCTTTGATCATATAGACAAGAATCCTTCTTAGAATAATTTAGATAAAAATAATCTCGACCCTTGTGAAATTCTAATTACAAGGTAATTTTTCAACTTAAAAATAAACTTTGATCATTGAAACAAAAAGCCTCAACATTATTATGTATATAAAAATATTCCTTTTAAAGTTTACTAAAACAATCTGTGTTGATTTTAACAAAACTCAGTAGGTAAATCAACTACAAACTAATCAGTCTTTACATTAGTAAGTACCTAAATATTTTTTGTTTTTTTTTTACATAATGACATTTTGAGATGATTTAGATGTACCAGGTCGGTTCATATAATGTAAGTTCAATTCATTTTGAGTTTTGAAAGTTATATCTTCTAAGACAACAATTTTCTTGTTACTGTCATTTCTTTTAGGAGCAGTTTCGTCTAATGTCACCACATTTTCTGAACTATAATATTTTTTTTTAACATTTTGTAAAATATCGTAAAATCCTAGGTGTTTGCCGTGTACGCAACGCTCATCAATATTGCAGAAGAAACAACTTACTTTTCTAAGAGTAAGTTTTGTTGAGAACACATACCAGAGTACCTGGTGCACAGAAAGGGTGCCTCTGAAAGGCTTAAGATTCTTCGGAATTAAATTTTCTTTTTCTTAAATAGCATTTTCAGTTACATTTATAATAATTATGTTTTCTACATTCTCTTTTATTACTGTATAAAATGTTTCGAAATCACCAATATCTTGTCCATAATTTATTATTTTATCTGCAGTTCTTTTTAGAACGGCTCCCACGCCATCAGGAGCACCCTTTCCGTGCCCCGCCTCTGTATAATTCCAAGTAATTCTGGAAACATATTCAAAATCAGTTCGAATCTGTGATATTACATAAAACAAATATTTGTTTCGATACTGTGACACAGGTGAGTCTGACAGGAAATGTAGAGTCGTAATAAAAGGATTGATTTCCATAGCCTGTTTTATCAATGGAATTAAATGTGCCCAAATAGCTGCCACATCGTGACGAACACATTTACTGATAGTGCATACCGATATTGGTCGAACTGCTCCTAAAGAAAAATCATGAGTGTAAATTACTGAGGTATGCAAAGATACTTGTTGTCTGCTTCCTCCAAAATGAAATGACTGGACTTCTTCAGCATATTTAAGGGCGTAATTTTCGGAGAAATCTATGTGTAGAATGGCTTCCGACACTGTCAAATTTTCTTTTAATTGTTTTATTGTTTTATATTGTGTTTCAATATTATGGATATGTAAGAGAAAAGGTTTTATAACGGATTCTAATTCTTTGATAGCTTCTAATGGCTTGGTTGTGATACGATCTTTAACTGTTAGTACTTTGTTCTGTTTTAGCCCCTTTTTTGTTACTACCTCTTTGGAAGCCTTTCTCCATTTAAAATAAGTTAAATTAGAGTCATTGGAAAACTCTCTGTAGTTAATATTTTTATTTTTACAAGAATTACACTCTCTTAATAAACAACTTGGGTTCCTGGGTTCACAACATAAAACTGAGACTAACTCGTGTGAGTTTTTTACTCCTATAATAGACGCATTACACAAAGCCTTAATTAATAACTCTATATTGGTGTGTTGAGCACACAAACATGTATCTCTGCCTGAAAGTTTTGGATAAAGCACCCAAAATGGACGATGTTTGGTAAAAAATGAGTAACTTACTTTAAAATTGGTTTCAGTAATGAATCTTTTGTGTAAAACTTTTAGTGGGGCTGTTAAATATCTTTTTTGCATTCTCCTTTGATTTTTAGTAATAAATTCTTTCTTGCCTGCAGATATAGTACTAACAGTGTCATCATTATAAAACATTTCAATGGATTCGATCACTTGTTTTTTAAGTAAGCGAAATTTTGTATCCTTTCTAGACCGCAAATTTGAAATGGCATTATGACGACGATTTATGCGTTTTTTCCGTCGAGTTAAGTTTTGGCCGTTACCTTCAGTCTCTTTATCAGAATTGTGACTCTTGTTGAACATTGCTTTCAGTCTTGATATTTTCATTCTTTGGTTCTTGTTAATTTTCTGTAGATTTTTTATAATCGTTATCAATCGTATTCTTTTCTTCAATTCTTGATACCGTACCTTCCTTTCTCCTTTTTGCATTTCTTCTTTCTTAAACAAGCAAATGGGATCGTCTATAGGATGGGTGACATTTTCAGAAATTCCATCAGCTTCAACATTAATTACGTTTGGAATTACTGAAGATACCTGTTCTTTCTTACGCTGTCTATATTTCTTCGAATTTTCCTTCCATTGTTTACGCAATTTTCTCTGTTCACGTGGACTTTTCTCTGTGATGGATTTTTGTTTTTTTTCTTCTTTACGTTTTCTGTACTTAGCTCGCTGTTTTTACCCGACTACGGCGAAGCAAAAAGGAGGGTTATGATTTTGACCGGTATGTATGTATGTATGTATGTATGTATGTTCATCTGTTCCCTCATAACTTCTGAACTACTTATCACTACTTGACAAATGAGGTGTCGTTAGAAGCGTCTCAGTTGTCCGCTGGTTATAGGGTAGGTGACGTGTCAACAATTCCAATATGGCGCCCTCTAGGGGATGAAAAGTCGTAACCGAAAAAAAAAATATTTTCGCACAGTATCGACATGGGTATCAAATTAAAGGGTTTGATGAGCACATTTGAAATATATACATTATATAGCTTTTACTAGCTACTTTGCCTGTTTCTAACAGTGTCAACATGGGTATCAAATGAAAAGGCTTAATGAGTACATTTTAAATTCACTCGCTGCTTTACTTATTATATCAAATAACCCCAAAACAGTGTAAATAAAAAATAAGTTAAAATAACTAAAACCCGACTACGAAAAATCGCGCACTAAAAAGTATAAAACAAGAACAATCCGTGTTACAGAAATTTTTAATTAATAGCCGTGGTCGTATGATACCTGCGGTTATTTCACACAATCTTTATTGGCTAGGTGGCATACGACCACGGCTATTAATTAAAAATTTCTGTAACACGGATTGTTCTTGTTTTATACTTTTTAGTGCGCGATTTTTCGTAGTCGGGTTTTAGTTATTTTTTCTTTTTCTAAAGCATATAATTCGGGGTCGTTTTTTATCTCTAAGTACTTGCGTCTTTTGCATAGCCGTTGTTGGGCCAAACGCTCTGCTTTCGTTTTAGCCATCTGTACCTATAACAAAATAAATTAAAAACAAATTTGCAAAACATAAACTAATACTTACTTTTTTTAGTCAGTAATCCACAATTTAATATACAGGGTGTCCAGTAATGAATGGATAACCTTGAAATGGGTCATAGTAGAACTAAAGGCGATTCAGAAAAAAATACAAAAAAAAATCAATACTAAGTATTTCCTAAGATATGTCACTTTTAAGAATATTGATAATTTTTGGTACCCTACTTTACATTCTTGCACACCACGACCACAAATTGATGAATTCCATCATTTTTTTATTGATAAAATAATCTGCATTAACTGTGCTAATAGATGAGCAGTAAATAGTAACACTGCTACTAAACAGCTTTTTAAAAAATGAACTCGAATTAGTACTTTAGTGAAAAAATTGAGAAAAATTTTCATTGAGACAAAGTTTAAGCAACCATAGCATGAAAAAAACGTATGGCGACACAGGTGACCAATAATTTTAAAATAATATGCACGTAATGCAGATTTCAAAAAGGTATTATTTATCATTGTACCTAATGTAAATAATAAATTATTGCTAATTGAGTTTGAAAGGAGAGAAAATTGCTGCTGAGAAAAGTTTGAAATATTCAGGTATTCCAGGTAAACCCCACACATTATAAGAATTTCACCGAAGAAAAAAAAAGTCTCATCTTCTAGACGCTTCGAATGACACCTATTTCAAATCTGTTGGATACCTTCACCCACCTTCACCCAGGTTAGGTTAGGTAAGCCAATTTCTCTCCTTTCAAACACAAATAGCAATTATTCATTATTTTCAATAGGTACAATGATGAATAATACCATTTTGAAATCTGCATTAAGTGCATTTCATTTTCCCAGCTTGGGCAGAGCACCGACGTGTCCTCACGGCGGCGATAGGCGGAGACCTCTCGCGCCCGGCATTGGTTGCGGCCATGCTGCGGGGCGAGACGGAGTGGGAAGCGGTCGCCTCCTTCTGCGAAGCAGTAATGCTCGCGAAGGAGGAGGCGGGCCGCGCGAGAGAGAGGGCAATGTCCTCCCTCCGCCCCACCCGCGGTGGTTGGCGCCCACGGCGTCGGACGTCGCAAGACGATCTCCGGCCACCGTAGGCGCGGGCATGCGGGCGGCGAGTAAAGGGCAACTCGCAGCCCGACCATGGACCATGCCCGGGTCGACGGCGCGTTGTGTTCCACGCGCGCCTCAAAGAGCGTCAGCACGATGACGGGGCCCCGCCCAAGAGGGCCAAAGCCTGCCGGGGTCGCGGGACTTATCTCATTACCGTGACCCCGGAACACAAAGGGCTATTGAAGGACACCGTGGATTTTAGTCAGTACAAGTCTGACAGTCCCTCCCGCCCTGCCCGGGGTGGGAGGACTCATTTGATGATTTTACCACGAAAAAAAAAAAAAAAAAAAAAAAAAAAAGTGCATTTCATTTTAAAATTATTGGTCACCTGGGTTGCCATACGTTTTTTTCGTCATTGTACCTATTGAAGATAATGAATAATTGCTATTTGTGTTTGAAAGGAGAGAAATTTGCTAACCTAACCTGGGTGAAGGTATCCAACAGATTTGAAATAGGTGTCATTCGAAGCGTCTAGAAGATGAGACTTTTTTTTTCTTCGGTAAAATTCTTAAAATGTGTGGGGTTAACCTGGACTACCTGAATATTTCAAACTTTTCTCAGCAGCAATTTTCTCTCCTTTCAAACTCAATTAGCAATAATTCATTATTTACATTAGGTACAATGATAAGTAATACCTTTTTTGAAATCTGCATTAAGTGCACATTATCATAAAATTATTGGTCACCTGTGTTGCCATACGTTTTTTTCATGCTATGGTTACTTAAACTTTGTCTCAATGAAATTTTTTCTCAATTTTTTCACTAAAGTACTAATTCGAGTTCATTTTTTAAAAAGCTGTTTAGTAGCAGTGTTACTATTTACTGCTCATCTATTAGCTCAGTTAATGTTGATTATTTTAACAGTAAAAAAATGGTGGATTTCATCAATTTGTGGTCGCGGTGTGCAAGAATGTAAAGTAGGGTACCAAAAATTATCAAAATTTTTAAAAGTGACATATCTTAGGAAATACTCGGTATTGATTTTTTTTTGGATTTTTTTCTGAATCGCCTTTTGTTCTACTATGAGCCATTCCAAGGTTATCCATTCTTTACTGGACACCCTGTATAATATTACTTTTAAATTATCCAATTTGCGGTCTCTAAATCATTAACCTCAACAATGCATCATTCAACACAACACAAATGTCATTTCCCTCAAAAATAATCATTTACCTCATCAGGAATTACACAGTGAATGATGTTACGATAAATGACGAAACGTTATAAAACAAGTTACAACGTGTCGAATTAGGCGAAAACCTAGACAATTATTATGCTCTTTAGTCAGTATAGAATACTTAGTAATCATGCTCATTCCTTTACTAAATCAAGAAAATTAACTTACCAGAAATATGTCCAGTCGTTTAATGATGAAATTTTTTGACAAACTTATATAAGATCTCTTGAGAACGTAATTTCACAGTCAAAACGTGCACCCTTGTGGACAAATCTACGATGACTGAGGGGCCGCGCGGGGTGAGGCCCTCAGCATGCATTCGGATACTAGAATTTCATTCTTTTGATGGGAAAATTTTATCAAACAAAAATTGCGGAAGGTAATGATGAAATTCTTGTGACAAAATTTTAAATGGTTAAATAATAACATTAGAGGTATCTTCTGATGTAACTAATATAGTTATTGTTCGGTATACACTATAATTTTTATAAATGGGTTTAAATTAAATAAAGTTTAGGTAAGAACTTTGAGTTTTTATGAGGTCAATAAATATTGTATAGAAAATAACGGCGAGGTAAATGATTTCCGGGATAGTTTTTTGTAAGTTTTAATATTTTATCGTACTTTTATTACGATTTATTTTTTAACAAATGATAAAAAAATGTTTAAATTATAAACTGAAGTCAATTTCACGCAATGTGTAATAGATATTTAAGCCTTATTTTGGAAGAACAGTAAAAAAACGCTCTTTTGAAAATCCACCCAACTGCAAATCAAGATATAAGAAAACATGTGGACTTGAAATCAATTTGTTTTCCTAAATATTTTTTTATTTTTACCTGGTTTTTAAGAGTGTGTCTGATATTATTCTAGAACTCTTGCATTTTTTAAATAAACGCCATCTGTTGCTCAGTAGCTGTACGACAATATGCTAAAGAATTAGAGTTGTCTGTTTATCGATATGTGTTATCGATATTTATTAAGTCGAAGAGTAATTAAAATACCAAATGATTAATTTCGTATACTGACTTGTTTATGAATGAAAGAGATACTTACGGAAAAACTTTTTTAGGAGACTAGCTCCCTTTTGAAACATTTTTATTTTGTTCAAGGGCGAGCTGTCCACAAAAAATAATTAAAACATTTATTTTCATGCCGTTTGACACATTTAATGTTAGGATCATTTTATGACATGGGAAGAATAAAATCGAGACGGTGGAAGTTGGTCAAAAGAAAAAGACGTTTTCATCAAATCATAGAAGCGAAAAAAAAAAAACATTTTTTTATGTTGTTCATTGACTAAGTTAATGACGATAGATTGATAATATAGGATTGTATTAATAACTAATAATTTAATTTCTGTTCTGCCCTTACACACTTTTTAATTTTTTTCTAATATTTAAATCCTAGTTAACTTTATCGATGTTTATGTATCGATAATTGTGCCATTCTAAATTGTTGCACCCCTATCACAAGATGCTCAGTTCTGCCATCTATTGTGTAATGGCTGAAATATATTCTGATGAATTATTTTAATACGTGGTTTTGCTATACAACGCTAGATAGCGCTACTGACGCCCGACATCAACATTTTTGTATGACAATATTCCCAATGCCCGCTCTATAATTCTTTTAAATCTCTTTGGATAAACAATTTATTATTTGCTTGAATTCAGTCTTTGCAAATAACTGTTTTCTTCTCTTTCTAGAGGGAACTATTTTATTTGTCAGTTGATTATGGAAGTCGCGTCCATCTTGTTGATCTTAGTCTATCGCGGAATCCCACCCAATATGAGTGACGTACAAACAGTTACACAGCTGATGATTACAAACATTCCTTCTACCCATTCCTGATTTCCTGGTACTACGTAAGAAGCAGTTCCAATTTTCCGTGCAACAACGACTCAACTGCGAATCCAACCAAGCAAGATTTAGTTCTACGTCTCCACTGCTGTCAACCAGCTGTTGATAACAAACGTTCCTTCTACCCATTCCTGATATCCTGGTACAACGTAAAAAGCAGTTCCAGTTTTCCGTGCAACAACGACTCAACTGCGAATCCAAACCAAGCTAGGTTTAACTACGTCACCACTGCTGGCTGTCAACCAGCTGTTGATAACCAACGTTCCTTCTACCCATTCCTGATATCCTGGTACAACGCAAAAAGCAGTTCCAGTTTTCCGTGCAACAACGACTCAACTGCGAATCCAAACCAAGCAAGGTTTACGTCACCAGTTCACTACTGTCACTGCCAACCAGCTGTTTGATAACAAACATTTTTTCTTTTCATTCCTGATTACCTGGTACTAAGTAAAAAGGAGTTTCACATTTCCGTACAACAACGACTCAACTCTGAACCACTGACTGACGGGCGCGGCGCGCGGCGCGGGCGTCGGCGGCGGCGGCGCTCGGCTCTTAAGTTTAACAAAATTGGCTTAGTCGCGAAATGCCCAATTCGTAAAAGGACTAATTCTTAAAATGCTCCGTTCGTAAAAGGCCCAATTCTTAAAATGAGCAATTCTTGAAATTCCCAATTCGTAAAAGGCCCAATTCTTAAAATGACCAATTCTCAAAATGCATTCTTAAAATGGCCAATTCGTAACAGAACTAGTTCTTTAAATGGCTTTTTCGAAAAAGCACTTTTTCTTAATATACTTACTTGTAGGCTGACGGGGCCCCCCTCTTGACGGGGCCCCCCTCTAGAGGGCCAAAGTCGGCCGGGGTCGCGCGGGACTTATCTCATTACCGTGACCCCGGAACATAAAGGGCTATTGAAGGACACCGTGGATTTTAGTCAGTACAAGTCTGACAGTCCTGATTTTTTGAATTATACAGTGTGTCTAGTAAACTGCGCGACGTACAGCAGTGGTACGGTGGCCGTAGATTGTCTGCCGACGTCCGTCGCCGTGGGCGTCTACCACTGTAGCTGGGGTGAAGGGAGGATGTTGTTTCCATTGTGTGTTATGAAAATAATGTTTTTTTTTTTAAATATAAATCACACTATGAATTTACTCTCTTTAAATATTTCGCATTTGAGCGTGAAGATTAGGTGCAACGAAACGTCATTGATGCGAAAATACCTAAGTCAAACCGTGGACTTCCATAAAATCTGGACTGAGCACTTCATGTTACTCATTACACAGAAATTAACTGTAACTGTTTACATTTTTTTTTAGTTTAAGACGAAAGAGAGAATCATATTGGAGGCGCTTGTCCCTTTCCTTAAATTGCCAGAAGAAAACATTTGTAGAAAATATTACACTTACTTGCTTACTTATTTTTTTTTGGCTTTAAGATTGCTTTCTAATGTACTTATTTATCACATTATGAAAATAGCTAATTGAATAAAAAGGTGTAAGTCTCAAAATAATCTGCCTAATTGTAAAAAAAAGGTCATTTTAAGAATTGGTCTTTTTACGAACTGGGCATTTTACGAATGAGACATTTTAAGAATTGGGCATTTTAAGAATTTGTCCATTTTTTGGGAGTTGGGCATTTATAGAATTGGGCATTTCCCAACTAAGCTATAAAATTGGTCTGTTGTCCTTCAGTGATTTTACAGCAGCAGAAATAAAATCAATTAGATGCACAACAAAAAAAAACGTACAAAAATTCACCTTCACCAACTGTTCTTAACAACTTCAACAGGAAACCTAATCCAGTGGGGATTAGGTTGCCTGTTGAAGTTGTTTCCTGAATTTGAAAATGATTCGATAAATAATCACAGTATTAAATAAAAAGTATTTTCAATAAAGTGTCTTTTTTTAATTATTACTTAACTAGCTGGCCCGGCGAACTTTGTTCCGCCTTAGAGGCAATAAATGAGCAGATTTTCGATTTTTTATTAGGATATCAAAAATAATTTAAAATTCAAGTTAAAAATCAATAATTTATTCTTTATTAGCCATGTATTTTGGTGCATGGGTTGCACTGTACAGTGAAGCACGTTCTGATAGACGACATTTTTAGGGTTCCGTAGCCAAATGGCAAAAACGGAACCCTTATAGATTCGTCATGTCTGTCTGTCTGTCTGTCTGTCTGTCCGTGTATGTCACAGCCACTTTTTGTCGAAAGTATAAGAGCTATCCTGTTGAAACTTGGTAGAAAGATGTATTATGTGAACCGCATTAGGATTTTCACACAAAAATCAAAACAAAACAAATTTTGGGGGTGCCCCCCATACTTAGAATTGAAACTCAAAAAAAATTTTTTCACCAAACCCATACGTGTGGGGTATCTATGAATAGGTCTTTAAAAATGATATTGAGGTTACTAACATCATTTTTTTCTAAACTGAACAGTTTGCGCGAGAGACACTTCCAAAGTGGTAAAAAGTGTGTCCCCCCCCCCCCGTAACTTCTAAAATAAGAGAATGATAAAACTAAAAAAAATATATAATGTAGACCTCAACAAAAACTTCCAACGAAAATTGGTTTGGATGAGATACAGTTAGCAGTTTTTGAGATATATTACATTTTCAAAAACCGCAAATATAACTTTGCCATTCATACAAATACTATGAAAAACAAAGTTATTTTTATTGTTTGTGTATATTACTTACTAATCTCAATATAATTATATCTCTAATCTATGCTTGCTGCTACGGAACCCTTCATGGGCGAATCCAACTCGCACTTGGCCGGTTTTTTTTATTATTATCACGCGCAAGAACAAATAACGCAGATGGTCATCCGACTCGTGAACATGCCACATATATACCTAACGGACCCTGTGAAAAACATGGATTTTCTATATTCAGACCACAAACTTTCAAGCATTGGCCTTGTGATTTGTTAATGGTCATGGCGAATGCAAGACGGATCGGAAATTGAGGTCGTTTAAACTCAAACGGCAAACCTATCATATGGGATCCTCGAAATGAGAACTTCCTCAACTTCGAATTTTCCTTTGAGTATCGTCGCGTAAATCACGTTGTTCATCAATTTACTTACCACCAAACGCGTTCTGTTGCACAGTTTTGGTTGGTTTATGTTTCGAAGCATGACTATTACGAAGCCAACCTTTATTTGTAAAATGTGCGGTGCTAAGTCAGGCATATCCAAGGAGTTTTAATTCAATTGGAAAGTTGGTGGCTAAATGCAACTGACATTTTTTTTAGCGTGGCAAAATAATCATGTGAGTCTCCCACCCAGGGCAGAGCGGGAAGGACTGTCAGACTCGTACTGACTAAAATCCACGGTGTCTTTCAATAGCCCTTTACGTTCCGGGGTCACGGTAAATCGTAAGTCGGTTTTGGCCCTCTAAAGGGGGGCCCCGTCATAATGCTGACACTCTTTGCATAACCGGGCAAGGTTCAACGTCGGATAGCGAGTCACCCATTACTCGCCGCCCGCATGCCCGCGCCTACGGTGGCCGGAGATCGACTTGCAACGTCTGTCGCCGTGGGCGTCTACCACTGCAGCTGGGCTGTGAGGTGTAGGGACACGAAATCGCAACCGTAAGTAGCGATATCGATATAGTATCGGTATCGAAACAAAAGTATCAAATTAGTAATAGCATCGAAACGAAAGTATCGATATGAGTAAGTATCGAATGAATTAGGAGTTTCCCTACTACTTTTTTTTACGCAGTAAAATCATCAAATGAGTCCTCCCACCCCGGGCAGGGCGGGCATGCACGCGCCTACGGTGGCCGGAGATCGACTTGCAACGTCTGTCGCCGTGGGCGTCTACCACTGCAGCTGGGCTGTGAGGTGGACGCTGTCCTCTCCCTCACGCTTCCAGCCTCCTCCTTCGCCTGCATAACTGCTTCGCAGAAGGAGGTGACCGCTTTCCTCTCCATCTCGCCCCGCAGCATGGCCTCGATAAATGCCGGGCGCGTAAGGTCGCCTCTTTGTGGGTTTGTAGTCTTTTTTTTTCGTGGTTAAACATCATATGAGTCCGCCCTAATAGCCCTTTATGTTCCGGGGTCACGGTAATGAGATAAGTCCCGCGACCCCGGCAGGCTTTGGCCCTTTAGAGGGGGTCGCCGTCATCATGCTGATACTCCTTGAGGCGCGCGTGGAACGTAACGCGCCGTCGACCCGGGCATGGTCCATAGTCGGACAGCGAGTCGCCCATTACTCGTCGCCCGCATGCCCGCGCCTACGGTGGCCGGAGATCGTCTGCCGACGTCCGACGCCGTGGGCGTCTACCACTGTGGCTGGGGTGGAGGGAAGACGCTATTCTCTCCCTCACGCGGCCCGCCTCCTCCTTCGCGAGCATGACTGCTTCGCAGAAGGAGGCGACCGGTTCCCACTCCGTCTCGCCCCGCAGCATGGCCTCGACCAATGCCGAGCGCGAGAGGGAGGGTTTGTAGTCTACTATAAAGTTAACATGTGTACTTACTTACTCGAAAGCGAAAATTTGTGTCCAAAATTTAGACTTCTGTGTTAAGCGGTTTTGTCTCAGGAGAGGCAGGACAGAGGCGGGGTATTCAAGTTTAAGGGAAGGACTTTAAGGCGTCTGGCAGAATGATTGGCCCATCGGATTGGTCTGGCAGCTTACAAAAGGTCTTGAAATAGTACCATAAGTAACATCATGTAAAATGTCGGCTTGCTAAAATGACGTAGTTGATTTTATCCACCTTCAGGTCGCGCTACCTGTCGAAGGGCCCCGCTTTCAAGATAGTAAGTACGCATACCGGTACTGTCTTAAATTTATAGTTGACTACAATTAAAATTTCAGCTTTGCTAAAATGACGTAGGTCTGGGGGCTCTGGGATCTCACTCTATAGTACTTTTTGTTCAGATCCCTTATTCAATTTCGGCACCAACACCTTCTTCGCGATCATGTTACTACGTTTTATGTCACGTCTCACGGAAACAGGATAAAAATTTGATCATCTTGGTGGCGGCATAGCATTAATAATTGTGATAATATCGGCACAATAAGCTTAGAAACTCAATACAAACACATCGACCGGTCAATTGATGTTTTGACACAGGTTTTGATTGATAAATTTTTCGTTTTGCTGTCACTCCATGTCAGTTGCGTTTTATTTTACCACGTTTTATGTCACGTCCCACAGAAACGGGATAAAACAAAACAAAATAAAAAAGGTAAAAAGTATCCTATATGTTACTCCTGGTTCTAAGCTACCTCCCCACCAATTTTCAGCCAAATCGGTTCAGCCGTTCTTGAGTTATAAATAGTGTAACTAACACGACTTTCTTTTATATACACCGTGACTTTTTAGTCGTCTTACAAAAGTGGTCCACTTAATGTATCCGACATAAAATACCTCTAGGCGCGATTATTATTTTTTTATCATTAATTAAGATAATAGGTACGAAAAAAATAAATAATACATTAGAAATATGAAACACCCTGTTAAAAATGTTTACGTATCAAACTGTACGTAGAGTATACCTACCCTGCACGATTCGAGCAGATCATTCCATCTCCATTTTCAATGAGACAAAATATCGCAAGCCAATCTAACATAGTCCACGTGGACTGTCGTCCAATCAGATTGTCCAACGCTATCCCTACAAGTGCAGCGCGTGCGACGCCCCGCCCCTTTCACTTAAAAGTAGGTGAAGGTCAGTCTTGCTTACTTTAGTTGCGTCCGAAACCCCGGAAGTGGAAGTGTGCGCGCGCGCTACCGGGAGTCAAGAGTTGTTGTCCGCGATCGATACTTAGTGAAACGACGAGTAGGTAAACCTACCTAATAATAAGTGATAGTAACTATCGGTACTCGAATATCGAGTATCTACAAATGTTGCGCCTGTACGCAATAAGTGGTGACAATTTACTCGAAATGTTACTACGTAAGCGTGAGAGTGTAAGAGTGACTTTAAATAAATAATTAAAAGACAACATCCAAAAACGTGCTCGTTTGTGCATCGAACAAGGTGGTAGACAATTTGAACAGTTGCTACAATACAGGTAAAGCCGCTTAGGTCTACTTATGACAAATAAAAAGTGATCATTAATTGTAAATACGAAATTAGTAATTAGTGTAAAATATCAGTTGATTCCCATTCTCTCAATACACCGCAAACAACTTACCTACATACTACTTATTTCAATAACCATCTTTTTGATTGCTAGCTAGGTATTTATCACGTTATTAATAGTAGGTAATTCTGGATTTATTTTAAATGTACTCGTAAGTAGGATGTGTAGAAACAGTCGAATTTTATCTTTTCTTCTTTTTATCAAATTTTGATCAGTGTTGTTTGTTACTGATATCGAACATTTTTTGTTAACGCTAAGACGACCCACTGACCTAATCTCCACTTATTAGGTACTTACGTACCGTACATCACTTTGTTTCAGTTTTACGAGTATTATGAAAAATGTGTTTGACGGTCCTAAGCCCGTAAAAGAATAAAGGAAGAATTGGAATTAAGTGGCTTTTAATGAACAAACTGCTACATATGTACTTACTGAGAATATTAAGACTGCAATAGGCAATAGTAAGAAACCTATTTTGCGCTAGGGCACATGGCTAGGGTGAATGAACTGTGATAACACGCCGCGCCGCCCGCGCCGCGCCGCTGCCGCTCGACAGTGCGCAGTGATACAAGGCTCGGACCGCGCTCGCTATAGGGTGTTTCTAAAACTGCGCCTTGCGTCATAATAATGAATAATATTTTTAATTTTTATTTATTCAAATCTCATAAATACCTATTTTTTTATCATGAACGTTTACTAGTCATTGGATACATGAACTGGGCTGCTTTTGTAAGACGACTAAAAAGTCACGGTGTATATAGATGACTAGCTGTTGTGTAATAGGCTGTAAAAATGATGGAACATACAAATTTCCGACAATTCACACTATCAAGAAATAATGGGTAGGTGCAGTGACTGCTGTGAGAACAAAAAATGTATTATCAATTAGGAAAAGCTATAAATAATAAACAAATATCTACCCTTGCGAAGCCGTGACAGGCCGTTAGTTGAATTTATTAATGAAATTCTATGATTATCCTAGAACTAAACAATCGAATACACCTTTCAAAATAATATCTACTTTTCTGTTGGAGGTTAAGTATTGCATCGCTCTTTATTTCATGAAATGGTTCGTCTGGTGGAAGAATTATCACCGGGACCAAGATTTATGATAGTTGTGGTGTTGGGAAGTTAAAATTCTTATCATATTGCTCCAATCTATAAAATAGATGTAAAATTAGATGAAGAAGACAAACACAAAACTTAATGACATTTTTCTCAATATAGAATGTCAGAAGCAGTACGAGTACTACATTCTTTGTAGAGGCTAGCACATGTAATACTTACTTATAAATTACAATTTTAAATCCTAACTACAAGTAAATGTAGTAAAATCAAGTTTAAGCCTCTCAACTAAATCACTTTTTTTTTCCTCTTGTTGATGCACCGCGGCGTCTTAGTTCTGGTTTTAGTATTATGCACTTGCATTGACGAATAATTTTTCATATTTGTTTTTAGAATAAACTCAATTTTTATAACAAAATACGTGTTTGTTTTTTTTACAAGCTATACAGTAATGTGACATATTATTGGACCAACGATCGCAGCTTCATCTACGAATAGCTTTGAGTTGACATCCCTTTCATTCTTTCACATAACGTTTCAATCCTTTTTCTCTTCTACTCGATTATTTTTTAAATTATTCATGCTACTCGTGATCGCGGATCTCCACATAAAGGCGCATCTGAAATTCGCTCGCTTGCGATTTGAAGAGAGTTTCACCTAATTATGAGAACTCTCACTCTCATAATGTCTGCAGTCTTGGTGTTATTGAAATCTTTTTGTGCTAAAGTGATACAACTCAAAATCGGCTTCAAGAATTATTACATTCATGCAAACACATAAGATAGATACGTATCCCGTTACGTCCTAATTGGGACGTATTGCTTTTAGTCTGTTTCTCGCACGACTACGAGTGACACGTTGCGCGCTGCTACTTAATTACCATCTAAAATGCCATTGTGTGTATTTAGAAAGTGTGTATAATTGGTAATTATGATACCAAAGTTAATAAAACACAAGGGATCTCATAACACACGTACTCGTAAGTACGCAAAATACTTCGATTTATTAATATATTTCAATTGTTTTCGTATTATTATATTTGTCCTATCTCTCTCTCTATCTATCTCTGTCATGATAATGTAGCTGTCAATGTATGTATGTTTTATGTTTGTGCACGCATATCTCCGGAACTATAAGTTCGATTTAAGTAATTCTTTTTTTGTTGTACTAGGTATTGTTCAACTTAGGGTACACTGCAAGTTTCATCAAAATCGGTTCAGTAGTTTTAGAGATATGGATTTTTTTATGTTGTGACGGATTACAAGATTAGTTTTGTATTTTACAAGAATTTGGGTTGAATATTATATGTAATAAATAAACTAAAAAGGGTAAAATAAAAACTTTTTTTTTTAAAAAGTACCGACTTCAAAACAAATACAAAAAAGTTTAAAATAACTTTTCTTTCGGAAGTCGGTGGCTTTGTTTTGTTGTGTCATTGACTGTTGCCACCGACTTCCGAAAGAAAAGTTATTTTAAACTTTTTTGTATTGTTTTGAAGTCGGTACTTTTTAAAAAAAAAAGTTTTTTCATAGTGTTTGTATGAATGACAAAGTTATACCCCCATTTGTTTTGTTTTTATTTTTATGTGAAAATCCTAATGCGGTTCACATAATACATCTACTTACCAAGTTTCAACAGGATAGCTCTCATACTTTCGAAGAAAAGTGGCTGTGACATACGGACGGACAGACAGACAGACAGACAGACATGACGAATCTATAAGGGTTCCGTTTTTGCCATTTGGCTACGGAACCCTAAAAACGACATAATTTAAACGATGGATCGCGCCATTTCCAGCAGGGCTAACATGCGCAAGTCGACAAAATTTTGTCGACACATTATCTCGTGTTGAGACGACATATGTCTGTTTGTCGATGGGAGCTAACATAATGGTAATATATTACCATGGTGCATTCAACGTCAAAATATGTTTTTTACATAGTACCAGGCACTCAGAAATGAAGAGGAGCATTAGTAATAATAAGCTGGTGACGTAAATTATAATGAATCTCGTTGGGTTCACAGATGTGTCGTTATTGCACGAAAATTTTGAACGTTCTTTTACGTAGTACCAGGCACTCATATTTGAAGAGGAGCGTTAGTAATAAATAAGCTGGTGACTTGTCGGATTCGCAGATGTGTCGTTATTGCACGAAAATGTTGAACGTTTTTTTACAAAGTACCAGGCACTCAGAAATGAAGAGGAACATTAATAATAAGCTGGTGACGTAAATTTAATTTTCAACACATTTGCTCGAAAAATGCGTTTACGAATACATTGTTCGAAAGTTAAAAATTAGGTACGCACCATACAACGGAATGTGCGGTAAAATAGGTACTCTCACCTAAGTACCTATTTTACGGCACGCCCCGTTGTATAGCACCGTGCGTTTTCTTTACGGTTTTTTTTTTAATTTCTATTAAAAAAAAATAAGAACTCCACCAAAGAGTTTCACATTATGAGAATAAACAACCTGACTGATCGAACCTCCTTGGAAGCGCTTTTGCTCAATACGTTGTCTCATTTTAATACTAAAGAGTAAATGAGACGAAAGATGTAGTTCTATTTTTCACCACGTGCATGTGGCGCCATTTGCAAATTCGCGCCATTTTCATATTAGAAACTTCTAAATAAAGTTTGTTTAATTACATATTGTACTGTTTTCTCGCAAATGTGTTGAAAAACATTGTATGACACACGTGCGGAAATTGGTATTTACAAACTCGTGACTATGGTAAGCCCTCGATTTCATCTCGGGCTTACATTCGTCTACTCGTTTGTAAAAACCAACTTACCGCACTAGTATCATAAATAACTATAATCCTGTCGGGTTGCGTTTCGTTTCTATACGCACATTTGGAATTAAAACATGGCGCTAATCATAGGAATCTTACTAATTTCGTTCTATAATGATAAAATTACATAAGGGAATATTTCCTAAAAGCCGACGTGGGAATGCATCGAGATGTAGTAGCGGTGGACAAGGGCCTCACCCCGCTCTCCTTGGCTAAAGAGAACTGGCGCAAACCTGCGGTGCTTGACACTAATGATCGCATGGAGGTATGGCAGAGCAAGGAGCTTCACGGACGCTTTTTCCGAGCTCTACATGGGCCTGATGTAGATTTGTCAGCGTCCGTGGCCTGGCTACAATCCGGGGACCTCTTTGGTGAAACCGAGGGTTTTGTCTGTGCAATTATGGATGAAGTTATGATGACGAATAACTACCGGAGATTTATTGTGAAGGATGGCACGGTTGACATATGTCGGGCATGCCACCGTCCTGGCGAATCAATCCGTCACATTATTTCCGGGTGTTCTCGTCTGGCTAACGGAGAATACTTGCATAGACATAACCTTGTAGCCAGGATAATCCATCAGCAACTTGCTCTGAAGTACAGCCTTGTGAAATCCGAAGTGCCGTACTACAGGTATGTGCCCGACCCAGTTCTCGAAAGTGGCAATATCACACTGTACTGGGATCAATCCATCATCACTGACAGGACTATTGTAGCCAATAGACCTGATATAGTGGTGGTGGATCGATCAGAGCGGCGCACAATGATTGTTGACATAACCGTCCCGCATGACGAGAACCTCGTGAAAGCTGAAAAAGATAAGCAAATCAAGTATATTGATTTGGCTCGCGAGGTTGTCGATATGTGGGATGTGGATTCAGCAATCATTGTGCCGATAGTCGTGTCGGTCCATGGCTTAATTGCCAAGAGCCTCGACCAACATCTGAGGAGGCTCTCGTTAGGCAGCTGGATCAAGGGCCAGATTCAGAAAGCAGTTCTTCTGGACACGGCGCGCATTGTTAGGAGGTTCCTTTCTCTGGAGCCCTGACCGCCGGTAGCTTGGACCCTGTTCCCGATACCGGTGGGCCACTATTATTTATATTTTTAAATGTTTTTTTTATTATTTTTGTGAAAATATTTAAAAATGTATTTAATGAGTTAAAAAAATGAATAAAGGAAATTACATAAATATTTCAAAATGTAAACTGACGGTTTAATTAAAGTGATGAATTTTTGCAGTTTGCAGTCAACATGCAGAAGTATTAGTAATTAATTATTAATTCTTAACC
Organism: Agrotis exclamationis; assembly: GCA_950005045.1. Lineage (NCBI taxonomy): Eukaryota > Metazoa > Arthropoda > Insecta > Lepidoptera > Noctuidae > Agrotis > Agrotis exclamationis. Next base: position 2,880,481 of record OX465434.1, on the reverse strand, counting down.
GTGCCACAACAAACCAATAAGTTCAACAAAATTGATTTACTAATTTACTAGCTCATCGATTCGTGCAGTACCCTGAGCACGAGTTTTCAGTATTTGAGACGTAAAGTAAACTGGAACTTTGACAACTTCAAATTGACAATTTTCAAGGAAAAAATTAGTTCCTTCTTCGTACACCAGCGGCGCTGTTCCATTTTTCCATACAAGAAACGCTGTAAATACTGGAAAGACGCTGTAAAGTAAAAGAGTGAAAACTCGTGCTAAGGGTACAGATTACTTAATTGGTTTAAACAAGAACAGGACTGAACATTTAATGCAATACCTAGTTTTAATATGACCTTGGTCTCTTTTTATAACATCTTTAAGAAAATAAATAAATATTATATATATAAATTATATTGACTTCAAAAACAAAACAAAACAAACGTTTTTTATTTTATCCTTATTTCAAATTCAACCCTAATTCTTGTCACATAATTTTCTTACATGCGCTCTAGAATTTTGTAATCCGTAGTAACGTTAAAACCCTCGTCCAAGTAAGAAATAAAAATGCTTATAAAATAAAACAAAGTATAAAGATACTATGATAAAAACTAATAAGCTAAACTGAATGAAAGACGGGAGCAAATAATCACAGTAATTTCGAAGTTGGTATACATAAATAAACAAAAATACCGATCGAATTGAGAACCTTCCCCTTTTTGAAGTGGGTTAAAAAAAAGTGAAGGTAGGTATCTAAAAAATCCAAGAGCTCTATAAATAGCTGCAAAACTAGTTTATTTCACTTTTACCTTGATCTTGGAGAATTCTATATTTCTGTGTAGAATGTAGATACCTACTAGAAACTGCAAGAAACAAATGCTAATGACCTGATGGTAACACACTCTATAATGTTGCAATCTATAAATTTTAAAGGCGCATTCTAAATACGAATTTGAACACGTTCGAATGACGGTGTCAAGCAAACACTTTACATTTTTTGATTTATGGTACTCACTCAGTTTCCTAATTTTATTATTTTCCTTTTTGTGTTTTGTTTTTCTCACTGCGATTGGGTATCGTATTTTAAAATATGAAACGCATGTCTCCGCACGCGTTTCATGTGTGCGTGTACATTTGTGTCGAAAGAAATCTCGCTGGTGTAACCACGCCTGAATAGTTGCAATAAGTGTAACTTTTCTGACCTCTACCAATCTGTATGTATGTCCGCTATTCACTGATAACAGTGTCAGATAGTCAAAACTGGACTTTATTTGACGATTATACTTAGGTAGACGATTATACCTGTACTTATTTCAACGCAATTTTTTTTGTGTAGATCATTAGCTCTTTAGCGTACTTTAATTATGTACCTAGGGTGGGGTTACGATGAAAAACGGGGAAATATACAAAAATACAATAACTCCGAATATGAAGGAATTCTTTTAAGGCGATGACAAGAGCTAATTAATGTACCTCTCGCTCGCACGTTTCGACATTTTGAAAGATATAAAATCACTGATCCCATTTTTGAAAAATTGCAATAAACTATTTTTTGTGCAATCACATTGCACAGTTTAGTAAAAAAAAACATTTTAATCGATACAAGTTTACCTACTCAAAAATTTGCTTAACTAGTTTTAGTACTTAAGCAAATTTTTGAGTAGCTAAACTTGTATCGATTCAAATGTCTTTTTTTTACTAAACTGTGCAATGTGATTGCACAAAAAATAGTTGATTGCGATTTTTCAAAAATGGGATCAGTGATTTTATATCTTTCAAAATGTCGAAACGTGAGAGCGAGAGGTGACATTAGCTCTTGTCATCGCCTTAATGCTGTCAACATCGTTGTAGACACCATTTTGTCTAACCCCGCCCCACAGTCTGCGTCAGTAGCTACCTAAATGAGAGCCTCGTGTGTTTTTTGACATTTTCCGTACAGACACATTTACACACGTAAAATTTGAATTTTAATCTTACCCCGCTTGATGCATGACTAAAATCGTATTTATGATCATTACCATAAAGACGATTTTAGTCACTATTTCAGTCTTACCCCTTGGGCATTTCGTCTTATTTCTACATGTTTTTTTTCTTTAGACGTGACCCTGGAACGTAAAGGGCTATTGGTTTGTTGTGGCACGGTTCGCGCAGTGGCAGAGCGTTCGAGTTCGACTGACTGTAGCCCTGCGTGACACGGGCTCTATTGGATAGAATTAATTACTAATAGGCATGTTGACTGCATAAATTCATCACTTTAATTAAACCGTCAGTAAAGGTTTTTTTTAATGGATACGATTTTTCCTTTTGTTGAGTTAATGCATACCTATTTTACAAGACATAACGCATCAAAATTCGAAAGCAATTGAAAACTGTTGGCAATTTTAAGTGTTGTATCTTCGTCAATTTTGGTTCACGTAACAGACGAAAACATACGGGACAATTTTTTTTTTATCTAACTGACGGAGTGCCTAATTAGTTTTTTTCAAATACACTAGTTGTACACCTCAATAGAAAACTATAGCTTATTCCTGGATGACTATCTTCTTCTTCTCTTATACAGGGTGGAATTTTGTAATGCCACCTGGAGGGAAAGTACTCTTAATACTGCAGATAGAAAATTTTACTCAAAGGAAACATTCCTTTATTTTTGAATAGAAAGCAAACTGCATTCAAAGATTTACGAAAATTCTCTTCTCCCACACCCGGGAATCGAATCGGCTAAAATCTGAAAAAATTATACCCTGTACTTTTATTGCATCGATCGTTAGGGTCAATTATAAGGATGTAACTCTCTGAGAGAATGGAGCCCATTTAGAGCAACTAATTAGTTAGTTTACCATTTTTTGTAAATAATTAAATTAATTTAAGATTTCCTGGTTTTCCTTTCATTTAATTTATCATGTTTGTTAGAGAGATTTCATCATTATAATTGACCCTAACGATCGATGCGATAAAAGTACAGGGTATAATTTTTTCAGATTTTAGCCGATTCGATTCCCGGGTGTGGGAGAAGAGAATTTTCGAAAATCTTTGAATGCAGTTTGCTTTCTATTCAAAAATAAAGGAATGTTTCCTTTGAGTAAAATTTTCAATCTGCAGTATTAAGAGTACTTTCCCTCCAGGTGGCATTACAAAATTCCACCCTGTATATAAAAATCAGTGCCACTTTTCGTTGTAATGTTATAAGAACTCAAGAACGGGCTCACCTATCCAAACCAAATGTTTAGGCTTCGTTCGAACTATTTAGTAGATGCTTTATGTGAAGTTTGCACAAAATCGGACGAGCGGTTCCTAATATACCCGTGCGAAGCTGGGACGGGCCATTAGTAGGCTATAAATATTTTTTTTTTTCGTAATAGGCAGACTAAGTCGAGGGAAAAGTGCTAGTGTAATATAAATCATCTGCATCCCTGGTGGACGCCGGTTTTTTCCACAAAATGTCTATCTAATATAATAATAATTATAAGATGTGGAAATACATTAATTTCCCGTCAAAACGCAATCGTTAAACATCTTTACACAGTTAATCTCCCGAATGCAATAAATCTCTCTAAGAATTAACAATAAATAAATAATTTTGGAGTTGCAATCATGTCATAGACACATGCTAGAAACTAGAAAATCCGGTTCTATTGATTGGCTATTAAAATACCGAGGAAAGTCGGAGCTTAATAACGGGTCTACATTGTAAGACACTAGGAGTAAGGCGTATTTATCGTAACAGTTAAATATAACAGGTACATTAATAACAGGCAGTAACTCTGACAAACTGAAAGAACAGCTCCTGTCCTGTACTCCTGTTGCACGAGTTAACAAATCTACTTGCCCTATTATAGTATCTTTTTTGACAGTCACAATTTTTTTTTTATACGTGACAATGATACCTTTTTTTTTTACTTATAATATCATTGATGCGTAAATTATTTGATCAATAGTTACACTAACGATTTGTTAAATCTTATATCTTCTTTAATCATTTGTTAAAAAGAGTGTGGGATTTTAACAATGGTTAGATTAACTAAGCATTTGAGCAAACAACTCGTTTTAGTAAAAAAACGTTGCCCCACACTAGGAATTTCTCCTGTGTCGTGGGCGCGTTTACAAACATAGAAACTCACATGCACAAACGCCCAGACCCAGAACAACTACTTGTTTGTAGATCATACAAATATTTGTTAAGTGCGGGAATCGAACCCGCGACACGCAGCGCAGCAGTCCGATCGCTCAACCTCTGCACTCTAAGTAGGACAGTTACCTTTGTTAGAAAAAGATACATAGAAAATGTAACTTTTACAAAGAGAGCTCCTGTTACGGTCTTCACAAGGCACAAGGTTTTGTACTTAGTGTGTATGTCTTCTTCGCAGCTGTTAAACATACCTAGTATGAAATAATAACTATTATTTTGTAACAGGTCATTGGAAATGTAATTTATTTGGAACAGGAACACTCGCAAAAGACTGATATGCGGTTTTATCAGTATCTGCCTGTTCTTATAATAGTTATAAATGAATACACTCCAAGTTACATAAAGGGTCAGTACACTCTTAGACCATGTTTCGACCGCATCACAATCTATTCGCTGTTGACTCTGGTTCTATTTTCGGCGCCCGCGCAGCTAGCGTCTGTTTATGAGATCAGTAGGTGGCCATAACACGACGAACCGCGAACTGCATAGGACGTGTTAAATTAATGACTATTTTATTTTGATTTTGAATTGAGTTCCTACACTTACAGACTTATTTTTTGATAAATGAAGATAATGGTATTTTTGTTGTATTGGATTCAGTGACTTATCTAAATATGCTTAAGTAGTGATTTTTGATTGGATTGACTTTTAAACTCCCGGTGAGTTTTTTGTTTCTTGTTTTTTTTTTTGTTAACATATTCCTGAGTTTTTGTTTATTTTGTATAAGAAGCCCTTGATGTGTGCTAACCTTGATAATTGTTATGTTATTTATTTATAGATAGATAGGTACACACGGCTACACATCAAGCTAGGCAAAACCAGCTTGTCTTGAACTCGCTTTATCTGATCTTTCCGCACATTGAACGGTTGGCTTAGACTAGTTTTGTATAGCTTGATGTGTAGCCGTGTGTACATGACACTAATTTTCATCTATTAGAAACTACTCCAAATTCCTGGGGCCACAACAAAACGGCCTCTATAATAGAATAACATTATAATAATATTATGAATCATATTAGAATAAGTAAAACAGTCTTAAATTGATTAACGGTCAGTTGTAAAAATGTTTAGCGTTTAACTAATAGTTACCTACCTTAATTATTGATCAAGAACTGGTCCTTTATTTTTGTTAACTACGTGCAATTCATAATAATTATTATTCCTTTATAATTTTGCCAAAGTGGTGTTTTTTTTTTACTTTTTTTATTTACTCGGCCTTAAAAACGAAATTATCTATTCAAATGTTTAGGTACGCCTTATGTACCACCAAAGCAAGGTACTTATTATATTAATAAAAGTACGTGTGTATAAACAAAAAATTGAGTAATAACAATATGTAATGTAATTGTGTGTAATGTAATTAAATTCTCACAAATTAATATTATTGAAAACTTTTGATCCCTTCACAAGATCACGTAATCATAATCAAGTTACCTGCATGTACTGGTTGTGGAAAATGCGGCGACTTTTGGACTACCTACAAGTTCAAAAGTTTTATTTTTTTAACTTAATTTATATTCCTATTGTTAATTTTGTTTTTATTTAGAGATTAAAACAAGTAGTGTGCGGGACGAGTGATTATAGTGAACAATCGTAAATAATCGTGTATATAGTGAAGTTGTGTATAGTGCAGTGAAGTGCTAATAGTGCAAACAAACTGATAAAGACAGTGACATCTGATAGTTTGATAAGATAGTTCATAGTGTTTTCTTATAAGAATTTGTGCTTATTCGTTATATTTCTTATTAGAACTTATGTTTATATAATAGATTTTCATTTAGTTTCTTATTAGAATCTTATTTTAATAATAAATTGATAGTTTTATAGATTTGTATAAGGAAATGCTCTGTACATAATTGTTCATTATCGATGTATGTAATGTTCAGTTTTTATGTTGAATTTATGTTTTATAGGTAGAAATAAGATAGTAGAATAAGAAAATACACAATTTTTCATATGTTTTAATAGAATAAGTTAGAGAAAAACGCGAAAATTGTCACGCGGCTCTCTTTACGGTAAAGTTCTGTTGTACTAAAGCTAACTGTGTCGCCCCGCCCCTTTTTTCTGATTGGTTGGCGCCTTTTGTGTTTAATTCTGATTAATTCTGATTGGCTAGAGTTCATGCGCCTTCGTGTATAAATTACGGGTGGTTTTTCGCTAGCGACACAGTCGGCGGGCAGCAGCAGAACAAGAAACAAGAAAGAAGAAAGAAGAAATAAACTTCAAGACATCTTCAAGCCATCAGTGTTTTATTCACCAATCCAGCGTTAGTAAATGTGCCCCGCACATTTAGTGGTCCTGTCGAGTCCGGATTTGTGAAGAATACTGCATGAAGATAGAAGATAGTGCTACAGTGAGAAAAATTTGAAGATAGAAGATAGTGCTACAGTGAAGAAAACTTGAAGAACGTACTTCGTGTTAGTGTCTGCGTGCCATCGACCTTAAATATCAGCTGTCATCATGCCCGTTACGCGCTCCGAGGGAAGGGGCCGCAAGCCGTCGAGTGAACAGAAGCCGTCATCGTCCGAGGCCACTCCAGAGACCTCTGCGACCGGTACCAGCACGGAAGTCACATCCGAATCGACACAATCGGGGACGACTGCCACGGAGAGTTCCGAACAGACCTCTACCTCCGCGACGACTGATCCCACCACCGTGACCTCCGCCGCCACCGCTTCGACTGCTGCATCCGTCTCAGCCGCCAGCGCGCGCCCCGCGCCGGCAGCCACCGTCCCCCCCCCCTCAGCCGCCAACGTGCCCTCCGCCCCGCAACCCGCCGGCGTCGCCGCACCTTCCGTTACCCCTTCCGCCGCGACGACGCTCACCGCGGGTGCGAAATCGAAACAGCTGATGAAGCCACCCGCCGCTGTCGCATCGAAAGAAAATCGCCGTGATACTGACGCCTCGACTGTGAAGCAACGAGTCGTCAAGAACATCGCCGCCGGTACGTCGAAACCAACCGGCCCACAGACTCTCCGCCCCCCTAGCAAGAAGGGGGGAGGGGGGGGATCGACTTATAGCAAGACGAAACAACAGAAGATCGCCAAAGCAAAGGAAGATTTGCTTCGTCTCCAAGTTGAACTAGCTGCTGCCCGCCTGGCTGCGCTAGAAACCGAGGACACCGATAGGGAAGATGAAGATGAAGAAGAGGAAGGAGCTGAAGATGAAGTCTCCCTCTACTCAGAAGTCAACGCCCGTGTGGACAACTGGTTGGAGAACCAGGTGACTCGCCCCGTCCTAGCCATCGCCAACGAGCCTCACCGCCCTCCACCAGAGCCGACGATCGTCCACGAAGAACCACCGAAGCAAGAAGAGGTTCATCGAACACCGGCGGGAGGTCAAGGGGACCTCGCCCTCCTAGCTGAAGCCATCACTCGGGCTGTCAGCGCCGCCCAGCGACCCAAATTCATCGAGCTACCCTTCTTCAGCGGGTCGCATCAGGAGTGGCTACCCTTCCGCGCCGCCTACTACGAGTCTGAGCCAACGTTCAGCGCCGTCGAGAACATTAATAGGTTAAGAAGAAATTTGAAAGGGAAGGCCAGAGAAGCAGTCGAAGGGTTACTCATCACGAACGCACACCCTTCAGAAGTAATGAAGACTTTGGAGTCAAGATTTGGAAGACCAGAGTCAATCGCGATGATAGAAATGGAAACGCTTCGAGGTCTACCACGTCTCACCGAGTCGCCAAGGGAAATATGCATATTCGCCACGAAGATCTCCAACGTCGTAGCAACATTGAAGACATTGGGTTGTTTCAACTATATGTACAACCCCGAACTTGCGAAGACATTGGTAGACAAACTGACGCCGACGCTCCGGTACCGCTACTACGACTTCTCATCGACGCAACCCAAAGAAGATCCCTGCCTCATCAAGCTGGAGAGATTCTTCAAGAGGGAAGCAGAACTGTGCGGACCCTACGCACTGCCTGAACAGGTGGCAGCACCATCGACGTCCGCACCTCCAAAGAAGACTCAGCGGGTCACCAACGTCACAGAGAAGAGCAACACACCGAAGTGCTTCGTGTGCGACGAGACAAGCCACACCAACGCGACAGAGTGCGACACATTTAAGAAGATGGAAGCCAATTCAAGATGGGATGCTGCAAAGTCGAAACGCCTCTGCTTCAGATGCCTACGTTATAGGAGCAAGACTCACAACTGTCGACCGAGGCCATGTGGTGTCAACGGGTGCAAGTACACACACCACAAGCTGCTTCACTACGAGAAGAAGATAGAACAGGCTGAGAAGACAGAAAAAGAAGAGAAAACAGAAGTCATCAATTCGACGTGGACACGAACAGTAAAGAAGCAATCCTATCTGAAGATTCTGCCGGTCCAAGTGAAGGGGCCAAAAGGAACAATCAACACATTCGCATTGATGGACGACGGATCAACGGTCACACTCGTCGACGACGACGTCGCTGCGAGTATCGGAGCTACAGGACCCGTAGATCCACTGAAGATAGAAACCATCAACGAGTTGAAGACTGCGGAATCGGCATCAAGAAGAGTGACCATCGGGCTGAAAGGGGTCAACGAACATGAAGAGCAAATTCAAGCAAGAACAGTGAAGAACTTACAAGTCTCCTCTCAACGGGTTCCACGCGACTTAGTTGAAGGATGTCCACACCTATCGGACATCAAGGCACATCTCACATACTCCAATGCGAAGCCACGCATCCTCATCGGTCAAGACAATTGGCATCTTCTGCTGACTGAAGAAACAAGAAGAGGGGACAGGGACCATCCAGTGGCATCACTCACGCCCCTTGGATGGGTACTCCACGGAAGCCAAACGAACTCCTTCGGTCAGAAGATCGACTTCGTGTCACATATGAAGGAAGCAGAAGATGACCTCGAGGACCTGGTGAAGAGATACTTCGAGATGGACGCCCTCTGCATCAACCCGAAGAGACCGAAAACCGACCCAGAAGAGAAGGCACTTCGAATACTCGAACAGAAGACTGAGAAGATCAGCGAAACGAGATACCAGACCGGCCTCCTCTGGAAGAAAGAAGACATCAAGTTCCCAGACAACTACGAAAACTCACTGAAGAGGCTCTTCAATATTGAAAAGAAGATCGATCGCGACCCAGCCCTTAAGAAGAAGTACGTCGAACAAATGGAAGCTCTTATAGAAAAGGGCTACGCCGAGCCCGCGCCGCCGCAGAAGACTCCAGAGAAAACATGGTACCTGCCTCACTTCGCGGTCATCAACCCCATGAAGCCGGACAAGCTGCGTGTTGTGCATGACGCCGCCGCCAAGACCAGAGGGGTGGCTCTCAACGACATGCTCCTCAAAGGTCCGGATTTGCTTCAGTCGCTGCCGGGTGTCGTCATGCGCTTCAGACAGCATTGCATCGGGGTCACAGCGGACATCAAAGAAATGTTCATGCAGGTCAAGCTACGCACAGAAGATAGAGACGCACTGCGGTACTTGTGGCGCGGGGACCGCCGCGACAATCGACCTCCGGAAGAGTATAGAATGACGTCACTTATATTCGGAGCATCAAGTTCGCCGTCTACAGCAATATATATAAAGAACCTGAATGCCAAGCAGCACGAAGACACTCATCCGGAAGCCGCAGCTGCCATCGTGAACAAGCACTACGTGGACGACTACCTCGACAGTTTCAGAAGCCTAGAAGAGGCAGTCAACGTGACAACGAGTGTACGTGAAGTACATAAGAAGGCCAGCTTCGAGTTGAAACAATGGAAATCGAACTCAGCATCACTCCTGGAAGCACTGGGAGAGGAAAATAGAACCGAAGACCTAGAGCTATACAAGAATGAAGAGCAAACCGAACGAGTACTGGGAGTTATATGGAAAATGAAATCGGACGAGCTGACATTCAACCTCAACATGACAAGAATACCTGCAACACTCATCGAAGGAAAACGACCGACGAAGAGAGAAGCCTTGCGCATCGTAATGTCGCTCTTCGACCCGTTGGGATTCGCCTCGCCTGTCACCATCAGGGCGAAACAGCTGCTTCAAGAAGTTTGGCGCCGAGGAACAGCATGGGACGACCACATTGACGAAGACCTGGCGGAGCAGTGGGAGTCGTGGATGGGACGCCTGAAAAGTCTCCACGACATAGCAATTCCGCGGCAGTACCTGCATTACAGTGACGCCGCCTCCCTCGAGCTTCATGTCTTCAGCGACGCCAGCGAGTCGGCCTACTCGGCGGTCTTATTCTGGAGGGCAGTGACACCGGACGGCGAAGTGGGAGTGTCTCTCGTCATGGCCAAGGCAAAGGTTGCTCCACTCAAGCTCACGAGTATACCGAGGTTAGAGCTACAAGCAGCAGTCATGGGTACCAGGCTCTCCGAGGCAGTCATTGAAGAACACGAGAGAAAACCCGATAGAAGAGTGTTCTGGACCGACAGCAGAACAGTACTCACATGGATAAGGACCGGGTCACGTTCATACAAACCATACGTGGCTCACCGTCTCGCAGCTATAGAAGAAAGCTCAAAGGTCAACGACTGGCGCTGGGTTCCGACAAAACAGAATGTCGCCGACGACGCAACGAGAGATGTACCTACAGCCTTCGACAAAAATCATCGATGGTACAAAGGGCCGGATTTTCTCTACTTGACAGAAGACTCCTGGCCAATAGAACCTGTGAAGACCACAGAAGAAGAGCCCCCCGAAGAAGAGAAGACGCATCATATTACCAGTAAGAGAAGACTGAAGCTAGCAGAGGGCCTGCCTGATCCAGCGAAGTTTTCCAATTGGGACCGCCTCCGGTACGCGACAGCACGCGTCCTACAGTTCATCGACCTCTGCAGAGCCACCGGTCAGAAGGTCAACTACCGACGAACGAAGAAGAATAAAGAAGCGGACCCCACATGGAAGAGAAATAAGCCTACAACAGCGAAACAACGGGCGCCCACACCGAAGAAGAGATCAACGCTCAACCTGCTTCCAGTCACAGCCGAGCTCCTCAAGAAAGCCGAAGAGCTCCTGATGCGATCTTCACAAGAAGAGGCCTTCACAGAAGAAATAGAACTTTTGAACAACGGGAAGCCCGTCACCAAGGAAAGCCGCCTACACCAGCTCAGCGTCGAGTCAGTCAACGGCTCACTCCGACTTCGTAGCCGTATCCAAGCGGCCAAAGACGTTGAACAAAACGTCAAGAGCCCGCTAGTCATCGACGGGGAACATCGAACGGTGAAGCTATGGATACTGGCAGTTCATCGGCAGCTACATCACGCCGGCGTCGAGGCAACCATCAACGAGTGTCGCCAACAGTACTGGGTACTAAGATTGCGCCCCATCACGCGCGCAATCCTTCGACGATGCCTCTTCTGCCGCATGAAGACTCAAGCGCCACCATACCCGAGAACCGGGGACCTGCCAGCGTGTCGCCTAGCTCATCACAAGCGACCCTTCACCTTCACTGGGGTCGATTACTTCGGGCCTCTCTCCGTGACCGTCGGACGCACCAGACAGAAGAGATACGTGGCCATCTTCACGTGTCTCACGACGCGAGCCATTCACCTAGAAATCGCAGGCTCGCTCAGCGCCGATTCAGCGGTGATGGCGGTCAGACGCATGATCGCACGACGTGGCTGCCCGGCTGAAATTTGGTCGGACAACGGCACCAACCTAAAGGCTGCCGACAAAGAACTACGACAAGCAATCGACGCGGCGACAGCGGAAGAAGCTGCGAAGAGGACCATCTCCTGGCGCTACATCCCGCCTGGAGCACCGTTCATGGGCGGCGCCTGGGAGCGCATGGTACGCTCCGTAAAGACCGCGCTCGCAGCAACACTGCACGAGCGCCACCCCACCGAAGAAGTCCTCGCCACTCTACTAGCTGAGGTAGAGTACACCGTCAACAGTCGCCCGCTGACCCACGTCTCCGTCAGCGCAGAAGATCCCGAGGCCCTGACTCCCAATCACTTCCTGCTGGGGGGTCCTGGGCGCGTGCCACAGCCAGGCACATTCGACGAGCAAGACGCCATCTCCCGGTCCAGCTGGCGAGCTGCACAGAGGCTCGCTGACGTCTTCTGGCTCCGCTGGGTGAAGGAGTACCTTCCCGAGCTCCAACACCGGCGGGAGCCCCACGGACGAGGTCAAGAGGTCAAGGTGAATGACCTCGTGCAGATCGTCGACCCGAACCTGCCCCGCAACGTATGGATACGAGGCCGAGTCATCGCGGTGTATCCTGGTCCCGACAGCATCGTGCGGACGGTGGACGTGCAGACCAAGGGAGGTGTCCTGCGCCGGCCAGTGAGGAAGCTGGTGATCCTGCCCCTGCCTACGGACGACGTGCCCGCACCGGAACGAGATGCGACTCAGTCGCACGGCGGGAGTGATGTGCGGGACGAGTGATTATAGTGAACAATCGTAAATAATCGTGTATATAGTGAAGTTGTGTATAGTGCAGTGAAGTGCTAATAGTGCAAACAAACTGATAAAGACAGTGACATCTGATAGTTTGATAAGATAGTTCATAGTGTTTTCTTATAAGAATTTGTGCTTATTCGTTATATTTCTTATTAGAACTTATGTTTATATAATAGATTTTCATTTAGTTTCTTATTAGAATCTTATTTTAATAATAAATTGATAGTTTTATAGATTTGTATAAGGAAATGCTCTGTACATAATTGTTCATTATCGATGTATGTAATGTTCAGTTTTTATGTTGAATTTATGTTTTATAGGTAGAAATAAGATAGTAGAATAAGAAAATACACAATTTTTCATATGTTTTAATAGAATAAGTTAGAGAAAAACGCGAAAATTGTCACGCGGCTCTCTTTACGGTAAAGTTCTGTTGTACTAAAGCTAACTGTGTCGCCCCGCCCCTTTTTTCTGATTGGTTGGCGCCTTTTGTGTTTAATTCTGATTAATTCTGATTGGCTAGAGTTCATGCGCCTTCGTGTATAAATTACGGGTGGTTTTTCGCTAGCGACACAGTCGGCGGGCAGCAGCAGAACAAGAAACAAGAAAGAAGAAAGAAGAAATAAACTTCAAGACATCTTCAAGCCATCAGTGTTTTATTCACCAATCCAGCGTTAGTAAATGTGCCCCGCACAAGTAGTAAGTATATCATTTTCCACAACGACATATAAAATCGGTTGGTTATCCTTTGATTAAAATAAAATAGCGGTAAGTATATAGATACGTTACGTTCTTGCGTTGAGTATTCGAACAGTGAGTCAGTGACTCTTATACGCACACAGACACATTTACTCACACTAACAATCGCTGTTATTACACGCCAATAAAGAGAGAGACAGAATAATGCACTTAAGGTGGCGTGCGACCAAGACGGAGCATCGACGCTCTTCGTATTACTTCGTTAGTACTCGTGTTGTCACTCGTGTATGTTTCTATCCTGCTCTACAAAATGGCGAACTTTGACCGGATGTACATCAAATCTTAATAGAAAATTATAAGAAAAATGTATTTACGAATGAAATATGAGGCCATGTGATCTGTTTTTTCTTTTAGAGTAGTTCGTACACCCGGTGAAGGCACACGTAGGCATTTTTTTTCTTCTGAGAGTGTGGTGGGGCGAATTTGAAATAAACACGTACGCACGTCTCAACCGAAATCTACTCGTGTTGCGACTGAGGACAGTTAGGCCAATTTAGCCTAATTTATGCGGTCCATGCGCTATCGTGTAGTGACATATCTTCCGCTATTTTATTTTAATCAAAGTGGTTATCTATACATGCGCAAACCGCTCCTAAGCTAGTAAGCTACTCCACAAGTCCACAGCATATAAATTATGTGTACAATCTAATCCACAATTGAAAGGGGAAAGCTATACCAAAACCTATTTGTGAGCCAAATAAAAATAAAAAACCGGCCAAGTGCGAGTTGGACTCGCCCATGAAGGGTTCCGTAGCAGCAAGCATAGATTAGAGATATAATTATATTGAGATAAGTAAGTAATATACACAAACAGTAAAAATAACTTTGTTTTTCATAGTATTTGTATGAATGGCAAAGTTATATTTGCGGTTTTTGAAAATGTACTATATCTCAAAAACTGCTAACTGTATCTCATCCAAACCAATTTTCGTTGGTAGTTTTGGTTGAGGTCTACATTATATATTTTTTTTAGTTTTATCATTCTCTTATTTTAGAAGTTACGGGGGGGGGACACACTTTTTACCACTTTGGAAGTGTCTCTCGCGAAAACTGTTCAGTTTAGAAAAAAATGATGTTAGTAACCTCAATATCATTTTTAAAGACCTATTCATAGATACCCCACACGTATGGGTTTGGTGAAAAATTTTTTTTTGAGTTTCAATTCTAAGTATGGGGGGCACGCCCAAAATTTGTTTTGTTTTGATTTTTGTGTGAAAATCCTAATGCGGTTCACATAATACATCTTTCTACCAAGTTTCAACAGGATAGCTCTTATACTTTCGACAAAAAGTGGCTGTGACATACACGGACAGACAGACAGACATGACGAATCTATAAGGGTTCCGTTTTTGCCATTTGGCTACGGAACCCTAAAAACGTGACCGTCTGACTGACAAGACAAAATGCACATTATGTAAGTCTAACTAGCTAAAGTAAGTTGCTTTTTATTTCAAAAGTTGTTTTTGTAAAGTACTTAGTCGAATACACTTTCAAAAATATAAGATTGTCCAAAAACGAATAAATATGTCGGGTCAGATCAAACCAAGCAACATAAATGACAGGTTTTAAAATAGACTAACTATATTAAATGTTATGAAAAACACACAGTTTTAATTCCGCTACAAAAACCGCTTTTGTAGCGGAATTAAAACTGGATGTTTTTCATAACATTTAATGTCATGGATTTCCGCAAAGTAACGCCTGATTCTATAATCTAGACTAACTATAGTCAATTAGACTAACTATAGTCAAAATCCAAAACATGTATTTTAAACAAATGGTTAAAAATTCATAGTAGTTAACAAATAGTTATGACTAGAACCCAGTTGAATCTATCACTTCACAACCCAAATCTTTGGCAAAACTGTTGTTTTAGTGGCTGCCAGTGCTGCTGCTTCATGGGATCCCGTTTGAAGTCTCAGATTGGTCACTATTATCATGGCGGGTCAAATTGAGATTTATAGGCCATTTAGTTAAATAAAACTTATTATAAAGACCCATAAATTAAACATGAATGAAAGCTGTTATACACGTGCAAGAAAAGCGGAAAAACATGCATGAGGGCGGGACGGTGGGATTGCATCCTGCATCCAAGCCTGGACTTTGGTCGCGGAATTAGACTAGATATATTTCATAACATTTAAGAGTTGAATATTAGAATAAAAAGAGAAACTAACCGCCTTCAAAAACCACAACAAAATAGTGTAAAATAACCTATCTTTCGGAAGTCGGTGTCGAAAAACAATTAAAAAACAAAGCCAAATTTCTGAAAGATACTCGTAAGTAATTTACAGTTTGTTGTGGTGTTATATTTTATTTTAATGAGATCGTAATAAATATGGTACCTAGCTATAATTTATGAAAATAACTTCCGGCGTTTAATAAATTATCCGCTCATGTGTAGCATTGCACTGGATACATATAAACATTGTTACTTATTTTTCAATAATAATTACGTAATTGGCCAAAGGATAATTAATTTGTCCTTCGGGCCTCGGCTTACAATCAGGTCACCAGTTACTACATTGTACAACAAAATCTTTACAGCATATAAAACAACCTAGCTTCGGTACCTACTTCGGCGAGCAGCGGTGGCCCAGTGGTATTGGCCTCGACTTACGAATAGTAGGTTGTGGGTTCGAACCCCGTCAGGCGCATTACTTTGTGTAATTTATTTCAACACCCACTGCTCTCAAAACAGTGAAGGAAAGAAAACATTGTGAGGAAACCGGCATGTCCTAGAACAAAAAATTCGAAGACATGTGACATCTACCAATCCGCACTGGGCCCGCGTGGTAGATTACGGCCCACTCCCTCTCACAAGAGAGGAGGCCTGTGTCCCAGCAGTGGGAACATTTATAGGCTGATGATGATGATGATGATGACCTAGCTTCAATCTGTCTGTGCGTGCATATAAATCCCGAACGACTGCGACAAATTCGATTTCTAATTTTGTTTTAGTAAACTTTTTTATTGTGTTCATTATTAGTTGCGTCCACACAGAGAGCGCAGCCTCGCGAGGCATTTGCTGCGCGAGGAAACTGACAAGTGAGGCTGCTCATTCTGTGTGGACGCGTCTATTGTTTTTCGACCGAGGCACGAAACAATATACGCGAGCAAAACAAAAGCCGACACTGGATGGCTCGGGTGCTCGACCGCGGCAGCGCTGTCGCTTGCCTCGCCCGAGACCGAGACACGTCCACACCAACCGAGCTGCTTCGCGCGGAAAATGCCTCGCGAGGCTGCGCGCTCTGTGGGGCTGTTAGCTGTTGTTCCTATTGGCTGGACATATTTTATGTACACACATCAAAAGTGTCTAGGGATCAACATATATTTTTGCAATAACTTTTCTCCTGATTGATATTAATTGAAATTTTCTTTAAGGATTTATCAAATAAAGTGTTTTCGTTTGTCACAGTAACGATAAACCAAGTCACCTTTGCATTAATAAAGAAATTTGCCATTTTCCTAATAAAGGGATTTTTGACATTTGAACCACTAACACAAAAGTTCGAAAAAAAGACTGAAATAACAGTTTTCTTTAAAATTTTATTGGATAACTTAAACAATTAATAATCCGTGTTTCTACCGCGAACACTAACAACACAAGAACATCGGTTTGGCATACTCAAAATGAGTTCATCCAAATCACGCTGTGGAATGGCCGCCCATGTTCGTTGCAACAACAAAAAAAGGTCTTCTTGCGACTGGATACCCTCCATATTCGGCAGAGCTCTTCTCTGTAGCATATCCCATGCATGCTCAATCGGATTCAAGTCTGGCGACTGAGCAGGCCAGGGCAGGACATTGATGTTAGCTGCGGCGAGAGTCTGTCTTACAACTCTTGCGGTGTGCGGTCGTGCATTATCATGCATTAACTGAAATAAGGGACCGATTTGCACTTGTAGAGGAACGATGACGTCTGATACAATCGTCTCAGCATAAATTTGAGCGTTGAGGTTGCCTCTGATCCAAATCAACTCAGTTCTTCCGCCGATCCAAATACCCGCCCATACCATGATGGTTCCACCACTATAAGGATGGACTTCCTGGCAGGATTTTAATCGCTGTTAGCGTCCAGGGGTTCTCCAGTGTCGTATACGTCTTGTATCCGGTCTCATACCGAAACGAGACTCATCAGAAAAGCACACGAAACGCCATTGTTCTTCTGCCCAATTTCTGTGTTCAAGAGCCCATTGATATCGAATCCTACGATTGTGCATTGCTATAGGTGGTACCCGTAGCGGTCTTCGGGAATGAAGGTTCACTTCATGCAAGCGGTTTCTGACTGTTTGGTCGCTAATTAAGTTCCCTGAAAAGTGATGAAGCCTCACGGCTAACATCATGGCGGTTATTGTTGGAGCTCTTCGAGTTAAGATTTGAATGTATCGGTCTTGTCTCCGTGTGGTGCAGCGATACCGTCCTCCATGGCGCTCAGCCACGGTACCAGTGCTTCGGTAACGTGTCCAAAGTCGACTGATAACACTCTGACTTGTATTCAGAGCTAAAGCCACAGTACGTTGCCGGGAACCAGCTTCTATCATTCCCACGGCTCTGAGCATTTCTTCCCTGCTTAAATGACGTCGCCGCTCCATAATAACGTTGGTTTTAATCAGTAGTAGGGAAACAGTAGCACTAATAATGTCTTCAATGCGTTGTATGTTTTTATAGGGAAAATATTGACAGCTGATATTCATCTTTTACTCGAATTTGATTCACAGTTCCTGATTCAAATTATGAAATGCACCAAAAAGGATCCATATAAATTTATAAAATCATAAATTTATTACAAAGCCACATCTCAATCTCAAGAAATCCGCATAAAAATGCTTGATCCCTAGACACTTTTGATGTGTGTAGTTTGCGTGTGTGCTTTTTAGACGCAAGGGACTGTCAGACTTGTACGGACTAAAATCTGTGGTGATCCTTCAACAACCCTTTACGTTCCGGGGTTCATGAGACAGATCCGCGACCCTGGCAAGTTTTGACTAAGCGGCCCCGTCAGGTTGCTGACAGCTCTTTGAAGCTCGCGTGCAACACGATGCGCCGTCGACCCAGGCATGGTCCGCCGTCCATGACTGGACGGCGAGTAACCCATTAAAGAAAGATTTCGGAAATGCACCAGCTACGTCAAAAATTTAAACCTGTGTGAAGTCGCGTAGTCGGGGCGAGCCGCTAGTATTTTCTGTAGTTGTCCTTGAATTGAGAATGGATAGCCAACCTTGGCTCTTAGACTAAAGATTTTAGAGACTTAGTAACACTGCATTAATGCATACCTACTCAGATTTGTAATTATAGAATAGTTAAATATTATTACCGTGATTACAACATGGATGGGCTGCGCATTATCTGGCTTAAGGTGGATCCAGACATGGCGAGGCATGCGCTCCGCACGGCGCACAACGCATGCCTCGCAAGGTGTGTACCTTTATATTCGTGGCGAGGCATGCGCTACGCACGTGCGAGGGCGAGCGGACGTATGTCGGCAAATGCTTCAAGATCAAAGTGCCTCAGTGCGATCATTACATTATTTGTGGACGTAGCCGCGCATGCACGTTCGAGGCGTGCGCCGCGTACAATATCAACGCACGCCTCGACTGCGAAAATGAAACTGCGCGCAGCGCATGCTCGGGCCGATCCAACCCACACAGCAGCAGTCAAGATGGCGCCTTTGCATCGCGTGCGCTTATCCGCTGCTGCTTTTATAATTATTAATTCAATTATTGAAAAAAAGGAAAGAAAAAAGTCGTCGTCGTTGGTGGGTTATGAACACGGAAATAAGCTTTTCGATGATCTCTCATTCGAAGAAAATAACTCGAATTTTATACACTCAATTATATCAACATTGATCCAATCTTAATCATTTAAATCAAAGGCGCTCGCAATGAGCCGGCCGCCGCACACGCGCTGTGCTGTGTGCGCGCCTACTTGCCTTGCAACGAACATGATCGAGGCGTTTGCTTCGCACGCGATGGCTCGACCCGAGCATATGTTGGTATAATTTGTCAACACGCACGCCTCAAGCAGAGGCATGCGTTGTGCGCCGTGCGGAGCGCATGCCTCGCCATGTCTGGATCCACCTATAAACTGACCGTACTCTATTGAGAGAGACGAAACGACTTGTATGACCGTCTTCCTCTTTCCTGTCAGGTAAAACATAGAGATAATGTCGTTGGTAATGTAACGGAAAGAGATAGATGATCATATATTATACATAATTGTTTTTATCTCCCTCTAGGGGGTATGGTCAATTTTATTTGACATTAAATTTATAAGGTCATAGAATACGCAGTCTAATCCTTTAAGTCTACAAGTAGACATTTACAGGAGTGTGATACGTGACTTTTTTTTTTTATCGTGGTAAAATCATCAAATGAGTCAGAAAAGTGTAACACCGAATTGGTATAGGCTTGAATTTATTGTTCCATTTTTTTTCCCTTTAATCTGACCAACGCGTTTCTTTCTATGATATTGGAATTCAATATAACACGCTTTTATTAGCTTCACTTATAAATGTATGTAAGAAAATCTTGGAATCACACACACACACACACTTCCCGGTCTTCCGGATTAGGATGAAATTTTGCACACGCTCTGAGTTCTGATGACAATACATAACTGGCTAAGTAACGTCATCATCGGCGGCCTCTCCCCAAGATGGCGGTCAGTACCCTGAGCACGAGTTTTCAGTATTTGAGACGTAAAGTAAACTGGAACTTTGACAACTTCAAATTGACAATTTTCAAGGAAAAAATTAGTTCCTACTTCGCACACCAGAGGCGCTGTTCCATTTTTTCATACAAGAAACGCTGTAAATACTGGAAAAACGCTGTAAAGTAAAAGAGTGAAAAATCGTGCTCAGGGTACTGGTTGTTTGAAATCCAGGTTTGCTGTCAGGAAAACGAAAATAATAGTCACGTGAATTAAATCCAATATGGCGGGCGTCCAAGATGGCGGACAAGCTATTTGAAATGCACCCCCATGATATGGGTATCGAATGAAAGGTTTGCTGTAAGGAATACCCAGTGCACCCCTATGATATGGGTGTTAAATGGAAGGGTTTGCTGAATGGGATACGAAAACAATTATCACGTGCCCTAAATCCAACATGGCGGCCGTCATAAGACTGCATAACAAGAATCATCAGTAGGTATAGTATTTGTTTTATTTTCTGACGGGGTCGCGGGACAGTCTTAAAAGGCTACCGCGGCTCCGGAACGCAAAGGACAACCAAAGAAAAAGGGTCGTTTTTAATCAATCTGACGATCTCTTCCGTATCGCCTAGGACGGGAGGACTCTTTTGATGACTTGCACAAAAAAAAAACAGCCAATTTGGAATGCATGAAATTTTTGTTGTAGTGTTACATTTGTTTACTAAATAATGAACGAAGGTTTATGGTTTATTTATAAGTTACACA
Organism: Agrotis exclamationis; assembly: GCA_950005045.1. Lineage (NCBI taxonomy): Eukaryota > Metazoa > Arthropoda > Insecta > Lepidoptera > Noctuidae > Agrotis > Agrotis exclamationis. The sequence goes on along the minus strand of OX465434.1, from coordinate 2,859,778 downwards.
ATATCCGAGGCCTACCATGTATTTGCAATCCAAAACAAGGTTGGTAAAAAAAAACCTTGATACTCAGAGCAGCCCGACAAGGTATGCGAGCCTAGTAAACAAGATTTTAGTTAAAACAGGTTTTATAATAGAAATATATTTATGCCGACCAAAGTCATCTGGTCTAAAAATGAAAGTCTTAATAGATGCCTAAATGGCTAAATGGGCACCTTATCATTAAAATAACAAGTATTTTTAGTTGACTAAACGACCAATTTTAGTGCCGTACAGGCCGTGCCGTATTCCTCTAAAACGAGGTGAATATTAAACGCATGGCTAAATAAGACAAAACTTGGAATAATAATTATGTATGGTATTGGTTATAATGATTATGTTATCATACCAACAAGTACTTACCCACGCTATTTAATTGAATTTAACACAGTCATAATAATTCAGAGACTGTTGATAACGTCCAATAATATAACGTCGAGTGGAAATCTTTTTCAAAGTTTTGTCTTTATTCACCCTGGGGCATTTGTATTCACCCAGTTTTGCTGCATGTGGGCACCCAGCGCCATCTATTTCCCAGCCCACCAAACCAAATCAAAATCATTTTTTACTCTTCTCAGCTATGGTGCCTTAGTACTGGGAGGTAAGGAGATCGAAATTTTCTGGGGTAAAAAGACTCGACTCCAACTGCGAGACACAAACCCGCCAAATTGGAACTTGCTTAATTTGCTCTACTTATTATCTACTAAAGCCTTAGTACAATGAACGGAGCATATTGTAATTTTCTGTGGTAAAAGGACGCAATTCACGCGAGCAATTTGGTGGCCGCCGCGGTCGCTGACCACGTGACCGTGGGGCAAACAAAATGACCCGTTTAAAACTGAGCTCCTATAAATTGCTTAAGCCTTGGTAGTTTTGAAGTATGTTTCGTAATTTTAGTGGAAGAGTGGCACATCTCGGAATCGAGACTACTCGAGACCGACTGATCTTTCAAAACTTGCCTGTAGAGTCCCTGAGAAACTTGTTTCGTTTATCTTAGTACCTACATTATTTGAATAGATAACTCTATTATTTCATGTGCTACAAAATAAGTATAATTAATGAGAGTATTTTTATTTCGACAGCAACTATGTACCTATTAATTAAGTTGGGGCGGCCGGCGTTGCAATTGCAACACTTGCAAATTGCTATTATGTTTGCACGACTATAGATTTTAAATCTTCTAGGTTTCGATCAATAATAGTACGGTAATAGGTAGGTATCTACGATTTTGTTTTGAAATAGACTAACTGTACCACGCAGCCCTAACCGCTGAATACATTATTTTGCCTAAACTTTTAACAATCTGTAAAAGGGCGCATAGTAAATAATCCTCTCGGTAATTTGCTATTGCAATCAAAGTTATATCCACCTACTTATTTCATAAGGCGACAGTAATTAAGTGCATGCTGTCACGCTCACGGACACTAGGTAAGCAGTCAACAAGCTGTGTCAACTACAAAATTATAGAGGAGTTAGAGGTAGCGACATTTTTACCGAGGTTTGAACACGAGTACACTGGAAATATGACGTACCTACCATACATACTTTGTGGGGTTAATGTACTGTAATTGCATAGGTTTTTTAGTCCATACTTGGTTATGTATTTTGACACCCTGGTACAATTATTATTTGAGTCTGTCTGTCTTAGTTATGTTATGTTAACTTCCAGCCAAAAATAATTTTAAAAAATCTACACTGAATTATATTTTCTCTTCTCTGTCTTACAATTTAATTCGAAGTTTAATTAAACAAATTATCTTAGAGTTAAATTATCTTGCTACAACAAAAATGTAAACAACTCTGTTTTGATTGACTGATTCGGGTGGGTCATTTTTTTCTCGTGTAAGATGATTATCTTTTTAACCGTGTAACAAGTGGTTTTAGAAAGTACATGACCGACATTTTATCGCTTTGAGAAGTCTATCAACCCGGGTACCGCTGCTGCTGCTGCTATTTTAGTGAAAAAGGTACCTACATTCCGCGAAAGGAACATTTTGCTACCTGTGGACATTTTGCGAAAGGAACATTTTACGCCTGAGCCAAAATAACATCAGTATTTTTTTTTGCAACCATTTTTTTACATGCACTGAATTCTCACCATCTTTCGACACAAAGAAATCCCAGTTACTTGACCTCACGAAATCTTTTTTTTTTCAGGCTGAAGCATAAATGGCATTTATCGAGATTGCATTTCAAGCTGAAGTAAGTCGCTATGAAGATTCCGAGTTCGAAGAATATGCAAAAAGGCATTGTAATGAAGATCCAGATACTAGGGGCAAAGCAATTGAAGAGTTACGCAGGTTGATACGAGGTAAGACGTAAACAGAGATACCTCTTTTGAATTTATGTGATTCTAGTACCCGTAACATTTTAACCGCTGAGTCGAGTAAAAAAAAAAAAAAAACAACCGCGCGTTGACTTTAACTGTAGTCAATGAAAGGTTATTTACCTTTTTACACATTCTACGTTGTCCATGATTGTTGGTATTTAAATTGTATTTATAGTTTGATTATTAATTCGAGTCAGTAAAATGACAAGTGCAACTGTCACTGATACATACAAAATGAAACAAACCTGAACATTGGAAATGTCATTTTACTGACTCGAATTAATAATCGTATTTTAAATCACTGATTTTTGTTTTTTCTTTCTTTTTTCTTTCTTTTTTTTTAATTAAGTCGACTAATAAATGCAGGCAGTTAAAAATATTAACAGGCTGGCCATTCGGTACCGGTAATTTAGGAAAACTAAATTACCGCTACCGAACGGCCAAAAGGTTAAAATCGTGAGCCTGGCTACTTTAATTCTAGCAGATTGTTGAAAATGATTGTTCTCTTACACATTTGCTACTTATAGTACTTATAAAGCACTGTCTTACGACACCCACTAACGATGCCAATTTTCTTGGCATTGCATTGCTCAACACGTGATGAACGGTTATTGTCAGCTGTTACATAATCTGCTCCAAAATACTGTATTGTAAACAATGTATACAGTTTAAAACAATGTTATACATTTCCAAGTGTAATTTGTCTACTTAGTAAAATTACATCCTGTGGAGAAGTTTCGAAATAGAAACTAAATTATACGGGAAATAGACTATGTGTTTATTACCACAATTTACTATTTATTGCAACACGCACGGTTGTCAAAATGAGAGTTTTTGACTACTTTTTTTTTCTATTCAGTTTTAGTAACAGTAAGAGTTCCTTAAATAAGGACGTTATTGAAAGTACCCTGTTGCTTGTATTTTTTTTTAATAAATGGCGCACGTAGTTTAGATTTTTCTTGTTTCTACAAGCCTCCAAATTATACCGCTCCAAATTATTTATTATCTACGTTTTTTCCGGTCCCCCAACGCGACGTATTTTTTTTATAATTATTAATTAATACATACTTAGGTAATTTAAGATTGGGTTTTTAGGGAACTTGGGTTTTTTTTTAATATTAAAATTAAATTTTTATTTTATACTTTTTATAGGAATTATACTTATTAATTATGTATCATTTATATTTATATATCACCAAATGAGTTCTTCCACCCCAGGGCAGGGCAGGAGAGACTGTCCGACTTGGACTGATTAAAATACACGATGTCCTTCAATAGCTCTTTACTTTCCAGGGTCACGGTATTTGTTAGTCTCGTGACATCAAACGATGCTAAGAACACTCTCGATGAAGTCATCAATATTCCCTTACAGTGCACTTTCATTTGAGACCTCACTCGAGTATATTTGCAGATCTTCGGTTACCCTTCCCCACTTTCACCCCCACAACTTTTAAACGGCTCAACCTATTGCCATCAAACATGTCTAAGAACACTCGCCCGTAATTCACCTTTAATACAAAAAAAAAAGTAAATTGAAATCGCTTCATCCGTTCGGGCTCTATGATGCCACAGACAGACAGACACGTCAAACTTATATATAACACCCATCGTTTTTCGTCGGGGTTTAAAAAAGAAGGGCGCTTAGTATAATAAAGCTGAAGAGTTTGTTTGTTTGTTTGAACGCGCTAATCTTAGGAACTACTGGTTCGAATTGGAAAAAAAAAACATTGGACTATCCAGTCCATTTATCGAGGAACGCTTGAGGCTATATAACATCACGCTGCGATCAATAGAAGACGAGCAGTGAGGGTGAAACCGTGGGGAAAAGCTAGTTTTAATATAAATAATAATAATATTCCACAACTATCACACAACGCCATCTAGTCCCAAGCTAAGCAGAGCTTGTGTTACGGGTACTAGACAACTCATAAACATACTTATATATTTCTAAATTCATAAATATTATTAGATAATTTACACCCACCCAAATGTTTGTTTCAGAGCGAGGAGAATGTAATCCGCGCCGAATAGACGACGCGTATCTACTGCGCTTCCTAAGATGCCGGCGGTCCATACCTGCGTTAGCGCATAAGTTGGTAAGCTCAAAATGCTAATGACAACATTACGTACACGTAGATTCCTAAATTTCACGATTGGCGACGTACCCGTGGATAAATTATTCCCTTATTATTACCCTCTGCATAATACTTCCTGAAATTTCGATATTGTTGTCTATTTGTGGTCAACGCTGTTTGTCAGCTTCTTCTTTGTTACACAAATCAGACTTGGCTTAGATCTTCAAAAATACAAGGAAAATTCATTGGAAAATTCAAACAAGACTAGGCTGTATGGCTCTGTTCCTTTGCCTGCCTTTTGGCGAATTTTATAAACTTCTTCTTTGTTACTTTTAAGAAAAGTTTCAGTGGACAAATTGGTGATGGCCATCGGGAACCATCGGATAAGCCTCCTGCAGACACACGCGATTAAGGTGATTCCTCAGTAGTAGCCCGCGAAATTCAAATTTTCATGTGTTTTTTGCAATTTGCTTATCAGTGACAAGTAGTAGCTTGATCAAAATATGATCCGCGACAATAACAAGTATAACTTTACATATAAGAATGATCATAACATTCGTTACATTCACTTTCACAAAGATTTGGACAAAATGAGTTAGTTTTCGGATTTTTTACCAACTTTGTACAAATCTTTTTGAAAGCGAATGCAGCGAATGTTTTGATCATTCTTATATGTAAAGTTATACTTGTTATTGTCGCGGATCATATTTTGATCAAGCTACTACTTGTCACTGATAAGCAAATTGCAAAAAACACATGAAAATTTGAATTTCGCTGGCTACTACTGAGGAATCACCTTAACGCGCTGGGCGACATGTCGCGGTCCATTCGCAGTATTTTTAGAGTGGAAATTAGCTTGGCTCGTTGTCGCAGCGCGATTAATCGCGTGTGTCTGCAGGAGGCTTTACGATTATGTGGTTAAAAGTATCTAAGTAGCTACAAATTGAGGAATTGTTGAATTCACACATGTTTATTTATTTTAGCTCAAAGTTTTCGAAACTAATCTATGTCTATCAATCACTCTTCCTTTTATATCCAAGTATAGTCCGTCAAAATTTTATTACATAAATATCTTCACATTCCAAAGTAGGCAGACAAAAAGCAGACATAACCATAACATACTTATTTAAACATTAATTACGCAAAAGTTTAGTATACGATTATTTTGAATGTACTAATGAATTTAGAAACAGCCTACTTTGGAGGTTATTACGAAAATTACAATTAGTTAACAAAAACAACTTAATTGTTTTTGACCCGTAAATTGACTCAATGTTGGGGTTAAAAAAAAGTTGACCCATACCATACTAGGAATTTCTCCTGTATCGCGAATGCATTTACGTTCATAGAAACTCACGTACACCCAGACCCGAAATAACTACTTGTAAATCAAACAAATATTAATTGTTACGTGTGAGGATCGAACCTGCGATGCGACATGCTGCGCAGCCGTCGATCGCTCAGCCACTGCGCAACCGTACCGGCGACGTTCAATATTATGGTTGCATGAATTATTTTGAAGTTTAGACCTTGTTTAGCCTTTTGTAGATTGTAGATTCATAGACTGCTTTTTTATATCATTTATTACGAAAAAACAAAAAAAAACCAGCATGGCCCATCAGATTAGTATAGTTCAATTATTTGATCAACACGCTAACTCACGATCTTCCTCATTTGCTGAAGCCCCAGTGTTGAATGGATGAGTGACTGCTACTCTGTTCTCCAATTCTCCATAAGGCATAACCTAGTTACAGGGCTACGCCCTTTGCAGAGCCCTGAGGTGCTACCAACTAGCACGAGTGCGCGAAGCAAATGTCAAGTAAGAATCTTACTTGCCTTTACTTGCCGCCTTAAGTAAAAAACGCACAACTGGAGAATAGGGAATAGGGAAAAATAAGCCTTAGTAGATACGCCTTTTTTAGTTAGTAAGGCTTATTTTTCTTTGCATTTTTTTGCGCAGATGTGCCTCTTTTGCTTAAAGAGGCAGACTGATTAGGTATGTCGAGAACTCATGCTAGCGCCTCTGTTGTTCGACTATAGCACATCATAACATTTTTTTAAGAAGTAAAAAAGCAAATAATTCAAATCGCAATCGGGTAAAGAAAATATTGTCGATAACGACTAACTGCAGATTCATTAGGCCACATACGCCACCATTAGTAATGAAAGTGAGAAAGTAGCATAATTTCCTTTTCACACTTTCTTTCTTAATTACATATCATACTTACTCGTATCTCGGACACAATATGCTCACGAGTGGACTTATTACACTCCGTAGTTGTTCTACATACTTAAATTTTTGCTTCAATGTGTAAACTTTACGCCACATAAAGGCATTTTAAAAACTTGAAAAATAAATTCATTTGCATTGTAGGATAAAAGTGCAAAAACCTGTATCTTATTATTAATTGAAACAAGCACTATTCTTGTGTTCTTTTATCTGTATACATAAATAAACCTTGTTGTGTACGGTCCGAGGGCCCACCGTTAGCATGGAATACAGAAAAGCAAATGGCCTAAAGAAAAGTTACAAGGCCCCAACCCCAAGTCACGGTTTTTACTTGGAAGTAATAAGAGTTATTTCTGTATACGGCTGAAGAATAGATACCTACATACATTTCTTTTCTATATTTTAAACATCAGGAATTCAGGACGACAGAAATCTTTCTTCTTTCTATCGTTTAATCGGTTCTTCCGCCGAAAACATCAATTTCTATATGCGTGCTGGTGGGGATCCTACGGACACTTCCCATAGACACTTGTGTCATTCAAAATGGAGGATTTCATTCGCCGCCAATTAACACACACACCATAATCTAAACCACAAATTGTTACTTACCAACATCCACCCCGAAGTCGTAGACAAATCTAGTATAATAAATAATGATGGCTAAATCTGATCATCTCCTATTGTTCCTCAGATGGTGCGCTACGAAGAGTTTCGTCGTCAGAACGCGTACTTGTATAACTGCGATCCATTCGAGCTGGTGAAAGTGAAGAACGTGTATGCAGGCATCCTGCCAGAGAGCCCTGATAATGGACGCATCATACTTATGAGGTTTGGTAAGATACTACGGACTTTGGAAGTAAAGATAGCAGTAGATAGTCTGCGGATGCGAGCGAGCCAGGGCTTCAAGCCTTCTATTGCAATAGGTGCAGTCTATCATTGATTTCATCAGACTAGGGCCCCAGTTCTTAAAAGATCATGTGCCGACTGCGAAACTATTCTCACACCCCCAAAAGAAGCGTGAAAAACTTGCCGGGTCTGCAACACGCAGGCGATCCCTCTGGTTTACCTCTGGTTGCAGGCGTCCATAGACTACGGTAACCGCTTTGCATCACGCAGGCCCTATGCTTATTAGTCAACTATACGGCATATATACAAAGTAATATTGAAAAGATCGCTTTTATAAGATCACCCATTTGTGTTCCCTTGTTTACTAATATGGCTTCTCTAAGTTTGTAATATCTGAAATGACCACTGTCAGTGTGAAGGAAGATAAAATATGGCTAGAAAAGAGTTGACTGCTAAAATGACAAGAAATAGTGAAGTATGGAAGAAGCAGACATGCTGCGCTGTCTTCAAATCTATTGGGATAAGGCCAGGTGACCTACATTGTCTTAAAGCGAGAGTGACTCCACTGTGGGAAAAAGACAGAGCGATACAAGTCGTCTAGTGCCATCTCGTTCCCACACTGTAATTACTCTCGCTTTAAGACATGATGGTATGCCACCTGAAGAATTATGATAATGTTAATCTGCAAAAAAGGCGTAGTATCCAATTTGTCAAAACGTAAGGTGAAACAAAAGTTATTTTTCACTTCAGTAGCTCAAACATGTAGGTTTTGCTGCCTGAAATCAGTGAGCAAAATGCGATTTTGCTCACTGAGTGAGACAAAGTAACTTTTTAATTTTTGTTTTCAGAAAGCCGCGAATATCTTATTCAGCCTTGGGGTAATCATACAATTCGAATTCCGATTTTGAATTCGACCTCAAAGACAACGCTCGGTTTGTACTAACTAAAGAAATTTTGCAAAAAGATAATTATGTCAGTGTAATTTATTGAATTTTTAACTTTATATGTATACGTAGTATTTGAACGAAAATAAGTATTTACTGCAAATAAAACTGATATTTAACCTGTAAATATTTTTTTCTAGTTTCAATAATGTTACGTAAATATTTTGAATAATAAAATATCATTGGTGCTATAATTTCCGAACACGCCTTAATTTAAATAAAAGAGCGGGAATAAAATTTCGTGGCTGGCGTAAAGAGTTGAATAAGTTAATAGTTATTTAAATCTATTCCTGTTTATTATTTTATCTCCTAAAGTGTTCTCGCTGCTGAAGTGAAAAGTTATGTGTGTTACACGAGAGCAAAGTTTTTTGCATCTCGTGCCTTTGAATCCCTCGCCACACTCAGGATTCAACTTTAGAATCACTCGCTACGCTCGTGATTCAATCGTTGAATCCTTCGCTTGCTCTGGATTCAAAATCAGCACTCGCAGCAAAAAAACGACTTTGCTCTCTTGTTGCACAAATAACTATTCCCTTTCTGTTCTAGGTCGCTGGAATGTAAACCAGGTACCAATAGAAGACGTAGTCCGTCTCGCGCTGGTGATGGATGAGGTAGCCGTGATGCAGCCGAAGCTGCAGATACTTGGCGTCACCATCATCGTGGATTTGGATGGTCTGAACTTGAGCCAAGTGGCCCAAATGACGCCGACGGTGGCAGGCCAGATAGTGGCCCTTATGGGGGTAAGAATATTTTAAAAAGCTCGTTTCCTATGACACGGGATTGGTAAAAAGTGTTTGAAGTAAGCGTTCAGAACAATTTTGAACGACAAGCAGGTGTTTGTCCAGTGAATGGAAACATATCGGAGCGAGCGAACGAGTTCGTTCAGCGATGTTCGGCTGATGATGAACGAATGTTCGCTCAAACGTTCAATGAAAACGATGCAACAGCCAACGAACACTTGCTTTGAGCATTCGCTTGGTGTTTGTGGTGGTCGTCGGATTTTCTAAAAAAACATGGACGAACATGGTACTGTGCGAACGTACAAGCTTTTGTACAGAACCACAGGATAGGTGTTCGTACTTAATAGTACTACAGACAGAGCTAACATTCGTTCATAGTGAAAACAATAGTACATAGTTGCAGTCAATACTGGCAAACTGAAACATTTTTGCTCTGGTCAAAATGTTTGGTCGGCCTCGGCAGCAAAGTCGAATCGCGGCTTGTTACTTGCGTTGCGACCAGTACCCATACCGTTGACCCATACCATGAGTTGTCATTACGACACTTGATCATAGATATCGACCGCGTTTCGCGCTCTCATTGGCCCGCTTCAAGGTTGTATGAACTTTCAACCAATGAGAGCGCCAAACGCGGTCGATGCGTATGATTGAGTATCGACAACTCATGGTTTGGGTACAGATATGTTAAAGTGGCATCTTCTGATTTAGAAGGGAACCGCATCAAGTACGAGTTACGATTCTAGCGAAGTTATCGAAATTCTAAATTCTCACGTTAGATGTCGCTATTCACCCATCCAACGTTATAATAAAACTTCTCATTGTCACAGACATGGGCGTAGCCACGGGGCAGTGTGGGGCTCTTGCCCCACACTGGCAGTGGGTTTCGGCACGTTATGCCTACTTTTATGACTACTTTCTAATGCTTTCAAAGTTTCAAGTAATCGGTAGCTAACTGCCAACAATTTGAAACCACAATGCGTTCCATTGCAATCTTTTTGTATAAAAAAATAACAGGGGTAAGACCACGGGTATAGTTTTCTAGTTACATTACTATTTTAGATTGCTGCCCCACCCTGAGTCCATGGCTGGCTACGCCCATGATCACAGGTAATATAATATTGTCATTAAATTCGTATTTCCTCGACAGGTATCATTCCCGTTGCCGAATCACAGCCTCCACTTCATCAGATATAACTGGATCCTTCACTCCATCTTCTATTTATTCAAGCAGTTCATGCCAAAAGCCGTTTGGAGCCGTATCCACTTCCACGGCAACGATGTCAGTTCACTCCACAAACACATAGACCCTGACTACTTGCCTCCAGAGCTAGGTGGAAGATGTCGCCACGTCATATCCACTGAAGCGTGGCTTTCCAAAATTGATGAGTACAAAGACGATTTTATAGTTCAAGAACTTAAGGATTTAGGTTTTAATGTAAAGGATAAAAAGAGGTGATGATATTAATAAGTAGGTATTTGAATTAAAAAAGTTGAAACAATGTGTGTTCATTTATTTTTCCTGCTTCCTTTTCCACAACCTAGACATTTTGATACAATTTCACCTCATGTTTTCCTTCTAGATACTTTTTTTGAAATATGAATTCAATTCATGTTATTTCATAGATCAAGCTTATGGATGAAGCAATGTGAAAACAGTGTTCAAAGCTATAAAATAATGAACATAACTAATCCAACTCACTGATCGTTCTGTTGATTCAAATTCGCCTCTCGGCCACTCTCGGCTAACAAAAATACACTTGTCTTGCTACGAAACGGCAACTGATAATAATATCAGTTATTTTACCGGCAAAATTATTATTTTCAATGCCGCGGCATTGAAAATAATAATTTTTTGCAGTACCTATTATTTCTCAATAAATTATATTTTTATTTGCTCTAATCCAGTTTAAAATTTTTAGTAGCCTGTTTTAATTTTTTTACCTGGAAACCCCTTCATTCCGCGAACTTTTAGACCTCCCCGTGCCAAGTACTAAGAGCACAGAAGTGCGAACTAGTAAATCGCGAGATTCTGCAAAGTTGACAAATCTTTCGCGGTCTTTTATTTACCTAAGTCGTATTCGTAGTACGGTTGACTAAAAGGAGTAACTGTCCACTATTTATATCTATGTAACTGTCCTCTCAGACTGTACCTACTTATTAAAATACTACCTATTAAATACTACCAGTCAAAAAGTGAACGATTTGGTAAAATGAATGTTCCGGAATAGTTTTGATATCATTGAGAATAGGGTGAGAGAAAGGGTGAGAATGTGTGATTTACTAGGTATTAAAAATGTTGATTTTTCTGATATCGTAGGTTACCAGACGCTCGTTCGTAGCCAATCGTAGGCATCGTGCTACGTACTTACGTAGTAGCTAGGGTTGCCAACATTTTTGTGTCTGAATATAGTATTTTCTTTAAAAAACCATTAAATATATAGTACGCTTCAAAAAAATAAAGTATTTTAGTAGGGAAGAATAAAAAATAGACTTAAGTTATATTTTTTACTTATTTATTTTTAAAAATACTATATTTCTTTGCACTTACTGCATTTTATAATAATTTGTTGTCCTGAATAAAACTGCCATACCATTTATCACAGTCAAGTTTTAAATTAATATTATATTTTACTATTTTAGTATTACAAATTATAAACATTGAGTTATTGTACTGAATTATAGTATTTTCGCGTAGGTACTATATCTTTCTTCAACAGTATATAGTACGGAGACCCTAAATTCAGTACATTGTACAATACTATACACCGTGTTCTTCACGTTATCCATAAACTTTAGCAAATACTTCTATGGCTTTTACAAATCAAATCCAACAAAGGAAGTAGTACTTAAAAAGGCTTCGTTACAAAGATATTTGTAATTTCATTTAATGAAATTTAATTGAGCTATGCAGTGAGAAAGTATCTTAATTTGGCCTATGTTGCCGCTTAGTGCAAATACTATTTGCATTTCATTTGTTTCAGCCCGCCAAATGTTATGAATGAAAATACGACGTTGCCAATTCGGATAAAGAGGCATGCATATCGGGTTATTTACGTCTAGGTATTTAGTTTGTATGAAAATTAACAAAAAATAAAAAATAAGAATTTATTAATGTGTCCATAATGAAAAATGCTTACTTCCGTGGTTTGAACATCTGGTCGAAGTTTATGTATATCGTCCGGAACACGGTGTATAATTATAGTACGGTTGGCAACCCTAGTAGTAGCTGACATTCCAACGCAGGTGTTGCTATAAAAATGCAGAAAAAAACATTTTAGGAAAAAAAAAACTTAGTCATTTTACTTTGTGTTATACTTTTATTGTAACTGTGAATATCATGGTCGTTATATTTTTTTTCAGGAATTATTTCTATAGTACATTTACGTATTTTTGGATAAGTACTTACATGGCTTGTCCAATATTATTTAACTTTTGGTAGTATTTTCGTAAAAATACCTAATGTAAACAATCGCATTTGATATGTAACTAGGGCAGTTATACATAAATATAAAGCAACAAAAACTAGGCAATAAGGTAAGCTGAGATCATTTTTAAAAGTAATTCTAAAAGCGTCACTAACGCAATCTTAAATCACATGGTAGGTATTATTTATTTTTTTTGATCTGAGATGTATTTACAACAGTTAACAAAACCGTGAAAAATAAGCCATTATTGTTTACAGTCCTACACCCAAGTATATCCTTCTATGATGAATTCTTTGTAATTCCTTTTCCACTTCAGCTAATACTGTTGAATCAACGTTATGAATTTCGTCAACCGCTTCTGTGTTATGGGCGCCTGGTATCACGGCTACAACTTCATCGTCTGTAACAGTATTCGACGCGACGTCAACGCCTTTGTCTACATTATCGAAATATTCGAATGCCTCTTGGTAGTTGTAGTTATCATTGTAAATCCGTGGTCCATTTTTCATGTGTGCCGGCATTGTTTTTGTACCGTGTATGGTTAAACTCACAGGTCCAATTTCGCCCGTATTTTTTTCGTAAGTCTGTATAAAATAAATAGTCCGTTATTTATGTAGTAGCCGTAGCCACAATATAGAAACGGAAAACACAACGGAACACAAACCTTGTCAGTGAACATAACCTTCCAAATGCCTCTAGGATTCTCACCCCATGTGGCTACAGACATGAGTGGCCAATTGACAAAACCAGTTGTTGATGTGTCTTTAGGGCGAGCACTAAGAAGTTGTACCTTTGTGCCTGAAAATAACATAACTTTGTTACAATCATAATAAAATTTAAGGCGGCGCGGCGTCTCGTCGCCTTTGCGTAGCACCAGTAGCACCACCATTTACAACGACTATACAGTTATTAAGTGTCTAGGGGCTGTATAGTCTAACGACTACATGCTACATAGAAAACCAAGGAACACAAGACAAACGAGTCGTTGTCAACGAGTACCGTTCCACAATATTGCAATCGTTTTTAACAGTATAATACCAACTCTAGTACTAGGCTATCATAAACATAAAATACCTCACCTTGTGGTGAGACTACGTAGATCTCGAGCGCCCCTCGGCGACTGTAGCGTAAATTAATGATTACTTCTACATGTTCAATGAAATTAACTTCGCAATCGCTCTCTACCGATATAAAGACATCAATATTTTGCCTAGAAGACAGACGTGCCTCTTCTTCTCTAGATCTGTAATCAAAAGTTTTCTGTTAATCAGTCTGAAAGATTTTACTGATTGCATTTTTGGCATCAGTATCGATCCGTAATCACCCTTGATAGTTATTTTGGAAATATATTTCATGTACAGAATTGACCTCTCTACAGATTTATTATAAGTAGGTATAGAAGAAGATGAATGCAGTCTGCATTTTGAATTCAATTCTGTACATGAAATATATTTCCAAAATAACTATCAGGGGTGATTAGGGATCGATACTGATGCCAAAAATGCAATCAGTAAAATTTTTGTCTGTCTGTCTGTATAACCGTTATAGAAACAAAAACTACTCGACGGATTTTAACGAATCTTGTTACAATTATTTTTCATACTCCTGAGCTGGTTATAGTATACTTTTCATCACGCTACAATCAATAGGAGCAGAGCAGTGAAGGGGGAAATGTTGGGAAAACGGGAGAAGTTACTCCATTTTTTTTAAGCTTCCGTCGCGTGTGCAACCTTAATGGTTAAAGCTACACAGAAATCATTTATGACGGAATAATTTATCTTGGAAACTTGAACACCTGGTGCAGAACCGCAACAGACCAGCTAAACTATATGTATATGTATAAGAGATACAAAAATGGTGCGATAGCAAACTTGTTCCACGTGATGAGCTTTTTCTGCTGAGAGAATACATTTGAAGATCTGGAACACCTGATATGGAACACCAAGAGCCCAGCTACACTATAACATATAGAGGAATGACGTCTTTGCAAAAGTTGTACAACTTGATGAGCACTCTTTGTTTATGTATAAAAATTTAAGATCTGGAACACCTGATGTGGAACTCCAAGAGCCCAGCTACATCTATCTATATCTTCTTCGATTTTGACGACCCCGTTGTCGCTGGCATATAAGCAACAGGATCCGCGTACGAAGTCGCGGGCGGAAGCTAGTTGATAATAATTATATAAATGACTGCTTTATAAACATCGCAAGTTCGTTCGCAACTGATATGCTACGTAGCACTAGCAAGGTCATCATAGCGGCGCGCGGCGCAGCGTTGTGTTACCTTTTCTATCAGCTGTTGTATGATGAAACTTTGCGAACGTTTGACTAGGTAGTCATAAGTTTTAAGATGTATCATTTTCCTGCCCTTGTCCTAGGTTACTTGTAAATTGTAAGTACTGCGCACTACCTGCACAGAATACTTAATAGTAAGTAGTACTACTATCTGCGCATCATGATTTACTTAGTTCCGGTGTTAACCATACTATTGCAATAATGCCATTTATCTACTCTCATATCGTTAAATTCAAAATACAAAACTCAAAACGAGTTTATAATGACGTACTTTACACACAGTATATGGAAATGAAATTAAAAAATTAAATTATGACACTATTTCTTTAACAAAATAATGTTATAATATTTTTTTTTCCATTACGATACAGATTACAGATCATAGATACATCCTTTTGATTTTTTTATCTGTGGCTGCGCGCGCTGTGGCCCATGCGCGGTGATATCGGGAATTATGGCACCATAACATAATACTGTGTCAATCTTTGTCTTTTATTTGATAAATTCGTGTTCAATGACAGTAGATAAAGTAGTGTATGAAACTGTACATAACTAGGTATTATACACTCGTGTGATACTTTTAAAAAACTCGCTTCGCTCGTTTTTAGGGTTCCGTAGCCAAATGGCAAAAACGGAACCCTTATAGATTCGTCATGTCTGTCTGTCTGTCTGTCTGTCTGTCTGTCTGTCTGTCCGTGTATGTCACAGCCACTTTTTGTTGAAAGTATAAGAGCTATCCTGTTGAAACTTGGTAGAAAGATGTATTATGTGAACCGCATTAGGATTTTCACACAAAAATCAAAACAAAACAAATTTTGGGGGTGGCCCCCATACTTAGAATTGAAACTAAAAAAAAAAATTCACTAAACCCATACGTGTGGGGTATCTATGAATAGGTCTTTAAAAATGATATTGAGGTTACTAACATCATTTTTTTCTAAACTGAACAGTTTGCGCGAGAGACACTTCCAAAGTGGTAAAAAGTGTGTCCCCCCCCCGTAACTTCTAAAATAAGAGAATGATAAAACTAAAAAAAAATATATAATGTAGAGCTCAACCAAAACTACCAACGAAAATTGGTTTGGATGAGATACAGTTAGCAGTTTTTGAGATATAGTACATTTTCAAAAACCGAAAATATAACTTTGCCATTCATACAAATACTATGAAAAACCAAGTTATTTTTATTGTTTGTGTATATTTCTTACTAATCTCAAAATAATTATATCTCTAATCTATGCTTGCTGCTACGGAACCCTTCATGGGCGAGTCCAACTCACACTTGGCCGGTTTTTTAAACTCACACTCGTGTATAATACCCCTCATTATGTACCAGTTTCATAAACTACTATAATGTTACACTTTATTTCAAACATGGAGATCATTCCTTCGACAGAACATCGAGCTTTTTTATTTACAATTAATAAGAGTTAGTAACAATACCGAATTCATCAAATAAGTTCACTGAGCGCACCTACAGAGGGCCCGAAACGCAGTAGTAGAATTGTGGTTGGCTTTCAGATGGTAAACAACCAATTTAGCTACAGAATCACATGTCATAATGTTTGTGTGATCAATTTAATCGTCTTCCAGCCAAACCACAGCGCCAGCGTGCCGCCGCGCGCCGTGCCTCGCGCTGCAGATAGCTCGTTTTACTGCGGAAACTTCGATTTGCCTTTTCCAATGTACCAAGACGTCAGAACTGTGCAGGAGAGTGAATTATTTTCTTGTTGATAGGTACGCCGCGCTCGGCGCCACACACATGTCTACACCGCCACCGCCATCATCCAATAACTCGAGTGCTCCACCAATATTATTCGGCTTACAGCCCTAATAACATTTAAGTTTACTTTGAATCTTCCGTGCAAGACCGTCACATCTCCAAATCAACAAAGACGACGAGCGAGGCGATCATTGTTGGAGAAATTGGGTATTGACCCAACCTCAGACCCAACACAATTTCTTTAAAATTATAGGTACCTATAGTACTATTAAGTATTCTGTGGTACCTACTTGTTTTATCCCCCAAAATCCGATTAACTTTTAAAAGACCTCTGGTAAAGATTAGATTTTTCTGAATTCAATACCTAATAGTTTGAGTTTAAGAGTTATTGACATCACAGTTTATCATTGCCATTCAAAATCAATCATAAAATAATATCAATCCATACAACAAACAAGTCGCTAGTTGGTGCTTCGCACGTCGCCGCTGCAGATACGCGGTTTTACCACGGAAATTTCGATTTGCCTTCAACATTATACCAAGATGTCAGAAATGTACAGGAGCATAATAAATTATTTACTTCTGCGGCGCGCGGTGCCACGCACACGTTTTCCGTCCAAGCAATAAGAGACCTACACACTTACAAAACAGGCACATCACACCACACACACGTAAATCCTTACGTCGATACAAAACAATGGACCTATGTGTCGTGCTCGGCTCCACATATTTTCTGCAGCCCTAGTAATATTAAAGTTCACTTCGACATTTTAGTGCAAGACCATCTGTCACATCTCGAAATCAACAACGACAACGACGCGACGAGGCGGGAAGCGATCAATCAGTGTTGGAGAACTTGGGTATTTTCGATCCAACCACAACCCAACAGAATTTCTTTAAAATTAGGTATACTTTTTTATCCCCCAAAATCCGATTAACATTAAAAAGAACTCTAATTAGTTATTCAGAATTAAATAAACAGTTTGAGTTAGTTAATAAATAGTTAATGACGTCACAGTTTGTCATTGCCAGCCATCGCGTTTTGACAGCTAATAAACCGTCAATTGATTGGTAGTTAAACATTATTTGAAGCCGAAAAACATGCAGTCGGTTAAAAACAAAACCATGAAACTAACTGATCGTAAGCTGACAGTGTAACAAATTGAATGAATAATTATTTTATGAGACAAGGAATGATTATAATTTTGAACGTACATATTATTTAAAAAACTTCTTAACGCTATGCCACCAGCGTATAACTAGTGTGATCCTCAAATTAATAATGCTGCTAATGCTAACCAAACTAATCCAAATCCATGCAAAAACCTATCCATCCATACAACGAAAGTCGCTAGTTGGTGCTTCGCAGTTAGCACGTCCCGCAGCAGATACGCGGTTTTACCACGGAAATTTCGATTTACCTTTAACAATATACCAAGATGTCAGAAATATACAGGAGCATAATATTATTTACTTCTGTCGCCGCCCCTCATGGTTTCCGTCCAGGCAATACGAGACCTACACATTACAAAACAGCCACATCACACCACACACACGTAAATCCTTACATCGATACAAAAAAGGTGCGAACATATTATCTGACGCGTCCGTCAGCCGCGGCTGAGGGACGCGGCTTATTAAAATCTAGCCAGTACATTGAATACTACACTGTGCAAACTATCGGTCGTAAGACGCGGACGTGACCTTGAGTCGCCCTTGAGCGCTCGGACGTCCGAACAGAATCTGGCTGGCTGGATGTTTGTGTACCGTGCACACTGCTAAGCCGCGTCCCTCAGCCGCGGCTGACGGACGCGTCCGATAATATGTTCGCAGCTAAACAATGGACGTGTCGTGCTCGGCTCCACATATTTTCTGCAGCCCTAGTAATAGTAAAGTTCACTTAGAAATTTTTAGTGCAAGACCGTCACATCTCGAAAAATCAGTAACGACGACCGACGAGCGAGAGATAGAAATAAACAATTATGCTCCTGTACATTTCTGAAATCCTGGTATATTATTAAAGGAAAATCGAAATTTCCGTGCTAAAACCGCGTATCTGCGGCGATGCACCAACTAGCGACTTGTTTGGTTGTATGGATGGGTTTTTGTATTGATTGGTTTGGTTCAGCATTATTTTTGAGGATCATACAGTTAGATGCTGGTGGCCTGAGGCCTCACCTAACAATACGCGCAGTGCCCAATATTGCCTTCTGAATCAGGCACTTAATTCAGCATCCAGCTGCTAAGCGAGAGCTTTCTTAGCTATTAATTATGATGTTGTGGTGGCCGATGGACTAACAAAGAAAAAATTTGGAGGTTTGTTTAGCGAATGTGCCACGACAATCATTATCGGCGACAAGTCAAGCGAAGCCGATTTCGAACTGACAGATAGGTACGATGTAAACCATCGTTCAACTAGAGGTCGCGGAGGTTTAGCGTTAGACCATGGTTTATCGCAAACCACGATTTGAGATAATTATAATTTTTGTAATATTCGTAATTATACCAGATTAGACCTGGGTTTTAAGTTAAACCGCTTTGTTAAGGTTTACAGGGTTGAAGGTTTAAGAGAGTGGTTTCTGTTCACATCAACTAATTTGGAAATCATCAGCTTTCAGCGTGAATGTTTTTAAGTACCGTCGCGTCGCCTACGAGGCAAGAAAGGTTTAAGGCGCACTTCGCGTAAGACGACTATTGTACCAGGATGACATACTTACGGAGCAGCATTCACGTGGCAAACGCTATCATTTGGTACATTCGTCCAGTTCAGTGCCATTTTCACAAGAGCGCCAGCGTTCAAAAGCCCAAAGCCAAATCGGACGTCAAAATAAAGCCCAGCACTGAAAAAGACTTGAATATTATGAACAAATTACAAGAATATATTATGTATACACTTATTCTATAAAATAAATGATTAATTTACCCATTTATTTGCCATCCGGGATTAGCTGAGAGTGGAGCATATTCTGACGTCCAAACGATTAAATGTTGTACATCACGCCATGTTAGATTTTTACTGAAACAATATAGGAAGTAAGAAACTTGTTACAATAGAAATTAAAGTTAAGAAAGAGAAGAAAAACGACACGCGGGACATTGTGACAAACAGGCGATGCCAACACGGGTATTAGAAGCTCATAAAACATATGGAGTGTATGGTCGGAAAACACAGCACATAGCAAGGTCAACTAACTTGGCACTCAAAGCGAGAGCAATGATACCAGCAGCCAATGGGGCCGCGGCAGACGTCCCCGTATGCCCAAGCGTACAGGAATCACCAGTGTCTGTGGTAGCCTGAAAGAGACGACAATATCTATCTTATATCTTTATCGTGCGTCTTTATTGTTGTCTCTGTTTGACCTTGAATTAACTATGCTTTATGAATGGATCTACTACGTCAATGCAACGTAAATAATGAATGGGTTTAAGTTTATGACGTAAAATGAAGTGAACTTACTATTTTCTGATCTTTGTAGGCACCAGAGGAGTATGCTGCAGCAAGCGTAGACGAACAAATCTCTCCGTACCAAGGAAACAGACCATGCTGAGAAGCGCTTCCAATTGAAATTGTGTAAATACTAGACGAATACCTGTAATGAAACAATATAACCGATAGTTTATATTTTACTGGAAAAGTTAATTTGTTAAGTATTTTTGTTAGAGTTTTTACCCATCGCAGTTACAGTTATCGCTGTGACCTCCACCGTTCCCATTCGCCCAAACATAGATGACGCCTTTACCACCACGACCCTGCACAATCATCAATTCACAATAACGTCAGAATATCTATAATTAGTTTTTAATTCCTATTGAGTACTTTTAAAATGTTTGGTACCTCAATAACTCCACGCCTAAACGCCTCAGAAGCGAGGTGCCCCGGTCCTTCAACAGTTCGACCATCGTCATTAGGGCCCCATGAAGCGCTGTATATGTCCACTTTATCTAAAGCGTACCCTAGAAAATGGTGTCCTAAAATTATTAAATTTATCACATCACATGAGTAAAAAAAAAAATGTAACCGCCTTCAAAAACAACCACAAAAAAGGGTAAAATAACCTACAAAATAACTTTTCTTTCAGAAGTCGGTGCCTTTATTTTTTATCATTTCATTGTCTTTTTTGCCACCGACTTCTGAAAGAAAAGTTATTTTGTAGGTTATTTTACCCTTTTTTGTGGTTGTTTTTGAAGGCGGTTACATTTTTTTTTTTTAAAGTTTTTTTATTTTACTCTTTTTAGTTTAAATATTCAACCCAAATTCTTGTCAAATAAATCATTCTCATAAATGTGCACTAAAATTTTGTAATCCGTAGCACCGGTAACAACATCGCTCACGTGCACAATAAGCTAATAAAATTCCCTTAGTATCTCAAAAACTACTGAAACGATTTTGATGAAACTTGCAGTATTCCGTAAGTTAAACAATACCTAGTACAACAAAAAAAGAATTACTTAAATCGGACTTGTAGTTCCGAAGATATGCGAACACAAACTAAATCAGTCGATGCTTACTCCTTACTGTTAAGGAGTTGTACCTTCCATCATCAGCTCAGCTACATGAGATGATGATTATCATACGCAAGTACTTAAATTACTTCATAAAATTTGCGAAAAACGATGTGCGGGCCTATAAAATTTGAGGGTTGCCCTCGATTTCCCCGGGATCCCATCATCAGATCCTGACCTGATGATTATGGGACCACTTGGGAAGTATACCCTTTCAAACAAAAGAAAAATTTTCCAAATCGGCCCAGGCGTCTTCGAGAAATCGGGGAACATACATAAAAAAAAAAAAAAAAAGATTCCGACGAATTGAGAACCTCCTCCTTTTTTTGAAGTCGGTTAAAAATAAAAAAGAAATATAATGTAACAGATTCTCTGAATAATTAATGATTGTATTATTTTGCATTTTATCATTCAGTGACCTGGTTCTTAGAGCCATCTGGCGGTAGGTTTGGGCATCAGCTATTTTATAAATAAGGCATAGGTATCAGACTGCTGGTACCACTGCAATTGCTTTGATACCCTAGTAAAAGTAGACGATAGTCGATACGTAACCGAAAATACTTGTCGACCACAAAACAAGACTTCGGAAAAACTTGACTCGTTTCCATTAACCGACGCGAGCGACAACGACGACGCGTTTAGTGTAGTACATACTAACAACATAATCTACTCAAAATCGGAGTTGGAACGCCCGGCCCATTAGAGACGTGAGAATGAAAGCATTTTATTACAATAAATTATTTCCGAAGGTTAGAGTGAGTAGGAAAGATGAACGAAGGCGGAGTTTGCTTTTCGCGCGTGTCACACTCGCTATATTTCCTGGCGCCCTGGTAATCGTGGTCACCGCCAACATGCGGCCGCCTAACATACGTTATCATTATCAAACCAATGCGTTGGGAATTTGGGCTGGCTGTTAATGGCACGGAGAGGAAGGAGCAAAAAAAAATAACAAAAGAATTTGTATAATACTTACATCAATGAACTGTGTGCTTAGTGCGAGTTTTTTTACGTTTACGCTATGCTATAGTAACGTTTAACCGCGTTTGGCGCTCTTATTGGCTCGATCCAAAGGCGTAAGAACTCTCAACCAATGCGAGCGCCAAACGCTGTTAAACGATACTTACTATCACGTCAACGTCAAAAAACTCGCAATAAGCACACTGTTTCTGTCAAGTGAATTTTGTTTTTAAGCTATTGCATAGCTTTTATCGCAGGCTCGTATCGCGGCGCGGCGACCGAATCAAGAAATTCCCAAAAACCTAACGAAAACACCTAAGGAAATTACCTGACACCACGCATCGTCTAACGTGGTTTCAGTTCGGGAGACTTCGGCAATCATAAAGGTACGGACAGACGTGCTCATAAAGGTTCGGACAGACGTGCTCATTACTAGCACAAAAGCATGCTTTTATTGAGCAAGGGGCAAGAGGGAGAGGGAGAGGGAGAGGGAGAGGGAGAGGGAGAGGGAGAGGGAGAGGGAGAGGGAGAGGGAGAGGGAGAGGGAGAGGGAGAGGGAGAGGGAGAGGGAGAGGGAGAGGGAGAGGGAGAGGGAGAGGGAGAGGGAGAGGGAGAGGGAGAGGGAGAGGGAGAGGGAGAGGGAGAGGGAGAGGGAGAGGGAGAGGGAGAGGGAGAGGGAGAGGGAGAGGGAGAGGGAGAGGGAGAGGGAGAGGGAGAGGGAGAGGGAGAGGGAGAGGGAGAGGGAGAGGGAGAGGGAGAGGGAGAGGGAGAGGGAGAGGGAGAGGGAGAGGGAGAGGGATTTTTTAACACTTGCACACTCTTTTTTTCAATGACCTCCAATTCTGTCAACTGTCACTTGAAAATAACATTCAGCAATAAAATACTTTTTGCTATTTGCACGACTTGTAAGTCGAATATAGTGCGACTTAAACCTTAATTTACCATGTAACTGTGCACCAATTTTTTATTTTAAACAATTTTGAATTAATTTTGTTTAGGAAAGTAGCTTTTTGCAAATCATTTTGTTTTTTGTGTCTCATAAGCATTGTCTGAATTACCTATTTGTTTTTGCTTTAGAGTTATTTTCAAATTATTGTTTTTTGCAAATGTTAAAAAGCGTGCGTCACAATATTAAATTTTATGGCGTCAGGAAGGTTTTCTTACAGATTGAGCGGCACACTGCTTCTCTAATAATATTTATTATGTTTTGGTATCTCATAAATTCATAATACCTATCTACTCTTTTCAGTTTTCATTTCAATTTTAATAAAGTGCATAATATTGATGTATTTTAAAGCATTCGTCTCTTTATTTAACTACTTTAATTTAAAAAAACCGGCCAAGTGCGAGTTGGACTCGCCCATGAAGGGTTCCGTAGCAGCAAGCATAGATTAGAGATATAATTATATTGAGATTAGTAAGTAATATACACAAACAATAAAAATAACTTTGTTTTTCATAGTATTTGTATGAATGGCAAAGTTATATTTGCGGTTTTTGAAAATGTACTATATCTCAAAAACTGCTAACTGTATCTCATCCAAACCAATTTTCGTTGGTAGTTTTGGTTGAGGTCTACATTATATATTTTTTTTAGTTTTATCATTCTCTTATTTTAGAAGTTACGGGGGGGGGGGACACACTTTTTACCACTTTGGAAGTGTCTCTCGCGCAAACTGTTCAGTTTAGAAAAAAATGATATTAGTAACCTCAATATCATTTTTAAGGACCTATTCATAGATACCCCACACGTATGGGTTTGGTGAAAAAATTTTTTTTGAGTTTCAATTCTAAGTATGGGGGGCACCCCCAAAATTTGTTTTGTTTTGATTTTTGTGTGAAAATCCTAATGCGGTTCACATAATACATCTTTCTACCAAGTTTCAACAGGATAGCTTTTATACTTTCGACAAAAAGTGGCTGTGACATACACAGACAGACAGACATGACGAATCTATAAGGGTTCCGTTTTTGCCATTTGGCTACGGAACCCTAAAAATAATTCATCCAACAACATTTAGGAACCTGACAACAACGGAATTACGTCACGTTTCGCCCATATTACTAGGAAGTCATAAAGCAGAGGAATAGAAATTTAAAGCATTTTAAATTCATTGCTCTGCGAGTGTATAAGATATTATTATTTCAAAATCCCTCCTCAAAATGATTGACACAAAAAACGATGTTACTGTAGCAAATGTAGGTATGAAATTGATAAGTTTGCGAAACTAAACGTGCAGCCTACCTAATAGTTAGGCTGATAATAGTAGTTTATGAAACTGGTACATAATGAGGGGTATTATACACGAGTGTGAGTTTAAAAAACGAGCGAAGCGAGTTTTTAGGGTTCCGTAGCCAAATGGCAAAAACGGAACCCTTATAGATTCGTCATGTCTGTCTGTCTGTCTGTCTGTCTGTCCGTGTATGTCACAGCCACTTTTTGTCGAAAGTATAAGAGCTATCCTGTTGAAACTTGGTAGAAAGATGTATTATGTGAACCGCATTAGGATTTTCACACAAAAATCAAAACAAAACAAATTTTGGGGGTGCCCCCCATACTTAGAATTGAAACTCAAAAAAAAAATTTTCACCAAACCCATACGTGTGGGGTATCTATGAATAGGTCTTTAAAAATGATATTGAGGTTACTCACATCATTTTTTTCTAAACTGAACAGTTTGCGCGAGAGACACGTCCAAAGTGGTAAAAAGTGTGTCCCCCCCCCCGTAACTTCTAAAATAAGAGAATGATAAAACTAAAAAAAATATATAATGTAGACCTCAACCAAAACTACCAACGAAAATTGGTTTGGATGAGATACAGTTAGCAGTTTTTGAGATATAGTACATTTTCAAAAACCGCAAATATAACTTTGCCATTCATACAAATACTATGAAAAACAAAGTTAATTTTATTGTTTGTGTATATTACTTACTAATCTCAATATAATTATATCTCTAATCTATGCTTGCTGCTACGGAACCCTTCATGGGCGAGTCCAACTCGCACTTGGCCGGTTTTTTAAAAGTATCACACGAGTGTATAATACCTAGTTATGTACAGTTTCATACACTACTTTATCTACTTTCATTGATCACGAATTTATCAAATAAAAGATAAAGATTGACACAGTATTATGGCGCCAAAATTCTCGTTATCACCGCGCCTGGGCCACAGCGCGCGCAGCCACAGATAAAAAATCAAATGGATGTAGGTATCTATGATCTGATATCTGTATCGTAATGAAAAAAAAATATATAGTGTCATAAATTAATTTTTTAATTTCATTTCGATATACTGTGTGTAAAGTACGTCATTATAAACTCGTTTTGAGTTTTGTATTTTGAATTTAACGATATGAGAGTAGATAAAAATGTTTTATCTACTCTCATCATCATCATCATCATCATATCTCTAACAAAATAATGCTATAATAAAATTTTTTTTCATTACGATACAGATTACAGATCATAGATACATCCATTTGATTTTTTATCTGTGGCTGCGCGCGCTGTGGCCCATGTGCGGTGATAACGGGAATTATGGCGCCATAATACTGTGTCAATCTTTATCTTTTATTTGATAAATTCGTGTTCAATGAAAGTAGATAAAGTAGTATGAAACTGTACATTACTATTAGGTAGTACACGTACAGTCATAATACACGTCTCTACGTTTATTTACTGTAAAAGTGTAAAGTAACAAGAACAACTAACTGCTCATTAACATTCCTATTCCAAAAAAGCAACGACGTTTTACCTCAACATGGCGACCGATTGTACCAGGCGCTTATAAAATGTAGCAGTAAACTTACCTATGGCTTCTCCCTCTATCCGATCGGTTATTCGTCCGTCAAGCATTCTAACTCCACCCACTTTAGCTCCCCACGCCACGCCCACGCCACATTTCAGGTTGTTTGCAGTCATGGCTATCTGTACAATATTAGAACTTTTTTTATACAGAACTTCAAGGAATGGTAGGTAGATTTTGAACATGAAATCACAAATATTTTTATCAAATATTTAGTTAGCAATCAATTAAGGAATGATGATTAGGATAGCCCTAAATGTTAAAAATTAAAAAAACTTTTGCCCTCTATGCACAATATTAAAACCTAAGTTATGACTTATGAAAGAAAACTTACTTAAATATTTACTTGTTAAGTAAATTCGGTAGATACCTACCACACCGTTTTTTTTTGCTAATGTTTAATATTAATTATAAGATTCTTCAAAAGAATTCTTTGAATCAAAAATGATTTTTTATTCTTACCTCTCCGGCACAGCGAGTACCATGCGAATTCAATTTTAGATCTTCAATCCTAGGTGATGGATCAGAATCACCGTCATTGCTATCCCAACTGATCTCTGGATCCTGTAAATACAAGAAATACGTTTTAAAAAATCAGTCAACATTGTTTATCTTATCGAAGAAACTCAACAAAGATTCTGATCATAGTGTACTATTAATTATTCTGTGTCATAGTATAAAAAGAGATGTCGCGGCTACGAGAGAGGCGAAGCGACGACCGGCGCGTCATATCGGCCGCGAACTTACCAGGGCTAAAGGAATGCTAAGATGTTATATTTGCCACGTAAGCAATGACGTACAATACGAATTCCGTTTCCGACTAATTCCTGATCAAATACCTAGATTTATCATTATTACCGTGCCCCCCATTATTATTTCAACATGTCGTTTGAATAAAAAAAATACCACAAGCACTAAAAATAAGAGCAGAAAACTGTTATTATTAGCTAGATGAGAGATTTTTTTTCAAGAGTGGCGCGGGCGCGTGGCCTTTGCAGATTCAGATGAACTTGATAGCTTGATATATTTTAATTTAATAAAAATTTAAATTTAATTATCAATGTTGATAAAATTATTCTTTATCAATTATCTATTGCTTGAGCAATAGCTGCAATAGAATGTATAATTGAGCAACAGGAATAGAGCAGTGGTAGCCCAGTGGTATCGGCCTCGACTAACGAGTTGTAGGTCGAGGGTTCTCGAACCCCGTCAGGCGCATTGCTTTGTGTAATATAATTCAATACCACTGCTCAGCTCTCAAAACGGTGAAGGAAAACATCGTGAGGAAACCGACATGTCCTAGAACCAAAAATTCGAAGACATGTGACATCCGCACTGGGCCCGCGTGGTAGATTGCGGCCCATCACTCCCTCTCACAGAGAGGAGGCCTGTGTCCCAGCAGTGGGAACATTTATAGGCTGATGATGATGATGAATAGCGGCTGTAGATAACTAATAAAGAACAATTTTAGTTTAAGTACCTAATTGAAATTAGCAACGTTGTTAAAGTTTGTTTGATTTCGTATTGTGTCGCTTTAGCACGATTTTAAAGTAAACTTCTATTCTACTACGGGTCCATAAATTATGTGACGCTTTATACCTATTACATAGTATAAATACTAAGCCTATTAGGACAAGGAATTTCATTAAACTGTAATTTCAAAACGCGCGTAGGTACGACGCGCGTGCCTGCAAGTATCGCGATATCGGTCCGTCCGAACGGCCGCCGATCATCGCAGTTGTGTCAGTTTACCACGAAATTGCGATCTGCTTTATTCCTAGTACCAAGACGCCAGAAACGAGCAGAAGTATAGTCTATTGCTGAAATGGCGCGCGGAGGCGGGCAGCGCACGGCTACATATCGGTAGTGCACGATCGAAAATCGCCCCTTCTCTTTACTATGGAAAATGACGATCTGCCTCCTTTCTAGTACCAAGAAATCAGAAATGACAAGAGCATCTTCTGACTGAATTCGTGTCAGACAATGACATTCCCTCCACTTTTTTTGTCGCGGACTTGGCGTCTTTTACGTTAGGAAATGACGGATTCCAAAGCCGGGTGCGTTTAAGTATGCCGGCTAAATTTTCGCCGGATAAAAACTAGCGAGGTTCACTGAACGGAGTCATATAGGTTTCTATCAATGTTAGCTGTCAAATTCAATTGACAGCTCAGTCTATCAAACAATTCAACTCAAAAGTCCGAATATTTTTATTGTAATCTCCGTAAAGTTAGGATTTGACTTGTGATCTCGAAATTATTACACAGTAAAATTGACCGGAATATAAAAAATCTATTTGCCGGTGTAATATTAATTATATCCATGATCCACAAATAATATTCACGGAGACAATGAAGTAAGTACTCTCTAAAATAAAAATATTCGTTTTAACAGCTTGGCAAAAAACAGTAGAAAACCGGAAGTCGCCACTGTACTCTCGGTACTGGTACCGAGTAGTAGTGGATGGCTCACTGGTTTGTGTACTCTTAGGTGCATTTAACAAATTATTAGGTTTATTATCTGTAATACCAGTTGCTGCCTTTTCTTGCTCAGTGAGTCCACGGGCCTTTGCTTGAGCAAGCTTCTCCAAAGCTCTTTCCATTTTGGTGTTGCATTTAAATAATTCGCGCGCCTTGGCCAACACATCTTGAGCACTTGAGAATGAGAATGAACATTGGGCATCTCAGGCAATTTGCCACTCTCAACTTCTGGAACCTTTTCTATATCGAACTCAGGATGCCAACGAGTCAATTTATCATCAGGAATCACCATTGGAGGATCAAGTGTTTGTAAATACTGTGCATGGTGTTTCTTTACTAACTGAATGATTTTATTTTATTTATTTTCACTTATTACGTTAGTTTAATGGCACACAGTACGGCGCGAATCGAGCATTATCAACAAAAGTCAATGTCAATCTAACAGCAGCATAAAATTTAGCGAGGTAAAAAGGTCGCTAAAATGTATCCTAGTTGGCGAAAACGTATACCAGCGGACGACCGTGAACGGGGCAGATTTAATTTTAGTCAGTTTAATTTTTCACCTCGCGGTGTGCTTGGACGGGGTGTTTGACGTTTAGTCAGTATAAACGCACCCCTTTGTGGCCATGTCAATGTCAATTTTGACGTAATATAAATGACAGCTGTCAGGGGACTGAAGTCCCTTGAAAGTCCCCAATTGGCGATTTGCCTTACACACTAAGTACCAACTAACATTAGAAATGTATGTACAGGAGTAAACAGCACAGTAATTTACAGCAGAGTATTTTTTTTTTTAATTTCATAATTGGCTTAGAAATGGAAGTTTAATAGAAGAATATACGAATAGCTTTGTATTATTATTTACCTCTACCTTGAAAGACTAGAAAATACGGTTAGTTTCATTATAAGAAACACATGCAGCTAACGCCATCTATTATATAGGGACCGCAATGATCTTAGGTGCCATTTTAGTTCGGAAATTTTCAACCACCCGCCTCAAAAGTACTAGGAAATCATAACACTCACGTAGTTGTCTCGTAAGTCTGTATGGTTGTGTTCGATTCCATCGTCGAGTACGGATACACGCACACCACTGCCGTTGAACCCCATTTCGTAGACGGGTAGAACATTCAGATCAAGTCGGGGCAAGCTGTGTAAAGTACGTGTATCTTGCTGAAATAAAAAAAATCATATCATGATTATTATTTAGGTCATGTTTTTGTTATTACCTTCAACTTTGGTTTGAAGTATGTCTGGCACTTTTACGGCAGTTTGCTCAACGGCTTATTTATATTTTGTATAGGGAATCGAGGACCGGTCCTTGTTGGAAGACCCGGGATTTTCGGGACAGGTCTTCAAGGAACCGGGAAATCCCGAGATTTTCTGGACTTTCAGGACAAAAATGTTAACGAAAATGACAAGTAGGTACCATTTATCTTTTCCACATAGCTCTCTCCCAGATGCCGTCATCTGGATTTAATGAAAGACTAGGGGAACTTTAAACTTTCTACGTTTCTTTTTTTGCTGGTTATATCATCTGACTTCTTCCGCCCTGGGTGGAGCCCAAGGGACTGTCATTCTCTTACTGAGTAATAATAATCTATCATTCAGTTGCATTTTCCCTTTGCATTCCAACGAGGGTCACGGTAACCTTAACATCAACGGTCGAGCAACTCAACAAGATCATCGTTCATCAATAAAAGAAATAGGCAGGAGTGTTGCTGGAAAAGTGACGACAAGCAATGGCTGTTATGCTGCGAGTACCGCGTTCGACTTCTGCACAGAACAAAATATTTGTATGGTCTTTTCTTTGATCTGAGGTCTATAGAAATAAGAAATAAGTGTGGCTCTTTTTTTTTTTTTTTTTTAGGGTGGCAAAATCATCAAATGAGTCCTCCCGCCCTGGGTGGGGCGGAAGGGACTGTCAGACTCTTACTGACTAAAATCCACCCGTGTTCCTTCGGATGCCCTTTACGTTCCGGGGCCACGGTATCCTGGATTAAGAAAAAATCCGCGACCCCGGCAGGCATTTGGCCCCATAAGGGGCCCCGTCGGTGACGCGTGAAACACGACACGCCACCGACCCGGGCTTGGTCCCTGGTCGGACGGCGAGCTTACCCATTACTCACCGTCCGCAAGCCCGCTCCGCTGCTGTGCCCTCTGCTAATCAGAGGGACACGCATTGGAGCTTCCACCCGACAGGCTATTTGCATACGGGCAAAGAAACCCCCTTAGGCACACAGTGCCTAAGGAAGAGTTTTTGCCCGCATCCCAGGGCGCACCGGCCCGAAAAACTGGTCTTCCCCCCGGACGTATCCGAGAGGGAACTCCAGTCCACGGACGCACGTGGAGGTTACCTGTCTTAGCACCCCAATAAGTGTGGCTCTTTGAGAAATAAATTGCGAAGTAAATTTTTTCACTATGCAAAAAAACAACGTCACTCATTACTTAAAAATAGTTTTATCAATCAAATGGCTTGAATCTAGTTTCAAAGTTGTTTGAGTATTAGGTGACGTTCTGTATATGGGCCTAAGTGTGAAGCAATGAAATCTCTAATCTTCAGCATGGGATCACCCACTTCTGGGAATAGGCCTCCCCCTTTCTCTGTCATACTTCTTTTTTCTGTGCGTTCCTCATTCATTTGTTCCCCGCGATTTTGACAATATCGTCAACCTTCTTTTGGGCGGCCCTGGTTTCTTTAACTGTACTTTGGCATCCACCTTAGGAATCTACTCCAATTTTTTTTTTTTAGAAATTCTCAACGGGCTTCTTAACGCTTCCCGTGACCCAAGGTCTGGGTTTTATCTTATTGGCCAGAGGCTAAGCATTGCCAAACAAAGAGGCAACGCCGCCAGTCTCTTGGGCACATTACCAGCTGACAGCATTGAGGAAGAATATTTCGATGCTTAGTAATAGTTTAGTTTTACTATATTTTAGTAATTTATAATGTTACTTTTGTTTTAAGACAGATTTTTTTTAAAACGTTGCCCCACACTTTGAATGAGGCCTTGAGATGCCCAGCTTTGGGAAAAAAAGGTTAAAAAAAATTAAGTACTTACCAAATACCATTCGTGGCTCCAGAGTTCGTCATTAAACCAAGGTTGTCGGGTTCGATAAATATTTGAATTTTTAAAGACTGTCCTATTATCTTCCAATCTCTTTACTCTTTGTAACGGCTGATCTGAATCTAGCATGGGATACCGTTTCACTCTGGATTTGGAGAATAGCTGCTCTGCCCATCTTACCTGATGATAAAAAAATATCTCATTTATTCAATAAGCTAGTTTATTCTTGGTAAACAGGGAGTAAACTAGCTCTTTCAAACCTAGGGACTAAAAGCAATTTGAATTTGGAATGTGGATATGGTAAATCACCAGTCAATCTACTATCACGTTTAGGTTACAAATAACCATACGGCTCGCCTGATGGTGCGCGCGCGGTCGCTGTATCCTATGGACCTGCTGCAACGAGGTATCGCTTGCGCGTTGTCTATCTTGCACCTCTTTCACTCCCTTTTTGAGGGTGAGAAAAAAGTAGGAATAAGTAGTATCTTATAATAAGATCATGCGTCCCGGTCAATCCCGGAAGGGTTAAGGCAGCGGTACTTAATGAAGCACCCTCAGCTCTCAATTCACCAGTTATGTCTACGTACCATTTAATAGGAGACGGACCTACTAGACACTGCTTAACCTGAGAATCGAACCAGTTTATTTTCAATTGAATTCCCACCATTGAGACACAATGAAACACGTGCTCTCGAAAACCTTGTGCCACTTGCTTATGCTACGTTTAAATATAGCGGCTTTGGAAACCACCACGTGTAAGCAGAGTTCAAAGTTACCAGGCGCACAGATATCGCAGGAGATGCAATCCAACTCACCCTCCTGTCCTTGATGAGTGTCGACGTGTGTTGGCTGGGGATGCGACGCTGCTTCCCATGTTCATACTTCAAAAATGTGTACGTGTCTGGGAATCCGTTGACCTGATCAGAAAATAATGTTTTTATTAGTAAAAAGTCTTTCAAATATTGGAATTTTACCCTAGATTATGGTCATATTAAAATTAGAGATACGTATTTTGGGTAGGTATGTACAACATGACGTGTAGCGATTTAAACTTCAGTTTGAGCGTACAAAAGAGTTCGCTAAATAGACATTCTATAGAGATATCGATAGAAAAAGAAACTTATTGGAAATAGTTTACTCGGTAAACGTTACTGCGTTATTTTTGTCAAAAAAGCATAAAAAGTGTTAGGATTTATAATTAGGATGTCTGCTTCTTTCCGATCTTTGAAAACAATAAAGGTCTCTCATTGCTCATTTGTAAGCAGTCATTTAGAATATGCGTTGCAGGTCTGGAACCCCCATTATGAGATTTATAAGTTTCGTATTGAGGTCATACAGAAGAAATTCTTAAAATATCTTGACTTTAGAGCGCATTAGTATTCGACAGATTATGATCATCGTTGCCGCAGATATCATTTTCTACCTCTAGAATATAGACGACACAAATGATGTTTGTTTTCTGATGAATATTGCGAATGGCACTGTTGATTGTTGCGAGCTTCTTGATAAGTTAAAACTGCGGACGAACCAACTTTGTTTACGTCAATGTCCACCAATTTTTAGTATTATTATTTTTTTCTAATCATTGATGTAATTAGTCTGTAAGCCTTCTATAAAATAATAATAAAAAAAATAATAATTATGGTTCGTAATGAATAATCATTTAATTTAAATGGTGTGGTAGTTTCTAAGTTCGCTCTGAATGCAATTTATTGGACGCGTACGAAATACCACAAGACTAGGTGTGCAGCGGGCGTGTGGAGAGCTTATGTGTGGACTGTATTTTTGAAGACTCGAAGAGTTTAGAAGACTCCAGGAGTTTGGATTCAGGAACAGGGGAGCGGGGCACTGATTAAGACACTATTTACGTGATGACTTCACATTTGGGTGTGGCAGGGAGAGACCCCTACGGCGGGACTTGCTCGTCTAGATCTAGACTGCCTCGTAGAATACTGAACACTGGTTACCGCGCGCTATAGTACCCTTTCTTTTATCCTTTCTAATTTTCCACCAAATTGACTGGCCAGCGCGCCCTTTTGTCAATGTGTGTTATTTATTTTTTGCAAACTCGCGTCCAAGCTCACTATAGGTCAGTCCATGCCACGCCCATTTTCTCTTTATTTATTTCAAAAATAATCTATTTTACAAAACCATTAAGAGTCTTATAAGACTAAATCACATTTACATTATTGTGCAATAACATTGCACATTGACTATACATAGTTTCATCTCGCTGCGACAAGCAGATCTCGAAATAAAGGCGTTTTTCGCTTAACCGTGAATCTATAAATATAACCCGCTTACGCGCGCGCGACTCGCCATTTCAAGTCTGATTGTCGCAGAGAACACATCTATATACTAAGTATGGGGCCACAGATGCCTTATGTATGACATATGTAAGTATACAGCACTACTTCTTATATACCTAAGGGACAATAATGTTCAACCTCAGTATCAACTCTTTATTTTTCTTACAATGTACTTAATCTACTTATATACAAAGAGGGTTTTATAGCTCTATATACTATAAACATAGTTTTCTGACCTTATATACTAACATGGCACAAGTTATGCTGATAAGGTTTTAATTAATTTTCCAATACAAAGAAATCAAAACAAACAATACAAGTTACGTTAAGTTACAACAAGATAAAATTACGCTTATATACATGGTCGTGCACACTAGGCGTTAAACTGAATTCTAATTCATGGACTTTTATGAGACCTGACTTAAGAAAATCGAATCGTGTTTCTGAAAGTAAGTAAAGTTCAGTAGACTTGACAAAGAAACAACTATTTGGCACATATTTTATTTCCTAGAGCCTAGAACTGCCCATCTTTTTTTGACTGAAGAAGCATTATTTTAGATTAATTTAAAAATGGTTGAGCCAACTATAAAATTACAATTAACGAACAAAACAGAACCGGCTTATCGAAACTCACATTAAAAGCGCAAAGAAACCCGGGTCACTAACTAGTGTAAATAACCACACATATAGCTCCTACTTGTATTAATAGCAAAGTGAAACGGCCACGTGTAAGCGAGTTCAAAGTTACCAGGCGCTTAGGCAACACAAGGGGTGACATATTGGGACATGTGGTTTATTTTTTGTCAACCATCGCTGCGTGACGTCATAACAAAGGCGGCAGACGGGACTCCCCTCTCTTTGATAAGTTTTTTTATGTCTGGCAAGGTACTTTGGTTGAGAATAATATGAATGGTCCGTGGTCAATTGGTCATTGATGAAATGGAATGAATGAAACTTGAAGTTTCAATAAAGTTCTCAACGATTTGTTATGCTTGTAAGGTCAATAATTATTTGTATTGAATTAAGTTCATAATATTGTGTTAAAATAGAGGTATAATTCTTATTAAAAATCCGTTTGTTCTTTGAAAAACTGCCATCGGGTTTAAATTAGCACGGTAGCAAGTTGAAGCAGTAGTATGTAATCTGGTAAGCTTTAATAGATTTTTAACTTTATGTACTTGGGTATAAAGTGGAAGATCTACCTATTGAACATTTTATGGCGTTTGCGTTCGTTCCAGTCGAGTCGCTAACGCTCAGAAATCTTTAATAGATTTTCAACTTTAGGCTTCAGGATATAAAGTTGAAATCTATTGGGGAGTACTGAGCGTTTACGATTATCGTTTGCGACTTGTTGCTGACTTGGCTAAGGGGGCTGTTGTAGTATGCTTCTAGTGTTAAACTTACTGATAGTAATCCATTTGTAGAGCCGGAAATCAGGCTTTGGGTTCAATACCCAGGTCAGGCAAAGATTCCAAATTCCAAAAAAAACTGTCCATGCTTTCGTAAAACAAAGGATGAAATCAAATGAATTAGCTCAACCACTACTTTCTAACCAAAACGTAAGCTGCATACTTTCTGAAAAATACTATCGTCTACGGTATGTCATCAAATTCACTAATGAATCTGACATTTTTAATTACTGTGATTCTGATTGTAAAAAAAAAACCTGAAATTTTGTAACAAAACAGTTGTAAGATAAAGTCGTAATTCGCTTACACTTGTTGTTTTGTTTTGGTTTCACGGTAGCGCCCACCCACACAGCCACAGATGTTTCAACAATGCTATTTCCGCCCTCATCTAACCACCCCTACTATTCTAATAATGACTTCAGTAGAACTCCTGTGCACTTCTCTGTTCCTGGTATTTTCCGTGTGAAACAATGGGATGTAGGCGGCGCCCTAGCACGGATTAGAGAACAAGTTGGGCGGTTTCAACCCTCCAGGGAGGGTCTATCGTCTTGCCCTCTCAATAGAGAAACAAAAGCAAAAATTTGTCACACAAACGTTGGCGTTGCTAAATTATGTTCAAGGGTAAAAACAAAGACAATATTATGTAATTAGGTACCTACTACCTATTTGAATTCAGAAAAAAAAACACCACAAATAAGAACATTTATGTAAGAGAAAAAATCTTAATTCTTTTTTAATAATTAATTATGACCAATTTAAAAGTAATAAATTTTAAAGTAAACGCGCCCCAATTGCTCGCCTCGGATGTGACGTCAGTATGACAAAGAATTTCCTTAGGACTGTGTCAACTGGCTTCTAATTTCAAAGTTGGAACGTACTATCGATATCGATGTATAGAAATTGATAAAGTGACGTCACACCGACCCGTCGGGCACTGTCGCATGTCGGTGTGTTTTCGGCTCGGAGTTCAAATAATTATTTTGAATTTAATATAACTTCTTAATTAGAGCACTAAAAAAAAAAAACCAAAAACAGTTTGTTAAGAAACAAATAATAATATCTTTCGTCATAATAATATTATCTTTACATAATAATATCTTTACATTAAAGACAAAAAAAAATCATTGAACTCCTTACAACTTAAAAAGAAAAGTAATGAAAACTGTTGGATTTATTTATTAAGGTTGATCGGCTGAAAATGCTTATGAAGTTCAAGTCCGCCTCTGTACTACAAAACTAAATAGGTAGGCTTACGTATTATTGTAAGATGTTTAATAAGATTTTGTTCCAATCCCAATCTGTACCCTTAGCATGAGTTTTCACTCTTTTACTTTACAGCGTCTTTTCAGTATTTACAGCGTTTCTTGTATGAAAAAATGGAACAGCGCCTCTGTATGCGACGAAGGAACTAATTTTTTCCTTGAAAATTGTCAATTTGAAATTGTCAAAGTTCCAGTTTACTTTACGTCTCCAATACTGAAAACTCGTGCTAAGGGTACTGAATAATCAGGGTCCTTAATGGCTCACCTAAAGCTCTTTACCCGAAATTGTTCTTCCTAACGATTTGTAATCCGAATTATCACTCTTCCTAAAAATTCATTCATACTATTTGTAGTGCTAGCGGCGATGTTCATAACACTCATGTTTCCGAAAATTGTAATTAATAATATCATTATTGAAAATATACATATTTAAACTCCTACTGTTTTTTATCATAACGCTTTTATCCCTAAACTTGCGTCGAGCTACCTTTGGTAATCAGTATAATTATACGTTCGCCCTTGCATCCTTAGTCAAATTGCCGACTACCTCCTACCAAGGTAGCTTCGCGGGGCTCCTATTTCTGTTTACAAGGTTTAAAGTAACCTCACGAAGGGCGATGGCGGGGTCTGGAAGACCCCGCCATCGCCCTTCGAACCTAAGCTGTCCGAGTCAGGGTGCCCCAAGTCCCCAACTCACTTCGCTCGCTCTTGCATCCTTATACGTCTAAACAAAAAAGATATTATGACTTTGAATAATAGTGTAAAAGATGGTTATGTTGAGAAAATATAGGAAAACACATAAAAGTATTACAGATGTTTATTGCTACTGACAATAAGAAGTTGAATGCTTCGGAGTTATGAACATTAGAGGGAGAATAGTTAGGAATTGTGATTGTTAGGATGAAAAATGTTAGGATTTTTCATTTTCGGATTCCCAAATTATCGGAGTTGAAAATTTAGGTGAACTTTGGCGCATCGGAATAATCAATCAGTACAGTGTCAATTAACGAAAAAAATCACTTTTGTGTGTTTCCACTATCAACACATAAGCGGACGTAGATACCTATTTATTTAATTAACTACGTAATTTCTTTAGTTTACTTTGTCAACCTATTAAACTTTTTTTTTTTTTTTTTTTAGGGTGGCAAAATCATCAAATGAGTCCTCCCGCCCTGGGCGGGGCGGGAGGGACTGTCAGACTCTTACTGACTAAAATCCACCCGTGTTCCGTCGGATGCCCTTTACGTTCCGGGGCCACGGTATCCTGGATTAAGAAAAATCCGCGACCCCGGCAGGCATTTGGCCCCATAAGGGGCCCCGTCGGTGACGCGTGAAACACGACGCGCCACCGACCCGGGCTTGGTCCTTGGTCGGACGGCGAGCATTCCCATTACTCACCGTCCGCAAGCCCGCTCCGCCGCTGTGCCCTCTGCTGTTCAGAGGGACACGCGTTGGAGCGTCCACCCGACAGGCTATTTGCATACGGGCAAAGAAACCCCTTAGGCACACAGTGCCTAAGGAGAGTTTTTGCCCGCACCCCAGGGCGCACCGGCCCGAAAAACTGGTCTTCCCCCCGGACGTACCTATCCGAGAGGGAACTCCAGTCCACGGGC
This sequence comes from Agrotis exclamationis, assembly GCA_950005045.1. Classification (NCBI taxonomy): domain Eukaryota; kingdom Metazoa; phylum Arthropoda; class Insecta; order Lepidoptera; family Noctuidae; genus Agrotis; species Agrotis exclamationis. Next base: position 2,821,731 of record OX465434.1, on the reverse strand, counting down.
GCACGTGGAGGTTTCCTGTCTTAGCACCCCAACCTATTAAACTTGTGAAACTATTCCGTCTTTGTATAGTTTATCGCATTAAATTATAAAATGATATCAGTCTACAAAACAAAAACTAAAGGAACAACAAAACGAGTTAGCGTGACAATGTCACCAGTGTGACATGTGTGTCACATGAAAATGGATGCCATCATGTGATGCCACAAGCACACGTATGTACTAGGGAATCATAAATGCGAAGTGGTAACGCTTTCCACACACATGTGGCTTATCAACATGCGAGCATGTAACGCGGTAACGCCCCGCCTACACGTGCCTGTGATAACGCGATATTGGGTGATACGATACGATAGCCTAGCACTGTGCTATCGTATCGTATCGTGTGTGCTATTAGCAAATGCGTAAAGAATTATTATGTACGTTCCAATACGGCACACTACTCGCTTCGTACTTGTAATAGGTAACGTATCAATTTTAAAGAATGAGAGAATTTTAAGGAAAGGATGTTAATGATGATGATGTTAATTATGGAGGAGCAAATTAAACGATAAAACAGTTTTTTCTTCCATTATAGCATTTTGACGCGTAATGGACAATTTTGTTCTCACAAATTAATATTAATAAATGTAGCTTGAATTTAGATAATACAGTTTTTTCTTAGAATTCTGCAGTACTTAATCATTTTCTAGACTTTTAATAAATATTATTTAGGCTAAAACTGAAAGGTCGTTTGAGCACATTTTAGTAAAGGATGGATTTTATGTCTACAGTTAGGATTTAATGGGGGGATCGCAAATAGAATAAATGCGAACTCAAGAAGACAACCAATACCACGGTCACTCCTAGAGCAGAACCGATGGCTACAATATACAGACATATAAACAGTCGCACACAACATAACATAAACACACGCATAGAACATGTCTACGGTACACATGCGATCTAATTCCCTGCATCTATACCACACAAACAAACATACATACATTTTACACATGGAGGGGTTGTATGGAAACGTCACACGTGCTTCACACGTGTCAATTCGTGGAGTCATGTGAGTTTTCGGAGTCACATGTGTACTAGGCGAGCAGGAAAGCTATGGAGATGTGCGGAACATATATGCATGCGTGTGGGGTGTTGGTGTTGGGGTAGGTCGGGATTCGTAAAGGGTGTGACGCGTAGAGCAACAGCTGCCAGTACCTTTCATACGTTTATTGTGCTGCTGCTGTCGTCGTGTAGATTTTGGCAACATTGTATATTAACGACATTAGGGTGAATAATAGTAACGTTTATCATTCTGATTATAAATATTGTAAGAAAAAAAAACAATTGAAACTCACGGCAAAGCAAACTGAGAAATATTCATACGTATACCTTGTAGAATTTATTTTTGCCATTCCAAACAGTTCATTGAATGTTGAATAGTAAACGAAAACTTTATTTTTCGAGAAATAAAAAAATATATTTTAAGTATGTATTATATAAATACGGCTATTAGTGTTATTGGAATTTATAATAAAAAAAACAGAAACCTAATACATCTAAATAAAGAGACTTACAAATATGCATTTCTAATGGTAGGTACCTTTTATTTTAACAATGTAATAATTTCAGTGCCATGGATTAAAAAGGACTCAAAGCAAACAATTCTAATACGGATATAAAAATATTCAACATTTTTAAAACAAAAAAAAAGCAAAAATTAACAATAATAAATCACAAGAACATTCAAAAGATGAATGAAGTTCGCACTTGGTACGCAAGGTCATTGACTCGCCTTGTAAAGTTGAACGACACAATTCGGTTTTGTAAGAAAATACGTAAACTCGGCAACGGAATAGCCCAGCTCTTCTATGTTACCCTGATACCTCTCACATTTTTGTTACGTTTTAAGTAAAAATGAATATTTTCGTTATCTGTGGAGTTTAGAAAGATTTCATAACATTTTTATTGGACGCAGTCTTTGAATGAGCCATTTGGTTTTAGCAATTAAGTATTCTGTGGTTTTAGTTAGAAGTTGAGTATTCTTGTAATATATTCGTGTTATGTATGTTATTTATACATAAAACATAAATAAATACATAATTATAAAATTTCATTTTTTTTCAACGTAATCTGATGATCCCAATCAATCACAAAATCAAATTCTTAATTAAAATCCAATTAAAACACACATTTAGTCATCTATATTAATTCAGTTTTATCTATGTTCAGGCCGATTAACTTCCATTCATAACAAAATAGCGTAGTAACCTGTAAAATAATTCTTCAGGTGTATTTTCAATCTGAAACACGCACACAGCAACAGAACACGACAAAAGCAAGCTTGACGCACATAATAATATCTATCAACATGTTTTTAGGACACACACATGTTGGCAAGCGCCCTTCTCAACAAAGTCCCGCCCCCTGTAAATACGGAAATAGACTGCCGCTGAAACTCGCTGAAAAACATTTCCTTGGCGATTCTGCGAGCCTGGTACGTGAGACGCTAATTCCACAGTTAGCGCCGCCTGAAAAACTGAACGCTACCGTTTCAGTAGGTTTGCGCTATTAGCCGCAAGAGGGTAGGTAGTCTATTCCAATAATATTAATTTATTGTTAATGCTAAGAATCTTTTGCGTACAGTGCCATCTATTGAGTTTAGTGAAAAGCTTTTAACCACGAATATCCAGAAACGTGTTGAACGAGCTCTCAGTCAATGATAAATATAAACTACTCTCAGCAATACATTTTTCTCAAACGTTCAAAGATGACTCTGTGTGCAATACGATTTAACGGTCAGCTCAGACCGAGACGTGACGCTGCGCGCACATATCAATAGAGCTATTCAAAATTTAACTCTATTTCCTACTCGAAAAGATGCACCTGTCACAAACCAGCGCGGCGCAGCGCGGCGCCGCGCTGCATTTTATTGGCGACCCAAAATCTAACTTTATTTACTATACCATAAGATTCACATTTGCGGTATCGTTGCGTCACGTAGCGCCGCGTCGCGTCTCGATGTGAACTGACCGTTAAATCGTATTGCACACAGAGTCATTTTTTTGAACGTTTGAGAAAAATTTATTGCTGAGAGTAGTTTATATATCATTGACTGAGAGCTCGTTCAACACGTTTCTGGATATTCGTGGTTAAAAGCTTTTCACTAAACTCAATAGATGGCGCTGTACGCAAAAGATTCTTAGCATTAACAATAAATTAATATTATTGGAATAGACTACCTACCCTCTTGCGGCTAATAGCGCAAACCTACTGAAACGGTAGCGTTCAGTTTTTCAGGCGGCGCTAACTGTGGAATTAGCGTCTCACGTACCAGGCTCGCAGAATCATCATCAAAATGTGAATCTTATCATGTAGTAAATAAAGTTAGATTTTGAGTCGCCAATAAAATGCAGCGCGGCGCCGCGCTGCGCCGCGCTGGTTTGTGACAGGTGCATCTTTTCGTGTAGGAATTAGAGTTAAATGAATAGCTCTATTGATATGTGCGCGCAGCGTCACGTCTCGGTCTGAGCTGACCGTTAACCTAAACAATCATAAAAAAATCGGCCAAGTGCGAGTTGGACTCGCCCATGAAGTGTTCCGTAGTAGCAAGCAGATTAGGGATATAATTATATTGAGATTAGTAAGTAATATACACAAACAATAAAAACAACTTTGTTTTTCATAGTGTTTGTATGAATGGCAAAGTTATATTTGCGGTTTTTGAAAATGTACTAGGTATATTTCAAGAACTGCTAACTGTATCTCATCCAAACTAATTTTCGTTGGAAGTTTTTGTTGAGGTCTACATTACATATTTTTTTAGTTTTATCATTCTTTTATTTTAGAAGTTACAGGGGGGGGGGGACACACATTTTACCACTTTGGACGTGTCTCTCGCGCAAACAGTTCAGTTTAGAAAAAAATGATATTAGTAACCTCAATGTCATTTTTAAAGACCTATCCATAGATACCCCACACGTAAGGGTCTGGTGAAAAAAAAATTTTTTGAGTTTCAATTCTAAGTATGGGGGGCACCCCCAAAATTTGTTTTGTTTTTATTTTTGTGTGAAAATCCTAATGCGGTTCACATAATACATCTACCTACCAAGTTTCAACAGGATAGCTCTTATACTTTCGACAAAAAGTGGCTGTGACATACGGACGGACAGACAGACAGACAGACATGACGAATCTATAAGGGTTCCGTTTTTGCCATTTGGCTACGGAACCCTAAAAACGGGTATTTTCATTGCGAACTAGAAGACTTGTTAAGTTTGTATTTTTCCTTTTCAGAAATAAACTTTACTTGATGAATTTTACCGAAAAGGTAAACCAGAACCACTGCTTGTTATGTATTAACTTTGTACTAAAAATGCTGAAATAATAATTCAGTGGCATTCTAAAACACACAACAATACTTTTGTATTAAGTGCTAAGCTTCGATACTAACCCTACCTACAATTTTATAAAAATAAATTATTCAGATATTCTATTCTAAACTGTGAACCAAAAATAGCCACTAAAAGGGTTCCGTTTTTGCCATTTGGCTACGCAACCCTAAAAACGGGTATTTTCATTGCGAACTAGAAGACTTGTTAAGTTTGTATTTTTCCTTTTCAGAAATAAACTTTACTTGATGAATTTTACCGAAAAGGTAAACCAGAACCACTGCTTGTTATGTATTAACTTTATACTAAAAATGCTGAAATAATAATTCAGTGGCATTCTAAAACACACAACATCACTTTTGTAATAAGTGCTAAGCTTCGATACTAACCCTACCTACAATTTTATAAAAATAAATTATTCAGATATTCTATTCTAAACTGTGAACCAAAAATAGCCACTGATTTCTAAAAACGTCAATTCATTTGTTAAATGTTGACTTAAACATCTAGGTTGTTCCTTGTGAATTAACTTCATCTTGAGGTTCACTCGATCTGACGTAAATCCAGTTAACTTCTAGAAAAATAACCCGCACTTATCCAATGTGTGGGCGTCACCTGCGTAGTACGCGCTTAGCTTTAATGAATGAAGTGTAACTAAGTGCTACGGATTAATTGAACAATTCAATTAAAAATGCTGTTTGTTTAGAATACAAATGCTGGCGAAATAAAAGTGCTGTTTTGTGATTTTAAAATTAAAGCGGGGGCTTAGTTTTTAATGGATTCATACCAGCTTTTACTCAACTGATCTATTTGATTCATCTCTTCTAAATGTTCGGAGGTCGACTCCCGCTCATCTCTCCGCTTCGCTCTTCAGTCTCCGCTTTTGTGGAAACCGGGGCTTTATTCATAGCGACTATTCCTCTTCGGAGGCTACGATATTTATATTATGTAGGGATTGTCAGTGAGATGAGAAACCTCATTATAATGTAAATGACTACAGACACCTAATTATCTTGTGACATAATAATTAGCGTCCTTGTCATCAATATTCCATTTCCTTATTACAGAAGCGACAATTTTGTGTTTAAAAACAATCGTAATTAGTCCAGACTACACGGAGCACATAAAATAAAGAGGGGTCGGACAAACAAATGATTAGCGACACAAAGTGAGACAAATGGTCCGAACTAATTCCTGAACATTTGTCACGATTAGACGGAAGACTAGTGAGACATGTATGAGACAGCTGATTGGATAAACCTAGCCTGTTATTGCCCGATATACGTGTACCAATGTTTGTCTTTATTTCATTTTTGGGAAAACTTTGCGGATAAAGGTTAAGATAAAGATAGACAACTGACAAAGTATAATCTACCTACTCTAATAACTCCGTCTTAAATGTCTAGATCGATTCTCAAACTTAACGAATATCTACTAGGATTACAGGAGATTGGAGAGTTTACCAAAATCATAACTGAAGTCTTACAATTTTATGAAACCAATATTCAAGTGCGGTGTTCAAACGCGAAACTTATTTTATATTTATGACTGAAATAGACGCTGAATAAAAAGATTTTTCTCAGATTTCCATTCAGCTTTCATTGTTATAGACCTGTCCATCACTTAGCTTTAGGACTTGCTAGGTATCTGGTAGGACGGTGAGGTCTTCTGAAGGTTGACTTAACCTTCATTGCCAACATTTTGTATAACTAGACAAGCAAAATGTTTTGTATACCTTAAACTAGATTTTTTTTTAAATTCACGTTCGAGACCTATCTCGCCTAATGGTAGCAGAATGTTAGAAGCGAATTTTGTTCCAACTGAAGAAAAATTTTATGTTCAGATATAATTTCAAGGTGTTTAGTGAGACATTTTATTGAATTGAATTTCATACTGAACTTTATTTCAACCTACAAAACTTATTGGCAGTTTTTTTAGAATTTTATATGTTCCAACTAGTTTTTTAAGAAAAATTGCTGGTCATTCCTAACAATTTGAGAAAATGAGGAGATGCGTGATGTTTTCTAAATATGCATGTCGACGCAAGAAAGCAATCTTGTCGTATCTCGAAAAGTCGAACTTTACACCAGAGCCAAAAAACTATTTAAAAAATTCATAACTCGTAAACTAGCTGCAATCGAGTGGTAATTTTTGGAACATATATTTCTTATAATTAAATTTATTAGTTGACATTATAGATAGTGTTCTAAAGTTGGTCTAACATGAGTTTTTGCGAGTTACAGCAATTGGTATTTCAAATTTGAATCATCAATATTGCTGTATCTTGGTAGTTGTTATGTAAGGCACAACAAAGTAGTATTAAAATGTTAGACAACGATTATGATGTATGTAATATGAAGTAAATTTGTGAGTCGTCGTATTTTGTTATACTTAACATTATTTTTAGAAGTAGGTCTTGCATTTTGTGTTAAATACAAATAATACAAATTATTATGTTTATTCAAATGCTGTATGTTTATTTGAACAATTTTATTTAGGAATTAATGTTTACCCTTGTATTTAGTTATAACTAATTTAACTTAAAATGTAATTCAGGGCGACATTTTCAACTAAATAAAATATCCCAAGCGATATTTTGGACGAAATATTTAACAAAATTATATTATAACAAAATTAAAATAACATAATTATGAATTTCTTAGGCACAAGTTTCTTAGACCTACATGAAAAACAAAATAAAACAATCAATAAATTCTAAAAAAACATAATTAAAGTTAATAAAATACCAATAGAATTATAACGCAAGTAATTTTAGTTTGCTGCATATTTATCAGAAAATGTGTAGAATGAAACGTAGTAAGTCTGAAGCACATTCAAAACCCGAGCGATAAAATTGTAGTATCTCTAGCCGGAATAAAATACTGAGGCGGCGAATTTGCTGTATCTCAACAAATTATTATTTGGGACGTACACATAATGCTGTAAATGTTTCGTAGTATAAAAACAGGGACAGTGTATCTTGACATCGGCAAAAAATACTTATTACTATTTTGTTGTATGTATTTGTTTTTGTAAAATAGCTGATTTTATGCTACTTACAGCATTTTGAAGTATGTTTTCTTAAAAAAGTTAAGAAAAAGTCCACGTCGTATCTGAAAAAAAAACCTCCTAGGATAACATGGATCAGACTGTCCGACGCAGTATTTTTTTCTGAATTCAAATATGCAATAAAAAAAAAACGCATTTTGTGAGATACGACAAAATCGCTTTCCAGCGTCGATGTGTGAATTAAATTGACGTTATTCGAACTTTGAGAAATTCGACAAAAAAGTCATAATCAAAATCAAAAAATCACACCAATTCTAGAAGTCGTCTGCGAATTCTAGAATTATAGCGATTTTTAAACGACTAAATAAATAATAGGTGATAGCACCAATTTTTACAGCACCAATATGTTCCTTGGGACAACTTTCGTCTACCAGGCGAAGTCGCCGACAACAGCCATTATTCATTATACCTAACAAAAAACTGGCCAAGTGCGAGTTGGACTCGCCCATGAAGGGTTCCGAAGTAGCAATAATAGATTAGCAGTCTTATTCATAAAAAAATAAAATAGGTTTATTAGCTTCTTAAAATGCGAATCCCGAAAAGCATTATTCATAAACGTTCAATAACGCTAAAATGCTTTGTAAGTATTCAATAGCGGCTTCGTAACTTATAACAGGGTGGACCCTATTATAAACCTTTAATAAACAGAAATATGGCCAACAAATCGATGCTTCCGGCAACAAATGTCGTAAACGCCATTTTGGCGAAAATGAGTTAAGAATGCAGCCCTACTTAATTTTTGGCGCTGCGTCGATCTAAAAATGTGAAAAAAATATTCGCCTAAAAAAAATACTTTTACACCCAAAATTTTTACTAGTATAATCAAGATTTTTTAGAAAAGAGGGTATGTATAACTCATATTGCTTAGAACCGAATAACCGTGCAGGTCGTATAATACAACGTACAAACAGCTGTCGGTCGTAAAAACATGAATACATAATTAATTGTAATTACACCCCACAATAATTTTTAAAACGTAAGCTCTGCTGAGAAACAATTGTCGTAATGTCACTTGGTCTTGGAGAATTGGTTAAGAATTTTATCAGCTTATACGGATAAACTACCAATTACCGCAGCTAAATACAAAGATCTGCAACGATTGTGTGATCAGGGGACAATACACAAACGGTTTCATGCCGAATACAAACAGCTTCCTTGTCAGACTGACAAGGAATTAACATAACATAATGTCATTGATACTCTTCCTGAGACTGACAGGAAATCAGGTCTTCTTTCTGGTGAATAATCTTCTATCCAATGACAGAAGATTATTAATCAGAAATTCGAAGACCTGATCTTCTATAACTCCTCCCACCCCGGGCAGGGCGGGAGGGACTGTCAGACTTGTACTGACTAAAATCCACGGTGTCCTTCGATAGCCCTTTATGTTCCAGGGTCACGGTAATGAGATAAGTCCCGCGACCCCGGCAGGCTTTGGCCCTCTAGAGAGGGGGCCCCGTCATTATGCTGACGCTCTTTGAGGCGCGCGTGGAACACAACGCGCCGTCGACATGATCCATGATCGGGCTGCGAGTTGCCCTTTACTCGCCGCCCGCATGCCCGCGCCTACGGTGGCCGGAGATCGTCTTGCGACGTCCGTCGCCGTGGGCGTCCACCACTGCGGGTGGGGCGGAGGGAGGACACTGTCCTCTCCCTCACGCGGCCCGCCTCCTCCTTCGCGAGCATGACTGCTTCGCAGAAGGAGAAGACCGCTTCCCACTCCGTCTCGCCCAGAGCAGTAAGCTTGGTAGAATGTGTTATTTTTTTGTAATTCATTATCAATACGTTTTAAAAAAATGTCGTGATTATAAAATCTTCTTGAAATCAATGAAACAAAATGATTACTTAACATTTTGAATTATGTCTGGCTGGTTAGGTATTATACGCCGTTGGAGGTAGAACACTATAGGCATCTTGTAACAAACGCTTGATTAAATTATACGGGACGATGCCTATAATTATACTTACTTAAGTGTATTTTTATACCTTTAGGACCTGCCAGGTCCTAAAGATATAAAAATTTCGAGCCGCGACACAAACAATGATGATGAATGATGATTGATGTACAAGATCCTCTAATGGAAAAGTGATTGGTTTAGACATTTTTTTACTTTGAATTTGTATTAGTGCCTTGCTTAACGATTATTTTGATTAAACGATGACGGTCAATGAATAAAAAACCTATTTTTAATTATGTCAATTTGTGTTTTATTTTATTGTTTTTATTACAAGTAATGAAAACTCAACTTACAGTCTTAAATTCATTGATTTGCTTCAGATATTTCCATGTTTGTTACATACCATCGCATCAGATCGTGGTGTTTACACTCATTTTTATTTCAATATATGGTTTTTAAAACCAAACCCAGAACTATTGTATTTAAAAACTGGTGCATACTTCTAACTTCCATTAGACAAATCGTTCTCCATTGATTTGTTAGTGGTCGTAAATACCAACTTCTTGAATTTTCTGGGGTGTATGTCCAAGCTAACTTTTAAAATAAGGCTTTGACATAAATAGCAATAATATATTATGAAACACCATCGTATTTTACGTATTTCTTGTATAGAACACAATTTTACAACTTTTAAAGTTAAAAAGATATAAGCCAAAAACGAAATAATTTTTTGTTTTTCGTTGATTACCAAAAGTGCTATTTTGGTGTTTACGACCTTTGTTGTCGGAAGCATCGAAATGTGCAACAGCTGTTTTTTTTCTGCGAACCGTTTTATGGTTAGGTTATGTTATGTGCATTGTGCAAGGAGCTGGGAAGTAGAGATACAATTTTATATATTTTTTGTGAAATCGTGTTTTGCGTTAGTTATGCAAGCTCTGCAAGCATTAAATGCTATTGAACGAGCAGAACATGTTCCACCTCCACGTCGTCGAAAGATTTACCACGAGAGAAGTGATTCGTTTTCTTTGCCCGATGTAGAGTTTAAAGGTCGATACCATCATCATCATCATCTTCATCAGCCTTTAAATGTTCCCACTGCTGGGACACAGGCCTCCTCTCTGAGAGAGGGAGTGGGCCATAATCTACCACGCGGGCTCAGTGCGGGTTGGTGGATGTCACATGTCTTCGAATTTTTGGTTCTAGGACATTCGAATCCGGTTTCCTCCCGATGTTTTAATTCACCGTTTTGAGAGCAGTGGTGATGAAATAAATTACACAAGTAATGCTCCTGGCCGGATTCGAACCCGCGACCTACAACTCGTAAGTCGGGGCCCATACCACTGGGCCACTCCCGCCCTGCCTGCAGGTCGATACCGTTTCAATGACTTGCAACTTGACTCAAGAGGTTGTGGAACGTGTTGGGGTCGTCGTGAAGTAAGTAAGCACGTTTACATGTATTTATATTTATGGTTTTCCATTTTGATTTCCACCTCTAGAGCCTCAGCGGCACAGTGCCACCAAACTCCGACCGATTTAAAACTGTTTTTTTAGTAAAAATAAGTCTTAAAATCGTTTCTAAAAGAATATTCTAGGTAATATAGAGCGGTCCTAAACAGGTTAAACACGTGAACGAATAACGAAACACATAAGAGGACAAGCTCTCCAAATGTCACAAGTGACGTCAGACTTTTTTTTGCGTTTTTTGGCCTTAGACACCAGTTGTTTTGGCATATATTCTATGGATTCATCAGGACGACAACTTAACCACGTTAAAACGTCTTGTAGCGACAACATAGCTATGACGGGTTTATTGAACGTTTATGAATAGAGAATTTTATAATAGGTTTATTAGTTCTATTGAGCATTTTAACTATTGAGTGTTATAAACCTATTTTAGGGGATTTTTATGAATAAGGCTGCTGGGATATAATTATATTGAGATTAATAAGTAACATACACAAACAATAAAAATAACTTTGTTTTTCATAGTGTTTGTATGAATGGCAAAGTTATATTTGCGGTTTTTGAAAATGTACTAAGTATATCTCAAAAACTGCTAACTGCTGCTAGCTTTATTTTTTTGTGAAAATCCTAATGCGGTTCACATAATACATCTACCTACCAAGTTTCAACAGGATAGCTCTTAAACTTTCGACGAAAAGTGGCTGTGACATACGGACGGACAGACAGACAGACATGACGAATCTATAAGGATTCCGTTTCTGCCATTTGGCTACGGAACCCTAAAAACAGTTAAATTAATCAACAACTAAGATTAACATGTACGTCACAGCGACCATTTTATGGAAAACAATATAGTTCGCGGAGTGTGCGTGGGTCGGTATTTAGGCGATCTCTCTCTAGTAACTGGCGATGCAATAATTAATATTAACACCCTTTATCTTTTAATGAAAATTGATTATAGATTAAGAGAGTTCATAATGCCAGCGGCTCCGCCCGCTAAAATAAACGAAAATGATGCCACGGGAACGTAAAACGGTCCCATGTGTTATCCATTCAGGTTATCAACTATCGGTGTACCAAACATCCAAATCCATTCTGTGTTTTTTGCGTGACAGAGAAACATCCATCCAACCAAACAAACTTTCACGTTTATAATATTAGTAGGATCTAGAATAAGTAGACCTAGGAGAAGTAGGATAGTAGATAGTAGGATTGAACCTATTCATCATCTTCAGCCTATAATGTTCCCACTGCTGGGACACAGCGTCGCTGCGCGTGCAAAAGTCGCTATGTGATTTTTTGTGATTTTCGGTTTTTTATGCAGTTTTAATTGATATTTCAATGCGCACATACTGTAAAAACAGCCATGTGATAGATGCAATATTTAAGGAGTTACGGCTAGTTACGGAATGTCGCTATGTGACATTCATACATTGAAAGTTCCCTTTAGACACGCTAAGTGTTATAATTCACATAGCTAAAATAAGTTTATTAAAGAGAAAGCAAAAATTGTGCCCGATATGTGCTTCACTGCACATAGCTAGTATTTTGTACAGTTTTTTGGTCAAGTTCATACTCGCTCGATCACGAAACGCACAGCTTGAGCGTCACATAGATAGTTTAGTCGATGTAATTACTCATTACAATTCTATTAGCGAAAAAGTGAAAAATCTTGTTTGCTAGCGAGTCTCTTCAATTCCGTCATCCAAGAAAGTATAACGCCCGAGGCCTGTAGCAAAGGCGGTGTTTCTATTCATCAAAAACGTGACACCCTACTGACTATAGACCCATCTTATTTCTGAGTATACAATACAAATAACACGCATACAATACGCTGTTCTCGAACCTCTCTCTCACCAGGAGACTTGACGATTTCCAACCAACAAAACAAGCCGGTTTTCCGTGGACCACAACCATACTGTTCAACAAGTTGTACAGAAGACCGAGGAGTACAACCAGCCGCTGTATATGGCATTTGTTGATTACGAGAAAGCCTTCGGGTCAATCAGAATATGGAAAGTTGTGGCCTCTCTGCAACGATGTTGAATTAACCTGCGCCAAATCGCAGTGTGAGATGTCTGTATGACGCTGCCACGATGACTGTCCACATACAGAATCAGAAAACCAGCTCCATCCAACTGCTCAGAGGGGTGAGACAGGGGGGTGTGATATCCCCAAAACTGTTCACTAATGCATTGAAGGATGTTTTCAAGACACTGGACTGGACTGGACAGGGTGTCATCGTGAACGGCGACACATCTCACACCTTCAGGACAGATGCTGCAGACGGGTCCAGTTAGGTTGGGCAGCATTTGGAAAACTTCGTTAAGTCTTTTTGTCTCCCATCCCGCAATGCTTGAAGACTAAGGTCTTCAACCAGTACGTCCTGCCCTTTACATAAGGTGCCGAAACGTGGACACTGGCAATCGGCCTGTCCACAAATTCAAGGCTACTCAGTGCTCTATAAAGCGAGTTATGCTTGGAGTTTCTTTGAAGGATAAAATCAGGGATCTTATCCTTCAAAGAAACTCCAAGAAAATATCCAAAAAAGAACCGGTGTAACCAACATAGCTTGCAGAGAAAGCAAATAGACAGTGACAGTGGCAGTGGGCTGACCTTATGTGTCAAAAGACCGGTGGCCGGTGGAGCAGACGAGTCCCGAAGCAGACACCGCATATCGGTTCAATAAGGTGATAATGTCGTTTGAATACTTTTTTTTTTTATTTTGTTTCTTTTAATTATTTCTATCTGAAAAATAGCTATGTGTCAGCTTAAAGTCTGTTTCTATAATATTCCATAGAATTATAAAGTAGTTATGTGTTCTAAAATGCACATAGCTTGTACTCAAATAAAAAACGCTATGTGTCAAATTTGCCTTTTGTGTTTATTTTTGGCCTTATTAATAATCTTATCTATCCAAAAGTAATATAAAACTACATATATTTGTTAAATGCATTAAAGAAAAAATAATTATTTGAATACTCCGGCTATTTTCCGAGAAAATCAGTTTTTTGCGTCTCCTGTAAAGTGAGTAAAAAACACATAGCGATTATTGAAAGCGCAGCGACGACAGGCCTCCTCTCTGTGAGAGGGAGTGGGCCATAATCCACCACGCGGGCCCAGTGCGGGTTGGTAGATGTAACATGTCTTCGAATTTTTGGTTCTAGGACATGCCGGTTTCCTCACGATGTTTTCCTTCACCGTTATGAACCTATTGAGTGCTATTAATTAATCTCGTGTCTCTACGAACGATTAGGCAACATCTCACCAGTAAAGTTCCGTTGTAATAGGGGACAAGCCTATTGCTACTCGGAAATTCCTGATGAAACAACCCAATAATACTTTGTCCGACTTGGGAATTCAACTAGGGACCTTTATGCTCAGCGTCGGCAGTCACTATACGACCACTACACCAACGAGGCACTGGGGTACCAACAGTACTTTCACATTGTCTTATGTCTGGGACTGTAGCACCATACAATCGTTGATCTAAGCATAGATGCCCTACAATAAATCGTCGCTCAAACGGGAATACCTCATTTTATGCCCTTTGATAATTCAAAAATGCTTCTAATTATTCTACATGAAATAAATACTGTGATTTTGATTTTCAGTAGTAATTTCTAGCTAGTATTTTATTCAAATCTGGAAAGGAATTGGTGACAAAGAATTTGAAATTATCCATGTAGGATAGGTTGTCTAAGATTGCAACATTACTAAGCCTTTGGCAAAACTTCTGATGATAAAACCAATAAAATTATTGTTTTATTGCATTGGCATTCATTTCAAATAACAACAGCGCCAAGATTTGTGGCGCGTTCTAAAGTAAACATGACCTTCCCATACCAGGGATTGATTGATGTCGATATTAAAATTACGTACTTACCTACATACCTATTTTGGAGCATGTGGCTCGTATCAAAGAACCAGTTTGAATTAGGAATTTTGGTGAATTTTATAAATATGCGTTTCAAAAAAATTGGTTTATCATCAACTACGAATTTTGACCTAATCCTGAGTATAAACACGAGTAAAGACAATAATACAGTCAAAAACATGGTAAGTACAGTAAGCCAAAAATCAATGGTAACACCATGATCATCCACAGGCCTTATGTACCAGGGCGTTTGAATGTAACAAGAGGTCGTCTCTTACTGGTCGTAATGTCACCACAGTATTGCGGCCTACCGTACTACAATCTTGAATCTGTCTGTCAACGTGTTGATGACCGCATTTCTCCTGGGAATGGTTCGAACAACGCTATGGAAAAGACCAAATAATTTAGGCTTTTTGAGGCATATAACGCGTTTCGTGTTTGTTTAGACTTCAGAAATAAGTAGGAGGGATTATGTGAGGCATCATCGTTGTCTGATTTTTAATCTAACCGCTGACGATAACTAATGAGCATTGGAGCAACCAAAGAACGCGAATGAAAATTGATTAGATTTCCTAACGGCTTGGTCAAGGGCAAGAAAGTAGTGTCGAAGGATCAAAATGCCATCCATCTTTAGTTAACAACATTTTCTGCATTTCATGTTGCTCTAGTAAAGTTGATTAATTGCTGCCTTTCACGTCGTTCTTGATTTATATGGAGTGTAATCTAAGCCAGGGTTTCTCAAAGTGGGGTACGCGAACCCCTAGGGGTTCGCCATTCGACGGCAGGGGGTTCGCGACAAGATTTAAGTAATGGTGTCCAAAATAACTCCTAAAATTGAATCTATTTGCGACAAGAAACAAGCACACCCATCACATTAACATCAAAAAGATTTTTCTTTTGGCACTTTATTTGTTACCCTTCAACAGTCAATTTTATTATTTTTTGGGGGGGGGGGGATTTAATTAGTTTGTTAGGGGTTCGCTGTCACCTGGAAATTTTAACAGGGGTTCGTGAAGCCGAAAGTTTGAGAAACCCTGATCTAAGCAATATACTGGGCCCGATATCAACGAGTGCCACTTCAGATACCAGGGCGTCATAGCATTGATTTAGGTGTTATCTCAAGCACGTATATACAATGGACTTTATTATATGGATTTTTGGAAGTAAATACTTGAATGACGTGTGTATTTGTTTGATTTGTCACTAATAAAGCAAATACTTTCATTCGGAAAATCGATACAGCGCTCTCCATGAATAATCTATAAAAATCGTTGAAGCCCGATATTGCACTAGGAAACGGCGCTTAAACCTCCATAAGCATTGGCCTAATCTTCCCAACTATTTCGGGGTCATCTAAAATGCCCACTTTATCCAAGTTGCTAATAAAAATGTTGCTAAAATTGTTCTAAATCAATAATTTTACTCTACTATTGCTTGAAAATGTTCAAGTAAGAGAATGATACCTCAGATTGGTGATACATCATTATTTTGGTAGTTTCGTCAAGATGCTGACCACCAGCTGAGCACCACAAAAGCTTTGCTATTTAATAATAAAATAATTACCACTCTGAAACATAACTCCGACGAACGTTTCTCCGATGAACGATTCATTTACAAGCGATTCGACGACAAAATATTTCACCGAAGAACGATTCGTCGACAAAGACATGGTTTGACATTATAATTCTACTAAATAATTATAATAATAATATAATATTACTCGTAGTAATTAAATCCGACATCACGGGCACCCCGAGGTTCGGTTAGTTAGGTTCCTTTAATCCCTGAATACAGAAATAGAAGCCCCGCTGCGCGGGGCTTCGTCTAAATGGCTTCATTTATACAATACTCCATGAAACACAATACTCATGACTTAATCGTTCTGTCGGCGAAACGTTCGTTGTGGAAAGGTTCTGTCGTCGAACCGTCCAGGAATGAATCGTTGGGTCGGCGAATCGTTCAGCGGAGAAACGTATGTCGGAGTTAGGTATGTTTCAGAATCAATAATTACATACTAAGTAGGTAGTATAACGGGACTTCCTTTTACTGCGCACTCGGTTATGCACAACAAGTGACGCTTCGTCAAAACTACTGCCGTTTGTCTGGGGTCTTTTCACACAGTTGTCCAGGTCATTTTCCTGCGCAGGCTGTAGAGCCTGAACACATTGAACTGAGACATTGAACGGAGGGAAACCCTACGGTTTCCCTCCGTTCAATACCGATATCTGTGGTTCCTCTTAGCATCCTCACGAGCACTACTTCATTAGGCTCTTGCATGATGCTTTGCTTACTGTCTTCAGGACAAGGTCTTCTAGACAGTGTATGAGAATCACCTTGCGATCTCCAACTGCGATACTGGGTAGTCATATCAGCTGCCCTTGAATTTGGACAGCTTGACCGAAGATAACCGTTTTCTCCGCAAGTATAGCACCTAGGGCTGTACCCTCTCGAAAGGTCGTGTAAAAAGATGGCACAACCTCCCTGCTACGCTGAGTTCGATGGTCTTGCCTCACTGCCTCCATTTCCAAAGCATGGGCCAAGGCGCCCTTCAAGGTCTCGTGATGCCCAGTGAGGTCTGTCCGGAGAGAAGCATACTCCTACGACTACCATCTCCCTGAACCATGCCGACAACCGTTAGTTCTATGCCTTTAAGTATGTATGTATGTGTCTGTCACCCACTTAAACAACCTCAAACCACTCAAACTTTTTAGATTCCTGAATTACAAACAAAAAATACCAAAAAATTGATTCAGCGGGATTTAGGCAGGTAGACCTTTATGTTTTAAACAATATCAAAAATACAACGCTCTTTAATTAAAATTAATAAACAAGCGTCGACGGCGGGCTTACTTCAAAATTAAATTTATAATTGTTTTACCCAGAAGCACCTTTTTTGTTAAAATCACAATACAGAATTAGGGTTTTTAAGTTGTGCTGAATTTCATCTCTTGCGCTGTACATGTTTTTATTTATTTTTTAAGCTTGGCCCGCTCTAGTAATTATTTCTCTATCGAGACGCGCTTTTGAAATGTTTTTTACATGTCACGTATACAAACAATGCTTAGTCTAAAATCCAGAGGGCCGAGACAAACTATCTGGCATTTCCTACCAATTGACAGGTCATCTCTGTCGATCAATGATGGAAAAAGACAAAAATATAATGAATGATACACAGAACAAGTTAATTCCGTGAGCTTTTCTGGAAGTTGTTGTAGGAACACGAAACATTATGAAATTGCAAAATCATAAACCCCATAAGTGCTTCCACCGTGGTTGCCACCCCATTGTGATATCTTTTATTCCACCATATCATGCTTGTTGAGGCAGGGTCGGACTAGGCCGGAGAGCCCCGTGTTATCACAGTGCAGAATTATTCAAAACTGCATTTAGGGATCGTACTCAGTATCAACCAAAAGGAAGGCCAAAGAAAAGATGGATGGATTGTCTAAGGAATGATATGAAAGAAAAAGGAGTAAATGATACTGTGACGTCTGATAGGGGAGAATGGAAGAAGAAAACGTGTTGCGCCGACCCCAAATAGAATGGGATAAGGGCAGGAAGAAGAAGAAGAAGAAGACTCAGTATCAACCATTTTTTTACTTTTGCTATTGCATTTCTCTCTAATTCTAATATACGAACTGTCTGATTTCTTTTTTTTTCCCATAGTTGAGAAAAGGCTAGGTAGAGGGTCTAAAAACACAATTTCAGCAATGTTGATAAAATAATTGCAATAAAATTGTTCTTAATAAATTATTCTACTCTATAGCTGGAGTAATAGAATATTCAATTTTTATCGTGCTAAAATCATCAAATGAGTTCTTCTCGCCAGGGAGGAACGAGAGGGGACTGTCAGGCTTGTCCTGACTAATATCGACGATGATCCTTCAATAGCCCTTTACGTTCCGTGTGTCGGAGCCCAGTTAACTTTGGGAACCACTGAATTCCATTGTCACAAGATACCCAAAAAATACCATTGTAGAAAAAAACTAAGAAATCGCCACGCTAAGTTTCTTTTCATAAACATTGGAATGGAAATCTTTCTTTAAAAACTTTAAATAATACCTGTGATAATACTTAAACATTTATTGTAAGTAATTGTCAGTGACTACTGTACCGTATTAAAAACTATGAACAAAATAAACAAACTTCAGGTTATTCTCAGAAAATATGCAAATAACATTCTAAGTTCTAGCTTAAAATGACATTACTTAGAAGTCGTGGAGTTACTTCGTTATTTTAAAGATAGTTTTACCAAAGTAGGTAATATTTTTTTTATACAAGAATTTTTTTTTATATGTTTTTTATTATATTTTTTATTTGTTTTTGCATTGAGAGATGTTATGCTTTTTGGTCCGTGATATTTATTTTCACAAATCCGTGGGTTACTTTCTGATTGAACTTAGTATTTTTATTGTTCTACTTATTTTAATTACGCTAGTAAATTACTCAAAAAAAAACGGCCAAGTGCGAGTTGGACTCGCGTGAAGGGGGTTCCGTGCGATTTATTTTAACCGCAAATAATAGATGAATTGAAATTTACGAATAATTGAAGATTGGTACGCACAATATTGAGTGATTTATAATGTTATTTTAATATCATGGACTTCTTATAGGTTTTCCTATAATCTATAAGTAGAAAACTAATTTCTGTATTGTTTTCAAAATTTTAGGTTCAGTAGTTTCGGAGATAAGGGGGGGATGGTCAAATTTCGTCTATTTTCTTGAATAACTTGGAAACTATTTATTATAAAATTACAAGAAAATACACTTAAGATTTTCTCAACAAGATGTTTCATTTGATATGTCACACGATGCAGTTTTCAAATATATTTTTTTAAATTTTCCCCTTCCCCCAAAAATTACCTCCTATTTACAGATTTCATCTATTCACGTCACACCTCTGTGCTTGGGTCACAAGAATTGATATGTGTACCAAATTTCAACTTAATCGGTCTAGTAGATTCGGAGATAATTGACTGTAAGCGACAGACCGACGGACACACGAGTGATCCTATAAGGGTTCCGTTTTTGTATTCGGACGTACGGAACCCTAAAAATAGACACAAACTTTGTAGTATTTAAAAAGCACATCATATTCATAATTAAGGATCATCATCAGCTATTTTATAAATGCTTATTTTTCCATGTTGTAAAATCATCTTATAGTCCTCTTACCTTGAGTACCTATAGTACTAGTATACTGTGCCTTGAGTGGAGTGAAAGGACAGTGTCAGGCTCATACTGACTAAAATCCACAATGTTCCTTCAATTACCCTTTACGTTACAGGGCCACGGTTACCTGTTTCGAGAGTACCGCGCCAGTTTTTGGGTATAACGACATGGATTTTTTCCATTAATGTAGCATTTTTCTTTGGAATACATAAACGCACCACTATTGTTGATAAAAATAAACTGGTAACACTTTAATTACCATTTAACTTACTATTGAAAATTTTTATTATATCTCAAGCATATTATTTTATAGTTTGTCAAAAGGATTAATTTTTTACAATTAATTTTAGGTACGATAAAATCAATTCAAACCTAATTGATTTTGTACTCAAGTTACTAAGTCATCATAAACTTACCTTCCCTCCATAAACGTATCCCAGTTCCAAAGCGACCAGCTGAGCCACCTCTTCACCACCATCCACTTCCACGGTCCACTCGTTCACAAACTCCTTCGCATGCTCCATCCCGTTATGCACTCCTTGGTACCCATAATGTCCTGGTACCCAAAATCTGGGTTCATTAGGATACCATGACAAAACCGAAGTAAACAAACTGGCAATTATGAGAGTAAAGAGCGTCATTTAAACGTTGTTATGGTATGTTTTATTTGTATGGGTAGGGAGTTCGAGCGAGGTCGGTGTCCAAACAAACACTAACGGCCGGCAGACAACAAGAGAGGAAAAGTGTGATTTTTCCCAAGCGGCGCGGCCGGTATACTCGACTGTCGGAGCTAGCTGCGTAGCGCACCGCGTAGCGGTCATGTCGCGATTTTCTGCTTTCTTTTTTTGTTTTGTACGAGTAAGATATTTTCTGTCATTTCGTTTTTGTAACTTGATTTATTTTTTTTATACTTTTATTGCGAATGTTTTATGTGTATTTAAATTAAAACGTTAAAAATAGATCTTATTTCTTTAAAAAAAAAGATAAATACAGCGCAATTTTAGGACTATAGAATTTAAAATTTACTTGTAGTTAACAAAGAATAATTGAATGAAAATATTGGGGCTTATCGCTTATATTCTACAAGTATCGTACAAGGTACGCGTCATAGAATTGAAAAATAGATTTAAAAAATCTAAAAACCCACGTTTTTAAATGTCCTAAAAAGAAGAAAATAACCCTACGGGGCTGAGAGAGGGGCCACTCAAAACGTGGGGGCGTATATTATATAAGGGACTAGCTTCTTCCCGCGACTTCGTACACGGATCCTGTTGCTTATGCCAGCGACAGCGCGGTCGTCAAAATCGAAGATCTGAAACGTCTGATGTCAAATTCAAAGAGCCCGGGGACGGGAAAACCACTGGATGCGGGAGACGATTCGAAACTTCCATGACTCCCACCCAGGGCAGAGCGGGAGGGACTTTCAGATTCGTACTGACTAAAATCCACGCACGGTTCCTTCAATAGCCCTTTACGTTCCGGGGTCACGGTAAATCGTAAGTCCCACGACCGCGGTAGGTTTTTGCCCTCTAAAGGGGGGCCCCGTCATAAAGCTGACACTCTTGAGGCGCGCGTGGAACACAACGCGCCGTCGACCCGGGCATGGTCCAAGGTTGGACAGCGAGTCACCCATTACTCGCCGCCCACATGCCCGAGCCTACGGTGGCTGGAGATCGTCTGCCGACGTCCGTCACCGTAGGCGTCTACCACTGCAGCTGGGGTGGAGGGAGGACGCTGACCTCTCCCTCACGCGGTGCGCCTCGTCCTTCCATAGCATGACTGCTTCGCAGAAGGAGGCGACCGCTTCCCACTCCGTCTCGCCCCGCAGCATGACCTCGACCAATGCCGGGCGCGAGAGGTCTCCGCCTATCGCCGCCGTGAGGACACGGCGGTGCTCTGCTAACAGCGGGGCTGTCCTGCACCGTATGCTCCACCGTGTCCTCCGGGCGATCCTCGCAGTGGCGACACCCAGGCGTTTCTTCGTCGTATGGTTGTATTGAATTTATGCAGTTCTAGTACATTTTTTGGGTATTCAGTATTCACCGAAATACTTTTTTAGCATTGAAGACCGGTGGGCGCTGGGCGGCATGAACATTCTTCATGTTTTCCTAGTACTTTTTGTTCAGGATCCCTTATTCAATTTCGGCACCAACACCTTCTACGTGCTATTATGCACGTCTCACGGAAACAGGATAAAAATTTGATCGTCTTGGTGGCGGCATGGCATTGATAATTATGATAATATCGGCACAATAAGCTTAGAAATTCAATACAAACACATCGACCGGTCAATTGATGTTTTGATTGATACATTTTTCATTTTGCTGTCATTCCATGTCAGTTGCGTTTTATTATAGCACATTTTATGTCACGTCCGACGGAAACGGGAAAAAACAAAAAAAACCGTAAAAAGTATCCTATATGTTTCTCCTGGTTCTAAGCTACCTCCCCACCAATTTTCAGCCAAATCGGTTTAGCCGTTCTTGAGTTATAAATAGTGTAACTAACACGACTTTCTTTTATATATATAGATTATTTATGGGATATATTTACATGACGTGAGATCGTAGGTGTAACTTGCAAAGATACGCCCCCACGTTTTGAGTGGCCCCTCTCTCAGCCCCGTAGGGTTATTTTCTTCTTTTTAGGACATTTAAAAACGTGGGTTTTTAGATTTTTTAAATCTATTAATTATTTTATTATTTTTATCATTGTTGATCGGGTTTGAAGCTACCCTGAAAATTTCAGCCTGCTAGCTTATCGGGAAGTGCCTCAAAGCCTGTCCGCCATCTTGGATGTCCGCCATATTGGATTAATAGCCTAGCCTAGCATAAGCCACATGACTATTTTTTCGTATTCCTGACAGCAAACCCTTTCATTTGATACCCATATCACGGGGGTGGATTTCAAACAGCCAGTCTACCATCTTGGACGTCCGCCATATTGGATTTAAGTCCCGTGACTATTTTTTTCGTATTCCTGACAGCAAACCCTTTCATTTGATACCCATATCATGGGGGTGGGTTTCAAACAGCCAGTCCGCCATCTTGGGGAGGCCGCCATATTGGATTTATTATGACGTTTCTTAGCTAGTCATGTATTGTCATCAGAAATCAAAGCGTGTACAAAATTTCAGCCTGCTAGCTTATCGGGAAGTGCCTCAAAATTGAGTTGCAAAAGTCCAACCGGAACGACAAACAAACAAACAAACAAACAAACAAACAAACAAGAAAAGTGAGTGTATAAAAACGTGGGAAAAATAAACCGAATATTTTCATCAGTCGGGTATACCCATTTCAGTCATTACTCGGTGGCCGCTGAACAAACAGGGAGATAACCGACATCGCGCTATATTTGAACTAACTCTAACTGACGCCGCTATTTATTTCATTAAATAGAGTATCGAGCTTTAAATCAATATTGTTTTAAAATAACAGTATTTTTAAGCTATTGCATAGCTTTTATCGCAGGCTCTGAGCTCGGCGCGCGCGATAAACGTAACGAGAAATCCTAAGGAAATTTCCTGACCACATCTGACAGCACGCATCGTCTAACGTCGTTTCAATTCGGGAGACTTCGGCAATCATAAAGGTACGGACAGACGTACTCATAAAGGTACGGACAGACGTACTCATAAAGGTACGGACAGACGTGCTCATTACTAGCACGAAAGCATGCATTTATTGAGCAAGGGGCAATTTTATTGAGGGAGAGGGAGAGGGAGAGGGAGGAGGAGGAGGAGGAGAACGTTTCTTGACGTTTCACTTGATTGACGTGGCTGACCATAGCCTAATTAGTACAGTTATAAATAGGTATAATAAATAAATAATTATAATTGCACAAGTTGATAAAAAATGCTATGCAATAGCTTTACCGTGGCAGTACCGAGTGCCACACGTTTTTTTTTAAGATTTAGATCAAAATATGTGGCTAAACTGAATCTTTAAATTCTCATCATCATCGCGGTTCGAACGTAAAGGGATTGAAGGACACCGTGGATATTAGTCAGTACAAGTCTGACAGTCCCTCCCGTCCTGCTTTGGGTGGGAGGACTCATTTGATAAAAATGCACGATAATAAAACCAACATCACAATGTGCATTGCAATAAAAATCGAATGGAATTTCTATTCTATTGGTCAAGCAATAGACTAGGTAGATACAGTGCCGGTTTTAGCACTGCCAGCGCCCTGGGCGAGATTTCTACGGCGCCCCCTAACTGCAATTCAATCCCATAAGAAATAAGGAAAAGGCTATAATTAAATTATCATTTATTGAAACTAGTTTTACTTTTCTAACTTTCGAGGTCGAGGTTATCAGCAATTTCATTGTTGGCAACAACATAAAGTGTATGGCAACACTGCCAGCCTTCTTCCTGTTCACCGCTCGCACCCGAGGGCGCGGTCACGTATTCTTTAGCTCTCCACTACAAAAAGTTTCTAAGCATTTAATTGTTTAAGTAATAAAAGTTTATGTGATGTGTAAACATACAAACATTGTGGCTGGAATAATAAACCTATAAGTGAATCTTCAAAAGGCGTTTTCTTCAATATAGCCACAAAAATATCTCCCTGGCGAGGCTGGTGCCCGCCATTTTGGTCCTTCATACGCCGGATGCCTGCGTGCCTGCATTCAAGAAACGACTGCTCTAGTGAAACTAGCGATACTTATTTAAAAGCAGTCAAGGATACAGAAGGCACCAGGAATCAGAACCTGTGGAAGCTAGAATCGTGTCCCTGCAAGAAAAATTAGTTCTCAAGTTCTACGTGTGTGTGTGTATGCGCGTCGCGAGCTAAACGCGCCCGATAATACACCACAAACACAGATAAAGCTACGAGATCTTCGTCGCGCCGTTTGGGAGCCGAGTCACAGCCGAGTGCAGCCGACGATCGACGATCGTGAGACGAGTGTAGCCGAGACAAGCCGACTTCACCCGAGCGCCGCCATAGCCAGCAGCGTTTGCGTCGCATCGCGCACTTCATCTCTGCGCTCATTGAACGTCGAGTGAAATCGCCATTTTGTGTAAATTCAATCCACGTTGTGTTTCCTTTGTGTCGTGCAATTTTTTAGTTCACAATGTCAACCGACTTGGGATATCTTGTTGCTAATCGAGGCTATACAAAGGCGTCAATAACGCGCCTCAAAAATAGCCTACAAGGTAAAATTCAATCTATACCTATTGAAAATCTAAAAGCTAAAAGGTCCCGTTTGGAGGAGGTCTTCCGTGAATACAATAGATTGTGTGTAACGATTTTATCGATTGATGAGAAAGATTCCGAGGATTTTGGGCAGATAGAGGAACTTTACATTGATCTCATAGCCCAAATTAATACAGTTCTCGGAAATACTACTCCCTCCTCAGAAATCTCGGAAACTTCCCTGTCAAATCATAGTAATTCGCGAATAAAACTGCCTAATATTAATATTCCCACTTTTACGGGAAAGTACACAGAATACTATGAGTTTATTAACATTTTTAACGCTATGATTGATAAAGATCAATCCATGTCGTCTGTTGAAAAACTATATTATTTAAAAAGTTTCCTTCGTGGGGAGCCCCTTGCACTGATCAACAATTTGCCCCTTCAGGGACATAGTTACGCGGAAGCTCTGAAACTACTAAAGGAAAGATATGACAACGACACATCAGTGATTCAGGAACATATTTACACAATTATGGATATTCCACCAATTAAGTCGACACCTGCCAATTTAAGAAGCATTGTTTCAGATGTCAAACAGCATATTGCGGCTCTTAAAAACTTGAAGGAACCGGTTGAGGGCTGGGACAACATACTAATATGTATTATTTCCCGCAAGCTGGACCCTGCTACCTCCCAAGCGTTTACATTGGAGCGGGACCCTACGGTAAAACCAACTATAAAGGAATTGCTAGACTACCTAGCACGTCGTGCTCTGGCCCTGGAGGCCGGTAATTCTTCAAGGAAGCCGCAGGTACCAGCAATCAAGGCGGCCAGCCACGTAGCTACAGCACTGACAGCTCCAGCATGCCCTTACTGTAAGTCATCTGAACATAAACTTTTTAAGTGTGAAGCCTTTGCGCTTGCTGCTCCTGGACAACGGGTTGAATTTGGAAAACATAATAATTTATGCAAAATTTGTTTAGGACAGCACAAACAACGCAAATGCAAATTTCATTTTAAGTGTGCAGAATGTAAACAGGGGCACAACACCCTATTGCATGGTATTGATGCACAGCAAGCTTCAACAAGTGTGGCACTTAAAAGTACCTGCAACACAATGACCCCAGTGCTACTGCCTACTGCACAAGTTAAGTTAATTACTCAGTCAGGCAGCATTGTTTACGCAAGAGCTTTGCTTGACAGTGGGTCACAGGTTTCTTTTATCACTCAGCGCATGCTTGATTCATTAGGCTTGATCCCTGAGCACACTAACTCCAACATTGTTGGCATTACTAACATAGCCAGAACAGTTGACAAATGTATAAATCTTGAGGTTCATTCCACCATTTATCCATTCAAAATAAATGTCAATTGTCATGTGGTAAAATCAATCACAACCAAATTGCCTCAAATGCATCTTGATGTGTCATCCATTACATTCCCTGCGAATTGCAAGCTAGCTGACACAAACTTTAACGTGCCTGGTGATGTGAACTTGTTGCTTGGAGCTGACATCTTCTTTCAGATTCTGTTGCCGCCGCTTGAGAGGACTCCTCCAGGCAGCCAAGCCAGTTCTGCAAGCGTCACTTCACAACAGCAGCCATCAGTAGTTCACACAGCACTCGGGCACATTGTCGCTGGGCACACTAATATTCCACATAAGGAAAATCAGGTTGTATCTTTGCATTGTAATAAATGTAGTAGCAGTTTAAATGACACTTTGCAGGCTTTTTGGGACACTGAAAAAGTGCCTGAAATTTTCCCAGAGCAATTACCTGAACATGATTATTGCGAAAAGTTCTTCAAGGAAACTACTATTCTTGAAAACAATAAGTTTCAAGTTTCAATGCCCATTAAGATTCCATTAGAACAAGTAAACTCAGAACTGGGACAATCATTTCACATTGCATTTAAAAGATTTATCAATTTAGAGAAAAGATTGCTTAAAGATAAAAATCTTTTTCTTGAATATAAAAAGTTCATTGATCAATACATTGAATTAAACCATGGTGCGTTTTATGACATACGTGGATACAATATGTCTACAGATCCTGTCTATTTTCTTCCTCACCATGCTGTTATCAAAGAGTCCAGTCGCACTACAAAGTTAAGAACAGTGTTTGACGGCTCCATGGCTACTAATAAAAAGGTTTCATTAAATGATCTTCTACTCAATGGTCCAGTAGTGCAGAAAGATCTTTTCGAAGTTCTTATCGCATTTAGATTAAATAAATTCTTTTTTATTAGCGACATTCGTATGATGTTTAGATGCATTAATTTAGATCCTAATCAATGTTCACTGCAAAATATACTATGGCGTGAGTCACCTGACGCAGATATTCAGTGCATACAGTTGAAGACTGTCACTTATGGTCTCAAACCATCATCATATCTTGCTACTCGCTGCCTCATTGAACTTGCAAATAGGTATGAAAGTCAATTTCCATTAGCATCTAAGATACTAAAAAACAATACATATGTGGATGATATCTTATCGAATAGTCAAACCTGTACTGAATTAGTAAAAATGCAGTCTGAGTTAATTCAGCTTCTTGCTCTGGGGGGATTCCAGCTACACAAGTGGGCGTCTAACTGTGATTCAGTCCTTGAAAATGTTCCTAGAGAAACTCATCATTTTGGTGACTTGGAAATAGAGCGGCATGACATGTCTGTAAAAACCTTAGGTATCAATTTTAATGTCAATGATGACATGTTCAAGGCCAGTTGTCCCAAACCATACGACAGTACATGTGACACTAAGCGTGAAATATTAAGTTACATCAGTTCATTCTTCGACCCACTTGGGTTAGTAGGACCTATATTAACTCGTGCTAAAGTTATCATGCAAGCTTTGTGTGTCAGTCAAACAGGCTGGGACACAAGTCCACCTGAAGATATCAGGAAAATGTGGAATGACTTTGTTAAAGATTTATCTAATATGGGGACAATTAATATTCCTCGCTGTGTCAAACCACCTGATACTGTTTGTATCCAGCTGGTAGGATTCGCTGATGCCTCCAAGGTGGCGTATGGTTGTTGTTTATACCTACGTTGTATTGACGAACAAGGTAATTGTCATGTTCAGCTACTGGCTTCCAAATCTAGGATAAATCCCATTAGGAAAAAGTTAACAATTCCTAGGCTTGAACTCAATGCTGCACTGCTGCTTGCTGAATTGGCTGCAAAGGTACTACTCACACTTTCGATAAACTTACATATCACTGACACTCACCTATTTTCTGACTCTCAAATTGTCCTAGCATGGTTAAAAATCGGACCAACAAAGCTACAGGCTTATGTTGCAAATAGGGTAAGAGTAATTTCAGAGCTTTCGCGTGACTGTCACTGGCAATATGTTGATACTTTAGACAATCCTGCTGATTGTCTCAGTAGAGGGTTAAAGCCTCATGAACTCAATAATCATAAGTTATGGTGGCATGGACCAGCATTCTTGCATAATATAGAATATCAATTTCAGTCAATTGTTCATGAATCTCCTTTAGAGCTACCTGAATTAAAACCTGAAAAAAACACAAAGGTTGTATGTACCACATTAAATACTGATAGTTCTAATATCTTTGAAATGTTAAAGAAATATTCAAATATCAATAAAATGACTCATATACTTTCTTATGTAATTAGATTTTGTAATAATGTTAAAAGTAACAGTACAAAACAAAAGGGTGTTTTAACAACTTTAGAATTAAGAAAGTCATTATTATTAATTATAAAATACGAACAATGTCAGTATTATGTAAACGAGATTAAGTGTTTGTCATCAAACAATCAAGTCTCAGGGAATTTAAGGCCACTAAATCCTTTTCTAGATAGCTCGGGCATTCTAAGGGTAGGCGGTCGTCTGCAGAATGCGCCCATATCATATGATAAACGACATCCTATCATTTTGCCTAAGGAATCTGTTATCACAAGCTTGATTGTGAGGGATGAACACTTAAAAATGCTCCATGCAGGGCAAAAGTTGGTATTAAGTTCTATCAGACAACGATTTTGGATTGTCGATGGACTGCGAACTGTAAAAAAAGTAATATATAAATGTATAACCTGTTTCAGACTGAAAGCGGTAGCGGCATCTCAGCTGATGGGTTCCTTGCCTGCAGAGCGGGTCACCGCATGTCGCCCGTTCCAGAAGGTCGGAGTGGACTTCGCTGGGCCGGTATCCGTCAAAAATAGTCGTATCAGAAAACCAGTCATCAGTAAAGGTTACATCGTTTTATTTGTATGCTTTGTAACAAAGGCGATTCATATTGAATTAGTATCTGATTTAACGACAGATGCATTTCTCGCAGCTTTCAAGCGATTCATTGCTCGACGTAACCTGCCCAGCGACGTTTTCTGTGACAATGGCTCAACTTTTAAAGGGGCAAGGAACCAATTAGATGAAATGTATCGCTTGCACGCTTCTCAAAGTCACCAAACTCTTGTAAGCTCATATGCTGCAGAACGCGGTATCAATTTCCATTTTATACCTAGCTATAGTCCAATATTTGGCGGACTTTGGGAAAGTGGCGTCAAAAGTGCAAAACACCACTTGAAACGTGTCGTAGGTAAAGCCTTACTCACTTATGAACAATTGAATAGTGTATTAGTAGAGATTGAAGGTGTACTTAACTCCCGTCCATTAACCGCTCTTACAGCAGATCCTAATGATTATTCTTTTTTATCACCTGGACATTTTTTAACAGGCGAAACTCTTAATTGTATTCCTGAACAAAATTTGAGCGATACTAATGTTAATTTATTAAAATTTTGGTCTGTAATCACTAATATGAAACAAACTTTCTGGAAAAATTGGAGCAAGCATTATTTGACTCTGCTTCAAAGCCGCCCTAAGTGGCGCGATAATGTTCCTAATATTTCAATAGGTAGTTTAGTTATATTACGTAATGACAACACCTCACCTTTGCAATGGCCCATGGCTCGTATCACTAATGTTTTTCCAGGAAAAGACGGCAAGGTTCGTGCCATAGAAGTAAAAACTGCTAATGGATATACGCACAACAGGTCCATTACAAAGGTCTGTGTGTTACCTATAGAGGTCTAAGTTTTTTTTATTAGATATAAGAATTTAAGTGTTACTTATGTCTTTAATTAAGTATATTACTATGTATGTACTCGCACAAATAATATGCGAGTCAAATTTCAACTTCTTTATTATAAAATCAATATTGATTGATTTGTAATGTTGTTTAGTATTAGTTAACTTACTTTTCATTAACTTAATGTAGTCCTACTGCCGTAGGCCCCCCCCAACTTATGTTGGCAACAACATAAAGTGTATGGCAACACTGCCAGCCTTCTTCCTGTTCACCGCTCGCACCCGAGGGCGCGGTCACGTATTCTTTAGCTCTCCACTACAAAAAGTTTCTAAGCATATAATTGTTTAAGTATTAAAAGTTTATGTGATGTGTAAACATACAAACATTGTGGCTGAAACAATAAACCTATAAGTGAATCTTCAAAAGGCGTTTCCTTCAGATACAGCCACAAAAATATCTCCCTGGCGAGGCTGGTGCCCGCCATCATTTCGATTGACAATGTTGCCAAGTTTGTCAAAATTCAACCAGTTTTTATTTAGAGATTGATAATGTTTTTCTCTATGGTCCAGGATTTTCGGTAACGGAAACTGCTATGCATGCAGTGCAGTGCTCCGAATTTGACACTGAGTTCCATTCTAATCTTCGCTAAAGGGCATTTACGGGAATTGAGTACACCTGTGCCGCCCTTTTATATCCGGCGCCCTGGGCGGCCGCCTAACCGCGCCTTACCCTAACGCCGTTACTGACTAGATAGGTAATTGATATTTTGATAAGACAAAGGAGATGTTTTTTTCCCTACAATAATGGCCCAACCGTGTACCTCAAGGACAAAAGTACGAAATTATAGGAAAAAAATCGTAGATTTTGAATAAAAATATGTTGAATTTATTCGCGCATTTGTACCACCAGAAATCGTCGATCAAAGATGTTAAAACTTGCAACCCAAGAATTTCAATCTGGCAATGTCATGATTTACGTCTCCGATGATGCGTTTCGTTACTTCATTTTATAAACGTGTGAAAATCCAAAAATGTACTTTATAGAATTTATTTATGTATTACAGATAAGTTTTTTATTTCTAGTACACATTTTTGTGAATAATCAAGGGAACAAGAATTAAAAAAATACATTCATTTCACATTTCGTATTATTTTTTGCGTTTGGTTATCTACCGGCCAAAAGGCCAGGGCTCCCGACCTCGACCGATAGATTTTTCTTTTGTTGTTGTTATCCATTTGTCATATTACTGTCAAATATTGAAACACCGATGTCATATTTTGATATTTTGACGTGATTTTGACAGATGAAACAGATTGACAGCCGTAAATGCTGTCCTAAACGTTTCTTTGAACGCAGTTACGTTGCGAGGTAGTGTTTTTTCATAAACTTTTATTTCTTTTTCTATCTAGTATTGAAGGATTTCTCTAGGACCGCTCTATATCACCTAGAATATTCTTTCAGAAACGATTTTAAGACTTATTTTTACTAAAAATACAGTTTTAAATCTTTCGGGGTTTGGTGGTACAAATTTGTGCCGCTGAGGCTCTAGAGGTTAACTACTGCTAAAAATACTAATTATTGGAAGGAATTTTAATAGTAATTTGTACCTCGGTACATGTTTGGGCCGAAAAAAAAACACCTCCTTTTAATGCAATTCTTTTAGCAACATTGCTAAAGTAACGTTTTTGATCTCTTACTCCCTTTTCCCAACTATGGGGTCTGCTTCCAGTCCAACCTGATGCAACTGAATATATTATGGAGCGGCTGCTTATCTGACTTCAACAACCTAGTAACTGGATGATAGAATATAAGACTGGTTGTCAGATTTTCAAGTTTCTACTGTCAATGGTCTACAAAAGACAGCCGGGACCACAAGCATAATGTGCTTTTCGAGGCACGGAGGAAATCGCTACGATCGATGGTCACCCATCCACAGACCAACTTCGGTAAGCGCCACTTAACTTTAAAGATCGACCTGTGAGGCTGATAAATAGCCACGAGCTCCGCATCTTTCAATTCGAATGTGTTTTCTTTGATAAGATTTATCCGTACAGTATTTTATCTCTATTCTTAAAAAAAATATCAAAGATCTTCTCTAAATGAACTCTGAACATAGCCAGCAATTTAACTATGGTCCAATTCGTACAGCACGACCATCTTGAAAAGATTAATTATTGTGAACTTAGGGCGACTTGTTTCATCAGTAGTCAAATTAATAACAAAGTAACATCCTTATTTTTTTTTAAGAAATGGTTAAAAATGTTTAAGATTTTAATAAAAGTTCGCTTTTTTACGTACTAATCAAGCTCACCCTTATGAATTAGGAATCTGA
Source organism: Agrotis exclamationis (assembly GCA_950005045.1). Taxonomy (NCBI): domain Eukaryota; kingdom Metazoa; phylum Arthropoda; class Insecta; order Lepidoptera; family Noctuidae; genus Agrotis; species Agrotis exclamationis. The sequence continues at coordinate 2,789,350 of OX465434.1, read as the reverse complement.
TACTAACCCAAAAATGCGGGTACAATGTTCGAAAAAATCTTTGGATTTGAATTTTGAGTAAATCATGCTTAAATAATGTAATCAGTGTATTGTAATTTCTTTAACCGTTTAGTACACACATTCCCAAAACGTACTAATGTTTCAGAGTATCTAATTATTTTATTCATTTTGTCTAGTTTAACATGTTTTGATATGAAAAATAGCAGTCCATCAGCATCGGAAACAGGGTCTAAGCTACCGAAAGTCAGGGTACTATATAGAGGGGTGCTAAGACAGGAAACCTCCACGTGCGCCCGTGGACTGGAGTTCCCTCTCGGATACGTCCAGGGGGAAGACCAGTTTTTCGGGCCGGTGCACCCTGGGATGCGGGCAAAAACTCTTCCTTAGGCACTGTGTGCCTAAGGGGTTTCTTTGCCCGTATGCGAATAGCCTGTCGGGTGGTCGCTCCAACGCGTGTCCCTCTGAACAGCAGAGGGCACAGCGGCGGAGCGGGCTTGCGGACGGTGAGTAATGGGTATACTCGCCGTCCGACCAAGGACCAAGCCCGGGTCGGTGGCGCGTCGTGTTTCACGCGTCACCGACGGGGCCCCTTATGGGGCCAAATACCTGCCGGGGTCGCGGATTTTTCTTAATCCAGGATACCGTGGCCCCGGAACGTAAAGGGCATCCGACGGAACACGGGTGGATTTTAGTCAGTAAGAGTCTGACCGTCCCTTCCGCCCCACCCAGGGCGGGAGGACTCAATTGATGATTTTGCCACGCTAAAAAAAAAAAGGGTACTATATAGAAAGGAACCTCCTAACAATACGCGACGTGTACTGAAATATAGTGCATTCTGAATCGGGCCCTTAATCCAGAAAGAGCTCTTGGCAATCAAGCCATTAGCCAACGACTCAACACAGTAATCGTTGACTCCACATCCCAAATATCGACTACCGGCGAGCCAGATATAAGTACATACTTGGATTACTTCTCTTTGTCAGAATATTATATATTAATATTCTGACAAAGAGAAGTAATCATGACCATAATGTCATTGAAGTTTTGTAAACCTTTTTTACTGACTAAAATCCACGGTGTCCTTCAATAGCCCTTTAGGTCCGGGGCAAAGTTACCCGATACCGTGACCCCGGCAGGCTTTGGCCCTCTAAGGGGGGCCCCGTCATATTGGTGACAGCTCTTTGAGGCGCGCGTGGAACACAATGCACCGTCGACCCGGGTATGGTCCATGATCGGACGGCGAATCGCCCATTACTCGCTGTCCGCATGCCCGCGATCTCGACACCCTTCCCATCTACCTAGAACTTTGTGTTGTGCTGTTGCGGCTGCTGCAGGTGCTGAAAACCTCAAGGAACGCAAATGTAATGCGCTAACTGGTAGCTATGTGTTTCAAGTTGAAATACTGAGGCCATGGGGACTGGGGTCCAAGTACCCCTTTTTCTTGGTCAAAGAATCACCATTGCCACATTGACAATGGAGGTAAAACAGCATGTTGTTTTTTTTTTAGGGCAGTCCATACAAACAACATATTAATTAGAAGGTAACTTGTATTAATTGTTTACAAGACATTTGAACAGAAATAGACACATTAACCACAAGACATCGATTATGAATATAACGACCTTTGCAAATGAACTATTTTATGAGCACAGTGGACATTAAACACTAATTCCTGGTCATTAATTTTGGGGGCGATCCATTTGCCCCACGTTCTACGTCATTGTGTACTTGAAATAGCGTAGGTTGTAATAATAGAACTTATTTAAAAAAGTACTATAAAATGGAGTTTCTTACCGGTTCTTCTTCATGGGAACGATAAACCCCAGCGAAGCATCTGTTTTTCAACGTCTCATAAGTTGCTTTGCATGTGAAAAAAAATCGTATGAAATGGGTCATATAATGATGGGCACCGATTGCACAAATAGCCGATAATAACTGATCAAAGCAAAAATAAATAAATATTTAAAGATTAAAAGCGTATCCGGATAAACAAAGCTATTTATCCTGGAGCGTGTTCAATTAAAACCCGATCAATGGCCTATCAATCGTAGCAAATAAAAAGTTATATCAAAAGGAATCCAGCTGAAGTACCAGGATATTATAAATACGTGTTACGTGTTTATTGCACAAGCGGCAGTGTGTCAGTGGATCGATGGATCATGGCCGTGAGCCGTCAGCGCCCGCGCATGCTACCGTAAACAAACACTACAGACAGTTACAGATAAACTGGTGTAGCCACGAATGGTGTAGAAAAGTGTTCGTCGCTTTTAACCTATACTAATATTAGAAAGCTGAAGAATTTGTTTCAATGAACGCGCTGATCTCAGGAACTATGGGTTCAAATTGAAAAAAATATTTTTATGTCGGATATTCTGTTTATCGATGAAGGCTATGGCTAAAGCATCATGCTACGACCAATAGCGTGAAACCGCGGGGACTAAAAACTAGCATTGACATAATTTTTAATGTCGGGTAGGTACTCAAATTAACCCCCTTTAATATGTTTGTAAAATTCTAAATAAAGATATTGTTGAAATTTTAGGGCTGGATTTTTAAAAGAGTCGCCTGAATTTGAGGATATTGGTGGTGTAGGGGGCTTAAGGGAGTAAGTCTAATCCCCCCAAAGTAATTTTGGCTGCCGGAGTTACGTTTAAATATTTTTGAAAAAACACACCTTGATAAGTAATAATCAGTTATTTGACCTAGGATGCAAGAGCGAGCGAAGCGAGCTCGGGACTTTGGGGCACCCCAACACGGACAGGTTAGGTTCGAAGGGGATGGCGGGGTCTGGCAGTTGCCTTTACATGAGAGAATTGCCAGGACACAGGGGACACCTCCTTCCTTATGCTAAATGGTATAAAGTTTTTGGAATACGCCTTTTATGTGACTATAATGAGTTTTAAGGTTAGGTTACAAAAACATATTTCTGGCGGGTGAAAATGGTGAGAGGGGGTTCTGACACTAGGCCTTATTAGAGTCTAACATAAACAGTATTGAAGTGTTCTTTTATTTTCTTTTTTTTTTCTTGATAAATCCACAAATGATGGCCATACAGCCATAGTAACGATAACTCACGGAATCGTCCGTGACGGCCAAAATACTCGCACGTCTTATATCCGTATTATACCTCCCTACACGCAGTAGAGGCTATTTCGGGACTATTACTAACTACTAGATAAATTGGTGCTCAAACTTTTGTATTCGTGAAATATTTCAGGCAAAGAAGAACTTTCTTTACATTCGCTGTGCTAAAATCTCCTGACTATGCAAACTAATAGCCCACTGGGTTAGCAAGCTGAAGTGGCAATGGGCAGGCCATATTGCTCGCAGAGCAGATGGCCGATGGGGTCGAAAAGTACTAGAGTGGAGACCACGGACTAGCAAGCGCAGCGTAGGACGTCCACCAACTGGATAGACAGACGACCTTATAAAGGTCGCCGGAAGACGCTGGATGCAGGTCGCTTCCGCGGATGTGGCTGCGGCATATATAGTATTATCCGCAAATTGGAACCGAGCTGTCTAGGTACTCAACTGTTCACCGGCCATGGGGGATTCTCCGAATACTTAAGCCGCTTTAAGTGTAAGGAGAGTCCCTCATGTGCCTGTGACCCTAACGTAAGCGAGTCCGTGCCACATATAATATTGGAATGCCCAGAGTTTGCATATCAGAGATATGAAATAGAACAAGCACTGAATACAAATCTAACATTAGATAATATTAAAACTATCATGGCTAGTAAACAAAGAAAGGAATTCATAGACTATTGCTTGAAAATCATAGAAACGGTCGTAAAACGAAACAAGAAATAAATAGTATGATGCCGCAATATTGTGTTAAAATATAGTGTACATCATACAATAATAAAAATAGTGTAATATGTAACTTGGAATAGTATAAGCATAGTTTAAGATTTAAAATTGGATAATAAATGCAAAAGTAGAATAAGAACGTGTAGTATAATATCGGAGCACAAACTGGGCGCCAATAATTTCGTAATAAGATAAATGTTTAAATATAAAAGTAGTATAAATTTAATATAATAAGATTTGTATACTAGATCTTAAGAAAACATTGTATTAGTTTGTAAAAAAAAAAAAAAAAATGTTTCTCCTTTTTGTCAATAAAAATAGACTGTGTAAGCGTTATCCCTAACCCTAATAAAGAAAATAAATAAATAGTAAAGTATATAGCATAGATAAGAGAATAGACCGGAATCCCACCGGTATAAAGCCTGAAAGAGAAGTAAGAAAGAAAGATACAGTATGCGGAATAAAAGTGCGAGAGGAATAAATGATAGAACTGGAGTGAAAGTGAAACCTAGCGAATATGGTCTTTGACCCTAGGTCAGAGGAATAAGATATAAAAAAAAAAAAAAAAAAAAACCGGTATATGTGGAGATCTAAAGGGGAGGCCTATGTTCAGCAGTGGACGTCCTATGGCTGAGATGATGATGATGATGATGATGCAAACTAGTGTACGTTACTCCAGCAAGAAAGTATCTCCTAGAGTTATATGAGTAGAACGTATAGTTGGTGCCTTATCTGCTGTAAATGTGCCCCCACATAAAAAATGTGTGCCCCCTGTCGTTTTGAAAAAAAAGCGGAAAAACGATTCTTGCTGGGGTAACGTTTTTCTAGCAGGAAAATTCTAAACGAGTGATCGGAGAGAGACAAAATGTGCATGGCCAGAGAGCTTATATGTGTGCCAAAATGTGCCCCCAAAAATAAAATCTGTGCCCCTTCAGATTTTCGAGATATTGCGTTTCCTGCTGGAGTAACGTTTTGATGAATCGTATATCTCTAAAGCCATAGCATGTGCCCCTGTAGAATAAACATACACGAGTAGCTCTTAATGTGTGCCCCTTAGTGCCCCAATTAGATTTAAGAAAATATTTATAGTTTTCAAGTTATCGCGGTTTTATGAAAACCCGAAAAAACATCGCAGCGCCTAAATGAGACAAGGCATAAGTTCGCTGAAAACTGTATTCGGTCCTTCTTGACGCTAATAATAACCATACAAAGTTTCGAAACTGTACATGCATGCGTTTTTGAATAATCTTGCTAAAAGTCAAAACGATGGTGTCATAACTTTGACAGCAAAATACAAGGAACTGGCTCAATCTCAGATGTGTAGGTGTAAACCAAAATCATGTGCCTTTAGTCAAAAATATATGGTGAAAATATTGAGCTTGGAATGTTTCGCATTAAGTAAATATAAACAAAAAACCAAAATATGTAAACAACGGCTGGTTATCCGACCAAATTTGAATGACTACTAAAAAGCGACGGATTCATACATATCGATGACCTTCTTTACTTTACTCACTAACCGGTTCACACATGTTGTGCCTGAGTACACTGAAGTAGAAAAGTAGGTAATAAATAATAAAATTAAGTTGTTTTTGGATTATGTTCTATTAGCTGTTTCTATGACTTTACACATGATTAAGTACATTATAAATAGTAGCCTAAGTGCTATTCCAAGGTAAGCTATCTTCTCCATTCTAAATTTAATTAAAATACATCCAGTAATTTGTGTGAACGAAAGAAATACATCCAGATATTTGCCAGGTCTTTGACCCAAAATTTGATTGGTCCCAATGTTAAAAAAAAATGTTCATGGAATGTATGATGAATACCTACTACTAAAAAGAGGTACCTAGCTCTTTCTTGTCTTTAAAAAAAGCCCGTATTTGTCTTTATATACACCGTGTTCTTCACGTTATCCATAAACTTTAGCAAATACTTCTATGGCTTTTACAAATCAAATCCAACAAAGGAAGTAGTACTTAAAAAGGCTTCGTTACAAAGATATTTGTAATTTCATTTAATGAAATTTAATTGAGCTATGCAGTGAGAAAGTATCTTAATTTGAAATCTATCAAATACTATTTGCATTTCATTTGTTTCAGCCCGCCAAATGTTATGAATGAAAATACGACGTTGCCAATTCGGATAAAGAGGCATGCATATCGGGTTATTTACGTCTAGGTATTTAGTTTGTATGAAAATTAACAAAAAATAAAAAATAAGAATTTATTAATGTGTCCATAATGAAAAATGCTTACTTCCGTGGTTTGAACATCTGGTCGAAGTTTATGTATATCGTCCGGAACACGGTGTATATAATTATATTTATTGATAAGGCGTAGGTTAGATAAATTAACAGTAAGTTTTTCATCATTAAGGGGAATGCTCCAACCAGCCCGCGAAATTCAAAATTTCTTGCGTTTTTTGCAATTTGCAGGCGTTCTTGCGTGGTTTTATGTTGATTAAAATATTATTCGCGGCTGTAAGACGTATGCAGTTACAGAATATAATCAACAAAATCATCAATACAACGCTCTAAGTTCATAAAGCTCTAGGAATGACTTTTTATGTTATTTTTTTGTTCCTAGGCCTTTAAGAAACTTAGTGTACTTTAAGAATTAAAATTAAGGGAAGAAAAATAATAATTTATACATCAACAAGCTGTTTCATTAATATAGTCACAAGGAGCATTTAATATATTTTTTAATTAGCCCCCAAAACTTTTGAACGCAACTGTACTGACAACAGCTTAGGTATAATACGTCCAATAAAGAAGGTCATCGATATGTATGAATCCGTCGCTTTTTAGTTGTCATTCAAATTTGGTCGGATAACCAGCCGTTGTTTTCATATTTTGGTTTTTTGTTTATATTTACTTAATGCAAAACATTCCAAGCTCAATATTTTCACCATATATTTTTGACTAAAGGCACATGATTTTGGTTTACACCTACACATCTGAGATTGAGCCAGTTCCTTGTATTTTGCTGTCAAAGTTATGACACCATCGTTTTGACTTTTAGGAAGATTATTCAAAAACGCATGCATGTACAGTTTCGAAACTTTGTATGGTTATTATTAGCGTCAAGAAGGACCGAATACAGTTTTCAGCGAACTTATGCCTTGTCTCATTTAGGCGCTGCGATGTTTTTTCGGGTTTTCATAAAACCGCGATAACTTGAAAACTATAAATATTTTCTTAAATCTAATTGGGGCACTAAGGGGCACACATTAAGAGCTACTCGTGTATGTTTATTCTACAGGGGCACATGCTATGGCTTTAGAGATATACGATTCATCAAAACGTTACTCCAGCAGGAAACGCAATATCTCGAAAATCTGAAGGGGCACAGATTTTATTTTTGGGGGCACATTTTGGCACACATATAAGCTCTCTGGCCATGCACATTTTGTCTCTCTCCGATCACTCGTTTAGAATTTTCCTGCTAGAAAAACGTTACCCCAGCAAGAATCGTTTTTCCGCTTTTTTTTCAAAACGACAGGGGGCACACATTTTTTATGTGGGGGCACATTTACAGCA